>JALPQI010000094.1:0-683738 GCA_025490895.1 Thaumatotibia leucotreta
TGTAATTTCACTTATTTTTCATCAATTTTAAATTTATTTTTGTAAAATTGATGAAAAATATGTGAAATTACAAATTTTTCTGTGAAAATGATGTAATTTTACAGAATTCTGTAATTTTTTCGTCCGTAAAATTCCCTAATTTTTAACAGTGTACTAGCCCCCCGTTTCTTCGACCACGATTGAGTGAGACTCATTTATCGTAGTCCCATTCAGTTAAAATGAAAGTAATTTTGAACCTCCTGTATCAAACGCAGGCATGATATTCTTCAAAGACTAATTATTAGGTATTACTTTTGTTAGATTCCGTATCCAACATGGCTATAAACTGGGTAAAGAGTAACTTCCGGCTTACACATGGAAATGGGTAATTCTTAGGGCGTTCATCGGGGGGGAATTGGTTTTCCCTCTACATCTAAAAATGTTTATTTTTACACCCTCTAGCTCTGGTAAAAATTACAAAACTGTAACTCACAGCGCACAATTTTTTCCATTTGGACCTCTACTAAAAGACATGTTCAGGTATTTGTAAGCCTCTCCTATATAGTGATATACCTACTGATAGTGACTGTAATATATTTTAGTAATAAGTAGTTTTTATTTTAATGACCGATATTTCATCTTTTTTAAAGTTTAAATTAGCGAGTTACTATCATCAGGCGGGCCGTATGCTTCTTTGTCGCCGAGGTGGAAAAATAGTAAATTTCATACACATAAAATAATTACCTATACACAATTATTTTGACTTACGGAGAGGGTGCTCTATGTTGCTATTTGTATAGTAAATTATATGTGAGTCAGTTTAGTAAAACGTCCCACTTTGTCGTTTGCTATAAAGCAGTTTTGTTAGTTTATTCATATAAAGATACAAGGAAATCTCGTCTGTATGTTAAGCGACAAAGTGTGACGTTTTACTAAAAACTAACACATATATAATTGAATAATTTATGATTGTTATTTGGTTTTGTATTATATTTATCTGTTTTGTTTTGAACTTTGCGCGTAATTATAAATTTTATCCTCCCTTTTAATTCCCCATGAAACTCTGGCCAAACATTGCGGCTGCCACAAACGCGTGGCCTAGAAAAAGTTGGGCGATCGGAGCGCGTATTAAAAAGTTATCGCTACCCTAATTTACCTGTTGGAGGATACAACTTCACCGCAATTGTACGTGGGCTGAGGCTGATTGTTGCTCGAATAATCGGAATAATATAGCGAAAGGTTCAGCCTGCGACCATATACAGTGTGTAAATCTAATACGGGCGATCAATTAAACCAGGCATGGGATTCATTAGTGTAATCATGGATTACAAGGTTTTTTTTTAAAAATACTCTTAATTATGACCCCACAGATTTTTTTGAAGAATATCGGAGCAGCAATGTAGGAACAAACATTTGTTATTGTTGATATGGCAATTATGTTATCTGCTTTTGAAATTAGCTGTCAACGAGTGTTTAACTCGCGTATGTTGCTCTACATTGCGCGCCGAATTATTTTGTATGGAGATTATTTATGCTCTAATTTTAAGAAAAAAAGTTATTTGAATGTACTTATTATGTCGTAAACTAATACTTGTTAAGAGCTTCGCCCGTTTTAGACTTACACACTGTATAACATGGATGGACGTTTAACGCCAGCTCAATAATGCCCCAAAAACAATTTTTTTTTGAGAAATTCATGAATGAAGAAATTTATTAATGAAAAAAAAAGTTCTGGGTTTATTAACTAGTTTCTTTTTGTAAAAGTATTACTACAAATAAAGCATTTATTGACAAAAAAATAGCGTCCTCACTTTGATACAAGTAGGATAAAAAAAATACTAAATTCAAAATTTTACGCTAAAAATGCATCAAAATAGCATTATTGTACGTAAATAAAAAAAAACATATCCCTAGGAATTTTCGTATTCTAAAGACCGCCCTAGACCTTGAGCCTTCGTAAAAGCAAAAAAAAGTGATACTTAATTATGAGGATTTTTCGGAGTAGTCGGTCAAGTAAACATAATTATAAATATTTTTTTATCCTACTTGTATCAAAGTGAGCACGCTATTTTTTTGTCAGTAAATGCTTTATTTATAGTTATACTTTCACAAAAAGAAACTAGTTAAAAAACCCAAAACTATTTTTTTTATTAATAATTTTCTTCATTACAGAATTTCTCAAAAAACTACAAAATATCGGCTAACATACATGGGGTATATTCTGATAGCTCATGACGTGAGGAATCTAAAAAAAATTTTTTGACGTCAAGGTTTGGACCATCCTGTATAATAATATACTTAGTTAGGTATATAATAATCTTGGGTATATAATAATATACAAATAGGTATTGCATTGAATTAGGACAAGCTTTTTCAGCTACCAGTTAGGTAAGTACCTATTCTTTTACCGAGTTGGCAATTTGTCAAGCCTAAGTTATGCTTTTAAAACCAATATTTTGAAATATGTAAATACAAAAAGTTTTATTTCAGTTTCTTTTTCATCGCCGTTTAGGCGGCGTGGATGTATAGATTGTATAGGCTTTAGTTAGGCAAACATTGTATGTATTAGAACAGTAATTTCTTTCAACCCTTGTTACTCTTATGTCCTATGTTATGGCGCAGAATGGCAACATGAAATAATCGCTCTATCTAAATTATTCGAACGTAGCTGTAAAGTATCCAAAAAACGACAAAAACAAATGCCTACGACATCTATGAACTTGAAATTCTAAAGTGCAAACACAAGATCAAGATAAGATATCAAGTAGCAACTCGAGATACCTACACAATACATAATGCATGTGTTAAAAGACCGAGGCTTAAGAAAGTTAGAATCCATATCGTCTACATAAAAAGTTACTTGTAAGTACTAAACCGAAGGCAAGTGTGAGTATTTAAACAAAGTAATAACTTAGGAGCAGGCACAATCAGGGTATAAATATACAATTTTGCACCTAATGCCATTTACATAAGGCAAAAATGTGTTTACATATCTATGCCCTTGTCAACAGCACTTCGTAACGGCCTGCAACGACTATCTGCGGTAAGGCGGGAGTCTAACATAGTCATTCTACAACCGCGCGAATAGGTTATCTCCATACAAAGTCGTGTGCCTCGTGCTTAGTATAGCAATGAGTAGTCTTTATCGCTTACAAGTCTCTGATTTTAACGGTTCTAAATCATGCTGCTATGTTTGCTTCTAGTCTAGGAGTCGCAAGTTTCGCGTGTAGGTTGACCATACTTTGTCGGACAATTGCCGGTACCTATGATTCAGTAGTTAGACCAAGGGCTCCCAAACAGTTTTATTATGCTTCCATTATAAGAATAAAAATGCAATTCCTGCGCTCCTTATATGATAAATATGTTTTAGTTTGTATGTTACCATGTAATGAGTAATGCGGAAAGAGTAAATAAGGTAAGCGTGCTCCATCGTAGACTGTATCAATACTTACCGGTATGTACAATCTACCTATTCTGAATTTAAAAAAACAGGTCATTTTTTAAAAGTCCTTTGTAAAAAATACATATCGGACAAAAACAAGTCATGGGTAGATAAGATATCAAGTAAACAACACCTAGTGTAGTCACGCCTCCTTTGAAGTTCTCTGCGCCCCCTTTGGCTACCGCGGCTCGCACTTGAAAGATCGTAGTGACTTAGCAGACGGGTACAATAACCACCAGATATAATATCTATGCGGCCATGCAAGGTGCTCACAAATACCTGAGCAGGGGCCCGTTTCTGGAAAGCTTGTAACTTGTAATACAAGTGGAAGTCTCTTTTTAACACTACGAATTAGATAAGGACTTCCGCTTGTATTACAAGTTACAAGCTTTCGAGAAATTGGTCCCTGGTCTTTATTATCCTGGCGTAAGAGTCCATGTTGAGATATTTTTGAGGAACTTGGCAGCTCCGATATATGTTCACTGTTTACTTTACATGTATTGTTATAGTCTCGCCAGCGAGGTATTGTCGCGTCACCCAAGCCTGCTCAAGCTAGAATAATATTATAAAGCATCTTCCAAAAAGTAGATCATAAGTTATGTTACCTATTTATTCGTGATCGATTCCTGTAAATGTACTTGAACATAAAATTAACGTTATTAATTTTGTAAGCCTAAAACGCTTACAATGGGCCTCATAAGAAGGCTCAAAGTCACCCAAAGGGCAATAGAGAGGGCTATGCTAGGAGTCTCTGCGTGATCGGATTAAAAAAGACCATCCGCAGCAGAACCGAAATAGCTCTCCGAATCGCTAAACTGAAGTGGCAGTGGGCTGGGCACATTGCGCGTAGAACCGATGGCCGTTGCGGCGGGAAGGTTCTTGAGTGCCGCCACGTACCGGAAGGCGTAGCGTGGGTAGGCCACCCACAACGTGGACTGATGACCTGGTGAAGGTCGCAGGAGTCCGCTGGATGCGCAGGACCGGTCATTGTGGCAATCTTTGGGGGAGGCCTATGTTCGGTAGTGGACGTCTTTCGGCTGATATGATGAAGCCTAAATGTATATTATGTCAATTTTCATCTTACACTACTTTACCTCCCCATGCCTATCTGCCCCTTCCCCACCGAATCAGCTCGGAGCGTTTTTTGAAAGCATGAGGAGCTCGAAATCTGTAACGAAGCAATCGGGACGCAGCGCTTTCCTATTCCAGTCGGTAGGTAGATTCACAGTCTGTTGCACTAATTACTTACGTATTCAGAAATGTATGACATGCGTCGAACGTGGTTTCTAAATCTCTCATGCCATGCTTGATGTTTGAGGAAGGTCGGAAAAAAGATCATTCCAGTCTAGCACATTCATGGTTGCCGCCCTGATCAATTTCGTCTAAATTACATACCTAATTATGTAAGTACCTATTCCTAAATATGTAGGTACTTATTGAACGTTTCGAAATCACAACGAAGACGTACAGTGTCTGCGTTCGTCCTTCTGCCTCTAGAATAGATACGCTAGATAGAGTCAAATAGGTATTAAACATTTTTATTTTCACCTTCGCTTGTGAGAATAACGCAACAATACTTTTGAATCTCTTTACATATTGCAAATAATATTTCTTTGTACAGGAAGATAAATAGTGCAAACTGTGTTGTCTGCATGACGAAACGTCCCAATTTTCGCTATCTTTATATTTTGGCACAGTTTATAAACCTACATTTCTCTTAAGCCCGTCCTAAGAGAAAGGAAAACAAAGCAAAAGCCAATTCTTTCAGAGGTACGGATACAAGTTCTTACACAAAAGAAACATCGTTCGTCCATTTTCGCTGTCGTTTCTCGCGCGACATTATCCAGGAAAATATTGAAGCGTGCAAAGCCTATTCGCATGTGATCTAATTGTGGCATGCGGCCACTGACGTAACGGGCAAGAGTCGGTTGAGTGACCGCATGGCGTGCTACCAAACGGAATCCCGGCCGAACAGTCTCCGCGTTTATTACCCCGTAGGGTTAGCACAGGCCAACATTTTTCCTGTCCTGTTCCTGGACATTTCGAGATATTTTGCGGGAAAACAACGGAAGGTCAGAATTTTCTAAGAAGACAAATAGTTATACCCTATGCCACATGGTTATATACATACAGATACTACCGTACAACCGGTAACACACGAGTAACTACACATATACATATGTACATACATACAGGTAGTTAGTTCACAAGGATCGTTGGATTACCGAAGAGGAATCTGCGGGTCGTTTGTAATAAGCCGAGCACGACAACGATGTTCCCTGAAATTTAGGCGTCCAAGAGAAAGAATTCCAAAATGGCTACCTCTACATGCAGGCTACCGTCTCATCATCAATGTTAAGTAAAGCCCAGTTCTTATCCGTGCAATATTCGCCATTTACCAGTCTTTTCTCTGTTATCTGCCAAACTCTTTACACGTCAAACGTTACACCAACTGAATCTGAATCTGAACCAAGTTTCATTTTTTACTTCTCTGACATGGATTAATGAAATGAATTCGTTCGTATCATGTGAATCATTTAGGTCAAAATTTTCTATCTGATAACCCTATTGCCGAGACGGTCTTCATTTCGCCATATGGGAGCTCCATTATGAGGAATGGATGTGGTCACTTATGCGATAAGCTTAGGATTAAATGATAGGCGAAGGTCTGCGGCGGTCCTTACTACTCATGACTGCTGATATCTGATAATTCTGTTTTTGACGGAGTTCGTGGCCTAGTTAGTAGTGACTAGTGGCCCGCCTACGAAGCTGGAAGTCCTGAGTTCGAATGACTGTGGGATAAATACATGAATTTATTACAAACATTCGTACCTTACTCATAATTGTTTTGTATATTATGTATGAACTATCGACAAAATCGAGTCTTAAGCCACCATGGCAATACAGAAAGTCAAATTGTACGACATTTGCTGCAATTTGACTTGAATTTGCCATGGTGGCTTACGATTAAATTTTGTCGATAGTATAACAGTATAGTCCACAGCCACCAAATCGCGAGGTCAAACATCTTTATTGAGCTTAGGCAGAATGAAAAGCAGTTACGTTCACATGAGCGTTACCAGCATTTTAAAAACCAGTAAATTCATTTTTGAAGAATCCCATAATGTGGTCTCTTGGGAAAACCTCTAGGTCTGGAGTCCCATGGATACCTAAAAATATTATGAGATGCTTATTTAAAAAACTAGTTCTACCTAAATAAGGAGAGCTATTTTGTAGCAGTCGAGCAGTCATTTACAGTCGTCTGATGTATCATCTTATGGAAAGATATCTGTATCTGTAATTAATCGAATAAACGGAGCCCTGTTCACGCGACACTTAAACGTCAAGTTGCATCGTGTTTGCCGTAAACAGCGGAAGTGTGCCACAGGTCTGCTACCGCGTTTCGAAGATTTGTCTTTATCACTCCAATGAAGGTGTCCTTAGAGTGACAGGGACCAGACATGCAGATTTCGAAGTTCGCGGTAGGACCGCTGGTGTTAGGCGCGTGAGCATGAGCACATCTTTGTTGGTTATAAACCATCTGGATTGCACATTATCGTCCTTCAACAGATGGGCGCCGATCAAGGAAGTCAAATTAAATATGTCATGAAAGAAAAAACGTATAACTAATTGAATTTGCAAAGTTTTCTCTTTTTTCAGTCCCTAAAATTAACTTAGCTTGATTAGCGTTGATAGTTTCACGGAGAACAAAATCATCCAAGAACATTTTGCATAGCATTAAATTGATCCATCATCACCGATCTCGAATTAATAAACCCGAGAAAATCACCTCACCCGCGAAGACCGTGTCGCGTGTGTAATGAAATTCCTTTTAATGGAAAGATCACATGCTTGGAAATATGTTAACATACAATGGCAATAAATTGCTTTATTATGGCTTTAAATTGTGTAATCAAGCCTGCGCAAAAACCCATAACACGCTTTTTAATTCTTTAGCTAATTGACACGCACATATTAAGGGTTAACTACAAGTTACATTCATTGGTGTAACACGAACGAGTTTTCCGTTACATGGTTTGCGGTCAAGAATTTACAAGCACAGGGTGCTTTTTACAGCTATATGGCAATAATACTTATCTTTATAACTCTATTACAGGATCTGACATTTTGTTTAGTTTAAAAACCTCTGTAGCCTAATTACCTATCGGTAGTGACCAAAGTGACCCTGCTATCCATAAAGTTAGAATCCGCGCTAGCGCTTAATAGAGAAAGGAAGCGTGTGAAAGGGAAGCCACCGGTCATATGACTATTACACGAGTGCAAAAGAGATAGAAAACAATCCCAAAAGCGTACCCACTTTTGAAGTGACATATCAGCCGTATCAGCCGTCTCGACGGAGACTGTTATTTAAAAGTGATTTTATATTTAATTCTAGTAAGAAGTAAATTTACGCAAATAATTAAACCGATATGGTATCGTGTAGTGTAAAGGATTGCCCTGTTACCCACCGAAGAAATGACGGCAAACACTCGTTTCACAGGTAAATATGATTTGCCGGTTGATTGTTTTCAAACGATATTTTGTCGATTTAGTAGGATAAATCGTGTAAATTATCACCTTCTGGCATTAATTGTTAGTTGTCCTATCACTGTGCGCTAATAATTTATGAAAAAATATAATATTAACGGATATTTTGTGTAAAAATATAAATTGTCACGCTACGCTAGAGCTTGACTAAATGTTGAACTACCAATATCGATATTCGTTCGATGAACATACCTAATCAGTCTATTAAATTACAATGCCGTCATAGTCCCAAATTTTAAATACGAATGTGTATTTAACAAACTTGATGGACGTTACTATATTTTGTGAGAATTTTTTGATAATATACAATTTTTATTATTTCTGTTAAATTTGAGGGATACGCCAGATAATAATTTCACACACGTTAGCAATTTATAATTTGACACCCTCAATTCATATTGTACTATGAAAATTATGGCAAAAAAACGATGAATAAAAATACTATGTTGTCGATAAAAAAGTCAAAAATCGATAGATAATTGCTCTGTTATAATAGGCAACCCTATTCCTGACCACACATAGACAAATTTACACACACACTTGCGTTTCGTTTTTGGTTACGCTTTTAATCGTTGTCGATCATTCTTTGTCATCTTAGTTCTGTGCTGCTATCAAAACCTGGGACCGAACCCCGATACGAGTCACTTTTTGTATGTAGCAGTAATCACTAAATAATATTTTCTCAAACATGCAATGAAATGTTGTAGTTACGTGCCTAAAAAGCGACCGGGGAGTACCCCGTTGCCGGCCTAGGCCGGCAAGTGCCCCTTTTTTAATTTTTATTTGAAATAGGGTTGTGACCCGGCATCTTGGGTTTTAGCCAATAATTATCTGTAAGTAATTATTAGTATTAAAAAAATTATTGGCTAATTGTTGCAGTTATAATTAGGTATTTAAATTATATAATTTAAAATATGTACAATAACTACTCAAAATAATGTTTAAAAAGCAGTATTATACGGTGCGATCCGTCGAAATTTGCAACTTCCAACATGTCAAACTTAAAAAAAAATGAGGCGTCGGTGTCGTATTTGATTTTTAAGGCAGTAGGTATAGCTTAGTGCTTTCGCCTGTCCACAAGGACTAAAAATATAAAAAAAAAGTATTTGACTTTTGTTGTCTTTCTAAGACTTAGTTATGTAGTTGACTTATAATTTCTTAGAATGAAGATATTTTGTTTAATTTCATTGCATGTTTGAGAAAAGCATTATACATACCTCGGCCATGAAGTGACGGGTTGCCGTCCGAATACTATCCGTCTACATATATTCGGCCGGCAACCAGTCACTTCGCGGCCTCGGTAGTAATGTACTATTGTTTCAGTTCTGGTTATTTTCAATCTCTGTTTATACGAATGTAATCTTCTAACATGAGCCTAATTAAGGTATCAGTATTTCTTTAAGTTTAATGTGGGCCTTTTGTGTAAGACAGTTTTATTGTTATTTTTTTGTAGTCTTTATTGCACAATAGGAAAAAAGCACAATTGGCAGACTTAATGCCTTAAGGCATTCTCTACCAGTCAACTATTGGGCAAAAAGAAAAGTTTGTGTGTTGCTGGGTTTTATATTCCATGTTTTTTTTTGCTTATTAGGTATTATTCAATAATAACAATAACAAATGATTAGGGCTGTACTCTCTTTTTATAATACTCATTAAATAAAATTAAAACGACTGTAAAAAACTCATTGATAAAATACAGTCCTATTTCTATTCAAGCCAAACCATCTTTGGGTCATTTGCAGAAAAAGTGTACCTTTTAATTTTTTTTGCGATCATGGATACATCATTTTACTCGGCCTCGTGCGTACTTTTTAGTTATGAAACAAAAAAAATTGTCCCAAATGTCACGAAAATAAGTATGTAAATTGAGATTACTCAGTTTAGTTACTCCCAAAATAAATATATGAAACGAAATGTAACGAAACTGATAAAAAAAATCTCAAATTTGTTACAGAAATTTTCATACCTTTAGTATGGGAGTAACTAAACTGAGTAATCTCAATTTACATACTTATTTTCGTGACATTAAAAGGTACACTTTTTCTGCAAATGACCCCTTTACGAAGGGCAAACTATAACAATATGTGACGGATAAACATACTGAATGCGATAGCACTTACGTTCTCAACGTTTTCTCTCGACCTTCTTGAGAAAACTCGCGATAACAAGGAGCTGATGCCATCACAAGTATATTGGAACTTCGAAGGTTTCTATTTCAGTTGCATTTACTTTCATAATTCAAGTCGAACAAATCAATGTATAATATTATCAGTATCATGTAAACACCCGTGTGGTGACGGCAGTAAGAATACATTTGTCACCACCCCAACTCCTCTTGCGGGTGTCGTAAGAGTGGACTAAGGGATTGAAGTGTCACTGACCGTTGTTTGATAAAAGATTGATGTTGGGCAGCAGCGTCATCATAGTGGACACATTACTGCGATCGCCAATCCGCTTGCCCAGCGTGGCCATTATGAGTATTTCCCTCCTAATGCGTCTATACGCATAGTTAATAGGAGAGGCCTACGTCCAGAAGTGGACTATCACAGGCTGATGATGATGTGAAGTCAACACCACACATCCATTCGCCAGCAATGCCATCACATACATCGTTGCGAACAAGGTAGCCATAAACATTGGAACATGGCTCTATTGTCAAGTTCCTTTAAGAAGACCTGGTTGTATAAATATTTATGATTGCGATTATATTATTTGACTTTAGCAAAATAAAGCAATCGTGTTAATGTAGGTACTGTTTTAATACACATACACAACCAAAGGGTGAGGATGTAGGCATAGGTATTCTACATACTCGTATGGCAAAGTTCAATAGAAAAATAAATAATGTACCTAATTAAACCAACGAATTAGTTAGGTAAGTATGAATTATATAACGTTTTCATCACACTTGCTTTCTAGGCGCACTATAGCTTGCATGCATCGCGGGAGTTACAGAAAACTGAAATTCCCTAGGGAGTTATAAAAATGCTAGTACATACTTACGTTACTTATATATTTATTATTTTGTCTGAAAACTTTTGCTCGCAAGTGTGATGAAAAACATTGTATGCATCATCAATAAGCGGATTATAAACTCGAATAATTAAAAGCTCTTTGCCTAGGATCAGGGTTCTTACAGACTCTAATTGGTAATAGCGTTCTTACCTCCCTAGAGGCACAATGTATTATTACTAACGATTAGTTAAATGATGATAGGACTACAGTCGCACTATTACATATATATACGCAATATTTAATATGTTTGAGTCTTACGAGGTGTACTCGTAAAGTTGTACATGTATTTATGAACTCTACTGGACATGAAACGCTAAAGCTACAATAAAACCTACCCTCAAACTAAAACAGGCCTTTGTGGCACTCTACCGAGGTTTCAGGCGACATTTCTTCATTACTTAGGTATATCGCAAATATTGCCATGATAATAAGCTATGCAAAGAATACATTTCTTTGCACAATTTCGTTCTCAAACGATCCTGCAATTGCTTATTGTTGGAGTTATTGTTTTTGTTTATGGTCTCACTTGGCATAATTAAGTGCTTACCCACCCACCATTATAGTAGGTATCTAAGTATACTGACAAGATGCAAAGAGAATTCCTTGCTAGGGAAGCCTTGCAATGTCTACATTCTGCTTAGAACACACGTTACTGCAAGCGAGATTGCAATCGAATCGAAAAAGACACTACGGTTTTAAGATACCCATAGACTTGTAGAACTTTTTTCAATCGTTAAGCAAAGTACCGGTGCCGAACTACAGACGGAACTTGGAATTGCTAGCGGAAAAAGTACTTCACGTTAGAATATATCCGTCAATCTCCATCTTTTATTCCTTGTTTATCTAGTTAATGTATTCATTTATACTGCACATTATTATTTTTGGCAATTAATTAAAGTTGTGGTTGCTTCGCTCTCTCGAAATAAGTACTGAAACGCATTTGAATGTTCAGGAAAAATTCTGAGATCGGAATTCTTCGTAATTTTTCGGTCTCTTGTCGCTCCCATGTCTCTACGTGTTTCTCGTGTATCAGATGTTATAATATAACAACTTACTTTTTTCAAATGCAAATTCTGACAATCGAAAAATGTCTTAATTGAATGGCTGGTAGCAAACACTCGTTTTGTTTAAGCTTAAGAAAATGGAAAAACTGTAAGGCATCACAATATTATGTTTTTAAACTACTTGAATATTTTTATAGGTAAGTATAAGGTACGTGTACCTATTGATAGCAACGAATACCTACTTTTTCAATTGATTGCAATTTCTAGGCGATCCAAAGTAGAATCATTTTGTGAGTCTTCACAAATAATTAATTTAATCTTCTTAAGTTTGTTGCTTTCATTCGATAGCTTTGTAGAAGTTTAAGATCAGCTGGTATACGATGCAGGAGAATTTAATCTCTAATCTCTTGCAAGTTGGCAATTGTGAAGTTTATAAACTTTCCTTTCTTCAGGCTTCTATAAAATTTTAAAATGACGAAGTACTCTTTGCAGTTTGCTTGTTGTATAATATTAATCTCACTATAAAAACCATTATTTTCAACTTTTAACTTGGAACCTACCTTTTATAATTCTAGAAACCATGAGGATGACGTTTCCTGTTTACTAGGTGCTCAGTAACTTTTTTTAATTAGAAAGGTGTCAAAAGCAGCGGTTTGGCTATGGCCAAATATTTCATTAAAATAATGATATGTTGTAGGTATATAATACTTCTATTCATAGTTGTAAAGATAGTGGTGCAAATACCACATCTTATTGAAACGTAGGTAAGTGCAATATCAAACAAGAAAATGATCACAACTTTTTACTCAACCCATGCAGTCCCACGTAAAAAACAAAGCCAGTTGACGTGCCGTTTAAAATAACAATTATCGCGTATCACATCAAATCACACGCTGGTGTGAACACACATGTTCAAAACAATGGAAGCACTAAGGAATCAGTGTAATTTTTCAAGTTAATATTTCTGTCTTTCTTTCTTTAGCACTTAAGGAAAAGGATGACTAGTGATTCAATACAAACATTATGTGAGAGCTCTTCAGATTGATCTTATCACACGATGTTGCTTTTGCAATGCAATTAAAGTATTTGCGGTGCATATTCTTTGATGAAGACTGCAAGCGAGAAACAGATGCGACGAGCTGTGCTTTGCAATGGTTTGTAGATATAATTATATTATGTACATCTCTATCACAAATACTACACAAAAAGTCTTTATATTTTTGCCCAAAGTATAGTCTGGCAAATATACTTCGACAGTAAAAGAAGCGGGAAATTGGTGAAATGTAGCAAGATATTAACTAATCTAGAATATTTTCGCGTTGTTTTCTAATAAAAAGTTGGTTCAGACTATGGTAGCATATAAAGGCAGCCAACTTCACGCTGGTCTTCAAACAAGGATCGAATCCGTATATATGTATTGTTTCAGGACAGACGGTGCTTTTTTGCGGATAGGAAATTCGTCACTCGTGTCGATTTAAAACACTCCCTTTGGTCGTGTTTTAATTTATCACCACCCGTTTCGAACTTTATTTTTCTCGCACTTGTATCGTGATTAGTTTTGTCCATGTATTATTATCATGCATCTAGTCTTCTGCGTTATTGTGCAATTTTTTTTATCAGAAACGAGTACCTTTAACAAAATTTGAATAGATTTTTCTGTATTACGCAGGTACTTAAAATGATTTACTTACACTAATGTTTGATTGAAAATCTTCAAATAGACAAAATACCTACTCATTGGAGTACTAACATCGATAATTATGAGAGGTCAAGTTCAGTTCAGTTTACTCATAAAATGGTTATCGATATTTGCTTGTAGTCAATAAGGCCAACAAGAAATAAAATTCCGAAGTCGATGACCCAATGATAATGATAAATTAAAGTCATTATTTGCTATCTGCGCTTATCATCTAAATGGCCGATGCCGTGGATAGTTTCTCAGAAACTGCATGAGGAGATAATATTGTAAAAAAACTGGCCAAGACGATTTCGGGCCATGCTTAGTATTAGAGTTTCATAATTTAGGTACTCGTTCGTTTGATAATGCTACCGGCTAATTCTAATATTTACAAACCAACCTCGTCTCACCATAAACTCAAAGAAGACGCAAGTTGCGGATACCAGATGCTGATATACATACATACCTATGTATATATGCAATAAAACTATTTTGAACATTTTCATTATTGTTTTAATTGAAGCGTTCTTAATGCATAACTTAATGCTACCAGACAGAATTTAGAAGCTTTGAAAATGTAATGCAACTCGTTTGCACTTAAATAAGTGCAAACACTTAAATATTTACCTATAACATATGAAATCGACGATAGTTAAATAACTATCGTCAATTTCATATGTCATAGGTATTATACGATAAGAAAAAAATCTCTGACTAATACTTATTTAAATTTCCATTCATGAAAACTTGCATCATTTCTAAAGAAACGCTAGAGCAAGATTATATAGATTTCGGTCAACATTTTACAGACCACAACTACGTCATTTGATTAGTTGGCCGAAACCCTTTTGTATTCACTATTAATTACCTATTCGTGACATCACTAACTGGAACGTCACGCAACGTATACAAACTCATGCTTTACGTCATTCATGACAAATATGTCATTATGATTGAAATTACGATAGGCAAACGACTGCCGGGCTTTACTAATTAAAATGATAAACATGGAGTTCATAAAAAAAATATTGGGTGGGTACGCGGCGATGAAGTTTGCACACCGGTCTTTAGAAAGAGACAAATAATATTGCATAGTTATACGTGACATACGTTTGAGAGGCACACGCGAACGCCACGCACGATGATTGTGTTTCCATACAAATGACACCTATTAATGACTCGAGCGCGGTGCCATTTGTATCGAAACACATCCTCGCACATCTCTGGTGGAAACGCAGCCTTAAGCATCCAATTTTTTCCTGTGATTTGGGCTTAAGGCTGTGTTTCCACTAGAGATGTGCGAGGATGTGTTTCCATACAAATGGCACCTATTAATGACTTGAGCGAGGTGTCATTTGTATGGAAACACATCCTCGCACATCTCTGGTGGAAACGCAGCCTTAAGCATCCAATTTTTTCAGTGTTTGTGAAGTTACACTGTGAGTACAGCTACATATCCAAGTCATGAAGTTTTTATGGCCTAAAGCATGCAATAAAATTTATAATGCGTAAAAATCTGAATATTTATAAATGAAGTTATCATTAGCTACTGCACAAGAATAAAAAACAGGTAATTTATTGTAACATATACGGAATAATAAATTATAAAACACCATTATCTGTATATACCATTACGTGTTGCTCATTTCAGCAATACTGTACCACGATTGGTAAATACTTACATTTTTGTGACCACATTTTACTTCAAGGATTCTTGTAAAGGGACACGAATGCTTGGAGAGGCTAATTGGGAGGAAAGAGAGATGAGACCGAAGTCGCGTCGTAATGGCCTGGCCACAACATTGGTCTAAAGGCCCGGCCGATATGGGTACTCCCTCTCGCACGTATGGTTTTCCGCTAAGCCGGTCGCCTTAGTTAGACCAATGTCGTGGCCGCGGCATAAGGCGAGCGGCGCGGCGCTGTCACCAAGCGAAGACCGCCATTGTGGGTTACTTTACTACCTTCAAATATTTTAATCGTTGCAACGTATATACTATCATTTGCTAGCTATGATGCTTTGGCCAATAATAAAAATATGAATGATTATGTAATGTCTAGTCTCCTTAACATATTGAGTAATACTTAACGTTTTGGTGCTTATTCATGTATAGGGTTAGGAATTTAGGTGGCATTAGGTGGACAGAGAACAGTGGAGTCGTTGTTTAATGTTTTTATGATTGACTGAATAATTAATTAATCAGAAATAATAAATATAAATAAATTCTTTTAAACAGGATTTCGCCAATTTTAAGTTTTAAATAATTTCATCTTTAATATTTAACTACCTATGAATTGAAGTTCAATAATTCTTTGTAATTATAGCTTATGATTATTGAACAACCAGTGTAACCAGTCGCCGTGGCCGAAATCGGCTAGGATTAGATGATGATGATGATTATTATCATTATATAATATTTACGGAACTAGAACCTTAAAAATTAAATAAATACAAATTTTCTCATATACCAACATTTTTAATTGAAAATTAATATTTTTATAGTATCTCAAAATCAAAATTCATGTTATTTATTTAAATTCCTTGATAAATCTAGCTTGAAATGAACACTAATTATAGTTCGTGAAATATAACATTCAATTTATATTTCTCGAACTATACGTTATTATTTTATAGGTTAATCATTTATTCAAGTTAAAATTGTTTGTAACATCGACTCCACTGCTCTATGTTCAATAAATGCCACTAAAATCCTAACCCTTTATGTACATAGGTCTAAGAGTATAAAAACACAATAATTCAAAAAATTCAGTATTGACAGGTGTTCTTTAATTTCATAAACTTTCATAAACTTTTTTTAATGTTTCAAATAATAGGCATCGTTTTACGTTGAAGGCAAAACAAGGAATACGCCAGAGGTCGGGTAGACGCCGGCGGCGCGCGGCGGCCGTGTCACTACCAACTCCAGATGCTATCATGAAATCCAATTTCGTGGTTTTGTTGTCGTGCCCAGGAAATTTAGAAGATTATCTCTTCTAATCATTGGACTTTTATTATTCGCAGTTTTAGATTCTAAATTAAACTTTAATTATAGTAGCCGAATAATCGACAAAACCTATTGGTGTGTTGCATTGAAGAAGTCTTCAGTTCCGTTTAATCAGTAATCACCCAAAAAAATCAAACGAATTTAGGATATTATTGCCAATCACATGATCTTATTTGTTAAATTCACGCATGAAAAGTAGACACGTGAATGTATGAATTTCAGCGTAATCATAACTCGTCTTCTATTTTTCCGCATTTTATCTGTATTTGTTTATAACTGTCAACAAGGATAATTCATATACACCGTGGGCTCTTATAACACAAAAGATTTTAACCACGCATTTTTGATGTAAAAACAAACAAAAAATATTAAATGAGTTTTGTAATTTTAGACGAAAAAAAAACTTTTTTGTTTTAATTTTTTACTATTTTTGAATGTATTTAAACATAAAAAGTAAATTTTATTCATAAAACTGGCACTTGAAATGAACAGTATTAACGTTTTTTCTACAAAAAACACTTTTTTTAAAGATTTTCTTTCTCGATCATCAGACCTGATGGTCTGATGATCCCTGAAAGTTTTTGGTGCAATAAAAACCGTTTAACTTAAAACTTATTTACTTATTTTTTCCCCATGAAATGATATTGCTTTTAAATTTATTCAATTCATAGTCGACAACGTGATATCTTGACATGATTTAATGTCACAGCAACAAAGTCCTGGAAACATATTTTTGGCACTTTTACCGCATTAGTTTCTTTGGCGTCGACTGTACTTATCTAAAGCTACGCTACACATCTTGTCGTTAAGTCCAATGTTCAATGCTCCCACCTAGTGTGAGGTCTATTGATTAATTCTAATTTAACTATTGGACATTCCAAATGATCTACCCATGTTTTGTATGGTTATTATAAATGAATAAATTTACGTATATATGTAACTTCCCCATACGAAGCTAAAGGGCACTGAAGTATTAAAAAATAAAATTTCATTGTTTAAAAACAATGCATTTTATTAGTTTGAGATATAAATAAATAAATAAATATCTTGGGACATCTTACACAAATCGACCTAGTCCCACGGTAAGCTCAATTAAGGCTTGTGATGTGGGTACCAGGCGACGATATATATAATAGATAGATACATATAGATACTTAAATACATAGACAGCCATGACCACGGAACAAACATTTGTGATAAATAAATACACAAAGAATGCCCCCGCCGGGATTCGAACC
This sequence comes from Thaumatotibia leucotreta, assembly GCA_025490895.1. Taxonomy (NCBI): domain Eukaryota; kingdom Metazoa; phylum Arthropoda; class Insecta; order Lepidoptera; family Tortricidae; genus Thaumatotibia; species Thaumatotibia leucotreta. The sequence goes on from JALPQI010000094.1 coordinate 17,907, forward strand.
CGGAACCTCCAGCTTCGTAGCCAGCCCAGCCTCCAGCCTCCAGCTTGAAACATGATATAGTAACATTTACTATTTAAGAGCTACATAACCGATATCCAAATTAAAATAATGAAATTTCATTTTTCATAAAGTGCGGGTTCGTCTTGTCCGGATTCTTGGAGTTTTTCTTTTTACTCAAATCGATCTCATGATTCCTAAGACAAGAATTCGCTATCTGTTATGGTTTCCAAAACCGCCATACTGACCCATTTGGATTGATCATTCTGTATATATTATTAATGATGACAATGATTGAATACGAAAGTTTTAGTAGATACAATAAGTTAAACAAGACCCATTGTTGGTAAAAATGTTGAAGAGGTTTGTGTGGCGATGGGGAGCTATTATATAATTTAATATACTTTTTTTTATAACATCGTGCACGCGAGTGTGTTTTGTAATGATTTGAGCATGAAGACAGTGTATAATGAGGGTCAATAAAGTACAACACTTGTACAATTCTCGTCCGACGTTTAAGTGGCATTAATGACTTAAACTGATTTCGCAGTTAACTGGGTTCACTTTATTGAATTAATTCATGGAAATCTTTATTACGTAGGAACAAACTGAAGTTCCTACTAACCATTTCAACTAGTTACAATTTATTAATCAATGGAATCTTCTTTATTAATTTGTGGGTAGTTCATTGACTAATTGGAAGTTAATTGAAATGGTAAAATGTTGGAATATATTATTTGCCTAAAATAACTTGAAATTTTGGGAATAACTACGTTCATTTATACTAAAATTAAACCCTAAATATCTACGTCAGCCTCTGTAGCCTAGTTGGCAGTGACCCTGCTTACGAAGCTGGAGGTTCCGGGTTCGAATCCCGGCGAGGGCATTCTTTGTGTATTTATTTATCACAAATGTTTGTTCCTTGGTCATGGCTGTGTATGTATCTAAGTATCTATACGTATCTATCTATTATATATATCGTCGCCTGGTACCCACAACACAAGCCTTAATTGAGCTTACCGTGGGACTAGGTTGATTTGTGTAAGATGTCCCAAGATATTTATTTATATTATTTATTTACTTAACCTATTATTAAACTGACACAAAACATAAATAGGGAAGTGGGCGATCATAGTTGTGTGCTCCACAATGTCTTTGTAGTAATATTTACGGTGATCTGAATATGCAAACGATACTCCTCCTGGAGTATGTGTGGCTGCTCCCGTGTTTCATCTACTGCTGCTGTGGCCGGGCCGCAGCCCACGAAGGTGGAACGGTCGTTGCACCGTCATTTGGTGACGGTGTTGAGAGGCTGTTGAAGGAAAATTTGCCATGGGCATGGCGAGAGAGAAAATGATTTTGGTGATGATGATGCGGTAAGGCAAGGCACAGTCCGATCTGAGATCTGAAAAGGAAGACAGATGGAGAGAGAGGAGAGGCTGGTGCTTATATACGATCACCAATATATTTATTTAAAAGTCTAACATTTGTTTCTTCTTTTAACGTCAAGAACAAAAATACATGAGTAAAATGTTTCAGGTTATTTGGGCACAGTAACACGTGATTAAAAATATCGCTCTCAAGTTACTTTATGAATTAGGGGTCGGAACTATGGGTGCAAAACATTAACAAAACTTGTCAAGCGGACACGAAAGAGCACATACATATTATCTACACACCCAAACATTGTAAGTTCAAGATTTCGAGGTAGGGAATCTAATTGGATACAGATTTTTCAATAATGTTCGTATTCTTCTTGGCTAAAGTGTTCCCATATGTCAATTTTGAAGTTTTGTTAAAGTTTTGCATTTGTTATTTATGACATTAGCATTTAACTTAAAATAATAACACATACACATACAGTTATTTTTTAACCCCCGCTAGGGTAAGACGGGTCGTCTCGATAGGGCCTATCGGGGTTTAAATAATATCTTACGCATGAGAGGTTTTGTAACACAGTCGCCATTTGAACACGGGAACTTAAAAGGTTCCTTTAAGTACGTACATTTATTATTGGATCAAATTGCGAGTTAAAGTTGAGAAATGAACGACATGTCAACGGCATGGGCCGGGCTTAGGCAAGATAAATGAGGCCACCTAATGCAACAGATCAGGGGCGAAATAATAACCGTCTCCTTATATGTATGTCATTCCAACTTACTACTTAATTGTACGTTGTACGACCAGTTCTGGCGTTAACACATGAATTTACGTAAATATTAATGTTATTTTCTTTAATGCCGGTCGAAGAAATATCTAGATATTTTATTATCCTGTTTGCAACATTGTAGTAAAATGAACTCCAATATAAACGTGTTTTGCTTAAAAGCAATGCTCTCACAAATAATCTGATCTCCAAAATCAGGGTTCGCGCGTGTCACCGCCCTCAACCTTTTTACAAAGAAATTACAAGAGCGCGTTACGATATTTTACGCAGTAAACTGAGTGATAAATTGTTCTGAAAAACTGAGGGCAGAACGCGAATCACGTTTGACGTGTCGCCTCCCTGTTATACTTACGTACGAATTCAGAAATGGGACAGAGGCAACCCGTGGAAGGCCGTACGCTGTTCATCTGATTGATACTGGGTCGGAAACGGGCGCAGGAATGTATCGATACTCCTAACCCATTTAAGATAACTGGTTTGTACGTAAAAATGGATTCTATTTTGGTTTTTATTATGAATTGCTGTTAAGATGTAGAGCAAATGTGTTGCATAACACCAATTTAAAAATTATCTTCAAATAAAAATAACAAATGATACTTAGAGTTTTCGCGTTTCGAGTAAGAAATATAAGTAAATAGAGAGCGTAAACTACCTACATACTAAAATAATAAATAATGCACACCTCCGTAGAACACTGACTCACGTAAGCATACCTACACAAGGCATAAAACACCATAAATACATAAAATCGTTTAACCCCCTTTCGTTCCGGGCTTACAAAGCAAGCGTCATTCTTTTGCGGATTAAAATGAGTTACTTTGTCGCTTAAGTGTACCTGCAGGGTGCCACGTAGTGCCGCGAACTCGCACTATTTCATAATCAACACACAGTTCTTATTCTTACTGCTCTTAATATCTGTGGTTGTGGTATTTGAATTTTTCAGCATCTTACAATGTAGAGTCTACTTTTACAAAGCTACAAAAATATGACTTATACAGTATACAGATAGATAGATTCCTATAATAAGGGTGCGGCTCCACCGACGCGGAGCGGAGCGGAGCTGTGGGAGCTCGGCCAATGAGACCGCATCACAGTGTGTCGAATTTTGAATTTGAAGAATGCAATTGGTCAATTTTGCACAGCTCCGCTCCGCTCCGCGTCAGTGGAGCCGCACCCTAAAAAAGAAATCTAGAGACTCTTTTGCAGGAACTCTTTCCTTAAAACACAAAGGATACTTTCTTAAATATATCTGATTTTTAGTACTACGTATAGCACCAAAGCCTTCCCACTTATCAATAGTACCTAGTGACTAGCTTATATGACGAATAGGAAAACGTAAATATTCTCGTAGAAGTAGGTAGTAAATCATCATTTAATAAAGATAGATACTAAAAAATAAAATCACCAAAGGTTTCGAAACATACATCTGTTCAGGTCTGTTCAGATGAAAATATGCAACGAAAGAGGAACATTTCATACAACATCTGCGTACATTTTAACTTATTAACTTAAGCTTATTACAGTTATCAACGATCCACTGAAACTAGAAAAGTAGCAATACCTAGTATGACTGGTATTTAAATGCCTTTAGTACTCATTAAAATGTAGGAGGACCAGTTGTGTAGAGATTTAAAAATAAAACTGGTCAAGAATTTGACTCGCGTACAGAGGGTTTTATAAATCTTAAATTATCTCATGCTTGTCTACATAATGTGAAGCAATTGAGATTATAATAAAATTACGTTGGGTCGCTTTTTTAGCATATAGGCGACTCTATTGGCAATCTATATCGCTTGTCATAAATGTTGGTTTGTACTTGTAGAGGATGGAACTAAGATCGTTTAATATTCCGTGCAAGTTTAATCAAAGTACTATTGCAATTTTTGGCAATCGTCATAATGGGTTTTTTTTAATGAAAATAAGTATAAATATGTTCACAAGAAACTTTTCTTTTTTGAATAACCCTCATCCAAAGGGAAACGTACGACATGTAAAACGGAAATATTTATTTCCTTCATGAATTCATGATATGTTCATTCACACAGTCCATTTCTATTTACATATTCCGGGAGAAGTAACCTTTAATTTTGTCAAACGGATGTTTTTGTATGATGATCATCAAACATATAGTTAAGAATATTTGAGTGAATTTAGCTATTTCAAAATTTGTATGTAAAATATATAGCCATAAACATATATTATGGCTTGGCTATGGCTTGGATGATGGTGATATTCATAACATAACATTTTATTTTTATCGCAATTGAAAGTAGGTTTGGGTATGACTGTCGATTGTATCGTGTCGCAAGGTAAATAAAACTTATAAAGACTTAGTCACAGTGACAATCAATATGCAAAGTAGCTAGAAATCTCAATTATTATGGTCACTATTACAAAATGTGAAATGGTACATAAATCTATTTCCCTGGCTGTATACTTGTATAGCGTCGAGCACATCATCTTTACTTTTCTATAAGATTGGTGTAGGTAAAAATAAATCATAAAAATACTGTTGCAAATTTTAATTATTATTTTTATCTATGTTTAGAAGGTGTCTGACCGTAAAGGAAAAGGTTAACGCTTTTCCTGTTATTCTATTTTAAGTTACATCAAGGTTCAAAGACGGGTAGCTGGCCGTGAAACCGCAATGGGAAGTGTAACAAGCAAATAAATACCTAATAGGGATGTAATAGCTTAATTTTATAAGGTATAGCCCGTGTAAGTAATTTCTTACCATAATGTTTTTACGACAGCTTTTATTATCATCTAAACTGTCAAACATTATAGTCAGTGACATTAAATAACTAGTTATATTTACAGTAAATAGGCAGATCGCTGGAATGATTCCTCGGAATTGCGGAAATGGTCCTGCGGTGTAATGACATCATTTGGTAACTGATATTATTATGACTAGACACCAAATGGCTTCTCTGCGTTCACCCACATCGCTTCTGAAAACGTTAGGAATTGTGTTGTCACCGGGAACTAGCATGTAGTCGGCACTAGATCAATATCAATTAAGGGGCAGCGAAACCGGTCGGGAAGGGAATTATTTAGACGGACATTTTTTTCGTTTTTGCGGTTGAATCGTTTCGCTATTAACGCGATGGAGAGGCCAATATCTCGGCGTACTGCAAAAGGATAAAAAGGGGAATAAAGTAACTTGTATGGCAGGTCGGTTGCAAGATGCAGAAATCTGTGCGGGGCGTGGGCGTGGGCGAACCGGTCTAGACGAGATGAACTTTAAGGACCCAGCTAAATAAAATAAAAGATCGCACCGCGACGGAGGCCAGCCCTCGTACTGCGCAATATTTGCCGCAACTTAATATCGCCAATGGGACATAGAAGCGGCCGAGATAAAAGCTTGTAGAGTCCTCCGCATACATACGATATTTTGTAAGTTCTCGAGAAATACGCGGTAGATCACTCTCTTAAGCTTTAAAGTAAATTTGTAACAATAGCTGTCTCAACTTACTCTAACTTCGTTCCTTTTATAAAATTGCGCAAGCTTAAGGCAATTTAACGAGATTTTCTAAAAGCATCAGAGTTCATTGTGCTGCAAATTCCCAGTGGAAAACCTCTAATTTACCTTTACTGGACACAATTGGAAGAAAACACTAGAGGGCGTCGCGTAGGATTAGATTAGTGCTGATAAGATTAGTTAGTAGCGTCGCAGCATGTCGCGGAGCTCCGGCCGCAGCCTCCGCCATGTGGATCCGCTAATTACCTGCTCTATCTACACTGCAGTAACTACCCACTTCACATAAGCGCCTGCTTCTGCCGCACTCATTAATCAATCTTCGACAAAACTGCAGCGGCGGTCTCGTAAAGATGTGGCGAGCGTTCCTCAGGTCCATCAATGTTCACCGGAGACGTTAGAGGACCATGCCTAAGCACTTCATGAATATTTATCGCGGCAAGGCGCGAGCTGGAGTTTCGCGGGCTGGACTCGGGCGGGGCTGCACCCTAATGCAATGATTCATATTCGGTTTGCGGGCGAGTTGAACGTCTTCCATTATTGTCATTCATCGGAGGAAGTGGGCGGCGAGGGGCGGCGCGGGTGCCGCCGGCGCCCCCCCGCGCGACTCTCAGTCGCTCGCCGACACTCTCGCCGCTAACACGCGAGAGACGCGATGCACGTCGCCTACGCTTGACTCATTCAGTCGTTCGCGTCCCGTGTGTGAGTGCCCTCCGTGATCCGAAGCCGGAGCTTCCGAGCCGCGTGTGCAGCCTGCGACTAGTGCTTGCGGTCGGGCCGAGTGCCCGCCAGGAGCCAGCGATTGTGGTGCCAGTGTCTCGCGCTCCGGAGCCGACGGCTCAGCTGACCGCCGCGGTACATCACGAGCGCACGGTGAGTGCGATCGATCACTACATGCACGCGCTACACCACTTATGTGTCTATTTCGAGTCGCTCGCGAAACTCAGCCCTCGATCGCATGTACGCATTTCGCAGATCACCAGTGGCTGCCATGGGTCGTCGATTTCGCTTAGAAATTGCGAGTATTTTTCAAGTGTCGGGCGCGCGGCAGCGGCCGTGTTGATAAACAGTGTCGGCTTACGGCGAGGATGAGCTGGAACGGCTCGCTTGTCTGTTTGTGGATTGTTTCATGTTATGACTTGATGCAGTGGGCTTCGAGAATTTGTGGACATTATTAACTTCGAACTGGATTGGTTTGTCAGCTGCCAACGTTTGTAAAGGATATGAAAATCAGTTGGGTCAGTGACAGGCGGCCGCACGTCACCCACGGCGATCGTTAGCCGCCGCCAGCTGACTTCCCGTCGCGCTGCATTCTCGCAAAATGCATATTCGGCTCCGCCCCACTGGCCCCTAGCTCCTGATCTTTGTATTTTAACTGCACAGTACACATACGTTTGGCTGAAAAAGTGTGACCCTACCCAAATTATGAATAAATGCATATACTGGAACACTGCATACGCACTTTTGCAACAGTCCAGTGCTAACCGCTGACATGCCACCTTCAATCTTATGTCATATGGGTGTCATCTGTTGGGCATTAAGGTTTCGAGCATTTACTAGCAGAAGATTTCGTTATTTTCATGCAACAGCATATTACCGACCTACCTATGATATCGAATTGAAACTTAATAAATCCACAAATATTTTTTAATTCCACAAATAAAAATGATGTAACTTGCGGCTTGAAGGTTAGAGAGTAGGATTAAGCGCAGTTAAAAAAAAAAACAGTTTATTTACAGAAACTAGTTCGCATTCCAGGCATTTTGCGGCCTCTGCTCAAGATAAACGATGTTGACAAACACAATAACGCCGATAATGGCGAAAATGATAATATACCTATAATAAACCTTAAAATCATAATGAGAAATTGGCTTCACTGCCTATTGATCATACGTCGTCGCACGTAATCGCATTAGTTTGTGTTCACTCGTACGAACGTGAACCAAATGTAGGTACCTATGTGAACATGGCATGACACATGAAAAAGTCATTGAAATGAGATTAGGACAACCTAAATCCAGTATAACTTGAGTAGACTGCATATATTATGTTAGTACTGAAATGACCGCTGAACTAAATATAAAACCAAACGGGAGCACGGTAACAGCAGCTGTTATCTTTTATCAATCTGCTCTTATGAAGGTCGCTCTGATAAAAGATAAACTTCTAGCGGCACCACTGCACATTGGAGGCCTTTCTCTTCAAATAAAATTCTTTGCAATGAAAAATATACAAATTATTTTTACACACATACCCATCTGTAGCCTATAGGTACAGTAATACCGAACTGCTGAAGGACGTATTGATTTAAACTTTCACGATTATCACTTATATTTTACTGACAAACGGATCTTCAAGACCAAGCTGACCAAGTGCGGGTAGTTCGCAAAACCCGCGCAGCTAGAACGTGTAAACACATTTTCTCGCCAGTCTGCCTGTGACCACGGGTGTGACGTCATGCCTGAAACGTCAGGATAATAATAATGCTAAAGAGTGAAAGTAAAATACCCCTATTTGTAATAACTACGGGTATTTGGAAACCCTAACTCATGACATGATAGTGTGTAACTATATAAATAAGAGTTTTGTGCAGCGCGAAAAATTTTACGTATCTGAGTACCTTTCATAAAAACTAGCTTGTCTTGGCACAATGTTTATCTAAATAAGTATAAAAATATCTAACGAAACAATAGAAGTTATACATACGACACGACCGGCGATTCAAGGAAATGTGTCATCGCAATAGGGTGTTCATGACTTCATAAATGACTTAGACAGGTACCTACATTTTAGGTAGATATGAGGCCGTGCGAACGCTTTTCTTTTGGTAGGTACAAATTCAAGCGCCCTGTAGGTGATTTGTATTCTTCATTGCCTTTTACGATAAATAAAAAAGGAAGTAGCATGCCATACAGAATTCCCTTTCAAAAACGGACCTGAAATTTTGTTGATAAGTGTCATCCTCCCTTATTTAAAAACAACACGCTTATTAATTTACATAGTATCCTATATGTATAAACTTGACCATCTATTTGAAGATAGTTATTCTATTTGAATGTTGTGCAGGCATATGCGTGGTATTATGGAAAGCGCTATGAAGTATTATTGGAGGCACAGGCGCTATATATTTTTGGAGGCATTTTTGAGCTCGCGTTAGAGGTTTATGCTTAAATTAAGTATACGCTGGCTTAAAATCATAACATCTTCACATTCTCAGAAAAGTCACATTTCTTACTATCTTTCGTAAGCGATACCTAATACCCTGGTGAAAAACCTGTACATAAAAGTACCGGACATGCCACACAAATCACCCAATACTCGTACATAAATGCTATTATTCACAAGCCACGAAGCCCAGTGAGGGCATTTCAATCAATATTTGTTCCCTAGTCATGGATGTTTTCCATGTATTTACGTATCTACATATCAGAGCTTCTTTAGTAAAAGGTCCTTCTTTGTCGCCAACCATAAGGATGCTTTGACAGGTAATTCTAATGAAGATACAAGTATAAATTTAATCTTTATGGTTAGCGACAAGTGGGAAATAGTCGTTTATATTATAACCCACAACGTGTCTTACAAAGGTTACCGGCGGAATATCTGTATTTTTATTAGAGTATATCTCAAGATGTCCCAAAACATGATATCCGACTTTTACGTATTTAACGATCATTCGAAAAATGAACGTAGAGGATAGAGCACTAGACAGAGGGCTTGGAGAAAGCAACATTGCCGTAAACGAACTAAGGTTTTGCTATTCGAAATAAAGATAAGTCATGCAAGTGCAATTACTTTGACATTCCTGCTGGTGAATGTGACTGTTAATTATTTAAGCTCACGAATCATATTTAAGTATCCAATGAGTAGTTATATACGTACGAAGGATTTTTAGTAGTTAGACGTGACGCAACAATTTAACACGAGCACAATTTTCAGTAGCAATATTCGCATCCTTAATTAAATGGGCAATAGCGAACTTTGACTACATCCCGTAATGAAGCTGCCAAGCGCTGGCTCGTCCTGTGGTATAATCCTTTCAGCAACCCGACCACCATATATTGTTCAATTACTCGAGTAAGGAACTCCCAGTGACGGGACTTTAGTGTGTGATAATATAGGACGGCTTCCCACTGACACTGCTGGATTATTAGATGGTTTTTGCTCTTCAGATGAAGTTGCAGATATAAGTATTGTGTTGTAAACGTGAATGTTTGTAGAGTAGGGGAGGATTTGATGCATGAAAGTTAACAGTACTTGGAATATACACACACGTAAGATATATTTGAAAGGTCCACGGAAAACATGTCCAGTGCTTAAAACAATCGGGGCAAATTCACACCTTATTCTGTTAAAAGTCAGCTGGTTTTTCCTTCCGTAATTTAAATTGACTCTTAGACATGTTCTTTCCGTGGACCCTTCATTTCTATCTAGGTGCATGGTCCCTAAGTCATATAACGAGTGGAAAAAGTTGTGGCAGTTTCTATGTACCAAGGAAACGTGGTGATTCATATTAAATTCATATTGAGTAGATTAAACTGGATTGTTTTCCTCAACATAACAATAAATGTTTTACTAAAATAATTATGGAATACATTTAGGGGCAAAGATCATAAATTCCGTTTTATTGTTCGCTAATAGGACGAACATTCTTATCAAAAGTACAAAACATAGATAACGTTTAATTGTTACTATTGTTATGTAAGTATGATAAAACAAGTGAATTTTAAAAAACTAGTTACGAGTATTTATGTTCCAGCCAAATATCTCGTTGCTGATAACGAAGTTTAAATATGCCCCACCGATGTTCGGCTAATGGGTCAGTCCATTGTCAGAGCGTTATTCAACATTGAGGAATGTGTACAACGCATTAAGGGCAAATAGACTCCCGTATCTGAGGTACAAAAGAGTATTGACATGGCGAGATAACCGTAGATATCTGAGTGTAAACTTGTGTGGTATCTTGCGCCCGGTTTACACTTATTGTGCCGTTATCGCGGCTAGCGCATTATAATGTCCGATAAGCAAATAAATGGCTATTCTCCCAGCCGGTGCCATCAGGTCGCGTACCGCTTTTACTCGACATTCAACATCAACAAACACGTCGCATTCTTGTCTTTTCTACGTATCTGAATTAGAAATGACTCAACGGGAAATCAATTCGCTATGCAAATTCAACTGGAATACAAACCTCCCATTGCAATCCCGTTTCTCCCAAATTACTGTACTCGAGATATGATTGGGGAAGGCGGCCCGGCCCGTCTCGTACTAACCGCCGGGTAACGACTAGAGACTTGGCTCGACGTTACTTCCACACAAGTTTCTCGAGTAAACTTGAGTTGTCAACTTAAGCAAGTGCAAACCGCTTCTGAAGTAAACGTACATACTGAGTACCTATGCATCTCGAGTGTCAAAGGCTTTGTGCAGCGGTTGAACATTGGAAGTTTGTCTCGTTAGTTACATTCATACATATGAACAAGTTACTGCGAAACCAGTTCAATTCCAAATGGTATTGAGCTTGAGTTTAATCCACTCAATGATACATTAAAACATACTACTTATTTGGTGAAAATAAGTAATATCACGATTTGGATGATAGTTTCATGCGAATTGTGATCGTAGCTTGTTTTTGCGTCTTAAGGACTTGTCAGTAGGTAGGCGATGGAAAAGAGAAAAGGTATTATACGCATCATAAGGCATAGGCGTTAGATTGTAGCTTGGATGCAAATTGAAATAGTGTGCAAGCTGCGACGGTGCGCGAGAGTGGCGCGCCGCGTTCGTTCACTTCGCGCAGGCTATATTTAGTGGGAGCCGAGGTGCAGCGGCGGACGCCGCCCGCTGTCTGACCTACCGCAACCACGCTGTCACAGTTCCGATGCGCTCGCGCAGCCTCTCTCCCAGCTCCGCGAGGATGCACCGGCGGGCACGTACGCGCATACCTAACCGCAATTTCAGTTCCGCCTCCTCACAAATGTATCCGTTAACTCGACGCAATTTTCGAGTTCCATTGGAAGCACTGAGGCAAAAGATAGCGCATGCAGTGAATCGGAAGATGTAGTCGCAGATGGAGCTCGCTGAACATTGGAAATCGTTTTATATTAAAAATATTCACAGAGCTTATGAATCGGAGGGTGTAAAATTATAAGATGTTAATGCTCATAAGCAGCAACTTAAAGAAAAATAAAGAGCGCAATAAATTTGATATTAATAATTTAAGCGAACAATTTTGCTGAGGCCGTTAAATAAAATTATTTTTTACGCTCCGGTGAGTTTTTATGGACTGTTATTACGTTCCCCAGTAGCACGTAATCCTACATTATCGCCATACCTTTAGACGAAAATAAATTGATGGTGTTTATTTTTACAAGTAATTATCTAATTATTCGGTTGTTAAGAAAATTCTGTATTGGAATCACTATTTTGCAGCCAATATTACCTACCTTACCATAATTACGTATAAACCAACGGTTTTTCCATTTAGTTCATGTAATTTGAAAATAGTAATTCTGAAAGTATGTACTAGGTAGGTATATAAAATCTTATTCTCTATGAAATATATTTAGACCTAAGTTTTCTTTTACTTCTTATACCTACACTACATAATTAAACCTATCTAAGGAACATGCTTGGGACGAGAAGCATTTCAGCAGTTTAGGACCAGCACATAGGTTAATATCAGAATTTTCCATTCAACTATTTCGACGTGCGTTACTAATATAAACATTTACTAACCCATTGGCACAGTCATTAATCCCTTTTAAATTCACTGAAATAACAAAAAAAATCTACACCGACGAGCAGAGTCGTGAAAAAAGTACACTGAAAAAAATGCTAAGTTGGATTTATCAGATCTTGTGTAATTCTAATCGGAAATTAAGGTTGACTGGGTCCTATCACAAATTATTTTTTGATTTTACCAAACTTTTTATGTTGGCATTCTACTAAATTAATTTGGTTGTTTACACCAGTTTTTTGTTGATTTCACCAGTTGTTTGGTATAATGTACAATGTTCTTTGTTGATTTAACCAGAACTCTGGTATCGACTTCAACCTTTTTAATTTTGTAAATTAGATAGCAAGGATTTGTTACATATATCAAAGTTTCCTGGTAATATAGCCAACCTAAGTCACTTTGGTAAATATTTTTTTCAGTGTAATCAGATCACTTCTGTAAATTACATTTGTAATCTAAATTGCAAAGTACATATACAAATGTAATCGGATGGAGTAATCATATTACTTTTTGCCGAACTCTTGCCTACGAGTATACTTACTTGACGGGGCCTAAAATAATTTGACAGCGTAAACACTAGCATTTTCTGCGATACTCAAACTAAAAATCCGTATTGTTAGGCTAAAAGACATGGAAACAGCGGGTAAAGTGCTGAGTGTTGTCGCCGGGTGCGCCGGCCGGCGGCGGCGCGGCGCCGGCTGGCTCGGCCGCCTCTATTAAAGCCCAGATTGATCGCTGCTCTGTCGGGGTTCACTGTATCTAGACTTCTAGACTAGGGCTGCCAAAAAAATTCGCTGAACGTCCAATTTTGTAGAGGAAAATAAGCAATGCAATCTAAGGTTGGTTTATTGACTAAACAAACCAAGACACCATTAAAAATAGATACACCATGTTAGAGACAAACGGACAGATAATTAACCTTCGGCATATGAGGAGGGGTATATCAAACCCCAAATGTATGGAAAAGTCATATAAACATTTTTCACCTAGTATGCGGAGGTTAAGTGAATCTTTAAGTCCCTACCTATTATAGAAATAGAAATAGAAAGAAATAGAAATAACTTTATTCGCAACATACACAAAAAACCACAATATATATCAACGAAAAATAATTTACAAATAAAAGCGTGTATGCTACGAAATGGCCTCATCTCAGCATGTTGCTAGCGAATGCCAGCGCATTCAGCATTATACAACTTGTATTTGGGAAACACCGTGGATTTTTCGACGACCATGCATTTCAGTACGTCTACATATCCGTACGTACCTACACTTTTTCTTTTACATGAGCTCGTTGTTGACAGCCCTAAACTATGACGTCTTTTATCAAACAATGAATTGGCTGATGATTTAAGCCTACATCAATTACATGCATGTCCTGCTAATAAGTTTATTAGAGACAGAATAAAGACAGATAGGAGGCTTTTTTTCCGGTCAAAAGTTCAATTTCAATCGAAACGATATTAGGACGTGTACGATATTGTTGTAATTTTGTAAAAAAAAAAACTGACACATTTTACGTGCTAAAAATAACTAATAAACAAATATCAACACAACGAAACTCTCATAGCTATAGGACCAATTTCTATAAACTTATTTAGTATTTCTTTACTAAATACTGTAAGGTTTCAGTCTAGATTTCAGACATATTTTACTTACTGATAATCAATTATGAACGTCGATATTTATCAACCTAGAAAGAATACAAATAAAACCGTAACTCGTAATTTCTGAATAATTTTATTGACGTCACACATTATTCACGTAACCTTTTATTACTTCTTATCTGATATTTTATTGCAATTCACGATAAAATAAGAGGCGCTCCACGAGGCGTGTAGATAAGGCTTGTATGTCGGTTGCCAGGCTGTTTCTGCGCCCTCTAACAACGTATTCTGTCCCACTGTTACATTACAACGGGATTTAATTAAACTTGAACCGCAGTGACGTAGTTTTGGAAACTAAATTTGTAGTTGTTGCCTCTATTTTTAGGTGCATTTCCGTCTAAACTTTTCTCGTCGGTGTAAAATCTACAGTCGTTGTGGGACATGTTGCTCGACGCTCGCTAAAATTGTTATGAGAATTGAAAGCCCCACTAGTTGCCTACTTCGGCATTCAAATCTGTGCTGGCTTGTAGTGTTCCCAAGCTTAAACGAGTTATTTGAGCAATTTCAAATGGAAATCAAACGCGGTTGTTCTGCAAATACTGCGATAAATTTACCAGTCACGAGCATTCTCATATTATCATTAGGTTCCTGTACAGTTAACGAAGCTTCAAACATTTTGCGGTCTTTAAATATTGATTGTTATGATTATGATATGAGTCATCATTGTAAACGTCCTGCAATGATGCTATGAATCGATGCTGCCGCAAAAACTGTCCGATAATAGCCGCCGGTAGAGAAAAGGAGGGTGGAGAGCCGAAGTGAAACTGAAGGCCTATTAACGCGTTGCCTCTGTCTTTTACCTTCGAATTTACAAGTGTGATAGAGCAACACTTTGTTCCCTGTTCGCGGTAGGCCTGTGTTCCTACCGAGTCGTGACTCAGTCACTGAAAACGCCGTGCGCGATGGTCTAAACCTTGTATAGCCACCCGTCAATCATTGAGCAGTCACCTCACGTCACTCGACATTTAACGTAGGAAACCCTACAAGTTCCAAGGTTCAGTTCACATTGTGTAATTTAAGTTATTTGTAATGAACCGTAGGGTTGGCTTTCGCTATCTATCGCCGCCCTCGTCACGCGGCGCGCGGATGTCACTGATAACTCCAACAATGTCATGTGCGACGACGCGTCTACGCTTGTTTTCCTTACCCAGCGCTGATAACGTGAATAACAATCGCTGTGACTATTTGCACGTATATTTTGCCAAATTCGAGCGAATACCTTTCTGATAAAGAGGGTTACCAGCAGAAATAAATCTATTAATTTTCAGCTCATTCCAATTCCAGACATATGTCCGCAATGCAATTCAAACTATCTACATAGATTACATTATTATAATGTCCTCGCCGGGATTTGAACCCGGAACATCTTGCTCCGTAGGCAGGGTCACTACCAACTAGGCTACGCAGGCTGCCAATTCGTATTTTACTTTAAATATTCTTTAAAATACGGACATAAAATGGAAAATGGTTATACTATTCATGAAACAAATCAATACGTGTCGGAGAAGTAATGTTAAACTTCTGAACAATTTTTCATTTTATGGAAGTTATGAGATTTATGTCGTAGAACCCGGAAGCCGGGACGCATTCGACCCGGAATTGGCAGTAATTCTTTTGCGAAGTCGCTTAAGGGAATTTCTCCTTATCTTTCATTACTGTGGAATGGAAGAGATATCAAATTTGTTAGATTCAATTCCTCGCGCGATGAGCGCTCTGCGGCCGTACCGATTATGAAAGTTGAAGGATCGGCCATCCTGTATCATGAAGATTAATATCTCTCCATAATCTCTGATTCGACACGGTTTAAATAAAAGAATATAATCATTATATTATATTTTTCGTCTTCATTAAATAACAGAATAACTTCTTTTTCCAAACCTACGTATAACGACATTATGAGTATGTAACGTACTAGATATTATAGGTATTTTAAACCCATTTGATCATTTAACTATGACTTCTGTAAATAGGTCGGTATTAGATGTCTTTGGTATGCAAAGACAAAATACTGAGTTTACAAATGACGTATGCGGGATTTGAACCAATGTAATCATGAACAAACGAAACCTGATGTCGCGTGAGTTAAATATCTGAAACTATGGTCGTGTGATTGATTGGAAACGGTTACTAGGTTAAAAGTAGGTATGGTATAGAAATAATAAGAGGCCCATACTTTAGTACGAAAAGCCATCCATTACCGGCCAGCTTTGTCAAATGCTTCCATGATCGCTTATACGAATCGTAAAGGCAGGAAAGAGGGCTTGGGAGGGGTAATGGGCCTCTCCGCGTGTGGCAAAGTCGATAATTGGGCCCATTAGGCGTCGACTGCAGGTGCCCGCTGCCAGCGAATTATTTAGAAGCCTTCGTTACTCGCTTATACCTACCACGAATATTAGGTACTTATTTCACCTTCCAGCAAACTGCAAAGCGGAAACCTCTGCCTTAAACAATGCCGCCGAACAAAGTCAAAGCGAAATTAAATCTAAAATACTGCATGATTTCCGAGCACAACGCAGCTCCACAAATACTGCCGGAAAATGAATCGATCGTGTAAAACGAATGCTTAGCTGAACATTTCTTTTCGTGGGAATAAAAATTGCGTGTCCAAAGTAGCCTTTCACGTCGGAACAACCTTTTCAGTAATGATCGCCATTAATAATGGAGACTGACGAACCTCTAAAATAAGGTAGCGGAGCGGGCTTATAAAATTCATGTCGGAAGCGTCCTTAAAGTCCCACCGTGATTGCCAGCCTCGGGGAGGTATTCGAAGTGTTAAGTCACCTGGGATTTTCGTCCAAGTTTCCGTGCCAGCGGGCGCAGCCGAACTGTTAACACTTTGAAGATTTAAAAATTCCCTTTCGTTGACATTTATCGGAAAAAGCTTTGAAACTACTTCTTGTTACCTGTCTTCCACGCTACGAGTCGTTTTGCCGTATGTTGTCGAAATGTTTGAACTAATAATTTTTATTTTTTGTTGCAGGTATGTATCTACTTATCACATAAAAACTCTACCGGATGGAACACAAGTCTCGTCTGTTTCCAGCGTGTCACAATCGGATTGTGAGGTATCGCAATTTAAAAAGCTGAGTAATAGATATATATTTCATCTACTAAAGGAGGATTATCTTGTGCCTAAGCACTTCATTTCGTTTTTTACATTACCTTCTTGTAGCTCAGACAGTAAATTTTCCGATGAATTTTGAATGAATAGTATACCTAATAGAAATAGGATATAATGGAGACCTTTTAACAGGCATCTGGGCGGCTAGAGGTTAGATTGATAGTAATAAATTTATTTTGAATAATTGGGTAACAAAAGAGACGTAAATATTATGATACATGAAAACTGTAATCACTACACGTCAGCTTCTTTGTCCGCTATTTACCGGACAATGGCATGTCCTGGTGGAATCTTCAATTAAATCAGAGGGTTCATAGCCCCGCTCGACCCGCATCGCTGTCAGACCAACCAATCACAGAGCTTAGGGCTCCTGCGCACCCATTCATTTCGGCTATTCAGAAGCATGTGTGAGAGGCTTAGTCAACGGACTGAGGTTATAGAAGGTACAGCTAATAGAAATGTGAGATAGAATTGAATCCTGGTTGATACCTCGTGATCCGTATTACGAATTAATAAATAAATTGGCTTCTATCTGTGAGCCTTTAGAATACATTTCTTGAAAATAAATGAAGTTGAAATATAAACTTGCCAAACTTAATTATCGGAAAATGTAAGTAACTAGAGAAACGCATCAGTATTGCGATACAGTGAGAAAATGCCGCCAGCATCGTCGGTACAATGCCACAATGGCTAATCTTAGATATATGTTAGGTTAAGTAGATTAGTTAGATTTAATCTATGTAGGTACATAAATTGTAGTTTAGAAAATAAATATTTTGAAAGCCTAAAATTATATTGAGAATGGGCACATATTAGATATTTATTAGCATTAACTGCAGTAATAATTTATGGCAGGTGATCAATGAGGCATAGAAATGAGGTCATGGTGGAAATGTATGTTTAAATACCAGGAAGTTATAAAAAACTTACTTTGCACAGATGAGTCTAGTCGGGAATTTATGAGCGCATTATTTTATAGATATGTGATAGTGTAGGTAATTGTCTATTCTACCATAGTTACTTAGATGTTATGATATATCTGGTTAGTATATTCTGACCAAACAGTGATCATTTATTTATTTATTTATTTATTGAAACAAAAGTTTACACGACATTACAGTTTACACCAATGCGTCATGAAACTAAAATTAAAGAGATACAAATAAAAATACACAGATAAAGGTACATATAAAAAAAAACAAACATTAAGTAGATTTAGGTGACACAACAACGTGGCTCTGTCGAGTCATCTGAACCGGCGTAGGGTTCGGCAGATTGCCCCGGAACCGCCGAAACACAACGCCCTTCGGCCAGAAGTCTGCACTCGCGATGGTGTCCTGCAGCGGGCGCGGCACGCGCACCACGAACGAGCTGAAGTGCACGTAGTGGCGCGACCGCAGCTGCTGCACCCTCAGCGAGAAGCCAGTCTTCCGGCGGACATACTCCACCACTTCATCGGGCACGGCGGAGTAATGCAGGCGCGAAACATAGAGCGCCTTACCCGGTGTAGCGACCCGAAGACCAGAATTAACCGGCTCGGCGGTGCCACACAAAGTCTTACGAGGCGCCCTGCGCACCTTATTCTTCTTTTCATATTGTATTGAAGTTAGCATGTACCTATAATACGAGTATAAAGTAAGTTATAGTTACACGTGTGAGTGTAGGTACTTCAAAAGTATAGGTATTATCATATTTAATTTAATAATGTTATATCTTATTAAATTTTTATATTATCAAATATCACCACCAATTGTTTTATTATAAGGGAAACGAAAAGAACAACTGCGTATAAATAATAGAAGTGTTTATATTAGTACAATACATATGCATATGCATATGCACAGGCAGGTATACTTTTGGTTTGAAAATATTTTAATAACAAAGGACAAAAGAAGGTCTAGCTACCTGTACCTGTCGAACTTGGCACGTGCCAAAAGATTTACAATTCTTTTCTCACATCATTGTATGCCGCTATTCAGAAATAAAATTCGCTCTCGTTTATCTGCCATGCAAAATTGTGTTTCTAAGATAGACAAAACATATTTGGGTCGTTCAATTAAAATGTCTCTCCGGTGGGCATAAATGACTACATTTTGGTCTCAAGCCTTAAAGGATACTGCTTGTTCACTACAATTCTGCTTGTTCGCAGAAGAGTCGTTATTTGAACGTACCTATTTTAACCATCAATATTATTAAGTTTTATGAAGAAGCGTGAAGACACGTGAACGTGACACCAGCATGCATACCTACGACCTAACCTAAATTGGCCGTTTAGTATGAAATGCGTAGCTAAGCATGCGTAGGTAGCTACCCGTAGTAGGTAACTAGGCCTACTACTATCGTGAAAATCGAAATTCGGAAATTTCGAGGATTTTTCTCTGTCACTCAAAAGTGACAGAGAAAAATCCTCGAAATTTCCGAAGGCGTCATTAGAGTGAGAGAGCCAAATCCTCGAAATTTACGAATTTCGTTTTTCGCGGTAGGGCCGTAGGTACCGCGTTTGGAAAGCTCGATACGGACATATATTATGCTAAGCGATCATTTTCTATAGACAAAATGCGTACGCATGCTGATATATCGTACACCTAGATAAAATCAGCATTAACTCAAAATTTATGTATTTTTTGTTAAAGGGTATATTCGAGATCTACGAAATTTGTAGATCACGAAAATACCCTTTACAAAAAATACGTGAATTTTGAGTTTATACTGATTTTATATTGATGTTCGATATATATTTCATACGAAAGGGTAGATAATAAGTCCACAGACGGCCGCGAGCTGGCGTCGGTGTCGTGTTTGCGCTGACCGCATCACGCTTCGTCTTGTGACGTAAATATTTGATCGGTAACCAATCCCCGACCTTATTGACTGCCATGCGATAGCCATTGCAAAACTCGGGATACTTTCACATGCCACATAGCTCATAGCATCAGTAGGTAAAGCTCATAATGTCAAGTCCTTAAACTTTTGAGCGCTTTTCCTTTGGCGTTAAAATGTGGTCTACTAGCTAATATTTGGACTAATGAATAATTTATTCCACAATGAAAACCAAATTTCTGCATCGCTCGGTTAAAGCACATTCACACTGATTAAAAGTAATTTAGGTCGCCTGTTATTATGTCGCCAAGTCTCGCTATGGTAGTAGTGATTTATTAATCAAAACTACCTAGTTGTAGCAATGAAAACTATCCACTCATATTACACATAATTGTACAATTTGTATAATTGTACACAAACAAATATATTATTGTGAAAAATAATTTCGTTAGGTGCTGAAAACTTGGTCTTAATCGTAACTGTACAGTCAGGGGCATAAATATATATACGATTTTAAACCTTATGCTTCAGACATAAGTAAAAAAGTGTACAGATTTTTTTGCCCTTGACTATACAAATACCTATTTAATCAAATGCATTGTGAAAAAACGGAATCGACTTTATATCTTTCTCTCTATTAATTAAATGAAACTTATGTAGCATAATTTTCCATACTTAGATACGAGTATTATATTAAGTAATTTCATTCGTAATCATGCACTTGTTACTCGGATCTTACTTCAAATCGAATACTTACCTACAATAAAAACTCATTACTTATGTATTCATCTAGTTGTTTACGGACAATTCATGTGTATAGGCCTGTTAACAAGTTCTTAATTAACATACAAATACAACTCACAGCGGCATTTATGCTTATAAAAAATCTGAAATGCAACGTACCGGTACCTATAAGTAATATTAGTATGGTACCTACTTAATGAAAAAAACATAATCTGTGCTACCTAATAGTTACTCATACTGTACTTGTTACGAGTACAATGAATTCAGTCTGTATTTCGTAACATATAAATGAAAATTGTAAACATAATAAAATTAAGAGAACTGTAAACGGTTGCTATTTCTTAAATTTGGCAACCAGGCCTACTACCGCGGAAATCGAAATTCGTAAATTTCGAGGATTTTTCTCTGTCACTCAAACAAAGACGTCATTAGAGTGAGGGAGAGAAATCCTCGAAATTTACGAATTTCGATTTTTGCGGTAGTAGGCCAGTTGCCGTACCATGAGCTGCCGCAGCGTTATTAACGCGGACTGACTTTCTATCATGCTCGTTCCCACCAATACGGGAATACAACTGGGATGTTTAGAAAGTAAGCCCGCGTTAATAATACGGCGACAGATCATGGTAAGCACACAGGACAACACGTAAGAGCTTCGGATTTTAGGCAACCAGCTTACCAGCAAAAAATTGGGTGTCGTCGGTGTAATATGTAAAATATATTGATACTCGCTCATTTCATAAAATTCTTCATTTGCGCACAGACCAGTATCATGTAGACTCAGACTATTTGTCTTATTCAACTGATCTGCTTACCCACTGTCGAAAAAAAACATAAAACTGTTCAGACAATTTAGAAAACAACAAAGATTGGTTTCCTTAAATGAGCGATACTTTTATTCCTATCGCATTGGTTCTCGTGAATCTAAGAGGATAACTACGTGTTTGTATATTTCTTATGAATAATAAAATGCTCATTTAATGAAGACATGATTAATTGAAA
Source organism: Thaumatotibia leucotreta (assembly GCA_025490895.1). NCBI lineage: Eukaryota > Metazoa > Arthropoda > Insecta > Lepidoptera > Tortricidae > Thaumatotibia > Thaumatotibia leucotreta. Next base: position 39,630 of record JALPQI010000094.1, read on the forward strand.
CGATGTGCAATAAAAACTCTACCTAACTGTGTATTCAATTTATACTTTTATTCATTTCATATTCATAGTTTTATCACTTCAATATATTTTATCGCATTTGAAGAGCGCCTGTATAATAAATAGGTACAATTTTCAGAGACTTTTTTAACTAATTAAGGGGGTAGCTGCGTGCGCTTCATACAAACATTTTAATCTATTTTCTTGCGGAGCCGTTCAAGCATGTAAAACTAAACGTGGAATAAGGTAAAACTTGCACAACCCAGTTCAATCGACTTGTTTAAACTAAAGATAGAGATACACATTTGTAATTAGTTGATCGTCTCTCAAGTAATGTATAGGTATTCTATTTACGTCACGATACTAGTTTTATTATATTAAAGCTTTAATTGCACAAAATATAGTAAACTTAAAAGAATACCTAAAATCAAGTAAAATGGTGTCGTAATATTCGCCGATACCCAAACTGCTGTTGATAGTCTTGATACGACAGCATTCGGCCCTTGCGATCACTATCTTTATTACTCCTTACATTATACAGGCCAATTTTGTTATTATATTCAATATTACATAACAGCTGAAGCTACAAAATGTACATAACTCAGTAAGTAGGTATCATTAAGTATACGTATCGATGTTTCATAATACGATCTTTAAATCGCTTTACTGTTGGTAGCAATTTTTAATTACACTACATCATCTCGCCAATGTTTATTCATATCGTATGAATCAACGGTTGAAATCGGATGAAACGGTCCGTGATCGATTCCGACTACTCGCCTCAGTATGCGCTCGAAAGCTGCTCGGACACATGCTGATTTGTAGTCGGAATTCGCTCGGAACTCACCAGTCTCACCACGCATTATTTACAGGTTTATTGATCTTCAGGCGCTTTTGATCCCTTTTTTATAAGTCTAACTCGAAATAAGTACCGAGAATTCAACAATCGCATAATTTTCATTGGCGATTTCAAGAGGAATCTGTGGCGGAATGGGAAACGGCTACGGTAAACCATGAATAAAACACGACGTCAATCAGGCCATCAAACATTAAGAATCTCAAGAATGTACGCCAAAGTTATTAGCATAGACGTGGGCTAGACCTCACGAATTTATTGCAATGTGGCATTTCCTATTAGCTATGCGGCCACAGAAGGAATGCGAGGCGCCGGTGAATCATGCCGCTCCGCGGGCCCTGAGGTCGCGCGGCTTCGCGATGCCGTCATTATTATTGCATTGCCTATGACTACTTCGTCGATAAACGTTTCCACGATATGCTGGCGATACGACCCTTCCCCGAAATAAACCCAGAAAAACCTTTAACGATATTGCCCATGAATAAATAAAGCGCCGAGCGCTCACGTTAGATTTTTCAGAGCCAGTATCTTAAACGCCTACATAGAACATTCATGTGCTCGTACCGCCATCACTCTATGGAGATCAGTGCATACATGGGCATGTGTTACTGGGTATTTAAGATAATAAACATAACCGATTTTGTCTCTTACCACAAAGCAAATAGAGGTGTTGATTGCCTGCCTAGTGCGTACATTGACGTCGATATATTGGAGATGTTTATTGGCGAGAATTGGGCGCATCCCGGTTGCTCGACGAAATCGCTATCCGTTGTTCGCTGCGGGCGCTGTTATTTGATGGGACTTAGTTCGGACAAACCAGATTTGGTGTGACGTTAATGTAATAACAGATAAAACTTCCGCCCCCAGCGTAACTTCGATATTGCCTCGTGTATTTAATGCCGTTTTTATTAGTTGTTGCGATGTCTTCTTTTGTTAAAAGATACCTAATTATTAATAATTTTCTTAAAACGCTCAGTAGATGGTGGAGTCACGCTGGATACGTTGCGTGAGTTGATTTATCTTCATTAGCTACGATAAATTAGCTCGTGGAACAAGGCTCCAGTCTAGCTGTCAACGTCACTCCTCTCGGAAGACTATCGGACGTATCGACGTTTCATTATTTTGTATTCGAATCTTTAGGTAATATGGCTACTATCTACTACTAAATACGAATCGATTTTCCTTTTATATTTAAATTGCAGTTTGGTGAATATACCCACAATGTTTGATCTAGAGTTTACTTCTTATTATATTAAAGTCTTTGCAAATCCTAACCCTAACCATATTTATTAAAGGACCGATCGAAGATCGAGAACTTGAAGTTTGACAATCATTTCCCTCCGATCGCGGTTCTTCCTGTCACGTAGTTCCACCAAGCAGTCCAATGTTAACCCAATTCTGTTGAAAACTTTTATTATTCCTTTAAGTTTTATTACAAAAGTTTAGAAAATCTATTTGATCGCTGTACCAAAATGCTGAATTGGTAAAAATTTGTGAGCCGTAAACCTGAATGTACTTTTTGTAAAGCACTTGGCATTTGTTGTTCCGACTTATTCCGTAGGTATGACAAAAAGAAATAAAATAACTATGCAAAATATTACTAAGTACGGCGTGAGTTGCCGGTCTCAATTATACCTACATTGACTATAAATTTACGAAATTATACTCCCACTTCTTTCCTGTGCGTCTCCTAGTTAATTGGACTTATAATCCAGACAACCCTGCAATTCTACGTGTCCACTTACATGTGGTACTGCGGTCGGCAAATGTGACATAGGAAATGAAAATCATGTTACGCATTGTGAAGTAGTCCAGCCACTGGACGGTCCGTCAATTGGTTCTTTGTGAGCCGTGTACGCCGACCGTATGTCGCCTCCGCGCTTCCCTACAGTTCATTGAAGAAACTATAAATAGCCACGACGCATTTAAACTGATTATTAGAGGGGATGTCGTGATTTACTGGACATGTTTGTTCCTACGACGATTTAGTGTTGTTGATATTAAATGTATTTGACACGTTTTTATTAAATTGTACTGAGAAAGTGATATAATAGTTCTAATGTTGTTTAGTTCAGTATTTATTTATTTAATACTCTAGAATAACGCGATAGGGGATTTGATAAATATTTCATATACGAGTAATAATATATGCCAGCTAAACTTAATTAAAATGAAAAACTGAGGCGCGAAAAAGGAAATAAAGTACCTATGTTAATAAAACCTTATGGGTACCTACTTGTTTACTTCGAACGCTATTGTGTTTTGCTTGATTAATAGGTAGGTAGGTAAAACGCGGCTCTCGCGGCGGCTATCAGCCCATCGCAAACCTTTCGGGAAATCGCCTGATCAAAGGTGGCTTTGATTCGCTCGACCGAAGCTTACTTTGCGAAACATCTTCCTATTTGATTAAATGAAATGCCTTTTTTAATATAACTAATTGTACAACGTATCAGCTAGAAATTGAACACTTCATTTGGTCCTCTCTAATCGTATCAGGATTGATCGCTGATGCGATTCCCTCGTGATGGTCTTGTAAAGATAAAAACTTTTATCATTTTTAAAGTCTTTGAAAGCAAAGAGATTTTACTAAGCGTTATGATTGGGGGAACAATTTCCCGAAGGACAGAAAGCCTCATTTCCTGAAGGCCCTGCTCGCGGCCGGCGGCGGTGCCTGACACCGCTCTCCAAAATATTTTAATCTTCCGTTACATTTCTCAACGCATAAAGTCGCACAACACCATTTCAGTTGTACGCCTAGTCAAATTTTCGTTCGAGGATTAATTTGGCGAAAGGAGATTTATTACCACATTGTAATTTCCAGTGCAGATCGTTGTTTAAATCATCATGAAACGAATTTCAAGCTTACGTCTTCCATTGCATATCTTAGTTATATTAAAGTACCATTTTATTTAAACGTTATATTAGTTTGTATTTCTCACCTCGCACATTTCACCCTTTATACAATTCTATTCAATTTAAGTTATATATAGTTTTAATGGTGCTATTTGTGCGAGCTTGCGAGAAGCATAGGAACATAAATATGAAAAATATTTTCACCAACATGTAATGATGTTATTTATTACTGTGTACTACAGTGTGTAGTCAATAATATAATTTATGCTCAGCCATTTGAGGATGCAGTGCATATGATTCTGCAATAAAATGCACGCCTAAAGGAAGGTTTGTGCTGAAGGAACTCGTATACCTACCTATATAGTTGCATAAGTTCACATTGTACTGAAGAGTTATAGCAGCGTTTCAGCATCCGTATGCGTGCTGCAAACTGCCTCGAGCCAAAAACACGAAAGTACGATTTACTTGGAGCCACATCTTTTATTCTTTTCTGCCTGCGCCACATTAAAATGCGGACCTCGTTTTAACATGCGAAACGCTATCTTCTGACAGACAATGTTTTTATCAAATAAACCTCCCCTTTGTCAAATAAAAATAGAAATAGATAAAACTCAGTAAATGAGCTTTGGTCGCTAACTGGAGAACTGAAACAAAAATTTTGAAATCGCGAAATACACTGTAATGTAAGTAACTGTTAGATAGGAGTCGCAAAAAAAGTACATTAAATTAAAGTAACATTATCTTTTGTCGAAAAGTTCATATAAATCTAGGTACCCCTCTTCATATTAAACTTTAAACGCCCTCCGGCGCACAAATAATTCAGAAATAGTCCTTTAAATTACTATTTTGCTAGTCATCAAGGGAATTGCATTTAGTCCGTGGATAGGTAGGTAGAGGTGGAGGAATGCCGCGTGGCGCGGTGTATTTATGTAGCGCTACCCGGAAGCGGTTCAATTAAGGTTGGTATTTAAGGTTGCCATCCATCGGCGAGCTCTGATTGTGCCTCACCTCCCCCGCGCCCAAGGGACCCCGTCTTCCTTTTAATTTTCGAAACATTTTCTTTTTCTTTTCAAAACCCAACCGTAAGTAAGTAAATCATTCTAAAATTCTTTGCGCTGTTTTTATGCGTACCTGCAATGTTTGCGTTTAATTTAAGCGCGCTTCCGAGGCACCTTAAGGCTTTGTACATGTGGGTAAATATGTAATGTGTGCCACTACAATGCGCGTATATACTCGTTATTTTTATTCCGTCAACAAAGGCAAGAGAGTTTATGAATGGAAATGAAAAGCGGAACACGGCACATTAACTACCGACGGCAGTCTTAATCTTGTAAAGAGGTTTCAGACTTAATACGATGAAACTTAATTAGTAGGACAGTATTTTCACATCGAAAATTTGCTTGCTTTGAATTTTCTTACGGAAGCACGTACCTAAACACATCAAAATGTAGATATTTTACAAGTTCGTCGCTCGGAGCGTTGATATTGTCTGCGCTCCTCGGTGTCAGATGTCATTTCCGTAGCGCTCGGTAAAGTCATCACAGTGACGTATAAAAGATGCCGTTTGTGACTTTGTACTAGAAAGGATTTGACGTGAACGAGTTAGAGCACAAGTGGGAGCTTTGAACTGGGTAGCAATTTTGCTTTCTGTAACATAGACCAATCCTTATGAAACTACATGTATTTTATCAAAAAAACTTCAGATTAGTTTCGTTTCGAAATTGTAATTTAGTCAAAAATGTTAGTTACAAAACATACCAGTAAAATCAAATTGAAATCTGGAATATAAGGCAAAGCCGAAATACGTTCAGAGGATCGGTTCGCTCTGCGGCCGTCCAGCCCCGCGATGAAATGTGAACGCAGGCATGCTCGTCTCATCTCCGGTATCGTTTCACTTAGCGCACCCATTCCTGAGCGGACACACTTCATTACCCTCGGCCCGACGAGGCCGGCGCCCACGGAAAGGATAACCCGCTCATCTAAATGTCACTGCCATTTGACATCAGTAAACATCAGGCCAATCCCAACACTTGATGCAACTACGCAACTAGGCTGGGAGCATATTTCTTATTTAGAACATGGGATATTGCGTCATCTACACTGAACTGTATCTAGATAGCGTATATGCTGTACGGCATAAAACTCGATGCTATCTTACGACGGGCCATTAACAGTTAATTGAATAAACAGCGTCATAATCCGTATAGTCTCGTGTGGGCGATGCACGCTGCAGGACAAAGGCAATATTAGTGATTGATAGGCACATGCAGCTACCTAAGCTGCCTACTGTATTCCCGATCCGTGCCAAATGAGGTTTACTACTGTGTAACAAACTGCGACTCGGTCGCGGTTCCATTCACATGCTGCTAAATCTTTTGATGTATTGCCTTTTGTTTCGTTAGGAATTATAAGTTGGCGCAACTTGTGCTTTCGGGGCGGCGGCGATCGTGTTTACTGCATTTAGCGATACGGCGGTGTGTTATTTCTTGCCGGGCGAGACAGTTCATTTGAGCTGTTAGCAGATAAGGCTCTGTTTCTCGGTTGAAATTTATTGCGCTGTAAATCCGCCCGGCGCGTCGATGACTTGCATTCGCGGCCCTCCGTGGAGCGCTTTAAAACATTTCCTTGGTTCGTTTCGTACACGCTTCCAAGGGGGCCTTAATTAATTTTGCCACATTGCTCTAATGTGAAAAGTGAGTGTGTCTTTGATTTTTGTCCTACGATCTCTTGTTCAATGTTCATTAATTACTGAATTTATAATGAACTTTACAATGTCGCTTCATTAAATCGAAGTGGCTTTGTGGCTTACTTTTTATAAGTAATATGTAACTACCTATTTAAAGTTTGTTTTAATCATTCTTATCATCTATTTGAATTTACTTACGTGTTTATCTGCATGTAAGCACTCTCAATATCCACAATACGGTGGTGTTCGGAGAGCTGGAATAAAACTAAATACTTATACAAATCCACAGATATTTCAGTAAAAGAATTTTTATTTCCTTGCTTTCCCGAGTTAAACAAACGCAATAAAATAACATTGGTATCCTGAGTCTTTGTTAGCGAGTGTTCTATTCAATTCTCTTTGCTCCAGTTCGTAACATACCCGTCGGTTTTTGTGCTAAAGCCGAACCACATTCGTTCGATTACTGATGCGATGACTTGCTTTTACTTCGCCAAGTAATTGTACTCGCTGGCGTTCCACCGTATAGCTAGAGGTATTTACACAAGACCGTAGCGGGGAATGTAGTGGCTACGAGCTATACGTACCTCTACCGCAGCGCTACGCACTAACGAATTTATTCCGAGTAAACTGAATAGCGCAAACTTGAAACAATATCTGTGAATTGTTTCGTTTATTTCAGCGTTGTTTCTCGTTTTATGCAAGTTTTGCGTTGCCTCTCCGGTTCCCAGAAGGTTTAATAAGATAAAATGTTATCTTTGCTTCCCTACACAGCACGTACTAATTTATGCTTCATGCCGCATCAATTTATTATTCAGCCGTTATTTTAGGCAGACGAGATGCATTTAATAACATCAGCGGTTGGAAAAACATTTTGAAAGAGCGCCGTTATTAAAAGTTACGATTCATTTTCTTTCATAAAAGGTAAACGTTACTGAAGGCGCAAGGTAACTGCACACTGTTACTAAGTTGTTAACGATACTCGGAAAAAACGAGCAGAAAAAGCAAGAAGGCATGTTTTATTAATTCTCGGTACACGGTGCGGCGTGGAATGGAGCCGACCGCCATTTTTCTGCAGACGAGATTTAAATATGGAATTCCGGTGTGCGAGTGGGAGAGGCGCGTGCCATTGACCTTGCGCACGCCGCACGCGCCACCCGCCCGTGCGCGCCGCCGCCGCGCCCGCGCCCGCGCTGCAGCGCACTATGAGCTACCTCCGTTCCATTGCATTGCAGCGTAACGCACGACCGATATTCATTACTATTCGTTTCTATTGCTATTATTGCCAATTTTGCAATATCGGGAATTTGCATTTGCATTTTTTACCGCATTACATACTAATTGACATACTTATGTCAAGTATTCTCTTAAAATGTTTACGTATCTATTTTATATTATAATAGATGTCACGGATAAAAATAACCAATGACGTAGGCGAGTCGGAAACGTGCGACAATGCAACGGCGCAATACGCACAGGCTCACGTATTTGGGTAGAAAACTACTCTCAAGAGAATCGTTTTCTTTTCTATCTAGGCTAGATAAATAATACTAATTGTGTATGTTTATGAATTCATCGCGCATATATACAGCTGTAGAAATAGGGTGTAGTTATGTTAGTTAGTAAATTATGTGTCAATCAGTAATATATGCATACCTATCTATTATGTACTACAGTGTTTTTCAGTATGTAGGTTTTCCAATTTTAAGTATGAAATTACCGAAATATTGTAATTTCCATATCATGTATGTAAGGGTAGGGATCCGCAATAGGTCAGTTTACTTGTGAGTATATTGACAACTTTTAAGGCTTTTCTTTTCAGTTTTACTAAAACATTTTTGGCGGGATATCTTGTAATTGTTTAACGCTTGACAGTTCATTACTGATAAAAGTTTACATCATAGTGGACACATTAATGCGATCGCCAACCCGCTTGCCCAGCGTGGCGATTATGAGCATTTATCTCCTAATGCGTCTATACGCATAGTTAATAGGAGAGGCCACGTCCAGCAGTGGACTATCATAGGCTGATGCTGATGATTAAAAGTATACATAGATAAAGGGCAATGGGAGCTATCACTACGTAGTCCAAAACAGAAACCCCGCTCATTAGAGGAGCACCCTGTACGCCGTGGACCGATGCACCACCGCGCCTAATTAGCAGCGTGCCTCTGTGTCGATGCGTGGCAAAGGCAATTCAACCGACACGGTCTGATGTGACGTAAAGTATCCTATGCAATGTTGTAGGTATCTTTTATACAGTAGCCGTACCATGTCATGTAAAGTTGGGTTTACACTAAGCGAGCGAATGCTCATTCTAAAGGTGCGTTCAAACCAAAAGAGCATTCGCTGTTCTATTCCCCGTTCTATGAAATCAACCAATCACGTTTTGTGTAACGATCGAATTTCGTAGAGTGGGGGGTTAGAATAGCCAATGCTCTTTTGATTTGAACGCACCTTAAGTATTCCCCACTCTACGAAATCAATGAATTTCGACGAGTTACGTTTTGTATAGCCCTAGCCAACGAATTTGATAGAGTGGGGATAGAATGAGCATTTGCTGGTTTGGTGTAAAACCACCTTAACCGGTACGTTAGACTTTACTTGATACGTAATGCATTATGTCGCGCTCGCACTGATACATTGGAGCGAGCGCGATGTACTGTTTTCCGTATCGAGTAAAATCTAACTTTACTTGGCAACTCATGGTACAGTCGAGTTCATAAATGTGTATACAATAGTGCACCTAATCCCAATACATTAAGTAAAAATTTGTACACATATTTATGAACTCGACTCTACGACTACTGATGTGACGTAAAGTATCCTGCTATGCTATTCTCTTATTCACACATTCGACGCTACGTTCGTCAACGAGCTCGACGACGAGACAGCCTTCACTTCGACCTTCGACGTCGAGCGCAGCGCTGCAAAAAACAGGATTCACTAACGTAGAACAACTCGTCGTTGAACTGTAGGCGGTAACTCTCGACGCAGTGTAGTTCCAGCTCACGCCGCATTCGTCGCCGAGCGCTAGTGTCGTTTAAAGTGCATTAGTGAATACCATTTTTAGGCTCGACGCTGCCGCAGCTCTGACACAGCGCTGATAGCAAGGCGGTTTCCTTAGTGAATAACACTGCTGTAGTCATACCATTGACTTTGCAAGTACATATCGGATTTTCTCAATACCTAATATGCCATTGCGAGAGCGATAGAATGCTACGTATTTTCCAACTCATGTTACGGCTATTGTACAGTCAAGGGCATTAATATATATACACTTCTCCATACTGATCCCTTACAAATGTGTCTATATATTAATGCACTCGACTGTACAATGTTGTTAGGTATCTTTGTACAGATCTGACGCTCGGTAGCTTTGGGCGGTTACTGTTTTTATAGTCACTTTGAAATCAAAAGTTTTTACAGGTTTTAAACATTTTATCGTAATGCCGGTAACAACCCAACTTTTCTAGTGGATGTCGTAAGAGGCGACTAAGGTCACTGAGCATTAATTTATTAACGATTGATGATGGGTAACAGCATCATCGTAGTGGACACACTTTTACGATCGCCAATCCACTTGCCTATGCAGCGTAGCGATTATGGGCATTTACATCCTAATGCGTCCACACGCATAGGTAATGGCGTATGGCGATGGACCGAGATTTGCTGATGATGATGATGAAATACTTTGCGTATCCCGTCATTGAAAGTGTAATGTACGTGTCACTTGCTTTATTCATGTGCGTCATTGCTCACCCGTAGTCGAAAATCGCACGTTTCGATCAAAGACACCATTATAAAATCATGTATTTTTTGTTATGTAGGTAATAAATAAGTATTATGACACAATTTTACACGGGAGCAAAAGTAAAAAATCATAACATTTTAAACATCTATCTCTCTTAATGCAATTATGCCTTCATTAACCTTACCGATATCCGATAAATATAATAAAAACTGCACTAAGCACAATTCGCATATTAATTAGTAGATAAACATCATATTTACAAGAAGTTTAGGTACCTAAACCTCGTATCTTGCACTTTTTCTGTATCTACAGATCAGAATTTGTACCTACACCGGCATTAATTCCAGGAAGATGTCGGACCACCTAATGACAGGCCAATTAGGGAGTTGCAACTATTGTGATATTCGAACAGCGTCTGGTTGCGCGGCAATTCGCTCGAGCGGATTACGCTGCACATTCTTGCTAATAAATCTTAATACTTTTTGCCTAGACAAGACCTTTATTTTAATTACAGTCTGACATTCTCAACGTTGAAGATCATTTAACTTCGTTAAGTATGACGTCGATGTCTAGCCGCTCGCTTTGTACGATTTGATTTTCTTATCTATATTCATCATCATCAGCTTTTTTCAGTGCACTTCTGGACATAAAGATCTCCTGTTACAATATGCGTACCTATGGATGACCAGCGGCGAGCGAATCCATGAGTTGGAGCGGGATGCCGATATGGGTACTCCCTCTCGCACGTATGGTTTTCCGCTAAGCCGGTCGCCTTAGACCAATGTCGTGGCCGCGGCGTAAGGGTGCGGCTCCACTGACGCAGAGCGGAGCGGAGCTGTGCAAAATTGACCAATTACATTCTTCAAATTCGAATTCGAAACACTGTGATGCGGTCTCATTGGCCGAGCTCCCACAGCTCCGCTCCGCTCCGCGTCAGTGTAGCCGCACTCTTAGGAGGTAAGAGGTAACGCCCATAATCGCCAAGCTGAGTAAGCGGATTGCCGATCTCAGTAGTATGTCCATTATGATGACATTGATGACGCTGCTGCCCATCATCCATCTTCAATAACCGAATGATCAGTGACACTTCAACTCTTTAGCCGACTCTTACGACACCCACGGGAAGAGGTGGTGACAAATGTTTTCTTACTGCCGTAACCACGCGGTTTATGCATATTGATTGTTCCTATAGGTAATTTCAAATATTTATTTGGTTTCTGAACATGATGCTTAGCCAATCGCTAACGCTTTGTAGCGTATCGTAGTTGTCCCTCTCTGCCACTCTTTCATATTAGTGCGACAAAGACAGTTATTTGCCTTTCGTTTACGATTGACGATTAAGCGTTAGCGATTGGCAACTTGTCTAAGCACCCTGAGCTTTTAATCTTTTTGGCCACACATAATACATACTTATATTGTACCTATTTATTTGTAAATATATTTATACTAGGACACATTTTATGCATTTTGTATTAATCATACAAAATGCATAAAATGTGTCCTAGTATAAAATAACATCTTATGAAGTACGTTATGATCTCATGAGTAATCTGAAATTATTATATATTGAAGGTTGGTCAAATAGGACGTTCATTCCTTCAATATTCTCGAATTTAATTTTACCGAATGGGAATTTATGAATACCTATCACGATTTAATAATCTTTACAATGTTTTCCCGAAGATGATGAGATCAAAATCTGAACTTTAAAAACAGAGAAAACAAATTAATGGAATCAATTTATGAGCGAGCCGGGACCACGTTATCGCCTCGAAAAGGGATGAAAAGAAAAAAGCGAAAGCAAAAAATATAATGACGGCATGTTATTGCTACGACTCATCGTGATATTGCATTTTTTCAATTTAAATTTCTATTCAATATTTATAGTCAGTACCTAACGGTATTTTTGTGAGCATACTTTATAAAATAACATTTGTCTAAAATCTATAATATAATGAAAGACTACTTATAAGTATCACAGTAAGTCGTAGACGCTAAAATGCGTATACCTGTCCTTGTATAATTGTATCCTTGTTTCCTGTTAGAAATAAATGATTAAATTTATATATTTTTTAGGTTTGCTTAAAATATGTAGGTACAGCATAGGTATTCATCTATGAGTAAAATATATTGAATTGTATTATATTCAGCTTGCTAGCATTCGCAAATATCGTACGCGCTTGGGTCAATTTAAGTAATTATCAATAAGTACCTATTTACCTAACCGTTATGTCAACTAAATGTAAATTCCTAATTCTGCCCTCCATAATTGCTACAACCTCTTAATTCTGTAAACAAATAATCGTTTGCATTCCGGGCATTATACGCCTCACATTATTTGCAAAGGTCTGGAGAATAGTACTCGAGGTAAATCAATATACCACTCGAGGAAATGGAAGTATTGGGTGCTTTGCTTTATGATGTTGTGTGGGATACGGCTCTGAAAAGATTTCTTTGAACAAAGCTACCTAATTTGGAAAATAATTAAATTTCTGAAGAAAACATCAGATTAAACGGGCTGTAACAATTAAATTATAACACTTATTTATAAACAATACCTAAATAGATGTAACACAAGTTTAGTTTAATAATTAAAAACTGAAATATATGTCATATAAAGTAGAAGTACCAGTGCGTAACATGTTAACAGAAAATATTTATTTGAATCACGATATTATGCTCATTTATAAATCTACCTAAATTATTATAATTATCATGTGTTTTAGGAGAGGAGTTAGATAGATCTGATAAATAGTTATTTATTTAAAAGGGTGACAATATCGAAATTTTACCATATATACTTTCTTAGTCAATCCCATTGTACCAGTAATAGAAAAGTGCTTTTGCTGGCAGTCCCACAACAGATAACACCTCGGTACAAATTTGAATGTCAAATATTAGGAGTTTGAAATATTAACTGTCAGTCCTAATAAATATCAGCACCTCTTAAAATGATACTATAATTTAGAAATTAGCTTTTTATTTTGAAATTGTACATTAAAATACAACATTAAATGAACACACATTTTTCATCGTTTAAATGCTGTAATAGTTTATCTTATCTTATCGATGGCAACTCAAGCTATGATGACAAGTATTGGTACAGCGTCGGGCACTAGTACTTCTACCTTACTAAAGATACAGACTAAGTCCATTTCATAAATGTATCCTTTAGTTTTTACGGTTGCTGCTCTTACCACCGTTAAATCGGTCAAAAACTCAGCACTTTAACAAGTTTAACATCTAATTTATCTTACTAATATTTCGCATGTTCAAACATAATCAAAATATTATATTGCTAAGGCTAACATTGACTATAATAACAGCCAGTCTGCACACTTATTATAGTTTCCCTCAGTATTAAAAACGAATATTGAAAATGATCAGCTTCCTGACGTATAAGGAAGTGACCGATAATTAGACCCACGTTAAACTTATCATTATCCACCGGCTTTCAAGAAAATTATCGATGAATAAAAACGAACTTATTGAATATTTATTGAGAGATAATTGATTTTCATCAGCCCGCGTCTAGCGGCGTGTGTAATGTGGGCACGCGTACTACAGTTACTTTTCACATCACTATAGGTACAACAATACCTTTTCTCCCTTCAATGGCCATTCCCACAATCCCGCTTCTGAATAGACTAAAGAAACTGGTACAAATTAATCGTGTTGTCCTTTACACACTCCCTGCGGGTGAATAGTGCCATCGATTAGTCTTGAATGAAACGAATTCGTCGGGTAATATATACGGGCGCCGGCGGGAAAAAATAATGTATTAATTGCTCTGATTGGACCGATTGCCGTCCTCACTCCCGTATCTTTTTTATAAGCTGACAACGGTTCAATTGCTTCATCGAAATGTGTTATTAATATTCAATGAAACTAGAGTCCGTCGAGCATTGATTTTTATTGTTCAAGATCATGTTCCTTTGTTAGCTTAACCTCCTTTGTTATAGGATGCTCCTTTGTGTCGCTTAAAATTTATTACATACTATTTAAAGTCGATTTATGACTAGTAGTACTTAATTGATCGACAAACATGTACTGTATTCATAATACATTTTGTACTAAATATGTATTTCCAGTATTTATATATATTATTTATACTTATTATGTGCATAATAATATAATAACAGAACATATTTAATTAACAAACTAAAGTTCGAATGATACACGAACCAATTAAAATACTGGAAATCAGCATCACAAGGTATGAATTATTAGCGAACTGTTAAATGACTGCACCGCAACTGTTCCATCGGTGTTTAAAATGCGAGTCCGATAAAGAAAAGCGAAAACGAAATGAGTGCCGTGATGCTCCGGGATTACAGATCACTTAACTGCTAGAATGGCCATTCAAATACTCATGATTGATTTCGCGCCTTGAACGAGATTTTTTACAGACTTGACTGAAGAAGGCCTATTTAAATTTTTTCACGGTCGTTAGTGGTCATCCCACAGGTGATAAAAGTATCAAAGTACCTTCACTTCACTAGCGTCCACGTAATCACGTATAAGCTCTTGTACTAATTACTAAGGTGCATTCAGACCAAAAGAGCATTCGCTGTTCTATCCCCCGCTCTACGAAATCAACCAATCACGTTTTGTGTAACGATCGAATTTCGTAGAGTGGGAGGTTAGAATAGCGAATGTTCGCTTGGTCTGAATGCTCCTTTACAAATAATATTCGGGTGCAAGTGAACGTCGCTGTCGCGCTGATATACATAAATTAAAACTTAACAACCGTTTAATGTACTTATAAACTCAATGACCCGACCATCATAAACACATTTTTTCGGCGTGCCAGTGTGTCTCAAGTTACGTAGTCTGTGAGAAAGCTCATGTCCGGGACGCATTGCAACCGGAATGATTCTGCAATTCTGTTCCCGTAGGCGGGTATCGGGACGAAGCCGATCGGTAGTCGGTAGGTACGAGCTTTTGCGCGAATTTTTTGCTCGTCTGGCGCGCAGGTGTCGCCCGTACTCTACACGACCCGCTATTTTTTTACCTTCGACCTTAGCTCGGATTCATTGTTTATTTTTTCGCGTTTTACTTCGAAGAACGCCGAGGAAGGCAGTAGGTATTTTTATCTCATCGTCTCAAGACTTCTGATCCTTCTTTGCGTTAATGCCGGATAGTGATTTAAGATTTTCCTGCTTTATGGAACTTGTTTTTTGTGATCGCAGGGTCTGAATTTTAAGAAACCCATTTATTTTATAATACAAATTAGCTTTTGTTCGTCGTTTTTATCTATATACTATATATTATATGCTTAAGTTGCCTATCCTGATTGCAACTTAGCATCAAAAAGCAATATTCAAAACGGTAAAATCGTATCTGATACCTAAATTTACTTTAAATCACTTGAAATCTAAGAAACACCATCATTCCGTTAATTGATTATGTGGAACTGGTTAGTTGCCGCTATAGTAATGGGACATTGACATTATTTGCCTGGCTCCCATGGTGTACCATGAGCGCGGTCATTATTTCGACAAACAGGTTTGTAATGAGTCGTAATTCCGTATTTTGTTAACGGCCCTAAGTTTACGCAACGTGTGTGAGATTGCTAAAATGAATGGCATGATTCCCAAGAATGTGTGTAGAGGTAGGGATGTGCTTTGCGCTACATAAAACTGAAATTAAAGCATGTTCAAGCACCACCTACGAAAGTGCTTACTTATTATGTTTGTGGGGAGATTTATCAAATGTACAGGGTGTTCGTGTTGATTTGCGTTAAATTGGACACATTACTTGGGACATTTATAAAAGTTACCAGGTATATCAGATTTTCTTAAATAAAAAAAACACGTTTTCATACAGAATAAATGAAATAGTAAGTGTGAGAGAACCTTAAGAATAACATAAAAGTTAATCTCAGGTGACTGACGGCACATGTCAAAAAAAGTAACATTTGAATGTATTAAAGGTTGCCATACACTTGTTCAGTCATTATAGTATTTTATGTGACTGTTTCATAATGAGAGGCATTAATACACGAGTGTTTTAATGCCTAATTATGAACAGTTGCATACATAACTTTATCTACATGCATATAATAAGTTTTCTACAATATGTTTATTTTTGTGGCAACAAATTATTGGTCACGGTAATAGCGGCGTCCCGGATTTCTGGAGGTGTTTCACACATTTCAACATCACTGTCTTCGTCGTCATAACTCATTTTTCAGTGTAAATATTTCACAACGAACTCGATAATATTTAACTTTCAAGTCAACAGTCCAAAAAAGTTGGATGTTTGAAACAATTCAAACAAAACAAATGACTGAAATTAGTTTTTTTTTATTCATAGACAAGGTAAGGTCTTGCATAGGTCTTGAGTCGATATCGATTCTCAATATTCGAGATTTAGAAGAATGTATGGAATATGAATTTGAATGTGAATGAAATTACAAATCGATTAATTCGATAATCGAAATTAAAGTGTGATTTTTCTTTTTAACAAAATGTTCGAAATTTAATTGTGATTAAGATATCGGTTGCCGATATCGTAAAGTGAAAATTATGATACACCCAGTCACCCACAGATACAGATTTCTTAAAGTAGGCTATTTGCTTACCGCCGCTAAAAATATTGTAGACAACTTATGATATGAACGTAGATAAAACTTATTTTTTTAATAACTCAATAACAGTAAGAGTTAAGACACTGGTTTCTTAGAGACATTAATTATATTTTACCTAAATAAGCTTCCCTTAAATTAAAAGCAAATGAAGAAAATACCCTGCATACGCTACTGAAAGACCCGATTGCTTAAACAATTGTTTAAAAAATACCAAGATAAACATTTTGCTTTCAGGCGATAGGTAGTTATTTTTATATCTTTGATCAATGCTTGTGGTTTATGGTTTCAAGTAGTAATTTACCCCCAAAAGTTACATATGGGCAAATGATTTACAATTTTATTTGTTCTGTGAAATGTTCCCGTATTTTGCGCCAGAGTTTGTGCTGAAGGCGTGTGGCTGAAAGGCACGCCCTTATATCATATCGCAAGTGCCTTCATATTTCGAACAGTCTATACATACTTATGCACTTCAATAGTCATAATTGGCGTCGTGGGTAACATCGCCACCTGACAACTGCCAAAATCAGAGATCTCATTAACAACACCCCTCCCTTTGGTAGCTCCACACCGAAGTTTTCCCGTCTATCAAATTGGAATGCTAATGTAGCATACAACATACGAATTCCCGTTTCAACACCTTCTCCCACGCTATTAGCTGTCAATCAATCAAACTTTGACTCGCGGGTACAAATACGATTCATATCGAAACATAATAAGTATGGAAGAGTCACTAACGCTCAAAATGTCACACAGAACTCGTGCCGAAGCGATGATCGATGTGTTCGCGGCAGTATCAAACGCAATAGAGATCTTATGTGTAGGTGATGTATTTAAAGGTGCATTTAGATAAAACGAGCAGTCGCTCATTCTATCCCCTACTCTAAAAAATTCGTTTAAACAAAACGTGATTCGTCGAAATTCGTTGATTTCGTAGAGTGGGGGATAGAATCAGCGAATGCTCGTTTGGTCTAAATGCACCTTAAAATGATAAACATAAGGGTTACCCTAAGCGATACCTGAGGTTTATTGGTTTAAAAAGGTAAAACGTGGGTACTTGCATTATTCTGTATGTGCAGATTCTGTAATCATAATTATTTTAACAACGTAAATATTTCCTGTCAAAAGAAAACCTTATGGCATGAAACCTTAAAAAAAATAAGAACATCAAAATTATCTACAAAAAGGGTATAGAAAAAGTTTAATAAAAAGTACTAATGAGTGTTATTTTATAGTCATTAGCAGAGATCGGAAAAATGTGCGTCATTGTTAGCAATAATATGGACATGACACCAAAGTTGATTAAATGAGTAATAAAACGAATAATTTCTTAAAATTTGATTTTGAAGCTTTAAGGTGGCTATTTGAAAAGGTGTTATAGTTACCGGTGTCAAATAGGTAATTTTTTGAGAATGATTAAATTATTAATTATTCAATCAACTTTGGAGTCATGTCCATATTATTGCGAATAATGACGCACATTTTTCCGATCCCTGGTCATTAGTTACGTTTCTTATGTTACGCACATACGCCTGTTTGCAAGGGCCAGTGGTGCCGCGGCCCGTTATCGTACGGTCATCAGTCCCTCGGAACGGGTCACCGGAACTGCTTGTATAAGGCACGCGCGCGTTCCGTTTCAATCGCGCCGGACGTATGCGTATAGCGACCTGTCTGTCAAAATACGAGTTTTTAGTTTGCAAACGCAAGTCACATCTAATGTTAAATTATTAACCGAATTCAAAAAGGAGGATGTTCGATTGTCGAATTGACAATTTTTTAATAGTATATGTGACTCGATATCTCTGAGTATCGTGAACCGATTTTTTTTAATCGAATGATTATGTTATCATCCCGAGATGGTCACATTGACAACAAGTTAAGGTTACTCCTGTTCGTCGCCGCCGCGATTTGGGCTCTACTTTTCACTTACGATCAGGTGGAGTGGAGCCACTTTGTTGTGCCAATGTAACAAAAAAAACAAGTCTGATGATGATGGGATCTTAAAGAAATCGGTTGTAGTCGGTTTATATTTTTTGATTTGGTGATTATTGCTTTAATTTACGGCCAGCTTGTGGAATGTTGCGTGTTGCAATCGGCAACATTGAGATGAAGAAAAGTGTTTTCTGGAGTGTGAATGTCGACGAGTGATTGTTATTTTATTTATGTATTAGTACTCTGACGGTCTGTTTTACAATCCCCGGGGAATTATTTTAGTCAACACTATCGTTTCCCCAGGCATATAAAAGAATAGGACAGCTAACATTTATCTGACAGATAATATATCGTCAGCCTCCGTAGCCTAATGTCAGCCTCCGTAGCCTAGTCTGTCAGCCTCCGTAGCCCAGTTGGTAGTGACCCTGCCTACGAAGCTGGAGGTTCCGGGTTCGAATCCCGGCGAGGGCATTATTTGTGTATTTATTTATCACAAATATTTGTTCCTTGGTCATGGCTGTGTATGTATTTAAGTATCTATATGTATCTATCTATTATATATATCATCACCTGGTACCCATATCACAAGCCTTATTTGAGCTTACCGTGGGACTGGGTCGATTTGTGTAAGATGTCCGAAGATATTTTTTTTTTATATATATAAAATTTTATGTGGGGATGGTGATAGCCAGACACTTTTTTTTTTTTTTTTTTTTTTTTTTTTTTTATATGAAATAGGCTTACTCATGGCCACAGACTAGCCAAGGGCAGAGACGTGGCCTACGATGGAGTGAGTTTGCCCAGAAGGTGCCTATTCACCCTTGACTTGAAGGTTGACGGGTTATATGATCTTGGAAATATAGACGCCGGCAGGGAATTCCACTCCTTGGCAGTACGCATAAGGAAAACTTTTGCGGATATATTTATTAGGTAGATATTAAAACATTACCGTGTGTCTTCATTAACAGGAATAGCAGAGTAGGTACCTACCATACATTTTTACGACACCATAAACTACTAATCTCACAGTATTTCATATAAAAATGCTCGAAAGGTATTACTGAAACCTAATTAGGTTGAATCAACTCGTAAAAACGTCTTACATTTGCTTAGCATTCATAAAACATAGTTACGATCCGTAGCCAAGTAATTAGCGTAATATTAATTGGCATATAAAAAGGCGCATGACGTCGACGACCGTTATGTCGGGGCCCAACCAGTGATATCAAGTGCCAATTCCAAAAATCCAAACCTGTTCAAGTAAGTATGTACATATGTACAAAACCTCTAACATACATACTTACGGGTATATGAATAGTGATATTTGAAAATAATTTAATTACTGCAATATTGAAACTGTAAGTAAATTGTTATGTTTTAAATATCAAAATATTTTCCAAAACGTCTGTGTAGTCACTTTTACAAGTGATTGATATTCCTGTCTTGTCAGAAACATCTGACAACTCTATGTTATAAAAGCGATATAACGCGTATTCGCATTAGAGGTGTGCGCCGGCATAGAAATCACCGGCGGCGGCGCGCCGCAAAATTTTGCCGGCGTGGCGGCGCCACGCCGGCGTCAAGGTCACATTGTTCACCTGTATGGGGTGAATATCTGAGCGTTTCAACCGCCTAATTGTGGTGGCCGAAGTTTCTAAACGTCTCAATGTTATACTTCGTCATTTGTATTAAGGTACCGTGCCTCCTTCAAATGACAATGTAGCACATTGTAACGAATAGAAATAGAAACTATTATTAAAAACCTAGATAAAGTTTAGGACAAGTTTATTATTTAAAAAATAAACACGAAACAAAGTTATAGATTGCATTTCATGCGGCAATCGTCAAAATTATCGTGTACGAAAATTATTTTATTAACTCGCACTGGGTCGAGTCGTGACATTTTGTCTACACATACGAATCAATAATTAAATAATTTGATTGTCCTATATACATTTAGTAGACATTGTTCTGTGAATCCGTCTTCTTATTCTTATTACAATAAGTTGCATGTATATTGGTATACCCAAATTGGCTCTGAAGGAGAAAATTTCTCCTCCTGTTTTATTTTATTTTTCTATTTTGTAATTTTTTAATATCTTATAATAACCTTACCCAAACCTAAGTCATAGAAGAAAAATTAATTTAGGTAAGTCTTGTTTGAGCAACAGACATGTCATTATCATATAAGTGGAAACTGTCTTGGCGTATGTGTATTCTAGTTTTGTTAATCGCATGTATAATTTTTTCGCTGTTTGTTTTCCAACAATAAATAAAATAAAAAATAAAATAAAATCTACAGATTCCCAATACTACACATCCCCAATTGTACAGATTTCTAATACTACAGATAAGAGATAATACTACAGATATTGTCAATACTATGCATTCCCGATTATATACTTGCTACAAATACCCAACAACCCAATAGTACAAATTCCCAATACTACAGGTTCCCAATACGAATTCCCAATAGGTACTGCAGATTTAAAATACCTACTACAGATCTGCAGTTGTCTATTTCTAAGCCGTGCAAAGCGACAGCAAATTTTTTCAAATGCCAATTTAAAAAAAATCTTACATCTCTTTCTTCCTCTAAAAATATCTTATTCAAGAAGCACAAAAATCGTCCAGGGCAAACACTTAAATTAATATAATCCGTTAATATACAGTCATCAAACCTCCTATGGTGGCCTAACGTAGATAACGAAAAAACATCCATCATCATCATCAACCTATCGCAGTCCACTGCTGGACATAGGCCTCCCCAACTTCACGCCACAGTTTTCGATCTTTGGCTGGTCGCATCCAGCTCCCGCCAGCCATCCTGCGCAAATCGTCGCTCCACCTTGCCTGAGGACGTCCTAGACTACGCTTGCCGAGACGCGGTCTCCACTCAAGAACTCGAATCATTTACCCCAACAGTTGTCGGTTCTACGGCTAATATGGCCAGCCCACTGCCGCTTCAGCTTGCCAAAACGATGGGCTATGTACGTCGTATGTCACTTTGGTTCTCTGCCGGATACCCTCATTTCTGATTCGATCTCGCAAAGAGACGCCGAGCATAGCCCTTACCTTACCTCGCTGAGCGACCTTGAACTTGTGGACCGGCCGTACCATCAGTGTCCACGTTTCGACTCCGTACGTCATGACGGGTAAAACGCACTCATTTAAGACTTTTGTCTTCAGACACTGTGGGATCGACGATGTGAAGAATATAATAAAAACACAAAGCTAATAATACCTACGATAATAAGCCTAAAAGCGGTTCAATAAGACCTAAGTAAGTACGTTACGTTACGAGTTACGACTTATGAGCAAGCGTGTTGAAAAATGCACAGCTGGGAAACAGGGGTTATTCCCACCTGCTACCACCAACTTGACACCAGTGGTAACAACTGGGAATTTTTTTCCCACCTGTTACCACTGGGAACAACTGGGAATTAAAATTCCCAACTGTTACCACTAAACTAATTGGTGGTAACTACTGGGAATTCTTTTTCCCAGTAGTTACCACTAAGTTAATATTTAGTAGTCCTATTACAATAGGATACCTAGTAGCCATAAATTTTGTTATACAATGGTAACAATTCCCAGAGACTATAATTAATAAAATGTTATACTACAAATAAAGACGAATTACACTGAATTTTTAATCAAAACAAGAATATTTCGATATTTCATTTTTCTTGTAAGTACCTAAAACCTTGTAGTAGTAATCGTACTAATAGTTTAGTACTAATAATCTTAAAAAAGGATTGAGATTCGTAATCAGTTAAAACAACACAATGAACAATGAAAATTATCCCTTCTACGAGCCGGTCACCCGTCATCCCTTTTTACCTGCCCCTGTAATAATCAAATCAGTAGTTCTTAATATTTTTGGTTCAGATTCAGAGTGGGTAATACTGACAACATATTAAAAAAAAAAGTTTAAAGAATATTTTCAAAATGTATTCATTTTTAGTAAAATTCGATGGTTAATAAGATATTTTATAAATAAAGTAACATTCATAAAATTAGCTCCTTATTAATAACTGGCAAAGTATTTTGTGTATATTCTATTGAAAACAAGCACATTACTAGTAAAGTACTTGGTGGTAACAACTGGGATTTAATTTTCCCAGTAGTTACCACTAAAGTGATTGGTGGTAACTACTGGGAATTCTTTTTCCCAGTAGTTACCACCAAGTACTCTGGTGGTAACAGGTGGGAAAAAAGTTCCCAGTTGTTACCACTGGTGTCAAGTTGGTGGTAACAGGTGGGAATAACCCGGAAACAGTAGACATGAAATCTAGAGAATACGGAATCTGTAGACATAGGAATAAGTAATATTGAAATTCTGTAGACATGGGAAACCGTAATATGGGAATATTAAAGTATTGGAATTCTGTAAAATAAATCTGTACAATTGGGAACAATTCTGCCCGAGTAGTGTGTTTTATTCGTAGGTACGTATCAATCTCCTTTAGGCCTGAAAATCTGCAATCCAGAAGTGCTGCGCATACAATCTTTTCGGTCAGAGGGAACCGCTTATCGATATTCGTAAGCATATTATTGTTTAATGTCAATTTGATCAGCGTGGCGCGTAATTTAGATGATTTTGTTCCTTAATTTTTTTGTCGCGGCGTGAATTTTGAGAACCTCGGCGGCGGCGGCGGCGTGGGTCCCGCGCCGGCGTGGCGCACGCCTCTAATTCGCATCATGTGACGCCAGGCTCTATAACCAATGTGATTTGCGGCGACAGGCTTGCTAGCACGATTGCTTTTGTGATCGACATAAAGCATTTTATTCTTCACTAATAGTAATACTAGTAAACGTTTACGAAAAAATTATGTATAAGTTTTTTTTGTTTATTTATTCCTTATAATTAAATACAAATCTCTAAGGTTTATGTAATAGTTGGCGGTAAATAAAACCTAAATCGAATTTTATCATTATACAAATATGTCTCTAATCTACATTTGGTAAAATGATGTTCATAATTTTTGATAACCGTAATTAATGTTTGAGAACAGAACATATTTTAATGTGTGTGTATGTACCTACTATTCAAAAACAAAATCGGTAACGTATTACAAATAGATAGGTAGATATACAGTTACGTCTGAAAATATGTATACAAAATATAAAATATATTTCAGTATGTAAGTAATTCCCATGGCACAAGGGTCCAAATCGTTAGTACATTTTTGGAGCCGAACGTAGTCGCCGTCAGATATATCTGAGCGGCAAAGGTGCTCACAAATATCTGAAATATTACATTACTGCAAAAGCCGGGAAGTAAGGCCTTGCAGTCCGGATATATGAGGCCTGCAAGCCTTTTCCCGGCTGAAGCTTGTATAGTGCTTTCTCAAACTTGTAATGAAATAAAAAATAAATGTTACTAATCAGTTTCATGTATTCTGTCATACTTTGACGTTTCAAAACAAAAGAAAGGTGCTTTGCAGGCCTGACATTTTGTATGAAATTCCTTTAAGTCATTGTTCGCTCGTAGAACCCGTAACTACGTACTTCCTTGATTGATTTGAGGTACGTCATGTAAACATTTCATTGCAAGTTTGAGAAAAGTCTTTATTTTCATGGAGTCAAGAGTGCATGTTGAGATATTTTTGAGCACTGGCCGCTCCTATGTATCTGAATTCTGATGGCAACTGTACCTACAAAATGTTTGATTGCTATCACTTACTCAGTCAGATCCACGACCACCAACCTGTCGCGTGCAATCGCCAAAACATTTTCTGATAGCAGATAACGTTATCTCACGACCGCTGTAATACAGCTTTTATAAATTGTATTATATGATTTATATGCCATAGACTGCCTGCTATAGACAATTAGACACAATTGTGGTGCCAGGCGATGCTTCCTATTGGCTACGGAGGTTTGGGAAACCGTAAAATTCACGATTTTAGTATCGTAGCTTTCCTCGCCTCATCACATGCGTCGGCAGATCTTATCACTATAATTATCTCTTTCAATAGAGGCAATCTTACTTTAACTTCGAGATTCGTACTATCATTTTACTGTTTTTTTACATTATTGCGTCTCGGCTAGACGCCTGCAGTTGTCACCTAATTGAGTAGTAAGGATTCTATTGAAAGCCGTTTCATTAAGAAAACCCATTAATCTTGTTCAATACTTACGTCTGTTGCAATATAACGATACTGGAGCTAGAAAATAACTATTTTCGAACGATAATTTAGTATTTTGAGCAAATTTTAGGATGATATTCATGCACATTGAAAACGCTCGTGAATTTCAAGCTACAAATTTCAAGCATACTTAATTTAGGTATTAATTTATGATAGAACAGCGCTCACTAGCAATAATTATGCGAATATGCGTTTATTAAGATATTAGAGAGCTGAATCATTTTGATACCTGAGCTTCAAGTAACATTCATTTCAAATTTTGAGTCAAGTTGCGACCGTAATAATAATAATAAATTATAGAGATAACACTTCAATCAGTTTTAAATATGAGCAACTGCTTATCTTTCATTTTTTTTATTGCTTATCTAGAATTCGTTAAATGAAAACTGATAATTATATAGTATGACACTGTATGGTTATGGAAGGTAATGTTCAGGTAAATAACCATTATATCATAAACATTTCATGGTAAAAAAACCATATCGGGCAAATTAAATTCCGGCAAGTTAGATTCGGGTTGGAAGCTGGACGCGGTCTCATACTAAACGAGCATTTTCTTCTATAGATGAGAAAATGGGTACGAAATGTACGCATGCTGATGTATACCTATACCTCGATATTTTTCTAGCAGGAACGAGAGATTGACAAAATTTAGCATCGACATAACTGTTATCGATGAGTCTTATAGTGGTCGATAAATAAATTTAATAAATAAATAATGTGCTGTAACTACAAGAAATTACAAGAATGCAAATCATACTCAAAACGATACATTATTTTTTTATATGTTGTATTTAATACCCATCAAAAGATCAAAGACCATTAAATGAAGTATTCGATATTCAAAATAAAGCCTAGAGGAGTCCTGGATTTCTTGGTTACCTACATTTATGAAGTTAGCACTAACACATTCATCGATAACATTTATATCGATGTTTCATTTTGTCAATCTCTCGTTCCTGCTATAAAAATATCGAGGTATACTGATGTATGTGAGTGAACTGTTAGATAGCTTTATGATAGTTTTAGTTACTTTCCAGCCAGAAACCGCCGAAACTCGCTCAATTAGGCATGCGCCAGACAGAACACACACTCCCGCTATCTCGCTGACCAAACACCGGATTAAATTACCATATTAATCTGTTATCTATTGTCGGCTGGTACGTGACGCTGTAATCAGCTAACTAAATAATTGTCGGTTCATACCTACGATGATGGTAATTACGATGTAGCGAATATTTGATTATTTGACGGCCTTCGTAGTAGGTGTCCAGGGCTCGATGACCGGTGAGGGCTTTTTTGTGTGTTTATTAAAAATATTTATATTAGTACAGAAGGCTTCATTGAACTGTGTTTGTCATTAGGTATTATTTATGTTTTTTTGTATTTGCTTTATACTTGTATTTATGGATATGATAGTGATTCGCTTATTTTTCAGAAATTTAGGAAATCTTTGTAAAAAAAATCAGTAAAGTTTCATACAAAGTCATACAAGAATATAAAAAAAACATACTTATAAACACTACATCACCTTTTTTCTCTTGTTGATCGAAATAAATCTTGAAAAACAAAAATGAATTTAAAAAAAACGCGAAGTGAACAAGTTTTGTAAATTGACCTGCCTGCCACATACCTATTTGTAATATCGCCCGAATACATACTCAGAACATTTGCACAAAAGAATTCATTTCTCAGCAAGTGTAAGATTAAAACATACAGATCGGCGCACCTGCTGTTCGATGGCGTGGCTCCGCCAACGCCGTTTTTGCCGGCACGGGCTGCGGCAACGAGACTATTTGACTTGGATTTACTTGTAATCTTAAACGACAGGTGTCGCTTACAAAAGGCCTCATAAGAAGGCTCAAAGTCAACCAAAGGGCAATGGAGGGCTATGCTGGGATCTGGGTCTCTCTGCGAGATCCTATTAGAAATTAGACCATCCGCAGCAGAAGCAAAGTAACCGATAATAGCTCTCCGAATCGCTAAACTGATGTGGTAAATTGGTAATGGGCGGGGCACATTGCACGTAGAACCGATGGCCATTGGGGCGGAATGTTCTCGAGTGGCGGTCACTTACTGGAAGGCGCAGCGTGGGTAGCCCCCCACAAGGTGGACTGATGACCTGGTGAAGGTCATTGGAATCTACTGTATGCGGGTGGCAATGGGCCGGTCATTGTGCCAATCTTTGGGAGAGGCCTATATTCAGCAGTGGACATCTTTTGGCTGATACAATGATAATGATGTGTGCAGCGTGTCTACTATTAGGTCCCCTTGCACTATAAATCGAGCAAAGCGCAGTGTAATCGATCAGCATAATCTTATCCAGTTTACTCCAAATTAGTTTGTTACCTATTATAACCTTGCATTGTGCAAGAGGACCACAGAGATAAAAAAAATATTTTGTTCTTTATGTGTTTACTATACCTACTCTTATGATCTTCAGTGTTCATCTCCTTCTACGCATATGTCTGTAGTGTACAGATCCCTTCTTAGCCGTAAGACAGCTATAATTCTTTAAAATATTGATAGACATGTATAATATATATAAAATGTTCTTCGCGCGTTTTAGAAGTTCATTTATTTTGCTGAAGTACATCTATTAGACGCGTAAGGCACTGGTCTCACCGCGAGCTACTAAGCTATGAACTATCGGCTATAAACACGAACGAAAGATACGCACTCCCGGTGGGTATCTTTCGTTCGAGTCGAGAGATAGCTGGGCGAGTATAGCCGTGTCTCTCTTAGTAGCTCGCGGTGAGACCAGTGCCTAAGCAATGAATATGAAAATATATCGTGATTATAAAGGTATTCAATCTTAATGGTTGTTTCTGCAGGTGTTCTTTCGATTAATGATTATAATTTATGAGTAATAGGTACCTACCTAACGCAATAGATTTTGCACATAATTTATACACGATGTCTGAGGTTTGCACCTAAATGTGCCTCTTTCATCGCCAGAGGCCAAAATTGGTGCCTTAACTGTTACGTCCTTAGCACAACGTAAAAGTTCAATGGCATTTTGTACGAATGACTTTGTTGGCATCATAGATTACCTTCTACAGATGATTCGTAAAGCGTTTAAAAATCCAAAGGTCGTCAATATTATACAGTGGAGTTTTTAAGCAATGAAAGACTGTCGTTTGCGTGCTCTATCTAGTTTGTCCGTGACCGCTCGTTAGCACAGTACTGCTAGACAGTAAGCAAACATCAAAACCAGTCTCATATAGACACGAGATCCCCCTAAACTCTTCCTCGCGAATTTCTTTAGCCGCCTTGAACGTCCTCTATAGTATGTAATTCCATTCATTGACCCTAATGTCTGCTTTCACACGAGCCAATCGTCACGGGGTCGACGAACTTGTTTACCAAGTCATTGTGAGATCAATACACATCTATAAAATAATCTATCAAGATAATATTGATGGATATTTTTTATTACGTACTTTGCTAGCGATGGCGATTCGCCGTTCGAAAAACAAGCATTATTGTTGTCATTTAGACGTTATTTCATGATTGCAGTGCGATAAAATAAATAATGATCGTCTGTTATTGTTAAGATCTTACTGCGTCTTTTGCAAGGGCACTAGACAGTAAATGATTTGCATTTATAGTAACGGGGTGGTTATTATAGGTATCTTAGGTAAGGTATAATGTTGACTTAATATTAAGCAAATGATTTGTGTACATTACATAGTTGCAACTTATTCCTATAAGAAGGATTAAGTAAATTAATTATGATGTGCTGAATTTCTTGTTGCTGGGCTAGAAAAAAAATACATTTGACTTAAACTTTGTTTATGTAAATAACTGACGGATCTTGAGATTGAAGGAAGATCGTGAATTTACAGTAGCGATTATCCTAATCGTCGAAAGCGTCGTGACATGCACTTATGGTGATCTACGCGACCACTTAAAACGACCGACCGCGACAGCTGACTCTGACATCTCCGCAACGTCATGCGTCGCTTCGTGAAGCTGTGTTTGTGGAATATAGATAGAACTGCAGGGCCAAACGCGCACCCCGTTAGATATGTCTCTCTGTCGCGCGTGTAACTTTGTGCGTAAGTATAATAGGGAGACAATACATGTACAGGCCTTAAGGGAATTTACAGGTCATAAGGGATTTTTCATTAGAAAGGTCCTACCCCCACCGCCGCGTGAATAGAGAGATGAATTGCACGGGATGGTAAGGTTATCTTGCATGCCACAAGAGGTGTTCTTCACATGGCACCTATTGCTTATTGCATCTGATTACATTTTGTATGTGCGTTTACATCGTACAATAACTCCCTAGTTGCAAGCGAGGCGATAATTTTTCGCAGCCGGATGCCGTGTTACTTTCAACTACAAGGAATGCGGCCACCGGCCAGCTTCTAACGCCCCCCGCACCCGTCTGCCTCATGTCTCGTACGGTCTATCCTACTGCAGTTAGGGTTACTACCTACTACTTACTACTGCACTTTGTAAAGTCATCCAAAAAACCTGATAGATAAGAAGACGACATCAGTTTAGTATTGTCTAATTTGTGAAGGCTTATTTATGCTCATTTATTACATAACACTAAAAACTTGTTCAAATGAATTGTCTTATTGATTAGATGAGATTCCTTGATCCTGTAGGCCCTGCTTCGAAATTTTGTCCGCAAGAATTTTGGTTATTCTTTTTCCCAAAAATCCTCAAGGACATCAAAACACCAATACAACATATTTAAGTAAGTATTAATAAGCACATACTAGGTAACGTCACCTAAATTCCAACTGAAACGTTAAGAACGTAAATATTGGAAATAACCATGCATATAAATAATAAACTATCCTTCGATTTCTTATTCCCTGATTTCTTTGTTTTATTTTGTTCTACGTACGATTTTTATTTCGTCTAGGCCTCCTAGTATAAAAATAATCCTAACATCTGGTAACCCTGACTGCAGCTAACAGCTACTATAGAACAAAACCTGTTGGAGCGTGAGAATACGATTATGAAAAAAATTACAAGTTTCGTGTACACGAAAAAACTTTTATTACTTCTCAAATGGTCAGATTCTTGTGAATTTGTTGAAATGTGAAATGGATCGAATGGAATTCTCACTAATACTTACCTGTTACTAGAAATAATTTATCGCGGTAATTAATTCGGAATTCCTACTTAAGTACTGTGATAACCGTGAAATTCATGTTATAGTGATATTATATTCTAATATCTAAAACTATTATACCCATGTTCTCAAGTAATATAACGTGAATCATGAAGCTCATGAAGTCATGAAAGATTAACATTAAAACCTCGTAATATTTTAGCACATATTTTGTCGCTCCTACTCGTCTAGTTAGGTTTAATACCTAAATAGTTACGTTGTATGGCTATGTTATGAAATAGCTTCGTCTGTCTGGCAGAGACGGGGGCGTTGCAGATTAGGCTGTGGTGACACGATGTCACTCATACCGCTGCGTGATAGATGAACTCGACACCCGCTATCTCTTCCCCAAATAATATGCAGATCATGATTACCAGGCCGTCGCTGTTTAAGGTCAATTTGAGCGATTTCACGTCCATCATCCGAAAGTACCTGTTTGGGACAAGGACGTCACTTATCTCGTCGTCGGCTCGCGGTATTATAATACCCATCTACTCGCTCTGCAAACATAATAACGCGAGTGTTGACAATACAGAGTGTATTTATGTGGACGGGACGTCCCGTATACGCTCTTTGCTTTGTTCCTATACGACGTAGTACATTAATGTTATATCTCTTGGCATGATGATATTCTCACTAAATATTTAATATATCAGGCTTATATTTTGCCCGTAGGCATCGTAGAGAATTCCTATTAAACTGATGAAATGTCTTCCCTTAAACAAGAGGGATTTGCATTAATAGCAATCGTCCCTGTTTGCGAATGGCGGTGAGCGCTTGTCGAAATTCGCAATGCTAATAATACAATGGCCAGACGCACCTTGTGTTCGCATCGCATCTGACGAATGCACGACGTCAATATTCAGACAGTCGACCCTATCACCCCGTTTTAAGTCTCTTTATAGCGTGAAACCGGCGATTTCAATATCGGAACGTAGAACTAGACACATAAATCAGTTGTTCTCCTTTAGCCGGCGGTTGAACGATCGCAAGGTAAGTTCACTTTATTATGGGCGCTTTTAAATACTATATTCGCGTGTCGGACCCACAGGGGCTCCGCGTAGGCTACGATTTTGAATTCACGGACAACTTTCGACAGTCATTGAATGGGGAGTTCGATGACCCGGCACCGAGGCGTTGTTCGGATTTGCATGTGTCATTGACACGGTCTGCAGGCGGCTGCGGCGGCCTATACTTTTCCTTTCAGCCGTCGGCGCGCCGTGAAACAGTTTTCGGGTTGACCTCATGACACAGTCACAGTCACGGCTACTCAGCTGGCTACGTGGAATGCAATCTACTTTGTTATGTTATGTATTTGTAACTTACGACATCGGAATTCTTTTATTTTATTTTAGGTAATGATATGCGTATATTAGTATTTTTGTAAATATAAAAACACAGTATACCTAGCTACTTTAACTTCACCTAAAAAGATAAACATGTTTTGCGGCAATGTAGCATAAAACCGCAGGTATCCATTTATTAATAAATTACACCTAACATCAAACATAGGTTGCTCAATTTTCATACAAAAAAAACGATTATGATTTATTAAGTCATTACACACACAATGTACATAAAACGTACGCATTTATCTACCTTCCAATACTCCTTTGCGGTAAATGAATAGAAAAAATATTCCATTGAAAAATCACACAAAAACGCCACCTATTTAAATTTTATCGCTGAGAATAAATGGAATAAAACAGTTTTTTTCTGAATTGTATTTAGTTGACAAATGACTAGGCATTCGAAGATATGTACAACATGCGCACAATGTTCTGTAGTAATAGCGTGTAATTAACTTAATCTTAATAAACCGCAAATGTTATTCATGTTAAAATCGATAAACTGATAATAAAGGAATTAAATTGTAAGTACTAAATAATATTCCCACTTTGAATAGACGTTCTCCTTGCCATTCCAAAAGTTGATAAATTACGGACCGACCACCACCCCAGTTGATCGTTTTGAGAGAATTTATACCTAGCAAAGAGTTTAGCAAGAATCTTCCGGCCATCAGACACGTCGGGCCGGAACGTGCGAAATCCAATAAAGAACTTACGGCACCTGTGTCTTATTACATTCTTTTGGTGGTGCTCACGGCCCCTAAAATTCGCCAACTTTCCATAGCGAGAGATTGCTTCTTGCCAAAGTTTCCCTTCGCAAATTCGTTCATTAGTATCAGTGGTGAAATTTACTTTGCGCAGAGATTTATAAAACGCTTATTGGAGCCGTTTGTTTCAAAGACAGACAAATCATGTAAATCTGATAGGCTGATTTTAAATTAGAATATTTGAGTAGGTACCTACTTTGTTTAAAGGTAAAATTTTGTTAATATGTAATGTGCAGGTTGTAGACACTGCTGTCTTTTATGTAACTTCAAGTATCATAGGTACGGAAAAATATTACGTAGTTTCTTTTGATCGCGCATGGTGATTAACCGTATACGTAAATCTACCTTTATACAATACACATAAATACCACGCCTCGTTAACTAGTTCCTTTACACGTTCGAATTTAGCTTTACTTTGTGTCGGATTAGTCTTACAGTTTACAGGAAACATTGCCTGACTCATCAGCAAAGGCACACCGCTCAACCCACGAGCTTGAAATTAGCAGCATTTGCTTTACGCGTACACCAACAGTGGACTTTTGGGAATTTATCTTCCAACAAAGTCAAACGGTGGAATGTGCTACAAAGCGGGCAAATAAAATATAACATTACCTCTGCGGCTTACGCCTGCTATATTTACGATCATATTGTTATACGTTAATATTAAATGATGGGATACGATTTGTGTTGTGCGAAACAATGGTGTCCCTCAGTGGGCGACGCTGCCATCTTAATTGCAAATGCGATATTAGCATATGTGCTTTGTATATTCTTGAAAGGTGCCACACCAAGGCGATGCCTTGCGATCAATAGAAGGATGTCGTCACGGCGTCGCAACGGGTTTCTAAACATGATTGTGGCGTTTAATAACGGGAAACGTTTGTAATCAAAATATTAATTCTTTAATTGTAGGTATTAAATCTGAAACAATTAAGTAAACGCTGTACGTAGCTACACGTACGTATCTTTATATTATTAAATGCCTGCAATACTCGTATTTAATTTTGACAAAGATGATATAAAATCGTTTAAATTTAAATTAGGTTTAAATTTCAAAGCAACCTAAAACATAAATTTATTTTACAGAGGCAGTTGAACTGTGCTCGCTGCAGCGTATTTCGCTGCTAATTAATAAATAGCACACTCTAAAAATACTTTTCGAATGGCAGAGTAGAGGAAATTATAATCACAAGTAACTGTATGAAACATACATAATTGCTAGCCGTGCGTTTTAGTGAGCATTACGTATTAAAACATGCAGAATATTCAAATGACAAAACATAAAGTTAGATTAGCTAGCCCGGGGAGCGTTTTAGTGTGTAAGGTTTATGAGAACGACGAGTTAAGATTCTCCTCTGGATACACGTATCTAATGTCATACACACACCTCTGTAATGTATGTACTAGTACCTATTACTACGTCGATATGCACTTAGATCATAATCAAAATTCGCAATTCAAATACACGCATACTCGTATTGAGAAACGAATAATAATTGTACTTAAATTATTCACACATTCAAATTGAAATTGTAGTGCGTTGATTATAAATGATCTGGTGATTTTAGGTACTTATAGGTACTAATGGCGAGCGATCAACGTGTCAGAAATAATCACAATCAAAGAAATCACTACATAGTATAAAATAAAGTCACTTTTTCTGCCCCTATGTCCCTTTGTGCGCTTAAATCTTTAAAACTACGCAACGGATTTTGATGAGATTTTTTTTAATAGGTAGAGTAATTCCAGAGGAAGTTTTTTATGTAGGTATAGTACCCGTGAGAAGCCGGGGTGGGTCGCTAGTGCAGAATAAAATAGAATTACCTAGCGTCCTAATATGTTAACTTTTTACGGGCTTATTTAAATAATTAAGTTTTTAAGTATGTATAGTTCTCGTACTGTACAGTCGGTATCAACGTTCTCATCTTACTCTTTTTTCACCGTGATCTTGCAGTTTTGTTTTCTATCATTTTGCTTAGTATGTTCTGTAATTTGCATAGCAAGATAAGCTACCCCTTAAAATAAACGAAATATAATCAAATTTCCCTTGTATCGAAATGCAGATTGCAATGGCTTATAACTCTTATAAGCGAATAGGAAAATTGAAGAATAAACATAACCGAGATCTTACGTACCTAATGGTTAAAAATAGGTAATTAAACTAAATTCACAATTTATTTTCTCTGAACCTGTTTTAAACCCTTCATTTGCCTCAATTTGATCTCTAATATCTGGTTTTCTTTCAGGTAAGCAAGAGCGACTAATCTTCCTCCGAGAGCCATTATTCACGAAACTACAAGGCGGGTAAGTTAGTGCCCGCGTGCATTGCGGATCACATAAATTACCCTTTTGAGCGATGTTGAGTAAGCTCGAATTATCTATGCATTTCGCTGGGAACAACCATTTGACGGCATGCAACAATGAAGTCTCTCACTGGGTACGGTCATGACTCTTTTCAAGTGTTTTTACGACGTCTACCTTATCAGACTTAAAACTACTTTAGCTTGTAATGTAAGCTTCCGATCGCTGTGTTATATGTTTATTTGTGTTGTTATATCTAGTTATTTTATTTTATTTTCTTGAGTGCAATATATTCCATTCCATAATGTCGGGTGCCTAATATGCAACTACCGATGTTCATCTAAGTAATTCTTTTGGTCAATAGTATGTATCGAATCGCATTTTATTTTTCACATAGGTAGGAGGTAGGTACAGTCAGGTTCAAAATTGCATGGACAGTTTATGAATGAATTCATTCATAAATCGTCCATGCAACTCTGAACGCCACTGTACATGTACGTACACTGATTATTCCTCGATAGCGTTACTTTTTATATGCGATCGAAGACAAAACCTCTTTATTTTCAATGTCGTGTCGTTAGATTTTCGCAGTTATTTGAAAAGTACAGACTGTAGCGTTCAACAATCGACTTAATGGGTACCTATAATACTCATATACTTACTATAAGTATAGGTATATAATAGTCAGTCAATAGTCATACATGTAATACTACAACTTAATGGATTTCTGTTTGACGACCTGTTAAAAAGCAATAAGTAATACATTTGCCAGTCTTCGGCGCCAGGACAGGCGAAGAAATAAGCACTCGCGAGTCTGTATTCAGAGGCATTGGAATGGAAAAGCATACACTTAGATGCCATTCCAAGAATGAAATCATTTGACAAATTATAGTTTGCAAATACATGCAGAAACTGTAGATGTAAAAACTAAAAAGTATGTGGTTAGAGAAATATAGTTGTTACGCAGTTACGAACGATAATACATACTATTATGAAGTGGTCATTTGCTATGTTCTAGTTCTTTTAATAGGCTAATAATATCTTGAAAAATCATTATATATTCGATGCAGCCATTTATAATTATTAAATAATTTATCTTACGAGAAAATTGAAAAGGGAAATTTTCTACTGCCTTACTTCTTCAAATAAATGTTACAATCTATCGAAAGTTTCACATGTAAGTAGGTAATTGAAAATTCCAAACGGCCAGCAAAACGTTAACTGTACTTTCACTGAATTAA
Organism: Thaumatotibia leucotreta; assembly: GCA_025490895.1. NCBI lineage: Eukaryota > Metazoa > Arthropoda > Insecta > Lepidoptera > Tortricidae > Thaumatotibia > Thaumatotibia leucotreta. The sequence continues at coordinate 75,241 of JALPQI010000094.1, forward strand.
GCAATTAAGTGTTAAATTCACCATTGGGATTTTATCACGTCAACATTGCGAACGCTTAAATTCGAATTGTATAGTCGCTAAATGTGACGAGACAATTTAGTTACATTTAGTTCATAGTATCGTGATTTTAGGTATTATGGATTTTGCTCGTACCCATAACTTCATTTGCGTTGGATCGTTAGTTGTATTACTATATGAACTGTCACTTCTATTGCTATCCAGACATAAACTTTAAAGTTTCTTTTGCATTAGTCTGGATTCCAAACAATCTGCCTTCAAATTAAATCACTCTAAAGCTTTGGAAAATTATAGGTTGCTTGCTATTTGTATTTTACCTGAAATATTGATTACATACGTTTCATGCAAAACCACGCAGATACGCTCATAAAATGATGCATTCGCATTTAGCCAAACGAATCACTGACCAACCCAACTAATCAATGCAACTATTTACTGTCAACGCAATATAAGATTCAGTACAAGAATGATGAGTATCTTCACGAATGTCATAAACCTCAAACTAAGGGTTTGGGCAATGTGAAGTGCGTAATCACGTGGCTTTTCCAATTACGTCCAGCACTTCGTATCTCGAGGATGGTGTGTGCTCTCCCGGCGCCAGCGCACACAATACAGCAGGCCAGCTGCTAAATATAAGATTTTAAGCCAATATGACCATTACATAATTTTATTAGCAGACATAGCAATCTATGGGGCAAATTTTCTTGACAGATAGGGAATTTCTATATGGATAAACTCAAATATTGATACTTGCGACCACTCCAGGTTTTGTTTGAAAAAATATGTTTTGTTAAAAGTGGAAACTTGTAAGCAAAGTAATGTATTAACTTCCTCCTATAATCAAAACGGTGGACATGTACTACTTTTGTAATAAACAATCAGAACTATTGGTTCCAAATGTCGAATAGAACATCTTGTGTCGATATTTGTTGTTTGGCAAATAATCCTAAAACTCATCGTATATGAAACATTCGTCATTGTGTCGACGTGATGTAAATACATTTTGGTGTAGCGGTAGTTTATGAATAATGCAAGTTGTTTGTCACTGTCGCGTTTGATGAAATATACAATTGATTTTGTCATAATATAATTATGATGTCTGATGAGAATAGGCATATTTCGTTTTGCCAATTTATCCCTAACTGACGCAGCCACGCGACAGCGATATCGCGCAGCGCCACGCGAACGGAGCCTTCGTCGCAATTTGTTAGACAATATAGACAGAACTACATAAGGCGACCTGTGCAGTCTTGTATATCTTCTGAATTACGAACCAACAACAAGTTTTTTTTTTCATAACAGTGGTCGTCGCTAAGGCTGGTTTGCATAGGTTGGTGTTACAAACACGCTGATACTTTAATATTTTGATTTTCTCAATAAACCAAATTGGTTGATATATTCCTTATTGTCAGATCTCTGTTATCTAAGGTATAATATGAATAACACGTTAATTTGAGACACTTCGGGCATTCAAGCTGACATTTTTTTAGTGTCGGATTTCTAAAACTATTTATTCAGCAGGGATTCCCCTCTCGTTACACATACAATAATGTCCATTACGTTTACATATGTGTCGTGATTAAAGCGCGAGAGTTAAACGCTAGCATGCATAATTGTATTGCATATTGCAAACAACATCTTTGATCTAGAATAAGTAGGTATAGTTTCGGAAATTAACTTAACAATTGCACTAAAAACTTGAAAATAAAATAAGTAAAAAAAGTTTTAAGTTAAACGGTTTTTATTGCACCAAAAACTAGAAAATAAACTATGGAACCAAATATGAAAACTCAAGAAAAAACCGACACTTCCATAGAAATGTACTAAGATAGGTTGAACAAAATGTATGGAAGCGTCAACTTTTATCTGGAGTTTTCATATTTGGTCGCCTAGTAAAAGTTTAAAACCATTAATAGATTCATGTTTTATTGTTCTGTATCACCACTTTGAAGTCACCGTGTACCTAGTGTATGAAAATAAGTTCAATCTCTCTCTATCTCAAGTTAAGACAAGGGTTGTCGTACTGTGGCGGTGTTCGCTGCGCAGTCTTTACGACTCGAGCCGTACATATATCGTGCTCCGTAATTGAAGTCAGCCGCGCGTGGCCTGTTTGTTTCTTGTACCCATCAAACTGGCTGTTACATTACAACCGTAAATCTGCGCCGACCCACTGCTTTGTTATATCTGCCCATTAGTTAGAAAATGCTATTAGAACAATTTACTGTGGTGAGACTGATGACAGTTTGCTTACGGTATTGACATTACGGCCGGTTAGAAGTAATTGAATTAAAATAAGTTATTCTCCCTATTTTAAACTGTCGGTTTTATCAGCATCAATTTTGTTTGTTTTTCCTTCTTACTACTATTTACTCCTTAGTCGTACATGCCTAATTATCTTGTAAGTAGGTATTTTGCGAGTGTGACTGATATTTGCATATTAAGGCTAGCCACGTTTACCATCAGGCCATCATATGTTTCTGCAAATTTGACCAAAAAAGGAATTATATATTATTTTCAGTAACGAAAATTTCCTACTAACATTTAGATTTCGTGTTGTGTGACAAATTCTAAATGCGACACTGGCTCTCTGGGACAGAAATTGGTAACATAAAGAGGGAAACGCAGGATAAATTTGACAGATGATGACCCCCGCAACCCCGCATGCCATTTGTATCCATCAATTTCTGTGTGACATGAACTATAAAAGGGGTTAAGTAAAAAAATATGGGGATAGTTTTAGATGTGTATCTACATGAGCATGAATAAAGTAAAGTAAAAATATCGGACTTCAAATGCCTACTATATTTACCGTACCCACTTCATTCGCGTTTTACATTATAATAAAAACTCGTAGTATTTTAGGCGAAAGTATATTTTCCCGCAACTGTAAATCGACAATCCTCAGTATCGAATTGATGAATTACCACGAAGTAAAACAGCTACAGCTAGCGGAACAAGGTGTACACATTATACACACACACATACAAGTTAGTATAGGTTCGGTATACCGCCAAACACGAAGCGTGCTTGGACGGTCGGCTCTAGAAATATGTCAACGATATTGATCCTTGTGCCACGGAGATACGATCTGAAATGTATACTTATTATTTTAAGCGTAACTGTACCGAGTGAATCCAATATTTTTAACTCGTCGTTATTACCCAATTACTAACTGTGTTAACAAGCTGGTTTCGGTATTATTGTATGGAGCAATGTTCTTTTCAACACGCGTTTCCCATATAGAGCTTGTAATATTGAATGAAGATACTGAACTACTTTTACAATACGACTTAAATACAAAAGTACTTTGCTGTTAAGAAAACTTGAAGAGCTGCTCAACTGAAAGTTATTTAAAAAATCTTGAATTATAAAATGCATGAAGTATAAACACTCGTTTGTTCTAAATCAATTAATATAGCTTAAAATACATGCACAGAATAACTAATGAACATACCCCAATGTAATAAACTAAAATCCTGGTGATAAATTCATCTCTTAGCAACGACAATAAGACCATTTTAATTTTCCATGTATTTCCATGTAAGTAAGTTTTATCACTTCGGTTTTGACATCGCGGTCTCCACAAACCCACCCATACGCTTACGGTCTGAGCTTGTGGTCATATTTTTTTGGTTGAACGATGAACGTCTTCATTTGCGTCAGTGAATACATGGAAAATCTTGTCAACTCTTAAAATAGACCTTACGTGTTCTTTAATAAAGTCCATTTTAAACACTGTGACAAGGTACCTTTCCATGTGCACTGACGCATTTAAGGGTGTGTAGGTAACTTTATAATATGTATATATTTCATGTAAACTAGTATAAGACAAATCTGCTTAGTTACAGAACTCTATTATTTTCTCACGTAAATGCCTTTAGGTATCTCAAGCATTCTTTGAAGTACCGATAGCAATCGAAAATCATAAAATCATCATAACCATAGCAAACAAAAGCAACCATATCAATGCTGTTTATGAAAATGGTTTTGCTACCATTATAAAACCGTTCAATCACGAAATATGCTGTTGGCATTGAGCACATGACTGTCCCCTTTTCAGCCACGAGCCCAAACTGAAAGGGGGCCGAGACGGATCCGGATATATTAATTGCTGTAGATGATGGTACGCGCATCCGCGCGGAAATTAGAATCAACCCACTATACTCATAATACGTACACTCCCCGGATGTGTCGCCATTTTTGCACAAGAACAGACGGGACGCCTACAGGAGCGCAATTTGACCTTTTTCTATTATGTCGATACGTATATCCACTTTTGTTAAAATTGCCCTAATAGCGAACGGTCGAATTCGGCTGTACGAAGAGATAGTAGGATATAGTGGGGTTCAAAATTGCATGGACAGTTTATGAATGAATTCATTCATAAATTGTCCACGCAATTCTGAACGCCAGTGTACAACTGTACATAAGTGACAAGAAGTAGGTAGGTAGTACAATATTATCTATTCCGCTTGTATCCCATCACACATCATAAGCCTATATCAGTCCACTGCTGGACGACAGCCTATCATAAACTTATGCATATGTACGCCTTAGGAGGTAAATGTTCGAAAAATAAATGGTCAGTGACACTTCAATTAGTCGACTCTTACACGTGAAGAGTTGGAGTGGTCACAAATGTATCATTACTGCCGTCACCACACGGCATCCGCTTGTTTGTATTACCTACTAGCAGTTACCCGCGGCTTCGCCCGCGTTCTAATATCTATTCACTGCATGTTAATGTTTTCCCGCGATTATCTCGCGTTTGCCTTAACCGATTTAAGTGAGGCGGATGGTGCTTTTACCCGCGGTTCGGCCGCGTTCTATAAATTTTTATCACGGTCGTATTAAACTAATAATATATGATGATGGCTATAATGATGGCGAATTATTTTTGCAATTTTGACTTCAAATTCCATATGAAGAACTTTTCATCTTCTCGGTAGGTATCGATTTTTATCAATATTAAATCAAAGTTCTAGAAATTTTAGATGTGATAGCTTCTCACTTTTTGTAAAAACCCCCTTGGATCCTAAGATACCGACTTTTATTAAGGTCGGATTCAAACTAAATAAATTCAAGGTGCCGATCATTTTGTGCAAATTTGACCTCAAATTCATTACTTGAAACGCTTTGACATTTCAGATATAGATTATTATCAAAATCCGCTATCATATTATGGTCATCTTTACCATCTGGTAACTGACAAATGTTTTTTATCTTTAAAAGTTTACATACACACTCACATAGGTGATTGTTGTGTTTTGATGATAAAAACTATCATTTGTCGTTTCCCAGGCCTAACAAAGATGACCATAATTAGGCGAGCTGATTAACATTTGAAGTAACTCAATATTGTTACCGTTTCTTGCAAATTTGACTTCTGCTTCATTATGATGAACAGATCAGTCAGAACTTCAGATTACCACCGATTTTTATGATGGACAATATCGAAACGGAAATTGAATAGGCAGCCTTTTTTGCAGTTTGTTAAGAACCTCTGGGATCCCGATACATCGATCTACACCATTGGATCAAAAATGTCGAAATTTATGGTGACGACTGTTTTGACTTTATAAAAAACACCTTGGATACACAGATATATGTACTTTTGATTACTATCGCATGAAAACTCGGGAAAACTTAAAAGGTTATTAACGTTGGTTAACATGCTATATTTAGATTTTTTTTATCAGAAATAAACACTAAAACGATACCCCTGTCATAACCCGCAAGCCCATGAGACCATAACAGAGAAGATGGTATTTCACGTACACCTCGGTACAGCGACACGATAGTAGACTATAGAAACGATAACCATGTTGTTTTTTTACTGTTTAACCTTTTTACCACTTTCAAGAGTTCAATTCTCAAAAACCCTAAAACATGTCTTTAGTCATTTATGTTTGGGAATACTCCTGTGAAGTTTCGGATAAAACAGTTTAAATAGTCAAGTTTCCCCTACAAACTTTAGACTCATTGCACCCTCTAATGAGTGGATTTTGACTTAACCTTTTTTAGAGCGCCCCTACACCCTCAAAGAAACCTACGCGCTATATTTGGAATCTCTAGAACCAGAAATGAACATAAATAATAAAATTATATTGATATTTTTCGAATTTTACCCCATCACACCATAACGGTGTACATAGTATTTCACGTCTGCCGCGTTAAATTTTAAAATCGTTTTTGTGATCTACGTCCCGATAAACCATAGAAACGATACCCAACTTGATTTTTTCACTTCCTCACCCTTTTTACCTTTTTCAGGGGTTACATTTTCAAAAAACCTGCAAACATGTCTTTATTACTTTGAAGAATACTCCTAGGAAGTTTCGGACAAAATAGTCCAACTAATCTTGTTTCGCCATACTAACTTTGGACCCCCATTGCACCCTCTAGGGAGTGGATTTCGACTTAACCTTTTTAGAGCACCCCTACATCCTCAAAGAAACTTACGCGCTAAATTTGGAATCTCTAGAACCAGAAATGAACATAAATATAAATAAATAATAAAATTATATTGATATTTTTCGAATTTTACCCCATCACACCATAACCGTGTACATAGTATTTCACGTCCGCCGCGTTAAATTTTAAAATCGTGATTGTTTTCGTGATCTACGACTCGATAAACTATAAAAACGATACCCATCTTGATTTTTTCACTTTGTCACCCTTTTTACCTTTTTCAGGGGTTGAATTTTTAAAAAACCTTAAGCATACCTTTACTCAATTACTTTAAAGAATACTCTTGCGAAATTTTGAATAAAATAGTTCAACAACCAATCTTATTTCGCCATACAAACTTTGGACCCCCATTTCAACCCCTTAGAAGGTGAATTTTAAAAAATCCTTTCTTAGTGCTCGTCTACACCATAAAAGGAACCTACATGCCAAATTTGGAGTCTATAGGACCAGGGGTTTAGGCTGTGCGTGCATCTTTATAAAGGAGCTTCTTCTTTTATATATATAGATTATTAATTTGTATTTATTATGCAACGGACCAGCGGAGGAATTTTATAGCCATCTTATAACTCTTGCTTGGTAGTATATTGACCAAGCCTAAGTCATCAGCGATCTAATATTGTTAAATCGCTGAGTCTACTCCGTGTCGTTAAGATATTAAACAATATTGAACAGGACTAAAGTGTAACCGTAATCCGATCGAAAAACAGCGAGATTTAGAGATATTACAACATTTTATAGTGCCTTTTGTGGACACTCATAAAATTTATAGGTATTAACGTCTCGTGGGCAATAAACAGGCAGTCCGCTGAGTAAGCCGGGAGCTCCGCCGTTTAATATGTATTCCTCTCGGCCGGCAACTTGGACCGTCCCCGGTTCCACAGACTCCGTATTAAGCGTTTACGGCCAAATGGCAACATACCTTTGATTTTGCATATTAATTTAGTCAAAAAAAATCATTAGCCTTAAAGTTCTCTCATGCCAACAAATATGAAAACAAGAAATATTTGTTAACTACTTGAATATAGTATATAATATATATCGACAGTATAGTAAGCGAAACCAAAAATTTCTAACCAAAAAAATCTATCCGAATGACAATTTCGAAACCCGGACGCTTGAAGAGAAAATTGTCTTCCGGGTTTGATCGTGAATTTCATAACATAGTTAGATCTTCATAGAATCGTTAAATACCTACTTTAAATACTACTTTTCTATTTCTCAGTTCAATATTTTTTATCTGGAAATTCTCTGAGACTTTTTGTAACAGGAAATTTAACAGAAATGTAATGGCCACAGGATTAGCTTTTAAAAGAGAATGTAAAATAAAAATTAGAAATCTTTGCCCTCAATTAAATTTTTTATCCAGGTAGGCAAGGCAACCCTTCCCTATTAAATGTCTTACTCATCGAATAAGTAAATGATCTGTGTCGAGAACGCATCACTCCGCAATTAAGGGCCAGACAAAACGTCCCCGGCAGCGAGCGCTTCATCAAATATTAAACCAGCCTGCACCAGAACATGAACAAATCCTACGGCGCATTTAATATTTTACCTAAAACGGTCTGCGGCTTTCGCCGGCGGAGTTTTCTCGCGGATTTGCGCTGCGGTTTCAGTTTTGTTTAGTGCTGTAGCCGTACCATGAGCTGCCGTCGCGTTATTAACGAGGGCTTTCTATTCAGCCCGCTCGCACCCATACGCGAGTACGAGCGGGATGGATAAAAAGTAAGTCCGCGTTAGTAACTCGGCGATAGCTCATGGTAAACACATTGTGCCGTGGCCAAACTCGCGCGGGCTTATCCGAGGTAAGCAGCCGACGGACAGCCCGCTGAAGGATATTGCGCCATTAGTGACGTCAGAACGCTCATCGGTCTAGTGATCTTGAGTTGGTACTCGTACATAGCTGGTATCTAGAAAGTAGGGAGTATTACTCATACGATAACATAGATAATCTAGGCAGCATGAATAGCGCGATAGAAACATTTCCTTTCGGGTCGATATCAGCACCACAAATTAGTATTTCTTTATGCTGTCCAATCACTACGTACCTATATATTGTTTAGAAATTATAAAAGAAACAATCAGCAGTGTAAGAAGAAGTATTATTGTACCCACCACAACATAATCTCAGGTTTCGGAGACTTCTACAAAGAAAAGACAACCGCAGTGGAATTTGTGGCTAGGTCTCTCAAAGAGCTTACTATGAGTCATCTCTTGCCTTATACTAGAAGCATTAGTTTTTGTCCCTCTTGACTACATAGGATTTATTTCTACCTGTAACTTTTTTATCATAAAAGTAGATAAGAGAGTTATAACAAGGCCCGTAAAACCAAAAAAACACAGGCAATTTTCACTTCATTTGAAGTTACAGTTTCACATCATATGGTTACATTTCACCAGCTATAGCAATAAAGTAAAGCATGAGGTTGACAGACTGCTTTACGTATCGAGTCAACGCTAGCGCAACATTTACTTGCCAAGTCAAGGTACCTACAGCTACAGAGCTATTCGACGAGACATCTACATGGTTGACGTTTCATTATAAAGACGCAAGGTCAACGAGTCAAACATCTTCAAAATCTTCCACACTTCCATACGATAACTCTGGATGGACTCGCTATACTATACGTACATAGGTACGGGCAGGTTCATTTCTAATGTACAAATTGACCGCACGATACAGAGCTTGCATTAACGCCTACAATTATACCACATTAACGTATGAGATAACGGAAGTGATGCAACCGCGAGGGAGTTTTTACTTAAAATATAACGGTTGTGTTTTTATGGAAACTAATCAAATGTGACCGTGTATTGTGCTTAGTTCGGAATTGCTGGATTATTTTATCAACTAAATAGATACCTTCGTGATCTGATTCAGTGGCTATCCCACGTGTAAGTGATAAATTTTGAAGGACTGTGTCCGAAAATAAGGTGAGAAGTCAAATTTATGATAAAATTTTATAGCTTTTCTAATTTTTAACATAATGCATACCAATTTGAGATTATAATTGAGTTACATATCACCAATGAGCCCGAGTTAGATTAGAAAACTGATCAAACTTATATCATATATTAATTATATAAAATAAGCGCTAGTGCAAAATATTGAGACTTTGTCGTTTGTAAGCTGAATGTCTCGCTAGTCGGATCCAGTATTAACTTCCTAAGTCTACTGATAATGAATATTCAGTGACACCAGTTGTCTTGAATTTGCTGAAAATAACCCTCTGACTGCCATAAATCTTTCAGCGAGAGATAAAGCGAAGCAGCATTTGTTTTGTTGCTAAGCTGCATTGGAGATTTACACAATGATCGACTTTTGACAACACGCGCAAGGCATCTTGCTTGCAGATCGCGCATATGCAACATTTTTGTACTGCACTATACCTACTTGTATGCGCAATCAATAATCTTACTTTTGTGTCCTTGTAACTGTCAGATTATAGAATCTACTATATTCAGACATTAGACAATGCCACCTCGGCATAATAAAACTGATTGTAAAAAAATACGAACGTACTGCCTGGAGTCATATTTAGAAATTGGCCATGGCTATGTTATCGTCATAGATCTGCAACAATGAAGGCTTGCTTGTCAAACTGTTGATGGTGTTTATTACTAATATATAGTTCATGTGTAATGTACAAAGGTCTCCGTAGCCGTAGCTTAGTCCGTAGTGACGATGCTTATAAAGCTGTTGGTTGAATGACCATAGTCCTAACAGCTTTTCTTAGTCCCTAGTTATTAGGACTACTTTCACTTGTTTACTTTGTCCCCAAAGATCTAAGCGAGATGCACTGCGAGCGATGTCATTAAATCATCAAATTCATCAAATAGTATTTTGGACTTCTTAACGAATACACAGAGAGTCACTTTGTTATTGTTACTAATGATGTTAACAGGCTCTCGATGAGTTTAACACACCATAACATGAGAAATAATATCTACTGGCATTAAGAAACGCGAGCTTACCCGCGTTGATAAAGATTTCAACTTCCTAGTTGTGTTATCATCAAGAATAAATAAATGCACAATTTTATTAATATAACTAAATTTGATTAGGTAAGTATGGGAGCAGTGCATATATTTCATTTATTTATGGAGTGTTAATGCTTATCTGTTCAATCACAGGAATTTTTTTTTTTTTTTATACGGTTCCCACAGCCGTGTATGTATGGAGTTAGCTGGGTGTCTGTTGTAAAACTATCCAACTTTATAGTCCAACTTCTCCCGACTATGGTCCCCAGCTAAATCGTATATCTTCGATTACGTGTAATTATAGTTAATAGCGTGGGCAAGGTTTACGGCGAAATAAAAAAAAAATAACGAAAACAAGAATAAGAATGGAATTGATGCTTGAACTTGCGCGCCATACTCGTAAATAGTTGTAGGTACTAATTATGAACTAGACCATAGATTCTCAAAGTGGTCTCTACCCCCCCAGGGGGCACTGAAGGTACCCAAGGGGCCCTGCCTTACAATATTTAACTAACTATTGTTAATGGTTTTTGTGACTCACATTGATTTGGTGGATTTGGTTTTTTCATAAGGATGAGGAAGGAAAGGAAGCGTTGAAAGAAATTACCCGTGGTGGCGGTGACCGGTAGGGCTGCCAACCGTCCCGCTATATGCGGGACGTCCCGTTTCTGGGGTCCTAAAGTATGGGTCCCGCAAAGGGTTCACGCGGGACGCCAGTTGTCCCGCTTTTCACGGAATACTAAACTGAAAATACTAAAACAATAGGTAATATGAATTCGTAAATGAATGCAATTTAAGATTTCGTCATGTTAGTTTGAATATACCGCGACGTCCGCACCAATATAGCCCGCGAGCACAGTGCACTGAACGTGTATAACAGCCAAAATATGAATAATTGCGTTGGGTGCATTAGGTGCATCTAAATTGAAACGATCTGAAATTAAGCATTGTTTTTTAATGTTAATGTCATTCCCGTCCCGCATTTTATAACCAGGTCCCGCAATTTATGCGCGAATTTCCCGCATATCTGTGATTTTTGGTTGGCAGCCCTAGTGACCGGTAACACAAAAAAGTTTGGGTACCTATTTACTAGACTATAGTTGGGTAGTTTTACGGCATTTAATATTTATACCAAGCCTAGCCAGAGACGAGCTTGCTACGGACAAGCTAGCAATAGCATAAGGGTGCGGCTCCACTGACGCGGAGCAGCGGCCCTACCGCGAACTTCGAAATCCGCAAATTTCGAGGATTTGTCTCTCTCACTCTAATGACGCCTTCATTGAAGTGACAGAGAAAAATCCTCGAAATTTACGAATTTCGATTTTCGCGGTAGTAGGCCAGAGCGGAGCTGCAGGAGCTCGGCCAATGAGATCGCATCACAGTATTCCGAATTCGAATTTGAAGAATGTAATTGGTCAATTTTGCACAGCTTGCAGGGGGCATTTATTGACGGGTGACGTTTGGGAGGGACGGTTAGGATTGACCGCCTAATATTGAAAATGAGGAAATAGGTAGCTTGGAAGGAGGAAAGTGAGCGTTGGTGATGCGATGTTTCTTTCGCTGTATGATTCCGTTTTATTCAATATTATTTATTTCGGTAAATGTCATTTGAAAGTTGAAACTCCGTTGCGCAGGATTTCCTAGTCTATAGCAACATAAATATAAGATTTTATTATTAGGAATACATAACTACAGTGCTTCGGATGTAAGCGAGTGGTCATTACAAGTATTATGACAGCCTTCATTATAAATAAAAGCCTCCCGCTGGGTAAGAAACTTATTTATAATATCCTGCGGTAAGGCGAATAAAGCTGGCGCATCATACAAACGAGATTTGTGAGATTCATTTTGTTGAATATTAATTTTCATTTGGTTTTCCGTCCGTTATGCTCTGCAGTTTTAGAGTAATAACCATCGTGTATTTTGAGATAAATTTGGTTTATGGTTTGGATTTACATTGGAATCTAAATAATAATATACCTTTTGCTCGTTTATATTGCTTCAAAATTGTTGCCATGCTTGGATATAATTTTTAAGGTTCCGTACCAAATAGGTACTCTGTCCGTTCGTCTGTCATTTGTTTATTTTCTCAAACATGCAATGAAATGTTGTAGTTACGTGTCTAAAAAGTGGCCGGGAAGTACCTCGTTGCCGGCCTAGGCCGGCAAGTACCTCTTTTTTAATTTTCATTTGACATAGGGTTGTGACCTAGCATCTTGGCTTTTAGCCAATAATTATCTGTAAGTAATATTAGTATAATAAAAATGATTGGCAAATTTTTGCAGTTATAATTAGGTATTTAAATTATATCATTTAAAATAAATGTACAATAACTACTCAAAAAAGCAGTATTATACGGCGCGATCCGTCGGCCCCGATCACTGCATGCGATTAATTGGACCCAACCGACCGCGTCGTCTAATACCGATTTTTTTAATTAAAAATATGCAACTTTCAAACAGGTCAATCTTAAAAAAAAAATGAGGTGTCGGTGTCGTATTTGACTTTTGTTGTGTTTCAAAGACTTAGTTATGTAGTTGACTTATAATTTCTTAGAAAGAAGATACATTTTTTTGTTTCATTTCATTGCATGTTTGAGAAAAACATTATACATACCTCGGCCATGAAGTGACGGGTCTCTCGCTTCGCTCGGCCGTCTACATATATTCGGCCGGTAACCAGTCACTTCCCGGCCTCGGTAGTAATGTACTATTGTTTAATAGACATCATACAACATTACAGCTTAAGCCAATGCGTCGTATGACAAAGTACAGATTAAATATATTTACAAAGTCATTGTTTTTTATTCGTTAGACTTGTCAGGTCTGATTAATTAAACATTTAATTATCTACCTACTGTATCCAGAAAGGCAAAGTCAGAGAAAAGCCATATTGTTCAACATGTCACCCGTGTTTGATATCTCGCATACATTGCGAAATTGTACCTTAGCGCACGAATAACCTAAGACTGTAAAAGGCTGGAGGGAGATTGTTGTTTTCCTTTGACACCGGCGGTGTTTGGAATTCCTGCCTCAATTAAACTCTGTTTGTAAACAGGCCTGACACCGGCGATCGTTTCCACGGAACGCCTTTCCTTTCCCTTCCACGGTGTAACACGAGAATTGGTTTTCCACCTAGGGTGCTCTTATTTTCACCCTTTGTCGCCTTCGCATTAGCCTATTCCATTGTAGTTGCTGCAGTTAAACAAATAAAGGACGAAGCATGTTAATTGCAATGTTACTTTAGTTTGATTTTTTAGCTACGTTGTCAATGCACAGTAGTAAGAACGATATGTCACACGACAGCGACACACCAAATTCAATTTCAGCAGTGCATTACCGTAATATTACTTAGGCACTGGTCCCACCAAAAGTCCGTTAGCGAAAGCGAATTGCGAGTTAAAAACAAACAAAAGATGATCGCTCCCTTGTAAGAGAGAGACACGACGCCATTTGTAGTTCACAGCTGAAATAGTAACTCTACTAGCTGCGCAAGTAGAACACTAACTCGCTTTTGGTGGGACCAGTGCCTTAATGTGTAGGAAGAAAATATTGTCACATTGTATGGACAATCAACAACTTTTCTAGACAGTTATGGCGTATTTTTACTTACGCAGTGTAGATAGGTACGTTACAGTATCGGCTAGAATCCAGTATTGTAACTGTACCATAAGTTGGCAAGTAAGGCTTATCAGGCAGTTTATCACGCTCGCACTGAGGTTTTGGAGCAAGCATGATGGTCTACTTTGAGTAAGAACGGTAGCGTAAACGTTACCTTGCCATGGTACGGCCATTGGACATTAGACACATCATAAAACTCGTAACTTGTTTCGCTGCTTTATTCATAAACTTATTGTACCCATACGTATACGACTATACGTAACTGTTACGTGTATACATAGGTGAATTATACAATTTTGCTTTCAAACACAAACGTTCATTCGAAATGCAGGCTATTTCCTAATGATTTTATTAGGTACCAGTACTCCACAGCGATTTCACTACTGCCAGCCAATTTCTTTGAAACGTAACGACTCCTTTGAACGAACAGGCATCGTGGCCACTTTAAAACCCTCGCGATTCAATTGAACTCTGAAAAGGCTTTTGATTCTAAGCTAATTTGTGGACTGCCAGTAAGTAAGAGACTGTCAGAAAAAACTTGAGTTATTACTGAAAGTTACGCTTGCAATGTAAAAGGCTTTATAATGCACACAGATGTACCTTTTCAGTTTATAGTTAAACTTGTATTAAAAATTTTATTCTTATGATCCTCTCTAAAACTGTTCTAACACAAAGTAAATATTGTATTACATTTTTCGAAAATGAAATACAATATTTACTTTGGCAATGAAAGAATTAAAAGTAGTACAAATTATAATTGAGGTAGAAATATGTTTAACTCTACTAACTTATAACTGAGTAACTTATAGGTTCGCTAGAACTGCGACTATTTGGAAGTAAAGAGTGTCTTGTTATAGTAACCCACATAACACCCTCGCGCTATCTTTCACCCCAACCCTACGTCTTTCGGGGGTAATGAAAGATATCATTAACCATTATACTGGAACGGGGGATATACCCTTCTATAAAATCTTCCTACAGATATTTCATCTGTAGAACACGTAAAGTAACGGATGTGATCCTATTTACATTTATATGCTTTTAAATGCAATGCATGCCAATTGGCGGTCGCAGTACTAGTGTGTCTATGATGATGCTGATGCTGCTGCCCAATTTTCCGCTGGATTGAAACGTTTATGTTGTTCTAAGAAAAGTTTCGAGAGCGCTGTTCATCGCTTTATTGCCGTATGGGAAAGTGCAAATGAACTAGATATAAATTCTGTAGAGTAAACGAGTAGTAACACTAGTGCCCTCATAAGAGCAAACAAAACAAAATACCGACTCACCGTTCGAAAATTAGTACGAAACCTTACAAAATACAGACAGTAAACAAAACAAAATCGTTAATAGTGAAGCTGATGTACAAGCATGACCGATTAAGCTTCAAACAAAGGCGTGGAAAGCGTATGTAGGCCCGTCTAATTTGCCCACTCACCGAAAACAGTGTTATTGTGTGTTAGACAAAGGATGACATTAGCTGAAGCTTGTACAAGCGTATTACTCACATATGTGATTTTATTTGCAATGTAATACGGATGACCCACTCTGTGATTACTTCCCTTTGAACTGGATTGGTGAACTTGTATTCAGGGCCGGTTACAGGTGGTACTAAAGTGTTGAATTCGTGAAGAAAGAAGCGGCAATGGCAGTGGTAACGCACTTCCGATGTTTCCTTGCGCAAATAACCGTAGTATTAATATTAGTACAATGAACTACAATATTTATCTGATAACAGTGTTCTATTTACATATTTGACTTACTGCACTTATTTACCATTACAATGTTAATATTTGATAATTATGTCAGCAAATAAATGATTCGGAAAAGTAGTACCTAGAAAGGGCTGCATATCTCATAAATAGTACTTTAGCCTAACCTACTAGTTAATCATTCCGTAGTGATATAAAGTAATATACAAAAACTTTTCTAAATACTTTGAAAAGTAAACGTATTCCAATGTATAATAAATTGTGAATAAAAAAATTAAAGTAGTAGACAAATGACTAGAATCGCCGCTTTAGCGCCCATTATCATAAAATATAAATGATTCGGTTCAATACGGGTTTAATTAATTATATTAAATGAGTCGATCAGCATAAAAAATACCCTGTCAACCGTCGTCGCGCTTAATAACTTAGACAAAGTACACGGCCATGCGTCATTTAACATATTTTTTTTTTACTAATACAAATTTGACATACGTAAACAATAAACATATTGGGATTATAGATGGCGGAAGGAAGGACCGGCCTTAAATACGTTTTGTTTTTGCAAGGGTATGTTTATTCGAAAATATAGCTTGGCTTGCCTGAAACGGCGTTATTGTGCCTCGCACAATACAAAGGACGCCACCGCGCGATTAGCTCACTCTACTCCCATCGCTTACAAATCATTCGCCTCAAACTCACTAGTATGCTATTTAAACTTTCGCTCATATTTTAATCTCGATTGGCACTTTATCGTGTAGACTTTTATTGTTCACCTTTTCGGACGTGATCGTAAAAGCGATGACCAAGTGCGGGTAGTTGCAAAATCTGCGCACCTAGAAAGAGTTTGATACAATTCTTCGCCAGTCTGCCTGTGGCTACGTCACGGCCGGTACGTTGAGATATGAAACGTACGTGTATAAATGATTAAGTCACTATGGTATTTAAAATATCATTAGGACAAGTCCGTGATTCGTTACAATTATGCTTATTCAGAGATCATAATTATTACTGAAACGCTTGAGCTCGGACAGCTATGGGAACCAAAGTACTGCCGCATCCGCCCCCCGCTGTTCGCCAATTTTCAAAACGGCGTGTTCAAATAGATATCCATAGTCGCTTACGGCTTTCTTACACCGATCCGGTGCACTGATTACACAGATGCTTAAGTAATTCTGTCCGTCCCGTGTTAATTGAGGGAAATGGGTTAATTATCTACTTTCCTTTTATTCGTTTTGATTTTACACGGTTTTTAAATGAATTTTCATGTGAAAAGTGAAACGGGTGTTTACGATTCCTTCTTTTGCTATTCGCTATCTTTATGACAATTAATTACCTTGCAACAGATACATTCAAAGCAATTTATGAATCCCCCATTCTTGTTGTGCAAATAAATTTAAAAGCAACCACTGCCCATCCACTAAATTTCATTGACTATCATTGATACCTACAGCAGATATATGTCTCTACATTTCACTGTAAAGCTAACTTCGTTAATTTTATCTGTGGCGCCATTTCTTAACAAAATAATATGTAAATCAGACTTAAAGTAAACGTACCAGACGTACCAGTGCTCATCGCCGCCGATCTAATACATGATACCACAATGTCGAGTAGGTATAATATAAAACGGCACAGTGCACACTTTTGGGCGCTAAGATATCGAGCACAATACGTTAAGTTTGACTACTTTATTCAGCACCCCCAATAAATAAACTATTTTAATAAGTGCCAAAACTCCAACAGCTGAAACATTTCTCGACATAAATTTTGTAACGAAAAAAGGTTAATGCTGCACGAGCGAACGAGATAATTGTTCTCTTTTTCCCATCGTAAATAAATCAATCTGCAAAAGGAATACTAAAATATATTTGAACACACGTTGCAGAGTGCAACTACGTTTTGGGCCGTATTTATTTATAGGGCGAGGGCGGCGCGGGCGTCGACCGGCGCAAGGCCGTCCGACAAATCCAATCGAAACTAGTAACGACATAAGCGACAATGTGCCAGCGAGAGGCTACAATTAGGGCTTCCAAATCGAATATTCGGCCCGTTTTTTTATTCGAATAACACCGCATGAGGTATTCGAATATATTATTATTATTGAAAAATACAAAATGTAGACAAGTTGCTGCAACAATTACAACATTTTAATACGAATTCTGCATCAATATTATTACATTATATTATTATCTGTATTTCTTTTAATTTTAGTTTCACGACGCATTGGTGTAAACTATGTAATGTCGTGTAAACTTTTGTTTCAATAAATAAATAAATTATAAGTTTTTTAACTTTTACGAATTTTCATGAATTTCGGGTATACCCTAGTAAAATAATGTTTCCCTAATTGAACAAAGCAAACGGTTAGTATATACCTGCAACGTGATAACCTCTAGTTACCTTTGCCAAGAAAGCTGCAGGATAACCATGTCTTATTGAAATATTTGACGTACCTATTACGCAAACCAAAGTAATTTTACCCACAATTTTATTTTAACAAACTCTCGAACATTTGGAAGACCTAAGTACAATTTACAACTTAATCCAACCTTCGTAGCAGATGGATTTGGTACCGAATTTTTATATTAGGTTATTATTTTTAAATATTGCGTATTTAGCTCGGAGATTACTCAGCATCTTTCCTGAGGATAGTACAAAAGTTGAGGACAAAAAGCCTGTAGATTTTATAATCCGCATAAACCGCGTCTCCTCTTTGAGAACACGCACGCACACAAGACAACTTTATTTATATTTTTATTTTGATTATCCCATAAGACCTAAGTCTTGTTTCAAGCAGATCTCACGCTATCGTTAGTCAATAAATTGCTTACTGAGACTTACTGAAAAACCATTGCGTAAACTTAAAGATATTTAGCGTACATACACAGAATAGATACAGATAGCGGGAAACGATGATAAGTGAACTGAAAAGTGAAATGAAATATCTCAGTTACTTGAGGGCTTTTTATGTGTGGGAGAAATGAAATGTATAGAAATGTAAAAAATGTATAATGTGTTTTCACTTAGGACATTATCCAGTCCGGCGTGTCTGTCGTAAAACGTTTGAGCGAATTTATTTACGTCTGCGTGAGGCTCTGGGCCTTTGTTGATGTTCACAGAATGCAGACACGCTATTAACATTGTCTGGCTCAATATTGCAAGAATGTCTGCTTTAGAGTTTAGTCCACCGTTAGATGGTTAAATATCTATTTTAGAACCTGCACAGCAATGAACTAAACCATTTCCCTAGGTTGGCGAGTGACAGAAATCACTATTGTACATGACACAGCTATGTAAAGCAGTTTTTACAGGTTGGCAAATATACAAGTAATATAATTATATCTTCGTCATTGTTTATCAAATTCATGTTTTTGGCGATTGCCATGTTCTAAAATGCAATACAATGCTCGTTATTTATGGAACAATTTTTTTCTAATGCTTTTTTTTCAATATTTGTGTTGCAGAGACCATTCACCGAAATTATAAATCGGACAATTTCCAACCTTTATTCGATTTGCTAACGTGTATAAAAAATCGATATATCAACAGCAGTCAACATCGTCGATGAACTCGATTATTTCAGGCACTCCTCAAAAAGAGTCCATTAATTCTCAGCAAACTCAATGCTGCTGCCATAAATTCAGTCGGGAGACACGCTAAACAAATATTACTCTCCCCTTTACCTAAATTCGGAAGAGCACACATCTGTTTCTCCTTTTAAACATATTGATGTAAGTACTTGAATTTCAGTACTCACACGTTTCTCGAAGACACTGTATAAACTAAATCATATTTTCACCATCACGAAATGCTGCTAATTGCCATACATACTATTATAATATATTGTATTAGTGTATTACCACAGAATATGTATTACGCTGGATGCCAATAAATAGACTCATTTTATTACATTCAGAGCGTATATTTCTTGCTTTTAGTTGAGATCTAATTGCTTTAAAGAACATGTGAGTTATTGATTATGGTTTATCGATATATAATTTACCACGAATTGATTGTCACGGGCTTATAAACATACAAATCCGACACATTACAGTACATTGGCATACTTGAATGTAAATCTGTTAAAATAAAAAACCTTTTGTGCAGCTTTTGTATGCGTTAGTTAATAGGTATGCCGATTGCCGATGTACCAACACGATAAACAATACCCTTAATTGACGTTGCATTGACGATTACCGAACTGCGGTAATTTAAATGAAATCCCAAGCGATTTAAACTTGATTTTCCATGCCAGCAGTCCGCCGTCAGCTGCGACCGAAGTACCGATGATCCGACCGATGGAACGAATAAAACAATTACCTAGAGCCGGTTGGATCTTGTGTTTCTCGCTCTTTGCTTATTTGTAGTTGCATTTCCTCCGTTTATACACTCCCCTGCTTCGCTAGCTCAGTAAACGAACTCCAAAATTCTGAATCAGACTTGATTGAATCGCAGTCGTGCCCGCGGGAATGGAGTTATTTTCCGACCCATTTCATGCGAGGTCTCGACGATCGACAAGTCACAACCGCACACTAGCTCGCTTCACGTGTTTGTACCCTCTCGAGAAATTCTTTCCAGTTCGTTTATTTGTTTGTACACTGTTGTTTTGCTACGTAACATTACATGGGAATTGTTTATGAGTTGTGAAAATATTGTTACGATTTCGTCGCTGTTCATGTTTGGTTTGTAGGGATTGTTGAATGTTAATCAGTGGAAAGTCTTCTAATCGTCGGACGATAAAAGGGCTCGTTTCTGTAGCGTCCTGTTGTTTCGTTCCTCGTTGCTCGGACAATGGGCAGCGTACGCACTGCCGTCATCAATCACAGTCCCCTCGCCCCCTTCGCCCACCACCAGGGGTAGTCATTCTATTCGCATACCAAACGCCTGTGGATCGAACATGTTTATATGTACTCCAATTACACATAGTCGTTACGTTTTTGTAGTTACACTTACATTGGTTTTCTTACCGTTTTTCAGCGCTTATAGACACGCAGTGCACCCCTGACTGATCTACCCTTTTCAGGTGAACGTAGAAATCTACACGCATTAAATATAACCCTATCAAAGGCTCCACGCAAATCGTACCCCGACGTCAGATAAGTAGTTCTATTCGTTTCGTGGCAAATATCTCGTAACGATCGGTATAGACGTAGATTTGTAATCTCTTCCAGTCGTTCACACAATGTAGACTGGATATTATTCCCCGCAAGTAATGATAGGAATTTCTTTGATCACGCGCGGTGCGGAGCGTCCTGATGTTTATAGGAAAACGAGATCATTGTTGGTTTACATTTTTTCCTTTTTCATGTTTTTCCTTATTGTTTCCACTCAGTTCAGCCAATAATCTTTGATTACATATCCGTATTATAAATCTCTTTTATTAAAAACCTTTTTATGTATTGTCCGTTCGTATTCATTTGGGAAATTACTATGGAATGAGGGAATGAACCGCGCCTGCATCGATCACACAAATTATGTCGTTACAGGGTTTGGTTTGTCAGTGATCGTGCGTGATCTAGATTCCTTACATAAAATTTACATTACCTACTTAATTATTATAAATCAGATCGCAAGAGACTACATAATTTTTCTCGTGTATATAAGTATGCATAAATGTTTAAGCTCACATTTACATTTTCAATCAATACCTTTTAATGGATTAGAAATTTAACCAAAAATATTTACATTTATCTAATTTTGTCTTAATCCTCCAGTCGAACTTGGTAAAACCTTACTCGCATGTTTATAAAATATTCAGCTGTAAGCCCCTACTTCCTTCCACTGTGCGGTGACCCGTCTAATCTCGATAATCTCATACATTCAGCCAATTTGAATTCTAGCTCGTAGAACCATGCCACAATATTACAATGGTGAAATCACGACTTACATTTTGAAGTAAATCGGTGGCTTGTTATGATAAGGTTCTAACGGTGAACAAATCAAATCGGGTGACTGTTACTCGGGTGTCCACTGGGTCGCGTGACCCACGGTGCCATTAAGAGACGGTAAATAAGGCGTAATTGATATTTATTCCGATAGTGGCAACTTCATTTCTGGTAAAGTAGAAAATTATATTATATTTTCTACTTTTACAATGTCTAGTACAATATAAATTTAATATTTACCATTCTCTAAACGAACACCCCAGGAATTGAGTTGTATCGAAGATTAAGATAAATTTACGTTTATTTAATTATTTATTTTGAAGGCCCCATATACTATGACGATACTAAATACTAGGTACGACGAACTAGATCTCAGAAAAGCAGACAGTACCTATACCTAATATATTGTTTACATTTTAGGTACACCAAAACTAGATTTGAGAACAGGAAGCCATACGATTAGTACCAAAGAAAACAACATAGCTAATTTTGTTACGGGTGCCTGTCGTGGCGCATAACGTCGATTGTCCTAAAATTTTTTGGCCGAGAATGTTTGGCATAATGTTACATGGCATACTACTTGTTTAGCCTACTTAATTTTGCGCATACACGTTTAAAATACCTACACCATATTTATTCTAATATTCATTACTCGAACGTCAAATGACCTAAAGCATAATAATCCTAATGTTCATTGTAATAAATATTGTTTTCCCTACTACTCGAACTGTCAATTTTCACTGCGCCTACTTTTATCATGTCTGAAATTTCATTCAAAAAGGCATTTTAATAACAACATGCAAAACATTTGAAGGACAGGGTGAATGGTTAAAAAAATATTCAAGTAATAAACTAGGGTAAAACCGACGTGGATTGGTTAGATTTCGAAGCTAGGGCGGAGTGAATGGCGTAGTCTTTAAATACTTAAGTATTTTTAATCAATTGTTTACACATCCTCATACTTACAAAACCAAAAAAAGGGGGGTCGGGGGGCGAAACCCCCACCAGGGGGGCTCGGGGGCGAAGCCCCCCGCATTGAAAAAGAAATAATCTGAACCTTCCCCTACCTTAACCTGGATAGGTTCGTTAGGTACCTTTTATCCCTTAGAGCGGAAACAGAAGCCCCGCGCAGCGGGGCTTCGTCGACCGGTTCCCAGGTCAAAATTGCTCACTTAAATTCTTTGGACAACAGGGCTAATTATTCAGTAATAATTAAGTATAAGGAATCAAAAATTTTTTTTTAAATTAGTTAAAGGTAGGTAATCACTTTTAGTACATTAAATAGTAGGAACATCACCATTATGAACAATAATTTTTCGATACATATACATTAGACACAAAGATCATTAGAACAAACAATATTTAGGAACAACCAAGTTAGGATTAACAATTTCGTCATAACAAAAATATGCGCAACAATGTTTATGCCATACATTTTTCGGCGTAAAGTTGTTATGCGACAAATTTTTCGAAATAAAAACATTATGCCTCCCGATATAGACCCTTTTGTTACGGATGTAACTGAAAAAAAATTACTTAACAAATCGTACCTATTATCTGTCTTATGTTTACTATTGACTATATCGTAGCGAAGCAGAGATCGTAGCAGGTGCTTATCTCGTAGCAGGGGAGGCGGCCGTAGCCATCGGCATGCAAAATTGTAGCGAGTCTTTTAATCGTTCATTTGCCGACTGTACCCAAAAGAGTTAAGCAAAAAAAAAGCAACCTACCGCGACCCACTAACGCAGTGTTGCCTCTCTGTCACACTTATGTAAGATTACACGAGTACGAGAGAGCTAACACTTCGTTCGTGATTCGCGGTAGCGCCTCTGATTACTATTGTCAATTACATTTTTCCGAATGTAATCGCAAGAAGGACAACCGTCAATTAATCCGATTACTTTTCACCCCAAACTGCTTTGATTGTAAGCATAATTATTATCTCATTTCAAATGATGAATTTATAAATTGAACATCTATTCTAGTTCATTCATGAAAATGTGTAGATTTTTTTATAAAATATACTTTTTGTTAATATCACTGTTAGTGATTTGATTGGCATAGTAGGTAGGTAATAATAAACATTGCTACTGTAGATAAAAATATATATACTCTGAGATATAGTTGATGACTAAATGCAAGTTTCCTATGACTAATAAGCTAAAATGTTAGTTAAATAATACGGTAAAAATTATTTCTTCTACCGCGTTAAATATTCGGGTTTTTTCTTGCGGTTTTATTCTGAATTCTAACTAATGGATCCGTCATAATGGTTTTTTTATTATTGTTTATTTGATGTGTGTGTTAATAATTCAGGGTGTTATTTTGGAAAATGTTTTCCTTGATCTTGATTATCACTGTATCGTAATACAATCAACATTTTGTTTTCCAAAAAAATATTTTTTAAACAAGTTATTGCATAATA
Source organism: Thaumatotibia leucotreta (assembly GCA_025490895.1). Lineage (NCBI taxonomy): Eukaryota > Metazoa > Arthropoda > Insecta > Lepidoptera > Tortricidae > Thaumatotibia > Thaumatotibia leucotreta. Next base: position 99,350 of record JALPQI010000094.1, read on the forward strand.
TTGGTTTGTGTATTTCGCCGGTTTAAAGGCTGAACCAACTATGCAATTACCAATACAATAAGTTTTCTGTGCCCTTGACCTTACAAAAACCATTTGCAAAAACAACTACAAGGATACAGTCGGTTCTGAGTCTGAGTCGAAAACTGGTATAGATATAGATACCACATTTTTAGTCGACTGTGCACCACAATTACAGACAGGACTTTTACAGACATAGGCACATATCTCCATTTGCAAATCTGTTAGAGTATGGCAGATGCTTTTCGCACACTTTCTGTTGGATATATTGTAGCTGACTAGAAACGGAACAAAGACCCAGCTGGCTATATTCTGAAGAAAGGCTATCCGATAAAATGAAGCAGATTATCCTAAATCTACGTGGAAATATAGGTAAAGGTTTAACCGTTTATCGATTTATAGATAGTGTTTCACAGAAGTACGAGTGTTATTCACAGAGGTAACAGATAAAGTTTTAGAACTACTGTAATTGTTTCATTTGTCCATAAACTAAAAAACTGATTCGTTATAAATATAATTAAACGGTTAAACTCACGTGTATTTAGTCACTACGCGCGACATGTTTCGAAGAACCTAGGTCTCCATTATCAAGCATTGAGCCCGCGTTCACGCCAAGCGACTCCCAAGCGCGGCACGTACTCATGGTAATTACTAAATACACATGAGTTTCACCGTTTAATTATATTTATAGTATAATGTGGATAATGTCTCACGAAAATTTAAATTCAATAACTGATTCATTTTCTTTAGTACATTGGTCTCAATTCGTTAATCCGATTAAAAACGGTTTTATTTAAGATTAGTAAGAGTTCTCGTAATTAGTAAGATCCGCCTAAACCTCGATATGTTTGCATTATAATTTTCCTATCACAGCTTATCGTTTTGCCGCCCCGCCGGTTAAGGGTGCGGCTCCACTGAGGTGGAGAGGAGCGGAGATGTGCTACGGTGTTTCGAATTTTGAATTTGAAGAATATAATCGGTCAATTTTACACATCTCCGCTCCTCTCCGCCTCAGTGGAGCCACACCCTTATGAACCCACGATTGACACCTACTTACTCACTACTCAGTCCTAAATTATATGAGTTTACCTGAAAAGTTCAACAGCTCCTTTTCATCGAGAAATTTAACGTAATTTAACACAAAATTTACTTTTTTGTAAAACGTCCATCATTTTTAACACGTAAGAAAAGTTAAACAAACTTCATCGTCTCGTTCCCGAGTTTGAAATTTAACAGGGAGTGCAATTATAGGAAGTTTTAAAAACTCATAAACATCCGCACTGAGAAATTGAATACCGTTTCCTCGAATTTCGGTGTGAAAGTAAAGTCGTTAAAGTTATTTGTGTATTTTCGCTAGTAGAGTTTGATATCTTTACGTTATTAAAGTATTTGCTTGTAGACAATTTGAGAGAATAAACAAGAAAATTGTTTTTTAGTACAGATGGTGCCTTTTTTTAGGCTCTAGTGCGAGAAGTGTGTCATTTTACGCCAGGACCAAAACTTCGGAGGGCCATCTGCACTAAAAAACGTCGTACGAGACACATGCAAAAACGAAATTCGAAACAAGTGGCGATGTTTTAAAACACGACCGATATGGAGTGTTTTTCGCACTTGTGTCGTAATGTACTATTGTTTGATTATTGTTATCCTATTATAGATCACACTCAACACTGTTCTACGACGCAACATGATATTCATTATATTAAACATTATTTGAATGAGTTTTCCAGGTTTACATAAATTTTAGCACATATCAGAAAGGTTTACTTCGTTACTCGACGCTACTGGAGGTAATTCGAGCAAACCCTTACTCCACATGACACCGCACCGCTACGCGGGGGCGTGATGATTAGAAATCGATAACTACTGTCACAATCGCCCTACACTTTGTCATTGTTATTCCGTTCATTGTGCCACTCGGCACTCTTATCTATTGTGTCGCTTTTAGTTTGGCAATAATCCCTACTAGCGGGGATTACGCTTCCTACCACGAATCATTATCAAGGGGACATATTTTTTGCACTGCCTTTTGAAATTTTCGATAATTTTAATGACCATCTGTTGAGGTTTGTTTTGTCCTGTCAAATGTTTCCGATTGAATGATCGGACGATTAATTTTCCTTCACTGGTGCGCACAACACGTTCTGAAGGCGGGTGAAATTTTAATGGTTTCTATTGATGGCAGATAATTTATTGCAATTGGAATGAACTGAGGACTTTAATTTAAAAAATATTCTCGATATAATTCGTATATATATACCGACGTGGTATAGTGAACAAGTATGACGGATACCTACTAGTTTCCTTATCTAAATGCTGTATGTGTCATGCGAGGAAGCACATTATTAATCTAAATAAGCAGATACAAACTCAAGCTGATAAACAGACTATTATAACATAAAATCCTCACAATATTTCGAAGCGAAGCAGCTCCGATCTCGTCACCTTGTTAAAATGGATGTTTACGAAGCTTTAAAACACATAAAATTAATTTTATAAACACTGACTAATGGCCGAGCGATGAATCACGTTGGGTGCACATGGTTTCTACAAAGACCATTATATTCCCTTCACAAGAGAAATGTACTAAGAGTAAATAAGGTTCATATTCACTTGGTACCTTACGAGACTGGATTATAATGTATTCATTACGACCACAAGATAGCTTGTTTTGTTCAAAGCATTGTGACGTCACAAGTGCAAATGCACGCGTTATGAGTTCGTTTCTGTACAACAAGTTAGTCATTAATGATAACGCTTCCGTTTTTGCAATCGTTAATATTTGCTTCTTTGTTGGATATGATAAGGGAATGTTGCTAGCGATTATCTGAACATGGAGTGCGATTTGTTTACCTGACTCAGGTGCTTTTCTAAGGATTTACGACGTGCCTTTAATGGTAGTCGTAATAATAATAATCGCTATACTTACTCATCTCAAGCGCCAACACAGTTAAGGTTTTACATACAAAAACAATTGTGGTATATTAAGTTATTACATGAAAATTTGCGCATCTGTATACTTAGATACGAATAGTATTTATTTGCGCTATAATAATTTATACTAAGGACTCGCATAGATAGCGCTAAAAGAAAAATAGTTTTTTCTGTTATTTGTGAATAAAACAAGGTTTTTCTATTTATTTCGCGCCCATTACTATCGAAAAGTGTAGTCTAATAGTCGGATTATGATTTTTTATATTTTGCGATCGCGCTTGATTTTCCTAGGATCAAGTTCAGTACAAAATGTTGAATTATATCGTAATATATTTCATACAAAAATCGTTAAATAATTTATTTTAAAAATATGAATTATGAATGTCCTTATTTAAATACACATTTAATCGCCCGGAAACTTCATTTAAATAGAAGGTAATACTCGTGAATGTGTTGTGTAACTAGGTCGGTATAAAAGTTTTAAAAGTAATAGGTGAAAATATTTAAGTTCAATTTCTACAAATGAATTTGAGACACATGTATTGTAAATTTCTAATATTCATGCACAATGGCGTAGGTACTTGCGATAGTTACGTACTGCACACTTACCATTACTTCATTCTGTACACGAGGGCGTTATAAATTTCGAGCAGACGCGGCAACAGACCTCGCGATGGTAGCTATCGCCCGTTTCTCATAGTACAAACATGAGATTGTAAAGTACACCGCCATTTAATGAACTTAAACAATACATTGTTCCTCGATCGTCGACTTATAATAATTAACGACATAAAATGAAAGGGAATAATTTAGTACCATATTGTATAGTAATGAATTCATGATGAATTATGTCTACATTTTTGACACACGTTTAGAATTGAAAGGTACTTCATTATTTTTTTCTAATTCGACAATATTGATGTAAGTAATTCTAAGCTACCCTGTGTGACAAGCAAAACTGAATATAAAAACTGTCAATACTATTAGAGACCTCGTATATGTCAGTATTGGATCCTTACGTAGGCGTAGGAGCTATATTTTAAGTAGGCTCTTATTTGGTAGTTATTGGATTTTGGTTATCAACAGATGATACTTATATGTATGTATAGGTAGGTACATTATAAACACTTTTAATAAAGTACAATGCATTGTAACCATATAAATATGTAAGTAGTTCTACAGTGCATTGAGAATAGCGTGCGTTGCCTATCACCGCACTTGCATATTAAGCAATACCAAGCGGGTTTTTTCAGTCATTATCATAGCTACATCATTAGTTGCAAAGATATGTTATGAAAACCCTATCTTCATATTGCATGGACGAAGTAATTATGTAATAATTGCTGTCTGTTGCCTTTTAAGCTGCTAAGGCAATTAAGATTTAATGATATTTATAGAATCGGGAGTTTTCATTAATTAGGTAGGTATCGTTTGTTTTCAATAGAACTAAATAAGTGTTGCATTCAAAAAGATTTGTCTTCTAGTAGGGGCTGATGTCTGGGTAGACATTACCTACGATTATTTATATTGATTAAAATAAGTTTGTGTATCCGTGTAGGTACTAGGTACCCACACTGCTCCTACACTCTGTTCACCCACTCAAGTTTGTAATGTAATGGCATTTAACAAATATGGCCGAACGCTGGCTGCGGGCTATAAACGCGAATAATTGGCAATATCTAAGCAATAATTGGGAAGCAATAAATTTGTCTGGATAAGAACCGCTGCGCGCCTGTCGGCAAATGAACCGAGTACGCCGAAGGACGCGGCCGCATTCCTCGCCGCACCAACACACTCGAGATGACACACATACCTACACGCGCCTTCTGCGCCGGTGTGTGTGAGTGCATCTACGCTAATGCTAAAACACTTGAAGATAAGCCACGGCGTATTAAGCTAAAAAGGCCTCCCGTTATACATATTTATGAGTGTAGCCGCGTAGAAATAACAGTAATCGTTTCCTGACCGTGAACCCGCAATATCTGTGATGATAGTCCACAAAATAAATCCATCCACCAAACAGTTTCTGTTTAATCACAGGCATTTACTGCGGTGGCCGCTAATCTCGCGGGCACCCGTCGCCGCGCCGAAGCGAATCGCATACAAATGTGCCGGCGGCCGCCACGGCAAAAACTGCTGAATAATATCCCCTACTCGTATGTTCTAGCGAGCTTTATGTACCACACGTAATGATGCAGTCACGGCACGCTGTGCATTTCACAAACTCATCTCGTACAATACTCGGGGAAAAAAGAAGGCAATTTTGTAAAAAACGTACGCATCCCGGTCATGATACGAAGAGATCGGTATATCGGATCATGTTGCCGATGCCGGCATGTGCCAACTGCGTCACCGTTACGGATCTGGATGCCTAGCCAAGTTGCCAATCGCTAGCGCTTGCTAGCGCATCGTAGTTTTCCCTCTCTGTCACTCCTTCATATTAGTGCGACAAAGAGGGAAAACTACGTTGCGCTAGCAAGCGCTAGCGATTGGCAACTTGGCTAAGCACCCAGATGACATCATGCCATGGCCAAAGAAGAAAATGTGCATAGATGTACCTAACGGCCCCGCGAACCAAGGCTTCGAATGTTAGTAGCTCAAATGCGAAACACGTACGCGGAGGGCAACATTCTACGCAAGCCGTAAGAGCACACATAACTGTGTATCCGACCGCGTGTGTGACTGTTGCAGTAGATGCAGGTAAATTTGTTGTGCATAATTTGTCGCACGGTGTCTGAGATCTTCGCATGTCGACGCGACGTCCCTCTCATCGGTTTTTATTACTCTGTAATTTTATTTGTAGTCTATACAATACTTACAATACGAGTAGGTATATATAGGAACGAAAAACAATCCTTAGAACCCGACGATGACCAAGTTGGAAATATTACAATTGCGGGCGTAGTTTTTACACGTGATTGTATCCCGTTTCGTTGAAATAATTAGTGTCTATATTGAAAGTTTGAATTAGTATATGTACATATAGCATAGGTATTGTTAATAGTTCTCGATTTTTAAACTTTTATGAAAACTGATAACAAGGTTCTATTCAACCAGTCGGTAAAGGTGCGTGCAGACTAAAAGAGCATTCGCTCATTCTATCGACGCTCTACGAAGTTCTTTTTGTGTAAACAGAGACAGAGCATTCTTTCGTTGTTCTTATAGATTCTATCAATATTCTAAGAATGGTCGCTCGTTTGGTGTAAACGCTCATCCGAGCGTGCGAACAATCGCCTAGAGCATTATTTCGTGTTCGGAATTCGGGGACGTGCTCTTTCTAGCCGTTCGTGGCTCGAGGCACTAAACTTCAGAGAAAAATAAAAAACCGACCAAGAGCATGTCGGGCCATGCTCAGTGTGGGGTTCCGTATTTATTTTAAAAACGGCTGGACCGATTACGTTCGAAATAGTTTCATTTTAAAGTATATAAAGTATAATCAGAGATCGGACAAATATGCGTCATTGTTCCCAATAATATGGACATGACTAAGTTCCTTGATCATTTATAATAATTTTCAGAAAATTACCAATGTGACACCGGTAACTATGAAAACTTTTGTAAATAATCACCTTAAAGCTTCGTAATTTAATTTCAAGAAATTATTCGTTCAATTATTCGCTTAATCAACTTTGAAGTGATGTTCATATTATTGCGAACAATGACGCACATTTTGTCTGATCTCTGCTCATAATACATATGTATTACACGGTGTTACGCGAGCATTGCGAAAGATTTTAACTATGCATTCTAGACATCAAAATAAACAAAAAATATTATGAGACCTAATGTCAATTCCACCAAAAAAATTTTTTTTTTTCTTTTTTAGGCCGATTTGAATACTTTTTAACATTTCCAGTACTTTTTATCATAACAACAATTTGTTTAAATTATTTATTTCAATTGTTTTTTTTAGGTAGAGGTTTTTCGTCAAGTCTATTCGTATTTTTTGATTGTCAGGCAAAAGGTGTGGTAATATTAGAACACATTGTGGTAGCATTGTAATCCAAAAGAAGTTAAATGACGAGTTACGTCGAAAAACTTATTTCGAAAAAAGGTTGATTATCTCTGAAACCAAGCCGAATCCAGGAAATTTTATATAACATTAAAGACTCTAAATATGGTCAGGAATCCAGCATTAAAATCTTTCGGAATGCTGACGTTACACCGTGTATACCTACCTATTTAATTTGTTGCTTACCTTCGTATATTCAGACAATGCTTCAATTATTGCAGCACACACTTCAGATGTAATTAGACATATCGAAGATTTCGAAATTTGATTAAAATACATGAGGCTGTCATATGAATCTCCCGTCGCCAAATAATCGTAATGTAATTGCTAGCCTGTCGTATGCCGGAATCGAGTATCTGTAATTCGTATTTGATTTGCTAATTTTATCTTCAATCAGAGACAATAAATAATCAAAGTTCGCCTGGTCTAAACAGCTCTAGAGCATATGCTCTAAGAATCAGTTCTTGGATTGCGCTCTAGTTCTTGGTTTGCGTTCTTGCTCGTTGATATTTTGGTGTAAACGCTGAGAACGAACTTCCGTTTACACTAAAAGATCAAGAATCAATGCTCTATTCTGGTTCTAGCTCTTTGTTCGCTTGGTTTATACGCACCTTAATACACTGCATCTGTACAAAGCCTTAAAATTGTCATAATACTTGTACTACTCTTGTAGTATTATTTGTCAAGTCGCTACCCCGATATTACAGAGTTCTATGTAATATTTTCGGGGTAAGGACAAAAGTGCAACATGGAACCTCGTAATATTGAGGCAGCGAAGTGTCAGCAGATTTTTGCGAGCGGATTAGTTGTAAGTGTTAAGAAGATCGGAACAAGCACTCTAGTGCCCTAACAAGTGATGAAGTAAGTGTTCCAATTTTGAATTTTGACTACCTTATAGCTACCAATAATAGTACGCAATGTACTGATGTCAGGATTTGTTAAAAATCGATGAATATAAAAACGAATTTACTTTACTATACTAAACTTCATCAGCACTGCCCTTATTGGTTTGCTTTTCTTTCAGGTATATACTGGATGTCTATAGTACTTTGTGGAAGTTAGATACAATGATAAAAGAATCGAAGAATAAAATAAATGATCTTTGCATCTCTGATAAATTGACCGTACACCCACTACACCCACTCCTAGTCCTGCTCACAAAAATGGTAAGCAATTTATTTATCATTGTCAAGTTATCCCGACAATATTTCAGTAGAGGATTTACCAAAACGCCGAGAATACATCATTTAACAACGTGAATATCTCCTATTTATGCATATTATAGACCATGGAAACTTGATAAATATGTGATGAAACACAAATAATAAAACCGAAATTAAGAAAAACATTAATAAACTTACATCTAGAATTTATGAACAATCGATTGAATTATTACTATGCAAATTTTGTTCGAAAGTGAATCATAGTTCACATTGATTCTCATTTGCGGAGCGCATTGCTGACACAGATTACACGGCACAAATTACTTACATCGTTTGACAGAGTAACAATTCGACGGACGGCGTGCTATTCGGAATTCCGATTAGACAGCTAAGTCTGTCGCAGTATTGTTTGCGGTTGCTATGAGCTGTTGGCAATCAGACAAAGGGGGCAGAAAGGGGCAAGCTAAAGATGTGATTGTAGAAACGTCTGAGGCTGGTTCTAATTTGGAGCCGTTCGAAGGATTGACCTCGTCTGTCGTCGCCCACTTCGCTCCGGTTTTCACCCGCAGCTTTCATTGCAAACAACGGCTTCTTAAATTACAGGCATATCTTTTGGTGGCTGATAGCTCGTACCAAATCACAGAGTAGTTTGACGAGACTCAACATGTTGCTTAATTAACTGTCATTGTTTTAGATACTGGATGTCAAGCCGATACTGAACCTAATACTGGCCTGGTCTTTCTAATTGAAACGTTTGTTTCGCTTTCTTTGTCTGATTTGTCTCAATTTATTTAATTGCCCATTGTTTTCTCGACAAGTGGCCATTAGTAGCTATTACCTTAAGGATTGTTGGTTTAATAATAGTTTGCTCCATATTTATGAAAGTGCAAGCCATTTAACACAGCGATAAGCTTTAGATCAATTTATGTGTGTGCGTTTACTAATCGATGGCGCCGCGGTTTAAAGCGCGGCACTCGCTCGAGCCACAATAAAAGGTCGAGAACAAGCCACTCAGGATAAAGTAAAAGCACGCGAGTGTAAAATACGTGGCAACCGCTCCTTAAATCTTCACTTTATTCAAGCCCAGTTGCTCTTGCTATATCTCGAGGAGCCGTGCCCCGGGGAATGGGAACGTTTTATTGCCTCTTATTGGCTAGCGTTTAAAGTGACAACATTAAATTTACTCTTTTGTCGTTACACAAGAACACTGTAAAATTATTGTTTCGTATGTTGTGACAGTTTGATGTTTTTTTTGCATATTGACTAATAGTGCACAAGACAAGAGAGGTCTTGTCGTAGAAGAGGTTCTTATTTGATATTTTCTTATTTATAGTATGTGTTACTTGATATATATTATTTTGTTTAGTTATATTACAATAAATGATTGAAGGTCTATGAATGTTTAATCATTTTTCTACAAGTTTATATAAAAAATGGACAGTTCAATTTTCATAATTATAAATTCGCTGGAGTCCGCTGGATGTGGGTGGCACAGGATCGGTCATTGTGGCAATCTTTGGTGAAGGGCTATCTATGTTCAGCAGTGGTTGTCTTTCGGCTGATATGATGTTGATGATTCATATTCGCTATTTTATCAATAATCAAGAATTGAATTTGAAACTTTATTTGAATTGTAGTCGCATTGCAGGTTCCATGTGGATTGTGCAGTGCAGTAACTAGGCAAACTAAATCTTGCATCAGCAATATTTACTTCCGTAGAAGTTTGACGGAACTATACCTAACTTTGTGTTTGGGAATAGTTATATCGTCAACTATTTGTAACCATAGTTATGCGGTTAGCATCTATATTGCTGAATAGTTGACGTGGTATGTTTGTATTTATACATATTACTTGTAGAGATTATATTGCCACATGTATTTACTCGTATTATTAAATTGTCCATGTCTTTTTACTTAGGTACTATAAATCCTTACACGAGTCTATATAACTACACTGAATTACCCAAACTTCAACTATTACCTATTGGAACTTTAGCATCTCAGAAAATTCTAAAGAAGACTGCCAAATGACAAGATCCATTTGCGGGAATAGCTCTTCCGATTACATATAATTTTAGGGCTTAGGTCCAAAGGGTGGCAGGGGGCAGTAAGCTGTGTTGGTCGAAATGGCGCGTCGTGGCGTCGCCTAAGTATTCCAAATTTAAAAGGCCTTAAGTTCTTAAATCGTGATGTTTATTTTAAGGTAAAATATTCTAAAGCCGAGTAAAGGATTTCGTCCTATTGACTGATTTGTGGCCAGTGCCGACTGCTGACCTAAATCTAATCGTTGTTAATTTTACCGCAGTCGTGTTGCGCTGTTCTGCTGATCGTTGTGTCCAATTCATTTATGATTTATATTTATTTTGAAGTCCCTTTTTCAAGAAAAAAAAAACTGTTATTTAATCTGCATTGCCACTAAAACGACCCTTCTAAAATAGACCCTTGTAGCATTGTATCGATGATGCTGGCAGCATTTCAGCATTTGCTGTAGCTATCACAATGCTCATAGAAATGTCTACGATTTATTACCTAATATTATTTACAACATTGGCTTTAACAACCATAAAAAAGATGATAATCATCTTTATCAAATATTTAGTTGATACATACAAGAAAACAACATCAGCTTTTGAACAGAAAACTCAAAACAATATACCTACACCCTCTTCAACGAGATACACGTTAAACCTACAACCATTTACGTCGGTGGTTAAAAGTAGACGTCAACCTTAATATTGTAATTTCAGAATAGCTGTTCCGTTTACATATAATTGAGGGCTTAGGGCCAAAGGGTGGGGGTGGAAGGGGGCAATAAGCTGCTGCCGTGGCCGAGACGTCTCGTCCCGCCGTCGCCAGTGATCCCACTCGACACTCGACAGCCTACACAGATGTCATTACCGTAGCTTGGAGGCGAGTGTTGGCTTCAAGCTAACCAGTCTATGGGTAACCTCCGAAAATGGGGTGCAAAGTGTTGAACTGCAAACTCTCCTCAGGAGGAGAAGGATCTCAAGAATACGATTGGGAACATTGAGTACGAATTTTTCGGAGTTTCATATCTTATTTTTTGCTGTTATGTATCGTCGATTGACGACCGAAACTGGAGGTCTGATATGTATTTTTTGCCAAAGATAAAAAATAACAACCAAAACTCACTAAGTAACAAATACTCTGTTGAAAAGACACTGGGATCCTACATTCAAACTCTGAAGAGTTTTGTAGGATAATTAGTAATTTCCAAGATTTACAATCACATGTTCTATTTATTAATAATAAATAAATATATAATTGAAATAAAGCTCGTATTGCAGTTCTGATTCGATACTGACATACAAGGTTACTAAGAATAGTGACAGCTTTGCTTGTGTGCCGACAATATCTAGGTAATAGAAAAAAACGTACAATTAAACAACCATGTTAACGAATCATTTTGTATTGTAATATACGTTCAATGAAATCAATAATGAGGAGATCGGTAAGTCAGTCACTATTGAAAAAACAAACTTAGACAAGTTGACAAAGACGGTGTTAAAATTTAATGGTACCTACCTAGCACAAGAAGGCATGGTTAGGTAGTTGTTTACTTTTCTGCTTACATCGATTAATCCGTAATACTTTAAGTAGGTACATCAAAGCATGATGACTTACAAAACTTACAAATAACGTACAAACTAATTACGTATGTGGGTAATAAATATAAACCACGAAAAAAGGAAATTAAAACGGACCGGAACGGACAGAGACTGGCACGAAAAGGCTTATATTATACACGAAATCGCATCAAATGAACGTGACCGTATTAAGGAGGTTTTACTGTAGGTATATAAACAAATATCGGGTTCACAATTTTATTCTAGATAGGTGGTCTACATTAGAACTTACGACCAAAATGAACCCTTATAATTATAACATACCATAAGCGTTATATTTATTTATCTTACGGGAAAGTGTCAATAAGCAATATACATAAAATATCCTATATATAACCCTACGTTTATTATGAGAAACGACGACTAGAATGTGGTTTCAGAAGTAAAATTCTACTTGTTTCATTAACAGCAGTAATATGGCCATCGGCGGACTACGATATTTATTATATGAAATGCATGCAAGCAAAACAACGTCCGAAAGCGATGTCTTGGGTGATATAGAATAATGTGGACTTACGCCCCAAACCAGATGATCTCGCCCCTATAGGTACAGAACAACCTACAATTTTGGAGGGACGGTTGTAAATGTTGCAATGAACTTATCGTCAAATCTTGGGAAAATATTAAACGAGCTGTAAAGGTTAAATCTATCATAAGATTAAGCCTTTTACAAGCTTTTAGTTTAGCTTACACTTTTCGTGTATTTGTTTGTTCTTACGTTAGTTTGTCATTTGAAACATCTACTATGCGATTGATTTATGATTATGACATTGAAATAGTAACCTAGCAACTATACACAAAGAGTATTCATTGAATTAATTAAAATCCATCACATGTCGGTTTTTGCAGGCGCAACGACGAATTTAGGTACTTGTTACTTATTTACATATTTATCAGTCTTGTTGTTTTTCACATATAATTACAATCTCGATTGCAGAAGAGGAATAAATAAAAGTTAAAGCGATTGGGTTTCTTTAAACCTTGAATTAACCGGAACGGCAATAGGACACCAGGCCGCTACAGCTAAGAATCCACGTTACCATAAGTCCTCGCAGGATAGTGCCACACTCGCTAAGCGGATTGCCAGCTTATCGCTTTACACACATACCTACTCACCTATTTTTTACTGTAGCAAAAAAATAAGAGGTTATAAAAAAATAATGGGCGTTGTAGAAAAACGACAACAAAGCTCTGATCCCTGAGGCTTTCCTAGTCGGTTTTTCGGATTCCGTGACTCAAATAATTAAGTCCGAAGATGGGGGTCGCCGGGTGAAATTATACATTGTTATTGCCGCTATAAATCTCATTTTCGGCGGACGCGCCCGCACAGAATGACAAGTATCTCCACTAGAAGAATTTCATAACCCATCGGCCTACGTCTGACCAGGGACAACTGGGACAAGTGAATAGGAAGTGATGATTATGAATGTCTGTAGGTAAATATTATTTGAAAATATTGAAGATATCACACAACACTTAGAAATCACCGGGTCAAAGGCAGAAACAACTGTTTTTTAAAAGTTGTTCTTGCAAAAAGTTTTATATGCGTATGGCATAAAAAACGAAGATACGAATAAATGCCGGCGAAATGTAAGGTCCGTACGTTTTGATATTGCTTTAAACTTTACTTATTTAGGTATGTGCTACAAGAATTTAATATTTTTGACTCTTATATTATAAAGCAGAAGTCAAGCAGAATATAAATTAGGTACATAAGGAAGTAATACTTAATTCATATGACGGGAACATGACTACATAGTACAAATTTTTCTTTCGTACTTATCTCCGGTTTGACTAGAAGCCAAAGGCTCAAATGGTTTAGTCGCCAACAACCGCCCGTTCTTTTCCCTCCTATTTGCACCCCTCCGAAGACGAAGAGTAAATACTCATATTGACGTCAAACAGGCTTGAAGCTAAATCTTAAATATTATGATAGAACATACGAGCATGAAAACATTTAAAATGAACAAATAATGTCCCCTTTTCTATGGAAGGAAGTTGATTATGGTAAATACAAATGTCAATTCTACAAATATTAAAACGCATAAGTTGCTGAGGATAGATGTTTATACTTTATATAAATATAATTTTTTGTGTTAATAACGGCAGAATGAGTTAGCTTGGAATGCTATTTGTTTAGATATCTCAGTAGGCAAAATAGCTGGAAGAAGCTGCTAGTTCAAAAGCATTTATGCTGATATAGGTCTAATGTGGTTTGTAATACTGATTTACATTAGTTATAGACTAGGTTTGCGAAAGTGTGCAGACACGCTTAGTCACGGCTCTCGGCACTTAGAGTAATGTGTCTGCGTCAAAGATGTGTTGCAACTTAGCGTTCTAGCACATGCAGGGATATCTGATTCCTGACTACAGTATATCACAAACATTACTTTTAAGGGCGTTCGCATGTTGCTTCATGTTTCAAAAGTGCAATCGCAATAGCGGTTGCATCTTTGTTCTCTTTTGTCTAGAATTTCAATAGGTTGAATATTCAATGCGTGTAAAATCTATCATATACTCATCGGTACCATAGGTATCGCTTCTGGGAATTTCCTTCCATATGAGGTAAACAATGGTAACATGAATTCCTGTGAATTTTCCTAAAATTTCTTGACCACAACAGCCGATTAGACTTTAACCCAGTCAGTAGTTAATGTTTTCGTGTAAATAAAAGGTTTTAGAGTTTTCCACATGAACAGGTCAAGTTAAGAAGTTGATATTTTTTAACGCGGCTAACAAACCTAAGTACATCCCTAATGTTACGGGAATCAGTAGCCCGACTACGTTCGCACTTCAAACGTGTCAGATAAGAGTTACAGAGCTTTAAAAAACCGTTCTTTATAAAGAACCACTCTTTAATCTCTTGCAAAAATATCAGAGGCACGTTAGAGAAATATTACACGGCAGTAGTGGAAACTGTTTACTTTATGAGGACAATGACTTGTAATTTGATGCCCTCTCTTACTTACAGCGGCCCCTATCATTCGCGGCGTATGTTAACTAAATAAATGAGCGTTCTAGTGAAAGTCGCGCCGTGTGAACGAAGCGAGCATTTAATTTGTCTTAAACGCCGCGAGGACCTCTAACCTTCCTTCGTGATGAAACTGATGAAGTTATTGTGTTAATACACCTTAATGTTCCATATGAATGATAGTTAATCTAGCCTTGTGAGCCTTTTTAGTAGAACCTCTCAATTTGTCGCTTACCATAAGGATGGAATTTCTGCGTATACGATTTATCTATCTAGTCTTTAACAGGCTACCGTCCGAGTTAAAGGAGATAAAAAACTTAAGTGCATTTCAGGATAGGTTGAAGTCCTTATTGCTGAAGAAGTGTTTCTATAGCGTTGATGAGTTTTTCCATGATGGTATAATCAATAGTTAGGTATAGGTTAGGTAATTTACTTGTGTATTATTGTTTTGACATAGTGTAAATTCGTGTAATAGTGTATCAAATATATAATTATACAAATTTCTTTGACATATTAAAATATTATTGTAATTGTATTAATTAATTAGTTAATAATATGCTTCATAATTGTAATTTATAAAAAAGTACGTAGGTATGTAATGTTCAGATACAATGTACATTGTTAATTGAATAAATAACTATGAACTATGAACGTCTTTATGGTAAGCAAATATGATGTTTTTTCAAAGACTCCCTCCTGTCGATAATTATGTCATTACATATTATCACTAAAATAATTTGTGACACTAAAATTACATGTGTTCCCGCACGATTCTTCCTGTTCTAGTTCTGTATACATTATTATGGTTACGTAACTTATCGCTTATCGCACTGAAAAAAATGCCAAGTTCGATTTATCAGATCTTGCGTAATTCGAACCGGAAATCAAGGTTGATTGGGTCCTATCATAATTTTTTTTTTGGATTTACCAAAATTTTTAAGTTGGCATTCTACTAAATAAATTTGATTGATTACACCAGTGTTTTGTTGATTTCACCAGTTGTTTGGTATAATGTACAATGTTTTTTGTTGATTTGACCAGAACTCTGGTATCGACTTCAACCTTTTTAGTTTTGTAAATTTGACAGCAAGGATTCGTTACATATATCAAAGTTTCCTCGTAATATAGCCAACCTAAGTCACTTTGGTAAATATTTTTTTCAGTGCGTGTTACCGTATACGATTGCCGAATGACATCTTGGCTAGGCCTACGGTAGATGTTTAAAAAGCTGAAAGTTTGTTTTCTATTCCAGAGCACCGGTTGTCGTTCAGCTCACGGCGCAGGCGGCGCGGTGACGGTCGCAAGCGCAGGCGCGGCGGGCGCGTGCGCGGGCCGCATGGCGAGCGCGGGCGCGCAATACCGCGGGGCGCAGCAGTGGGCCGCCGCGTACCCGCAGCCCTGCCGGTACCCGCCGCCGCAGCCGCAGCCCTACGCGCAGCAGCAGCCTTATACGCCGCACCAGGTACAGATTACATCCGTTTACACAACAGGGTGCTTAGACAATAGACAAGTTGCCAATCGCTAGCGCTTAATCGTCAATCGCAGCTAACTGTCTTTGTTGCTCTAATATGAAAGAGTGACACAGAGGGCAAACTACGATACGCTACTAAGCGCTAGCGCTTGGCAACTTGGCTAAGCATCCTGATGTCATAATATACCATGGATCAAGCAAACGTATCTACTTAGCGTGTCAAATGAACTCGGTAAAATCTACTGAGTTGTCTGTCTTTAATCGCAGCTTGCAGCTTTCGGGCGTCAAATTTTGTAAGTTGAAGTGAACAAAAACATTAATAATGCCTCCTTAAGTAATATTAATTGCAACAACACAAAAAAATATGAATACTCAAGGGCCTGAGACATATTTAAAATTATAGGCAAGTAACAACTTCAGTACAAAATCTGACACGCTCGGCCGCCATAAAAATGAATGAACTTGTTTCTTCTATCCAAATATAATTCTGTGGTTTACACCTTTAAAAAACTATACTACCGTATGCCATCCTTCAGGTTGTAAAAAAAAGGTAAAGAAACTTGCATTATTTCATAATCACGCACTTTCACAACACAATCTTGGTTTTATCACCAACTTAAAACGTTAATAAACCTGAAGTTCACATATTTTTACCTTTAGGTCGAAATTTTATTGATATTTACTAGTCATCATCATCATCATCATCAGCCTTTAATAGTCCACTGCTGGACATAGGCCTCTCCTAATAACTATGCGTATAGACGCATTAGGAGGTAAATGCCCATAATCGCCACGCTGGGCAAGCGGATTGGCGATCGCAGTAATGTGTCCACTATGATGACGCTGCTGCCCATTTATTAGTATTAAAAAATAAATCTGCTAACGTATTTCACGACATTTCACGATATGTGTCAAAGACGTCAAATGCTATGGAAAGTCAGCCATATTTGTTTACCTTTTTTACGAGGTAATTTTATAAGAGCTACGCCCATGGTAACAGATTGTATATGGCAACACACTGCTGCATCTCATAGATCTCGAGTTCGACGGCCATTCGTTGATTCGTCAATTAATCACGAGATCAAACAAGGAGCGAGGTCAGTAATATCAGGCCGTTCTACTCGTAAATTGCACATTCTTTAAATTTCAATACATACCCACTTGGATACTGATCGAACGTATTTAGTAATGCGCGTTAGAAAAAACAGTACAATACAGTATTTAAATATAATTAAACAGAACTCACGTATATTCAGTCACTACGCGAGACATGTTTCGGAGAACCTAGGTCTCCATTCATCAAGAAAAGAAAATCAATTTGTTTTCGTTTTGTAAGCAAATTTGTTGGGCAGGTAGGTAAGACTTTTAACCGCCGTAATTCATAAGACAACGTCATAGTTCTCTTAAATAGCACCTCTCGAAAATGTTCTCATGTCATCCGAATTTCAAAGATCTTCCTTAGAGGCTTCCTTAGCATTATTCACATGGTCTAATGAGAACACTTAATGCGGGTTACGTCGTGACAGCTGAGCCTCTTGATAACACTTTACGTGCGGCACGTATAGTGATTACGACACTTTCGCTAACACTTGTACCTACTATGTATTTATTTAGAAATTAATTTATTGTAGAGATTGAAGACCGTTTCGATCATTTATGTACATTTTTGTTTGGTTTTATTTCATTACTATCATGAGGGAATCATATTCTTACTCTTTTTAAGTGTAGGTGGTAGTTAGGATGGTCAGATATAATATATGTATAATTGTATGTATTTGTACCCAAGTAACAAAATTCTCCTGTAGTGCACAGTTTATAGGCTTACAGCACTAGTACCTCTCTCTTAATGGTTCTAGGTTTTACCACAAACCTGATAACAGGTTCCACGGAGTTTGTTTAGTTTTATAGTACATCTGTTCTTATAAGCTGACTTATAGCCGTGTATAGAAAGAAATTATAGACGCAGTAAAGGCTAAGAAGGCCTATAAAAGTGGTGCAAAGGTGTAAATACACTTGAGAATACACACTCCAGTAAGTTACACTTATAATCGTCTACAAGAAGTAATTATAAATCTGCTACAAGTCTCATAAGCTAGTAATAGTAGTTTATAGAACTAAATGCACTTAGAACCTTGTTTACTTATTACTGAACTTATAACGGTGTATTAGTAAAATTTAAAAGTCAATTACAAGTCAATTAGTTCTATAGTGGTTTCTTCTAAGAGTTAATGCACTTGGTATTATTGTGGACTTTCGAATGCTGTTATAGACTTAATTTCCATATAAAGGTTTTTTGTAAAACTGTTAGTGTCCAAAGATGTCTTCGTGAAGTCCGTTTAAGAAGACATTTGCTTTTAAAATTTATCGCATAGGCACAGCCATTTTGATTTATTTTGAGGCATTGGTTTTTTATTCAATAATAACTAAAATGGATATAAACAAATGGAAGCGGTTAAAAAAAGCGGTTCATTTAAGAAGAAAGTTTGACCATGACAGTTTGACCAAAGACACAGCTGAAACAAAAATTAGACATAAGACATTTGTACGCAGAACCCTGATTCGTTCCAATATGGCTCGATAATGGTGTTAGGATTCATATTATTTTTAAACACATCTTAGTAAATACGCCGTGTTCAAAAGGCGAACAAAAATTGAGATGTAAAACACAATATACTTCACCGAAAATACTCCTGCGTTTGCCGTGCAAACATGTATGCACGTATAATATTACATGTATTCTGTGGACTGAATAATTATGAAGTATAAATAGTTAAACTTACCTCTTAATTTTATTTATTCTTCTCCACAAACGTACAACACAACACAACATAAAAATCATATGGGTGTACTTTACAGGCTTGTCTGGTACCATTATATGCTCATAGTGAGCTTTACGGGAGCAAATGGTTCTCCGGAGTCTAACTATAAGTATATTATGGGCCATGACTAGTTCTATTAGTCGCTCTTAGATGGCTTCGTGGGAGCAGATAGTTGTGGGTAGGTGAACTATGAGTGTATTATTGGTCTAAGTGGTGCTCGCCCAGTCTACTATGAGTGTTTTATTAGCAAAAGTACGCGTATAAAATGGGCCCTTTTCCGTCGTTGTAAACTTTTACTAGCCTGTTATAGACTTGGCTCCGGAACCACTACAAAACCACATTTTGTTACTTGGGTATTTAATAATAATTGTGCACATTTCGAAATAAACTCATATTCCGATAGAGTCGCATCGATCGTCGATGAAGAATATTGCGCAAAATATTTAAAATAATTCATTATTTTACTGTTTTCTATTCTACAATTTCGTATCACAAACTCGGCTAGCAAACTCTATCGAAAAGGTAATTTAGTTGAAAGCACGTATAGGTAGTGTATGTGCAAAGTGTTAACAAAAATTTGGTAGGTACCCAAGTTAGCTACTTTCTGCAATTTATGTCTGAAATCGAATTGTACCTAAATATGCTGTGAATGAATATAAAGGAAGAATTATAAAGTATAATAAACGTTCAGCTAAGATCGGAATATCTTATAAAAGAATATGAAATCGCAAACAAGCCGGTTTCGTATCTTATGTTAGTTTTAATCAACTGGACAACTTCAGACAGCAAGCAATCTAAATATAGAACAGCGTACCTATTCCTTTAAAGCCGTCTCTATTTTCAAATCTGCAACTTGTATTTCAAACATGAGAAGTTGAAATTCTTTTTGATCCTGGCACTAAGGCTGAGAGCGTCGACTGGCGCTGAAATACCCACTCTTCAAAAGGCGTTTTCGTTGTAGGTAGCTAGATCCTGGATTGCCGCTTATAAAGCCGCTTAAGAACTGCAACTGCAAACGAAACTTTGCGAGCTGAAAATGCCCGACGTGGTTTCCTATTTTAGATATAAATAATAAATTCGTAAAATACTTCATGACGACAAAAGGCTGAAATAAGTGTGAATTCTCCTCAAACAGCGGCGCCAATACAATGAAAAATAGGACAAGTTCATTTAACACATTGCCGCATTTATTCTTGTAGTTATGGTTCATAAAATTACAGGTAATGTAAATAGGTACTATCTACTAATTTTCTTCTTTGTTGAGCAGTTGCGATTGCAGCGCCTGACGGCGGCACTAGGTCCTATTTCAACAGCTTGCTGAGCACAGGAGATTCATACGGCTTGGAGGACCAGTATAAGCGAGCTCTTCGATCACGTATATTAGTTACGGTTCTGAAAATCAACAAAAAAGTGGTGCTCCTGACAATTTGTCTCCTTGGGCAACGGGAATACCCAGCCAGCACAGGCCTGGATAATTAACCGAGAAGTTGGCGCGTCGACAGCACTCCATCAATTTCTACGCCCCGACCGCTCTTGCTCGTTATGCATTACATAAACAATATTACGTGATTAATGCTTTTCTCGACCGCAAGCAGTGCCACCGGATCATGATTTGCATGAAACTAATTAATGTACAAGTTTGATACTCCACAGTGCAAATAAAGCGACGCGCCGTGTACTTGCGACGCGCTAGAGCTTTGCAAGCAATCCCGCTCGATAAATTAAATGTGAACTGGTTTTAGACGGCGAAGGGAGACCTTTTTCATAATCGTGATCCTAAGGGATTGTCATGACGACGTGGCAATGTATTTTACTTAAGAATACCTATATATCTACTAGCTGTAGGTATGTAGGTATAGGGAGGTAGCTACATACACACTTTCTTGGTTGCTTCTGTAAATGTAAATTGAATATTCTCATAAAGTTAAAAGTATACTATCATCTCTAAAGGATTTTAACTGATCAGCTTTTGTGTAATATGTCTATTAGTATAACAAGATTAATAAACCTTAGCATATTGGACTAGAAGAGAATGTGTTCCTGTTTCAAACTAACCTATCTTGAAAATATCAGCAATGAACACTTGTAAATAGCCGACCTCATAATATTTTACGCGATCGTAAACTCTGACCTGAAATTTATTTGACAAAATAAGATTAGATTGAAAATGTGTTTGTTGCATAAACAAAATTTAAGAGGGAGTGCCGAGAGGGAACGAAGCACGAGACAACAAGCGATATTGCCCTCCTTTATACGGACTCGGGTGCCGCTGGCAACGCTAGCCAATAAACCACAATGTTCACCTCCTAAATGCACTTAGAAACTAATCCCCACTGGGCCTGAGATGAACTCGTAGAAACATAAATATTGAGGCTATAGCTCAACAAATTAAACTTCTCACTTAAATTTAAGTGGTTTAAACTCGTAAGTAAATTTGCTTACTGGATGTTTTCAGTGTTAAAATGCTTCAGGGAATATAGTTCGGTCATTATTTCAACGTTTGCACATGTAAATACAGCCTGGTTTCTGTGGACAGAGCACATATTTTTTTCTTTGTTTTTATCTGTAAAATTCTATGCCAAATGATCGAACATCTTATATAATCTATTGTTAAAAAGTAGGCGTTTTTTCGGGAGATATCCGGGAGCCGTTGAACGGATTAAATATTAAACCACTGGCACCATCTTATTTTAGCAGGCATTTATGGTGATAGCCTTAACGATAGCTTTCGGAGTTGGACATTACGTTTTGTGTAGATACCCACTGTAGACGGGTCGGAGGGTTCGAGGCGCCGGCAACACAAACCAGATGTCGCCGAGCGTGCACTCCGCCAACAGACCACCACCTATCGCTCCACCCCCTCCACAAGAATCTCGTAAAAGGAATTTCTCCGTGTTCGCGCCCTTATCGCTTTTTGAAATAAAATGTAGCGGCCCGCGTCGTACGTGTTTTATTACAACGCCTCTCCTTCGGGATTTATCTCATGGTCGTCTTCGATGCTGAACTCTTTTTTACTCCCGATTCTGAAAAAGAATTCCGCTTATGCGATTTGTTTCCTCCTTACGTTGTTTTTATACGCTGTGTAATTTCGAGACTCTTAGACTGAGATTGTGTACGTTGCCGCTATTCCCGTGAAACATTTATTAGGTACGTTGATACTAAACTAGTTGATACTAAAAGAGGCACGTAGGAAGAATAGAAAACTAGACACAGACATTACCTAATAATATTTGTAAGATGATAGGTAAACGCTTGTTGATATTTATAGGAAGTGATAACTTTAGCATCGCAGACAGCTAATGCATAATTCATGGGTTAGATCGATATAGCAAATAGCCCCCGTACGCAAGTTTCCTTTCACATAAAGCTAATTAATAATGAATGAACATAAATCGTCAAGTTCCGTTTTTACCCGATATAGCACGTCCGAATCGGGCGAGTGTCCTGTAGTTCCGCGAGTGCTGGTGCCCCGTGGAATATTAAACAGGCATCGGTATTATATCGCTAACTTTTGCAATTGTTACTGCCCACTTCGCACGTGAACAATAACATAATTATAAAGCGAATGTCCATTTTAATCAATTTAATGTATTTCAAATTTAATGTCCATGTTAATACTAACGAGTTTTATATATGAGTGGGTTATAGTAATAGCTCACTACACCTACCTATAGAGTCGCAGCATTATATTACAGAACTAGTAAATTAGCAATGTTCATTATGATGTCGGCGAAAAGGGTTATAGGTATTGTATGTATTTCAGTTTAAATAATAATCAGGTAACTTCGGCATATATCCGTATAATTACCCACCGATCTCATAATAGCATCTTGTACGTATAGTATACAAAAACACTACTTAATTGAAAACTTTTATTCCACTCGATTTTAATGCAATCAAGATTAAAATAGGTATATAAGATAGTTTAATGTGGTTGTTATTGAGTTTATTTTCTACAAAAGCAAAGTGTATTATTAAAACAGCAAAGTAACAGCGTCTTTATAGCCATGTTATAGCTTTCATTAATATAATGTTTACTCAGTAAACTACAGTTGTGGGACGGAACTGCGTCTACAGCCCTTCGGTTTTAGTAAATAAACAAAGATACATTTTAATTGTATACATTCCCGATCTTGCTTCTTGACAGAGATAAAACGTCTGGTATAACGTACGTGCGTAGCTATAATGTCACATTTTTCTGGCCTTATTTTATGGAGAAATTTCGCCGACGTGCAAATTAGACTCTTGTGAACTCTTTGAGGGATCCGTAATCTACATAGATTTAAATATTAATTCGATGAAAAAATTGTGTTGAAAAAGCGGTAATATCATATGTGGGGTGACACGAGTTCTCGGCGGCAGGGTTCGGCAGTTTCGACAAGACACGAATCAAAATATGGCGTCGCCCGCCGGCTTGATTAATGACGAGAATATGTCAGCTGTCAGCCCTGTCACAATTCTGGAGCTTGTTAGATTCGTCGCGCCCTTCTCGCGGCGAGTCTTAAATAGACCTCGCTTTTTTGGTAAAAAGGGACTAACCATTTTTTGTTTGTTAAGTGCTACTTTATCCCTTGTACGGGGCGACCCATGAAATTAATCTTTACTTACCTATAAAAACCTACAAAGAGTCTACATTAGCCTTAATAAGGATATAAAACAGTGTGGCTACGGTAAGAGTAGATTAGCTATTGTATAGTTTGTGCATTACTATTATACGACGCAAGGCAGCTTTGTACGTACGGTCCTGCAAACTAGAAGCTTATTGAAGTTGCACCGAGATTGCACTGTACTGGGGCTTTAAACCATGTCGATTACTACCTATATAGGTTCCCGTAGGTATATATTTCAGGCTTTAACCCTCCCAGCTCCACACTCACATTACATTTAAAGATTATGTTGATGTATTTAAATGTATGCGTTACGAGGAAATTTTTTGTAGATGAAATTACCACATTTATTTCGAGAGTTTTCTTTTTGGTCGTTTTCTTTTAGGAGATCCTTTCTCAATGTCGGGCGGAGTCATTACGGCGGCCCCTAATATTTGTAGCAAAATGTTTCATTTTATTCATGATCATGGTCAATCAAATATTCATCGTTGCTTAAAAATTCCGTTAGGTTTGCGGAATGTTTATTATGAGCTTTCCATCTTACAAAGCTTATTGACTTAGAGCGTAGTTTATTTTGGTTGAATGAGCGGTCGCGGCACATGTGTGCGATCCTCGAATAGTTCAGGGTGAAACTATAAATAAACAAGGCTTGCTGATATCTGTCATCCGAAGAATTAGATTTATTTCGGCTCTGGCAGAAGGTGAAGGACCCTGGACCCTCGTGATGCGACGATATATGGCTCTTTTAACGTTTTGTATAGAAATAATGCATTATTTAAGAGTAAATTGCTCACCGTCGCATTTGATTAGATGCGGAGACACGGTTGTAATTTTTATCAGTTAACTGAAAATATGGTCAAAGTGTTATAAGTGTAATGCATGACTGTATTCATTTCTTAAAATTTATATTTGATTCAGCAATAGACTCCAGTACCAAATGTGAATAACTAGATATAATTCTAGTCACATAATACGCTATATTGCACACGACAAGGCATCCCATAAGAATCCTCACGCAATTTTGCCCACGAAATATGTTCAATATTGTGGACCGCGATACGGGTCCATCGCACACGGATAAAAAACGGTTTTTGTTTTTTGCCGTGAGGGCGAGTGTTTTTTTGTTGAATTATGTTAATCGGAGAGTGACGCGGGCCGGGCCGCTACCGATATTTAAATACGCTCGTGCACTGGTAAACGATTTTTTCAGAAACGCTTGACCCAAAGCAGTAAGTCGTATCTGAGTGGAACCTCCATTTTTCGAAGCGAAAACAGAGGGTGCCCTTATTTTGTCGCTGACAATTTGTTTTGTCGCCCTTAAATACCGATGTTTTTCCTTCTTCTAAATACGCTGCGAGCGATAAATTGATGACCCCTATTAATCTCCTTTAAACACTTTCGTAGATTAACGACTTCTGACCAAATATAAACTTCGTTAATCAGAAATTTTCGTGTTTATAATCATTTCAGTATAGATGGGAAACAAGTAGGTACCTATCGAAAATTTTCTACTAAGTGCTTAGTAGTTTATACAAAGATTGTCAGTCTCCGTAGCCTAGTTGGTAGTGACCCTGCCTACGAAACTGGAGGTTCCGGATTCGAATCCCGGCGAGGGCATTATTTGTGTATTTATTTATCACAAATATTTGTTCCTTGGTCATGGCTGTCTACGTATTTAAGTATCTATATTTATCTATCTATTATATATATCGTCACCTGGTACCCACATCACAAGCTTTAATTGAGCTTACCGTGGGACTAGGTCGATTTGTGTAAGATGTCCCAAGATTTTTTTTTTAATAAAACAATTTATTAAGTAGAGTTTTCAAACCTTCTGTATCATCTCTCCCCAGAGGCTTTGATTTAATATAATTACGAAGGTCTTATTCGCTCTCACAAAGTTTAACAATAGGACCAAAGCAACAATTAACATTGAACGATAAGAAATAGAGCTCTGAGCGATAGGTGCGGACTTAAGTTAATTATTTCTGCTATTCCATTAGGAGCGTGCTCCCGAATTCTGTTCCCATTATTTCGTATCAATCAAATTATTTCCGTTAATTCTGTTAATGCTTGAATGGGATTTTCTATTTGTGCTATTAAAACAATATTATAGGTATTGTACATTTATATTTTCATAGTCTAACCAAAAACTGACACTATAGAAAATGTTTCTATTACCTGAATAATGTGTTAATTTTATTAGGTAAGTACCTATATTGTTTAATGATTTTCCAAGGCACACAAATGATAACTTTTGACTATATTGTCTGCCAAAGATTGATTTTGCCACTTACACTGCACGCAATAATGCATCAAATATCAAAAACACCCTACCTCATACAAGTAAAATACACGTTGGTACATTGAACAACCCCTTTTTATATTATTTGACACATTTACCATTTAAAAGGATGTGCAATATCGTGAGCAATGTAGGTTAGGGGATAAATACAATGTCTTAATATTGACACTAATCAAGGTACGCTTTATATAGTTATATAAATATTGAATCAAAATATTTATACACAATTCGAAACAGACATAGTAACTGCAGATGAATCCGCTGATTGAAACGGCGATAAAACAAATGGAGCGCTCAATTTTAATAGATTGAATGGATTTATGTTTCATTCCGTGAGCTTTAGCGTGAATAGCAGATGGATTTTGAATGAATATTATTACAAAGTGGTTCCCTAAAACCGGAATTTCATCTGCAAACTGTCTATAGTTAATTAAATTGGAAATGTTTCGTGCGCAGCTGTTGGTACCACGCGTGCCCCGCTTTTTTTGCAGTTTGCGCATAGTTTTGTAGCTATGAATTGATTTTCAATGCGTTTGCAATATTGAGCCTCGATTGTGAAGGGGTGCGACTAGTCGTGGACATTATGTGTAGTATTTTATTATCGGTATATAGGTGACTATCGTTGTGATGAATGTTATTTAAGCAACTAACCTGAAAGGACACTCGATGACCTGCCTGAACGAATTTAGTGCCTAAAAAATATAGGTAAATCGTGGAGCATATTCGGCTGACTAATATAATGAATCCTTTTAAAATTAATATAGACTCTTTTTCCAACTAAATATTTTCTAGCCATAAAATCATTACACTTTACTTTTTCCGTATGTCCTCATCCGTTTGCTACAAATTTTAATTTATACTGTTGCTCCAAATTATATTTTTTTTTAATAATCAAATTTTACATGTAGAGCTTTTTTCGTATACTTCATAATATACCTTATAAAGTCACAATTAATGCAAGATTTTTTTTGATGTATTTTGCATTAATTGTGAATTTATTATATTAAGCAATTTACAAATCAATTAGATTACACCTAACAGTTTATACATGAGTATATTTATTTTGGAATCGGCTTCGTAGTATTCACCGCTTTACCTCCTGTTTTTCCCAAGTTTAGCCACATAATGTTAACACCAAACCAAAATAATAAGCAGCGGGTTACATCGAGGATAAAACCGTAAATTACGAGTATAAGGAAATAGTTCAATATTTTTGATCAATAGCTAGTTGAAGTAGTTGAACTGTCAGATCACTAATAAATACTAAAATAATTCATTACCTATTAGATATTTTTAAGTTATAATTAAACCCCGGATTGTTGTCGCGGTGACGTCACAATAGGGTGATTTGGGGAGTAAATGGAACGGTAGAACAAAATGATACATAAATTATAAGATAATATTATAAGAAATGACATATTGTGTAAATGCATACGAGGTTGTACTTATTATTTTATGGTATAAATAAAGCAAACAGTTTATATCTAAGGTTAAACTTTATACAGGTTTATATAGTTTGCTTACATTGATAAAATTAAGTGTAATATTTATGTACGTTCCATTTACTGAACAGTTGAACGAAATTATTATTCGACTGGTCTGTTTTTTGTCGAGAACTAGTAAACTTAATATAAAAATAAATAAATTCAGTGGATTTTTTTTATTATGAATCTATTCATATTTATTCGTTTACGTACCTATAGTAAATAAAATTATGTTTTCTTTGGTGAAACTAATATAAATTTTTATTTTATCTTATAATTTATGTATCATTTTGTTCTACCGTTCCATTTACTCCCCAAATCACCCTATTGTGAAGTCACCGCGACAACAATCCGGGGTCTAGTTATAATCCTAGAAATTGCTACGATAACGTCGATTTGTAGTTATTTCATTTGGAGGAATTTAATTCATTAATTCCCTTCCAATAGAGACTTTTGACTTTTTGACACGCGTAGAGCTGGTTTTGCCGCTGACCATGCAGCGGGCACCATGTGACGCGGCGTTCACGCACGCGCTGCGCTATCGAGCCGACCAACTGTTGCTGCGGAGGCGGGGGCGCGTGACGTCATCGTCGTACGTATGTGTGCGAGTAATAACGTAAGACGTATTGAAAATCAGTAGGCTTTTTATGAGGAAATTAAATGGGTATGGTGAGATTAGATGCGGTAAGGCTTATTTGGATTAGGGGGTGTAATTATGCGAATAATCTCTATGTAACGATAGTTTGTCTGTGGGAGTCTTCTTCTCTTTACCTATTTAATAACAATTATAACACTGGTACATTTTTGTAAATTGATGGTAATTCGAGAACAGTTTTAAATAGTATTTTTTGTCGTATTTTACATTACTTTAATTAGTTTACCTGCAGTTATTTATATTTTCCTGGAAGCGATTTGATTTGCGATCTCATTCCAATATTCAAGAGTAAATAATAAATTATTACATTCGAGATGATAACAAACGTTCTCTTAACATTTAAATTAGGCTTCACCTGGGCCGTTGTCGGTACGAAACAAGCAGTATTCAAATATCACCGAATCGCTTTGATATCTCTTTCTAGCGGTAGCGACCTTTCTGAATTTCCATTTTACATTTTTCGTCAAGTGGACTCGCCGGCGCTATGTTTGCATTTTCCTTTGCAAGCGTACCTCTGATCCAAATAAAAATCCATTTATCTCGAGTGCGTACTTACTGTAAGTTGTTTCTGTTAATTTAGCTTTGGAAATAAAAGGCTTGGCGGTATTATGTGTTCAACAGATGCACCATTACTAAACCACACAATTTATAATTTAATAAATAATTATCATGAGACAATGTGACACAAATGATTTTTTTTCTCTCTCTTGATAATGTCAGACGATTCGAAAATGCTTTTTAATAAGCTTACTTGAATAAAAAATAGTTTGACTTGACTTTGACTTTGAATAGAACTAGTCCCACGATAAACTTAATGAAGCTTAATGTTGTGGGTACCAAGCAACGATGCATAAACGACTTACAGATACTTAAATATCTAGAAAACAACCATAACCAATAAACAAATATTTGTGATAAATGTACAAATATTGAAATGCCCTTGCCGGGATTCAAAGTTGGAAATTCCAGCTTTCGCAGGCATTAATTACCATCTGAGCTATGGAGGCCGTCTAATGACTCATTTCTTTATGATCATTAATTTACATTATTATTATAATGAATTTGAATAATGTTCTTTGTTCGACTAAGCTCTCTGAAGAATATGTAGGTGGTGTGCCACATACTCGTATATAAAGAGATTCCAACCATCCTGGGCAAATTGTCGATCCATCTCATTTGGGAATCTCTGCCTAGCTTACTCAACTACCTTATCAAAATAATACTATGTTCTAAATAGAAAACTAATCTATCTACTACTAAAGCAAATGAATCAGATTACACGAAAGTTTTCTAAGAATCGTTATTTCATGTTACATTAAAAGCGGCCGTAAAAATGTCGACGCAAAATATTTATGCTCGAACCCCGACGGAGGAAAAATGCGTCAAAAATTTAAATTATCCGCGAACATACAACGGAGCGTACTAAGTATGCAAAATATAGGTTCTTTGTCAAAAGTTTGAGCGTGTTTGCGACGTGATGATTAGTCGTCAAGAACTTCGCTCCCACCCCGACACCTGTCGAACTAAGCCAGACTGATTGGGACCCCCATTTTACTTGCAAATAACACAAATGTCTGCGGCTCGGCACACGTGGGCCTGCTCTCCGTTATTACTCCGCGCAAATGCCACTATCTGCAATGCAAACGCAATCATTTCGGAAACAATGTCTCATCGTATTGACAGTTTGGAGCTTCGAAGGTCCAAATGTTGCAAGCTACAAAATGTGTTACAACAAAGTGCAAACTACCTCTTAAAAGGAATGGGTCGAAAGGACATAAACGAAGTACCTAACTTTCGTAGGGTAACCAAGCGTCTAGATTCTACCTGCCTTGTCCAAATTTATACAGATTTTTCATAAATCAAATACCTACATAATTAATATGGTAATAAATAACTAAATTACATAATTGTTTTGTATTTGTTTTGTTTTTTAGTATATTTTGTAGTTTGTGTGTTTATTGTTGAGATGCATCATCTACTATACCTACCTAATACAATAAATATATAGGTATCTAGTATATTTGCAATTATAGTAAAATTAAAGGAGTCAACCAGCACCGGCAAGTGATGGATAGAAACCGAAGTGATTCAGAAGCGTTCTGGAAACCCCTTGCAAGGAAAACCGAAAATGACAGAATTTTATTTTATTATTGATATAACGTCTTCTCAGGACCTCGTCAGGGCTGAAACTTGTGTCAGGCAGCCACCCTACTCGGACGGAACTATCCGACGATAAATCTCGGTTACACGGCAGAGTTTCCGTTAACCAAACCGAGTGGTAATTCTCCGCGTAACAAAACTTAAATCCGACAGTGGTCCCGCGGGGCCGTGGCCGCCTGTCGTATTTAATTATGAGACCAAGGACGGGGAGTATTCCATTTAAACGGACACGTACTTCGCAGCCGGCTACTTTGTCGTTTGCAGGTCGATAATAGATGGTTTTGTTCTCGCTGTGTGAAATGTAGCAAGAATAAAACCATCTGTCTGTGACTGAGACCTGACATTTGGGTTTTTAATGGACTTAGCACATGATTGGTGCGACATTATGTTGCCGCGAGATAAGCATGTATGCGTCCCTTTCCTATTAAAGTTGGTAAAAGACGGGAAATCTATCTCCCAGCGACATACTGTTGAACCAATCGTGTGTTAAGCCTACAGAGAAAAGTCCTGTGCAATCTACCTACTAGTTATCTTACCTGGGTATTTCTCAAATATTTTGACACGTAGGTAAGCCACGACCATATTAAAACATAACGGTTTCCAGGAGGGCAAATATTTTGGTACTTACCTACATATTTACTTGTAGCCACAGCGGCGCGCTTTTTTATTCGTAGATTTATGAAAAAACATATATTTTTTGTACATTTTATTATTTATTTATTTATTACTCAATAAGGATACAAATAGTTATCATGGATCATGCATAAATCCACAAAACTTTTTTTTTTTATTTATAGTCTGACTGTGTATCTGTTACAGCTTACAAAACTGAAAGATACCCGACTACCTATACGAAATACTTACCCTTGCGAGATTAACCTGATACCTATCTACTGATTAGCTGAATGTAAACCAACGATTAAACAAAAATTGACTCATGGTTCCACCATTTAATCATAAATTGACGTTGTAATAGTCTTATTTTATTATGTCTTAACCGCATGAAATTGTGAAGTTTTAAATCAATTTTCAATATAGGTAATGTTCGTTTAATGGGCGAGTAGGGACCTGCCATGCTCAGACAGCCGTACATTGAAAGTACTTATAATAAAGTTGATTGAGTCAATTGACCAGGTGACCGACATAATGTGAACTCGCCCCCTGTAGAGCTTAACGACAATAATCACACATTTCACATTTTTATAGCCACTTATTCTTGTTATAACGAGAGGCTTCGCGGCCTGAGTGCGTCAATTACATTTTACAATGTCATCTGGACAACAAAGTAACTGAAAGGAAGGATTCGTTTTTATGGGGCTCTACGTGCTTTTAATATTTCTAGCAGTACGGAATACGGATATTTTCTAACAAGGCGCACGTAGGGCTATGAAATGTTTGAAAAAATAACGCTATCGTGACTTTTGCAATTTTTTTACATTTGTAACATCAAAAGTAGAAAAAAAATATTTATTATTACTTTCTACCAAAATGCTTGTTCTACTGGTACTTTAAGTAATTATTACAAATTATAACTTCCACATTATTCAATATTTGTGAAAGAATCTGTAATATAATATAAGTGACTGTAGGATAACAAAATGTGTAGGTAGAGGTAAATGTAATCAATTATTCTAAAATATTATGAATACATGACTATATCATTTTATATAGGACTTAGGTAATAAAATGCATTTCGCGACCTCTAGACCCCTAACAATTTTAGTATCTACCTAATACTTAATAGCAAATGAATTGTACCGTGTTGTTATAAAAGCGATGCGGAAAACCCAAGTAGTTCACCTAATTAGGGAAAACGGGTATTCACTATAAACGGGCTTTTACGTTAAAATAAATTTTATTCACGTCACGTGTAGACGGGTACGTTAATCTGTAACTGATTAAATAATTAACGAACTTTTAATTATCAGGATCACTCCCACGCCCAAGCAGGTAACTAGTTATTTAATTGGATTGATCATGTTCCCAATGGACTTACCCACACTATAACTACGGTATAAGTTTCTCTCACATAGCAAAAACATTACCGTTAAATTATGGTGAAAAAATATGAAATGAAATGTTTGGGGTTGATTTGAGCTAATGAGTTGAACTTGTTACTTTTTAAAAATCGGGCAAATTATGATGACATGATTTTTGAACTAGCCCATGATCGATGTGTAAAATACAATTATACAGATACTTCATCATCATCAGCCTATGTTAGTCCACTGCTGGACGTAGGCCTCCTATTAACTATGCGTACGCATTAGGAGGTAAATGCCCATAATCGCCACGCTGGGCAAGCGGATTGGCGATCGCAGTAATGTGTCCACTGTGATGACGCTGCTGCCCATCATCAATCTTGTAGAATCGTCAGTGACACTTCAATCCCTTAGTCGACTCTTACGACACCCGCAGGAGGAGTTGGGGTGGTGACAAATGTATTCTTACTGCCGTCACCACACTGCAAACAGATAGGTACTTAAATACCAAGAAAACAACCATGGCCAAGGAACAAACATTGACTTGAAAATGATTGACAATTCAAAACTTAGGTATCGCGTTTGTGCAGTACTTTACTGAACTTTACCTGTAGTCGGGTACCTACCTAGTTTAACAGTAATCGTTTACCGATTTTATTTTCGACTGTGTGATAAGTTTTTCTTAGTTTTGTCTTCGTTCCATATTTACCAAGCTATCTAAACTCCGATGTAATATTCTAAATCCACACCGACTTGGTACCTATTTTGTCTAGCCGAGTCTTTTTCTGGCCGGCATTAGCAGCGTTAACACGAAATTGCGGCAGTTTACCCAAATTGGCACAATTGCCTGCGGACTCCACTCTACAGGATACCAATCGGTTTACGGACCGAATTCGCTAAAATTCCGCCGTCTACTAAGTAACAAGGTTTAGTTGCTTACATGAATATCTTGTCTATTTGTTAGCTGAAATCGTATAAATACAAGTCTTGGGTACATTAAACTGCGGCAGTAGATTTTGCAAACTCAGATAATCTAACGTTCTATTTATAAAACTTGTATCTTGGAGTACTGTTACGTAAAAACCTTTGAATTTTCGGTATTAGACGAGAAAACATTTGAAAACTAAATCTTGCAATTATTATTTCCATTTTAGAAAGCTTTCATATTTTGTTAGGAAACTTAATCATTCTTATAAAGGTCATAGGTACTGACTGTAACCGTTATTTTAGCGCTGCACCCATTTTTATTTCAAGCTTAGCTTAAGCCAGACGTTCCTAGAAATAAATGCTAGACAGGAAAGTAAATAATATCGACTTAGTCAGAATACTCTAGTGGATTTCCCGAACACCTTTACAGAAAGAATGAATAGGTAGTGTCAGAATAAAAGCTCATGGATTAGAGCAGTGTCTTGGGAATACTAGTTAGTTATATGTATAGTTAGTTATATGTATTATAGGTATTTATATTTACTTTTTATAAATGCTAATAAATGCACACCTCGGCTCTTTAAATTAATAAAGGAAAAGTACCTAAATATAGTAATTAGGTAATATACCTCAAGTCAAAAATATAGAAAACGTAAAATGTATACAAATATAAAGTTTCTAAGTATTCGATTCGAGCTGTTATTAGTGATCGAATATCAATATCGCTTTCCACCAAAGGATTACTGTGTACATAGCCAAAAAATATTAGTAGTGCCTAAAGTTCATAAATGTGATAGTGATACACATCGAAAACAAGATTTTTGTCTCCTACGGCCTTTACCTAGGTAATATAAAAAAAAAACAATTGACGCAAAGAGAGAACTGAACAACATTTGAGTAAAACGTCAACAGTATGTCTTTAAATGGAAAACCATAACTTCTAGTATGGTAGTAGTTCGATTAAATAGTTAGCCTTTTTTGAAAAAAAAACATGTTCATATACTAATCGGGGGTGAACCGAGTAATGAAATGCTTCTGAACCGAAAAGACACCGATAACCTGTTACAATTTTACGGCATTCCACAAATTGCAGTAATTAACTAGTTTAATTTACACCCAAGTTTTATCGTTACTGAACGCAACTTGCGCTGCGAGTCGTCGTGTCAACGCCACGCAATTTATGGCTTTAATATGTTAACTAAATGTAAATAACATCACTACACATGTACCAAAACACTGCTATCGCGTAGGCACACGTTGCAAATTTCCTTCACTACCTGTAGCCGCACCATGAGATGCCGCTACGTTATGAACGCGGACTTACTTTATATCCGGCTCGCTCACACTAATACTCGAGTGCGAGCGGGATGGATAGAAAGTAAGGCCGCGTTAATAATGTAGCGACTGCTCATGGTACGGCTATTGAGCTTACAATCACCCGATAACGGGTTTAATTAAGCCAGGTAGATAAACGTATGTACGACTTTATGGTTTAAATACGCGTCGATGCTCTAAATAAGCGGTTTTAATTATATTATAATGGGAACTAGTTCACAGATAATAACAATATAATACAAATTACACTCACATTATAAATATGTAGGTGCGTAGGTAGGTAGGTACCTACTTGTATAAAGTAATTTGGATTTTAATCCAGTAAAAAAGGGAAACGCTTTGTTTAAAATAGGTACCTAATGACATAGGTACGTAATATTAATTAGGCCATACGATAAGGGTGACAAGAAATTCTTTCAAATTATATTATCAAACACCTAATAGGTACCTATGGTTGTAACAGGTTCTCCACGTTATTTTGATTTGGTTAAGTATCTGTTCAGGATGCTTAATTGCTTAGCCAAGTTACCAATCGCTAACGCTTAGCAGATGCAAGTTCAAAGTCATAAATGGGACACGTAAAAACGTAAATGAGTGATGTGATCTGTTATTAGACTACGTCACCAAAGTATATCCACGCTACCAATACGTTTTCAGCGTGCAATATAGCTACTCGTTTCCGGTAATAATATATTAATTAAAGAGCAAACTATTAAAGTGGTCTAAACTAGACGCACCTTATGAATACCCTACTAACTCGCCATTAAAATTATCCTCACAAAAATTATGCGACGTGTGGTCGTATCTATATTAGGTACACATGGTGTTATTGCTAAGCTGTCTTGTATCAATGTAGAGTTTGTTGATCATCCACGCCGGGTCTCCAGATCGTATGGCTCGTACGACAGCGTGTGAGTCGATTAAAGGCGCGTGCTCGGAATCGGCATTCGCTCATTACTCCACCCTATTCATTACCGCGGCTGAATAACTAATAGGCTACGTCTTAACACGTCTCGGGAGAGAGCAGTTATTTTCAATGAAATCGGCTCGTCCGCATCATTCCGCGACTCGCGCCGAGATGAGGACATTATTAATACTCATTCCAGTTACGGATAGTCGTTCTGGCTACATATGAGTTTGTTTACCTGGAGGAAATTCCAGGGGAGACTTGAAGTGGACTTTTACGAACTATGAGGATTCTCTACGTGATAAAAGTTGTTGAAGTAGTAGGACAAGTGAAAACTTCAGTAATAGGCGAGAATCAAAAAGAGGGGTTGATTTGTGGAAAAAAACATGTAGGTAAACATGTTCAGGAAATATCAGGCTGTAAAAATAATATTGATATAGAAATAATTTACCTACCTCTAGTTATGATTACAATTACCAAGACGACGACGACGTTCCAATGTACGCTAAGCTAGGAAAACTACAGCAAAGTCTAGTACGATAGTTTGTTTTAAATGAAAGCTACATTAAATAAATGTGTAAGTAAAAATAACTACAATGGGAAAGTTATGATATAATATTAACGCGTGATAAGATAACACTGACGATATCACGAACTCTCTGTTCGTTAGTATGCAGATTGTACGAGTATCATTTTATGGCAATATTTTCCAAATAGTATCAACAATCATTAATGTAATTGTCTCTCTCCGATGCTCTTCTTCGTTAATCTGACTCGTACCTTAAAAAACTGTTTCTCTGCAACAGATAACTTATTTAGTTTATCCTTGCAGTAATTAAATGGAAATCTTACGAGAGTTAACTAAAAATGTGCTCCCTATAGTAGCCCTTACAAAACAATAAATAATAGGTAATTAACATGTTGAAGAACCCTAAAAACCCACAGAATATTAAACTTTTTGGAATTGAATAATAACCAAATACAGAACCGGAATGAGCAGCGTAGGTCCCCACAAGGTTGATTGATGACCTGGGTGCTTAGCCAAGTTGCCAATCGCTAGCGCTTCATCGTTAATCGCAGCTAACTGTCTTTGTCGCACTAATATGAAAGAGTGACAGAGAGGGAAAACTACGTTACGCTACTAAGCGCTAGCGATTGGCATTTTGGCTAAGCACCCTGGTAAAGGTCGCTGAAATCCACTAGATGCGGGCGGCGTAGGACAAAGACAGCGCAATCGGCCTTTGTCCAATGGACGTTTTTCGGCTGCGATTTAAATAACCGAATAATCAATTTGTTCCAGTACACGGGTGCGTCGATAGGCGGCGGCTGCGCAACAGGCGCGCGGGTGCCCACGGCGGCCTCGCCAGCCAACACGGCCTCTTCGTCCTCCTCCAACACGGGCTCCGCCGGCGGCACGCGCTCCACCAGCCTGAGCACGGCGCCTCCGCCGCCGGCCTCCTCGGCCTCCACCACCGGGGCCGCCGGCGAGCAGCTCTCCCGCACCAACTTGTACATACGCGGGCTCAGCCAGAACACCACCGATAAGGACCTAGTCCAAATGTGCCAGATGTGAGTGCGATAAGCTAATTATGTAATTATTTTGTCACTGTGTAATTTGAGCAATAGTAACTTGCATGATGTGGGCCGGAAAATATGTGAATATTTCTGTCAAAGGGACATAGGTAATAGCGTGCCCAATATTTATACAGTGTGTAAATCTGATACGGGCGATCAATTAAACCAGGCATGGGATTCATTAGTGTGATCATGGATTACAAGGTTTTTTCAAAATTACTCTTAATTATGACCTCACAGAATTTTTTAAAGATTATCGGAGCAGCAATGTAGGTACGAACATTTTGTTATTGTTGATATGGCAGTTATGTCATCTGCTTTTGAAATTAGCTGTCAACGAGTGTTTAACTCGCGTATGTTGCTCTACATTGCGCGCCGAATTATTTTGTATGGAAAATTTTGTTGTCCTTATTTTAAGTAAAAGTTATTTGAATGTACTTATTATGTCGTAAACTAATACCCATTAAAAGCTTCGCCCGTATTAGACTTACACCCAGTATATCTACGGCATAAACAATACACAGTTTCTACAAAAAATTATAAATGCGGAAAAGCGCACAAAACTAGGCATCTATTTAAATACAGAATATAAGTATATCATCTTCAATTTACTGTCGCGTATTCAAGTAGGTAAGCAATGCGACAGAAAACTAATACCTAACATGAATATCCCATCTTAGACATTACTGAAAAGACTAAGAGCAGGTAGCGCATATATTATATTAGATTTTGATAGCTAATAAATATCAATAATAAATACAACGGAAATATTTATCAATTGCATACACTTATAAAACTACGTAAATACAAAAATATTTCGTTCTGTGAAGTCCAAAACTTAGCCCATTTATATTGCTCATTCCGTATTTTAAAATTTAAAGCTTCACTAATTCTGGATTAGCGTCGGCATCCGCCCCTCTGCTATTATTAATATCTCCACTCAACGAGGGATTTTACAAATTATTCATCTTATTGCTTAAAAGATCCCTAAACTTTGGTTTTTGTTTTCAGGTATGGTAACATAATCTCGACTAAAGCAATATTGGATAAAAATACGAATAAATGTAAAGGTAAACAACATTCATTCCGTACGTCTTTTCTTACACTATCATAGTCTATTGAATTATTGTACGTACCTATCGTAAAAGTCTGTGCATAG
Organism: Thaumatotibia leucotreta; assembly: GCA_025490895.1. Taxonomy (NCBI): domain Eukaryota; kingdom Metazoa; phylum Arthropoda; class Insecta; order Lepidoptera; family Tortricidae; genus Thaumatotibia; species Thaumatotibia leucotreta. The sequence continues at coordinate 137,481 of JALPQI010000094.1, forward strand.
TTATTTCACGTATGTATATAAATTATATCTTTCTATACTAAAATTAATAGATTGTGCATCAAGAGAACTATTCGTGATTGAATTATTTAATATAATATTATTTTCTAGAATACCATATACCCTCATTAACCTAAGCCATCTATGGTGAGACTTTTTTCCAATATATGCACGAACACTAGTTTCAATTTGATTCATATTTATACTGTTCTCATACTATGATATGTTTATTTCACATACGTGTTATTTTATTTGTAGTTCATCATCTTTATTATATATCGCACAATGCACAGATGGATACAGATTTGTATTCGTTTAACGCACAAGATGTTTTTACTCTCACCTCGATACAATCGCATTTTCATTCCGCTACATACGAGTAGGCAATTATTGTTATTAGTTACATAATCATAGGTTGCATATTACCATGTATTTGATACCTTACATACCTATGATAACCAAGCATGATTCACTGTCAAAATGATGTTAATAATTTGCGCGCAGATCATATACTATAGAAATATTTCACTTTTGTTTCCACAGGTTACGGTTTTGTAGATTTTGAGACAATCGCGTCAGCGGAGGCAGCTGTAAAAGGATTACAAGCCAAAGGTGTTCAGGCCCAGATGGCTAAAGTGGGTATCTGGTTCCTGCGTAGACTGAACCGTGTACGTTGTGCATGCAAGTAATACTATTATGACTAACCGCCTGCTCCTGTTCCGCTGTCTCATCCTTCTTTCTGCTCCGTTCTAATGTACCTTCTACTCTCATGAGCGTTAGCCTTCTTCCCCGCTCTCCTCTCACAGAATATTGAATATTATAGATTTTATAGAGAATACGACGCTCTTTACTTAAAGTAGTCATGATTTATTCTTATCGCGCGGTGCACGACCTAACGCTATTGTTTTGCGCGCGACAACAAATTGATTTAGGCTTGATAGTTTGTGTTCAATAGAACTTTATTACAACTACAGGGAGAATTACACAATAAACGATAACAATAATGTAGTATATGGATGTGTAATGTCTGGTGCCCGTAGAAATCTGGTATTTGGTTGAGTGAATGTATTTCCTATAATATTACTTATTCTGTGCTCCCGCATCCTGACTAATCAAACCTAAGACTGCAGCATTGGTCCGACCCTTCGATCCGTCTACCCTTATTTATAGCTTTAGTGAGTACTTACCCCCTTGTCTATTTCAAATGCTGATACCATTTTAAATAAGCATTTTAAAAGTAAAGTCGTGTTCTTTGTCTATTGTAAAATCTAGATTTGAGATATGCATAGTAGCAGCAGCATCCTACCCTTGTTGAGCAAGGTGAATAGTGTAACTGTAAACGTGAAATAATGCCTTATGTCTGTTTGATTCAATAGATTCGTTAAACTGTCTAGATGAAGTAGGCCCTGTGTTTAGATTACTGTGCGCGTAAAATGGAATGTGTCAGTTGTGTCACCTTTATGCGAGGCTCTCATTCATCCGCAAGTGGCACTGGGGCCATATAATCAGTCAGCGTTTTCGAACAGACCCATGTAACACTAATGTGTTGTGAGTATTTGCCTTATCCCTCCAGAGGTACGCCATTTCGACGCAATTTAACGCTTTCTTAATCTATTTTAAACATTGTTTCGATTCTGTACGTCGTATGCTTCAGCGTTAAAATTAACAATAGTATGTCGCTACTGGGCTCTGGGTATTCTATGCTTACAATATGTAACTAGCAATAATATGTGTATGCAAACTAACTAGCTTCATAATCTCTTGCTGATGTCTGACGCCCATCTCGAGTACGTAATCCTATAGCATATTAGATCTATCTGCTGATTTACGTCAACGCTGGCTTCAGTGTCTAGATAATCTATGCGGGCTTCAAGCTAACTTTAATACTTGGAACAACCTTCCCTTCACTGTGACTACATGCGATCAATGCTTAGAGTATCAGTATCGTGCGGTACAGTCCACTCGATGTACAGTTTATATCATGTTCGTATGCGGTCAGCGCCATTACATACGTTTCTCTACAAATATGGAAGCCGTCCATGTTTTTACATAACAATAACACAGAGCTACATATTTAGAAAGTAGATATCAATTCGCATTGCCGCTGACTGTAATTCGATCACTTTGAAACACATCGGTGCCATAAAGAAACTCATAATGAATTACAATTTACAATCACATAAAACTCTAACGTAAAGCCAATAAAATAATCAGCTTGCGCGTTTTCAATTACCAAAGTGAGTCAATTAAATAAAGTAATTTAGCTACAACACCGGGAAATATACGTTTTAACACTTTCGACACGGTACCTTACAACCTGTCCATAAAGCCGATGTATAAAATTACTCATAAGGAATTATGGGGTCATGAAATTTACATCTCGAATAAACATTTACGGTTTCGCAAAACCCGGGGCAAATTCTATCTACCCTGCTTCAAAAGAGCTACTTTCGTAATTGAAATCGCGCTTTGAAAAAGCCTTTTCACATCGAATTCACACCGGATACGGTCTAGATTGAGCCCGCATCTGGGATGTTATTTTAATCCTATCGTCTATAGAGAGTATTGATGATCCAATGTAAGTGAAACGTAGTTTCCGTAACAAGTACCTACTCATAATCAGTACTATTTTGACTTTAAATATAAAATAAAAACACAGGTACCAACAAAAACATTGCCCATATTTTTTACTAAACAATATTTTTGCATGAATTCTTCATGTTCGAATAGTTTGGTAATCACGCTTAAAGCGATATAAATAACGGTAAATACATGTAACTGTAATGAAAGTGACTATTTTATTGTATGTTTATTTACTTATGATCCAAGTTACATTATATCTACATAACTATCATTTATATAACTATAAATAAACACGCGAGAAATTGCTCACTAACATTACACTCTTGTGTAGAATTGCCCATAAGTACTTCAGAGCAACTTCTTTTGAAAATAGACCGTAACCGTATATCGAATTCCGTGTGTTGAGGCGCTAAATTTCTTCTCCAGCGGGCAGGTTCTTCACATTCCCTTCGGGGCTTCCGTTTACAGCAACAAGAGCAGGACCCCACGAACCTGTACATGGCGAACCTGCCGCCGCACTTCAAAGAGAACGACGTGGACCAACTTCTGGCCAAGTTCGGACAAGTGGTGTCCACGAGGATCCTGCGCGACACGCACGGACATAGCAAAGGCGTCGGCTTCGCGCGCATGGAGTCTAGAGAGAAATGCGAGCAAATCATCCAGGTGAATATCACTACATACAATGACATTAAATAATAAATGGACGCACAGAGCCAAACAAAAAAAAAACAAGAAAAGTGGCACTAAAAGTCATTTCTATCATGTTTCAGTTGAAGCTAATAACGCTCACTTACAATAAACTATAATAAAAAAAACTCAAAGAATAAAAAACTTTGTTAAGTGAGCAATAAGTGTCAAATTTGCGAACAACACCGCAAAATAGTAGAAACTTTTTATGTTTAAGGAATAATGATGCTATACCGTAAGGTGACCAAATGTCAACTGTCAGATCTGAATAGCGGAGCAAAAGGACCGCAATATTTACTTCTGCAGCCCATTTTTTGGGGCCATTTTTTTGAGCTGTTTGGGGATCCACTTATATATTCTAAATCAATGACTACATAGTATAAAATAAAGTCACTTTTTCTGTCCCTATGTCCCTTTGTACGCTTAAATCTTTAAAACTACGCAACGGATATTGATGAGATTTTTTTTTAATAGGTAGAGTAATTCAAGTAGAAGGTTTTTATGTAGGTATAGTACCCGTGCGAAGCCGAGCGTTCTATAACAAATCACAAGAGATAAGGGCGTATTGCTTAGATACGAGTATGTTTACTTGTAAAATAATAACTGAGTATCAGCTTTACAAAAATGCCTATCTAATTTAGTATTTACAGTTACGAGAATAAAATTATAGTAGAATCGAGAATCCAAAATATGACAATATTCTAAATAATCTTGGAACAGTAAGATGAGGAACGAAAAAACAGATTTAATAAAAAAAGGACAAGAACCGTACCAGGAGTCACTGTGGCTCTACCTGTATCTGTAAAATAGTACATTACGACACAAGTGCGTAAAGCATGAAATTCGAAACGAGTTTAACGACCGATAGGAGTGTTTTAAATCGAAACGAGTTACGAATTTCAGTTTTGCACGTGTCTCGTACGACGTTTTTTAGTACAGATGGCCCTCCGAAGTTGGACTTGACGTAAAATGACCCACTTCTCGCACTAGAGTCTAAAAAGTACACCATCTGTACTAAAAAATATATTCTAACTTTCCTGGGCACGTAGGCAATATGCAAATCGCTAACGCTCAGTCTTGAACGAAACGCAACGGTCTTTGCCGCACTAATAAGAAAAAACGACAGAGAGAGAAAACTACGATACGCTGAGCGTTAGCGATTGGCAACATGGCGCACTCTGATGCAAGTACAAATTCTTAACATTTTAAATGTCCCTCGCTTTCTCTGACAAGTCCGCTTGTAGCGTCCGTGCATTACATATAATGCACGCATGTTCCGAGCTGATCATTTCTGACGTCACATGAACTTATTGAGGCAGTTTTATTGTGCATTATATGTAATGCACGGACAGTCAAAGTGTTAAATTTGTGTTATCTCCACGTTTCCAGATGTTCAACGGCAACCCAATCCCGGGAGCCAAGGAGCCCCTACTGGTGAAGTTCGCGGACGGAGGCAACAAGAAGAAGGCGCTATACAACAAGCAGGGCGACAACAACGGCCGCGCGTGGCGGGACAACAACGATTCCCTCACTCAGGTACTAGACATACTTGTAAACTTGACACTAATCCCCTTATTTGTAAACGGCTCTGAACTTAACATAAGTATTGTTTGTCCCTTTCGATCTTATCATTATGCCCATTATGAAAGAGACAAACAATACTTAGCTGCTTGTTAAGATAACCACTGACGTGCTTCATGTAACTTTAGCTACATGGCATCACTCTTATTTTACATAGGAATAGAGTCTATCGCAAAAATCAAAGCATGTGATTAAGAGATGTTTATGAATAAGGGTGTACAAGACTTTAACCTTTTGGGCGCAACAAGTAACCAATACATAGTCATGATCCAAAGAGGAATATCGACCTACACCCACGTGCGTATAGTCCATATTCAGTTTTGACACGTGGCGCCTGAGTGACAGCTTTTGTATCGAAAAGGTTAATGTGACACTTTAGAATTCTGCATAGGTTATAATATATGTATATAGCTTAGTTTTTCTTGTTGTTCAAGCTCAAAAAATCAGAGGAATCAAAATAGATTTCATTAAAATTGTATCTTCTGGATGCTTAGCCAAGTTGCCAAGCGCTAGCGCTTAGTAGCGTATCGTAGTTTTCCCTCTCTGTCACTCTTTCATATTAGAGCGACAAAGACAGTTAGCTGCGATTGACGATTAAGCGCTAGCTATTGGCAACTTGGCTAAGCATCCTGGAATCTTTTGATTTAACGTCTTTGCATTGTTAATGCATGTACTTATGAATCAAAATGCCAATCGCCTGACCGTAATGTAATTGCAATGAGGTTTAAGATTCCGAGTTCAGGAATGTGGGTCTGCACTAACATGACGCGGTTGAGTCGCACGCAGACGTAAATTCCAGTAGTAGTTGCAACCTCCAACGCTACCGTGGATTACCAAAACATTGATCACGTAGTACTTACAGGCGATGGGGGTCGGCGGCGTGTACAATCAAAATGCCAATCGCTTGACCGTAATGTAATTGCAATGAGGTTTAAGATCTCCAGTTCAGGAATGTGGGTCTGCACAAACATGACGCGGTTGAGTCGCACGCAGACGTAAATTCCATTAGTAGTTGCAACCTCCAACGCTACCGTGGATTACCAAAACATTGATCACGTAGTACTTACAGGCGATAGGGGTCGGCGGCGTGTACAATTAAAATGCCAATCGCTTGACCGTAATGTAATTGCAATGAGGTTTAAGATCCCCAGTTCAGGAATGTGGGTCTGCACTAACATGACGCGGTTGAGTCGCAAGCAGACGTAAATTCCAGTAGTACGAGTAGTTGCAACCTCCAACGCTACGACCGTGGATTACCAAAACATTGATCACGTAGTACTTACAGGCGATGGGGGTCGGCGGCGTGTACAATCAAAATGCCAATCACTTGACCGTAATGTAATTGCAATGAGGTTTAAGATTCCCAGTTCAGGAATGTGGGTCTGCACTAACATGACGCGGTTGAGTCGCACGCAGACGTAAATCCCAGTAGTAGTTGCAACCTCCAACGCTACCGTGGATTACCAAAACATTGATCACGTAGTACTTACAGGCGATGGGGGTCGGCGGCGTGTACGCGAGCAACGTGAGCGCAGGCGCCGGCGGCGAGTGCGGGGTGTACCGCGGGGGCAGCGTGTACGGCGTGGCCGCGTTCCACCCGCACCAGTTACACCACCATCACCATGCGCCGGCGGCTTGGCTGGCGCCGTATGCGGCGTTGCTGCCGCCGGCGCATCCGCCGCACCATGCCGCGCACCCTGCGCATCCCGCGCACATACCCATCGATTCTGTGCCTAGCCAATACGTAAGTTTTTTTAAGCTACGCGAAAATGAAGCGAGGAAATACTTATTTTATCTATACGGAATAGGGTCTCTTACTGAAAATGAAAAAAATGAAAAATGATTTATTTGTTAACTTATAGTGCTAGTTTACAATACACTGGTAACCCCTTTTTAAGTAAATAATTACCTGTGCTAAGGGGCACCGCTCTTCCATAGGTATCATAATTATGTATGCTAGCTGTGGTAGTTGTAGGGTTGAGATTTGCATGCATCTTAATCTAATCTGTATTCTGTATTCGACACTTGTAAATATGATGTAAGATTCTGTTCAAATAAGCTAAATAAGCGACTACGATAAAGGTTTTAACGCGATACCGAAAGTTACATACGCTATTTGTTTTATGAGCTTTTGAAGTTGGATGGAAAAGTAAATTTTTAATTATATCTAACATCGAAAACCTATTTTGTTATACAAACTGCCGTTATACAAGCTGCAGAATAATGTCATAATTTCCCCTTACAAAGAACTAATTCAGTGACGTCACTAAATTGGCGACATTAGTAAGAAGCGCATTTTTAGGAAACTTTCCCACTCTTATGTGCACTTTACATTGTAGTATCTATCTCGACGAGTTTATTTGATATTGAAGTAGTTTTAAAGACATATTTATAAAGGTCTTTCTATAACATGACATTAAAAACATGTAAAAGAGCCTATTCATGCAATTTGAGAAATCAATTTATATATCTATTTATCGACATACATCACACGGCAATTGCAAAATTCTTGCAGTTGAACAAAATACACAAAACCACACACGATTCAACGGCCAATTCGAACAATTAAAAACAAAATAGGAATGGAGAATTCAGTCTAAGTGAAAGCGAGACTGATGCCGATTCTCTGTTTTCCAGGTAAACTGGGACAGCTTAAGGCCGGATAATGAATTATACGTGAGTGTCGATATGAACTTGCTATCAGAGCCGTATCCTATGCTTTGCCCCGCTGTGCCCACTCGCGCCCTCGCTTCCCTAGCACTCGCTGTGTCCGGAGCGGCGTGAGTAGATACTGATATGTCCTCGTTGTATTTCAGTACTTCGCGTCGCACCCGTACCAATACTTCGCGGGCCCGACGCCGCCCATCATCCAGATGCCGATGGAGAGCGAGCACGCGTCGACGGCCGCGTCCCCGGACGAAGCCTACCAGCCGTACCCGCCGCCCAAGTAGACCCGACATGCTGACAATCCGTGCTGTACACGAGCCAAAAATCAAAGCAACTGTGACTTTTTACAATGTTAATTTGTTTTAGTTTTAATTTGCGGCCGTTATAGACTTCATCGAAAGCTCCGCTCGCGCGACTCCCGTCGCCGGCGCTTTTTCTAGTTGTTAAGCCTACTTGTACTTGGGAGTTTCGTCTCGACTATTTATTTGGTGGCGGCGCCCGGCCCGGCATCCTCTCGGCTTCGTGCTAACGTTCGATTCGCTGTGATGTTTTGATGAGGTCTTTTGACGGCTCGACGAGAGGATTTGATGTATAGATATAGCTGCAATTTTTAAATGTGTTTTTACATTATAATTTTATTATTGTTTTATGAAATTTCAAATTTAAGATTTTAGGCGGAGGTTTTGAACATGTTGACAAGATTATTTAAGATAGTTAGGTATTTATTTTAGCATAGTATAATTTCATGATGGAACTTTTAAATTTAGACATGTCCTCTGGGCGGGCATTATTCACAATCCTAATTTAACGCAGTGTCATATTTAAATTTATAAGATAGCCGGATTATTTGTAAATCGGATGATAATCAGAATCACAAGAAACCGTGCAATCCGTATATGACAAGTCTCGTGACTGCGAGGAGGTATTATTTGTTTGCGATTAGCGGATAGTTTGCGTAACCGTTAACATCGGGCATTTGTCAAGCAATATCTGCAAAAGGTTGGATAGGAGGATGAAAAGGTCATATCATGTGGAATCAAAAGTGTTAGTACGTCTTCGGACGATGTATTGTAAAGAGTACCATTGTTAAAGAAAGTTATGTGTGTATTGGCTAAGAAGGGTGGAAACACCGAATAGGTTTTGTACGATAATAATGCCGAAGATTTAGAATCTTCCAAGCTAAGTATTTTTAAAATACAGTTGAAGAAAACGTTTATGATGTCAAGTCGTGGTTGGACAGCGGGACGGCTTGATGCGAAATTGTGATAGAGCAAACGCTTGCGGGGGCGCTCGTCTCCGCTCATTGTGTTTCGTTCTGTGTTAATTCCTTTAGATATTCTTTATACAATTCCATGAATATTATTTACCACACTCACTTGAGTAGGATTTGCTCTATCAAAATTTACGACAGTTATTAATGTGTTTGGCATGGTGCTTTAATATTTTATTTTAAATGTGGCACTTTTCCTGCCTATTATACAGTATTATGTACCTTAAAACATTCATATACCGGTGCAGTCTTCCAAGGATCGCAATACTTACCTAACTTTAAAGATTAATGTTTGTGTTATACAAGAATGTAATAAGTAGACGCTAATGAAACTATGTGCCTCTCGATCTCGGCAAGCGAACCCTCGACAAGGATGGCGACGCGACCATCCCACTCTTACCTACCCGGTTTTAATTCATTCACAACGTTCACTACGCCACAACTAAGTGTGTACTTTTCGCCTTTTAACATAAGCAATTTATGAAAGTCTGCTTAGTTTTTCATTCTAATTTCTCGCTGTAGACAATAGTAAGTATAAAGATTAACTATATTAATTCAAAATACGTACTTTTCAAATACGACGTCGTTGCCAAACCCAGAACAGACTGACTTAATTTATATGTACTGTACTCGCGCGTACTGAGTGTACTGATGCGCTGGCCGGCGGGCCGAGTCGAGCTACGCTTGAACTTGCTGCCGCGTACTAGCAATAAGCAGTTGTATGTAGTCTATATATACATTTTACGCGTCTATACACATTTTTGTACATCGTCGGAAACTCATGTTCGAATACGTGATAGAGTGATCCTTTTTTGAGAATCATGTACTAATCAACTGTAGTTGTTATTTTGTAGGCGGTCGGCACATTCCAGTAGAGAACTCCAAACAAAATTCCACGATTGATTTCCACATTATAAAATGTATCGGATTTGAAATCCAAAGTATAAACATCGTTTTGGTGTAAACGAACACTTTTTGTACCATCACGTAGGTTTTGGGTACACTTTATGACTTTATATGAAATTTGATATTTTTATATTGAATATATATAAATTATACATGGATATGTATATACATTGTTGATGGGTACGAGTAAAAGCCTACTATATCGCAACTGTTTAATTCTATTTTGGCACGTCAAGAGTTTCATCAGAACCAACGTATACAAATCATTAAAGTCGAGTAAGAAGTAGGAAAATATTTATACAACTCAGGGACTGAAGACTAGTTAAATGTTTGATATATTAACTGTATTTTAACAGACGATTAAGCGTGACCTCTTTATTCAAAACCTGTGAATTTCCGACTTTTGATAATCAATACAGGAACAGAGGGACTAGCTGGCAACAGGTTTTGAATGAATTACGTAGATTTTGAACGAATAAGTAGATCTGTATCTGTTTTGTTTCCTGATTTCCTATAAAGGCTGAACTTGTAATGTTCCGCGAACACGACGGTTGGAATGCGCGCGCGTGCGCCGGCATGCGCGCGGACGCTGTCACAGCTGACTGCCTCACTCACTACTACCCTCATATCGGTTCGTACAACTCAACTCACATCACAAAGGCTAACGGAAAGTGAGATTTTTATTAGTGTTACATTCAAACCATAATACTCCGTAGATCAGTGTTATGTGCTTATAATTTCTGATCGAGCCAAATTAATGGAACTGACTAAGAAACCGCCTTTACTTCTTGTGAAATTTGAATAACCATGAAGTGCAATGTAGTACCGTGCGAGCCGTGGTACTTAGTTAAGTAGATGTTGCGTGTATTGGGTTGTTTACTGTTGACGTACACTGTGGCTTCCTGTAATTGCAGTCTTCCGATAGGTATTTCCGCTAAACTTTGCATTTAAAATTGATGTCAACGTATATGATATAACCCGACTCGATTCGCCTAAGTTTATTATCATTTTCGTGCACCGTGTTTGTTTCGAATTCGGTGTGTGATGTGCGCAAGGTTGTTCTCCTGTGCTAGACTTAGGGTTTATTTCATTCCACGATGTCTCCCCCTGTTGGTCAGGTATAAATAATTAGAATAGACCCACTCCCCTTACTTTTATGACATAGCGGCATGAACCCTTGTGAATTACCCGTCGTCGATATATAGAATATTTTAGCGTGAAATTATTTTTCTAATGCTTTCCTTCCATTGAAGCAATAACTTAATTTGATGGTAGTGCCTTCAGCTTCCTTTAAAGTAATGATGTTCAGAGACATACTGCAGTGTCGTCACTGTGCTTTACACAATATTTTTACAGGTAATAGAGAACTTACCGTAATCATAAACGTAGAGTTAATGTAAAGATGACGTTTAAAAGTTTTGTATTAAAGGCTAATAGAAGATAATGTGGCTGTCTAATCGTTGCATTTCCACACATGGAGTAAAATCGAACTCGAGGATGAAATCGTAGATGTTCCTAGTTAACTCACTTCAACATTCTGACATGTGTGATATGATAAGTACTTTACTTAAGGTATATTGCAGATTGCGGATCATTTGTTATATATAGGCAGAGGAACTATCAGAACAAAGAGCACAAACGATGTTAGGTATTGGGGAACCAATTAATAAACCAAAACTTGAAGAAATACCATGTCGGTGAATAGATCGAACTCTTAGCTCGTGTAAGTAAATGTTCTTAAACGTAAGTGTTAATGTAAGAGAGCGCGCGACTAGTGGGAGAAAGAGAGGGAGCGACAGACGGCTAGTTGGTAGGTCTAGGCTTAACTATAGATAGATAGAATAGCAAAAAATGTTTCGACGCTAAGATAGATAGAATAGAGCCCTAGCTTAATATATGTGAGGCGTGCGCGGCGCGGCGCCCCTCTAGGGTAGTTTCCTTTGTTAGTTTATTAAATAATTTAATTTGAATGGACTGATGCGGCGCCCGCCGCACGCGCCCTTAGCGTAAGAAGGAGTAGCGAACACGTCGACTAAGCTTCCGTTCATCAAGTTTGCTTTCACCTCTTTTGTTATGTAGTTGACTAAGTGTAAAGAAAGAAAAGTTAATCAAAAAAATCTGTCTGAAGTGTCGATACGAATGTATTTGTCCAATGTGTATTATTATAGTGTGGTGTTCTACCCGGCAGACTAGTCTAGACAGTAGCATAGTTTAGTTAAAAATTTAGTTAGGTAGTCTAGAAATACGAAAAGCGAAAATAAAACTTCATAAAATGTAAAAAAAAAGAAATGAAATTGTTGGTAAGAAAGAATATTTTTAAGGAACATGTTGCTTCGTTGTGTTATGACGTGAGGTTTGGCATAACTATGATAATAGTAAGCATTTCTCTCAGAGAAAAGACAGAGGAAAGTTATGTATCTATTTTGTTACAAAGTGTTTGCAAGTTTCTATATTGTGCTATGAGCATTTTATGTGACCCGCATTATTTATAGTTATGCTGAATGGAAACTAAAATAATATATAAATAAAACAAAATGGTACTAAGAAGCATGTTTTATTGTGACGAGTCATGTTCCTTTGCATTGAACATATTTTGTAAGAGCAAGTGATTGAATAAAACAAGCGAAACCAAATTTAGTTAATCATTTTATTTTGACGTTCATATACGCCCCTCCCTACTAGTCTTAGCTGTCTCCATCAAGCTATGGATGCTCCGAATTGCAAATCACATATTATTCTTCACGTGTAGTATTATTTACTTAAATACAGGTTCTCATAATATATTTTATCATTAATCATTATCCTTACATGAATATTTTACATTGCAATTATTACCTAGTGCTGATTTTCGACCAGCGCCCTGTTTCCCCATGGTGACAGGTGCGACAATTGTAAAAAATACTGTTTCTCCTATTGCCAGCGTCCATAAGCTACGGTTACCGCTCAATATGCAACGATTCAATCAATACGAACGGGCTGTGTGTTTCTTTGCCGCCAACATAAAATGTAGTGCAAAAACTTTAATGAACCAGCAATTAGCAGCTTCTTTTTTGCGGAGTCAAATTACAAGTGTCTCAATGAATACGACAATTGTAGCAAAATTCCGACTAAGGCAGAACTTCATGTCAAGAATTAACGAAAATCCTTCTAACGGCTCGGCCACAGACACGAGTGAATTTTCTCTGTTCATTGCGCGGTCGCCACGCGCCACGTGCTCTGGTTAGTTGGGAGCACACGCAATGATTAGGAAAAATGCTTGCCGCGCCGCAATTCGCACGTGTCCGTGTCCGAGCCGTAAACCTTATGACAATTCGCTGCCTCAAATATTACAAAGTTCTATGTTGTCATTTTGTCCACTTGAAATTTGACACTGACACTTAGTCCAGATTTAATTATTCCGAAAATGTTACATAGAACCGTGTAATATTGGGGTAGCGAATTGACACGACCTTCGGAAAATAAAATCATTAAGGATGTAAAATCAGTTTTTTTTTGTAATTTTATCTTGGTAGCTAACATGCACATGGACTATAAAATAGTAAGCGGTATTCGTAACCTACAGTGGCCTGTGACGTAAGTAAAAGTGCTACATATTACCCAATTGTCGCACCTGACGTTATGGTGAAATAGGCGCCAGGGTGTCTATGTATGAAAAGTGAACTTTCCGAAAAGATTTAAAAAGGTTTTAAGACTCTACTTACAGTGGTATTTTCTTAGATATTCATCACACTTAAGCACTTGTGTGAAAAAAGATGCCTAAATACGGTAGGTATGATATTTTAACTCTCTAATGCATACGAAGCCATGGCCCCTTGGGTTTTGAACTCTGTTGACTGCAATTAGGGTACAAATTTGAAATGCATTTTTATCTGTCGTATTGATCAGAGAGTTAATGATGCCTATTATATATTTATTATTTCTAGTACATTATTTCTAGGCTTCATAAACGGGTGCTGGATTTATTCCAATTTTATTTGATTTCTAAAATATTTTAACCTGTCAAGATTTTAAGTTTTCATCGTATAGATTATCTAGCCACAATGTAACGTAGATTCTATTTCTATTGCGTTTTTCATTTTCATTAATTAAAATTTCACAAAGATTTTTGGTAAAACTGAAATCAAATAAATAACGGTACTGGCACATGAAAAATGCCTTTATACTATAAATAAAAAATATAAAAAGAACACTTATAAATAAATGTAATGTTCCTGACAAAACCGAGAAAAACTTAGAACCATAAAATACAGTGAATATTTATCAATACATAGTTTTTATGTTTATCGATGGATTTATTTATTATACGGTGTAGTTCATTTATCATAATAAAATAACAATATGAAAACCACCCATGAAAATACTCCTTAAAATGCATATGGCCTAGCAACATATAAATTGAAAGTTGTTTTAGAAATGACGGCTTAATAAATGTATGTGGAATATTTGTAGTCCCATTTTACGGGTAACAAAGAATGTGTTAATTTAAGAGAACACTGAAAAAGGATGAAACGGATGTGACTTTTTTTATTAAGGAAACAGAGTAAAGGATTTTGATACTTTCACCTTCGTCCAAGATTAAAATAATCGAGGAATTTTCCATACGACAGTTCGGTGAATCCGGTATACACCGTGGTCTCTTATAACCCGAAAGATTTTAACAGTGTATTCCTGACCACATTTAGAAACTAAAATGTCGAATAAACTTTTCTGGATATCGCCTAGTTTCAGAGTTATTACCAATTTAAAAAAAAACATATTTTCTAACTGTTACTCAGTACAAAAGGTCTTTTTAACGGCGTTGGTGCCATTATGGAGAATAGTCTCACTAACGTCATCAATAGATGTCAAGTTAGTATGAATAACATTTACTTTTTATGTTAAAGTACATACAAAAATAAAAAATATTATTTTTTTCGCCAAAAATGACAAAAGTCATATAATATTTTTTGTTTGTTTTTACATCAAAAATGCGTGGTTAAAATCTTTCGGGTTCTTAGAGACCACGGTGTATACTATTTACGTAAAGTTTAACTGACGTTCTCATAAGGTCGCAAGTATGACTCAGAATAAGACATCAATGTCATATCACATCTACTAAATATTAACATAATCCCTTATTTACAATCAATCAATTTGGAACCCTAGGCCTGCTAATATCTTACTACTTGTCATTTTGACATGGTTCTAGAGTGTCAATGTGATGGTCCCTGGTCTTAGATTCATACACGAATACGTACGATCAGCGACGTTAAAATATATTAGACGGGTAAGATTTGAGTCTTACCTTTTTCAGTGTTCTCTTGCTAGTATAATTTAAGACGGCAATGCAGTTTTGGCCTTGAATATTCGGAGGGTATTATCGCACGAGCCACTGACGAGAAGAGACGGCACGGACCAATCACAGCAGAGCACCTTGTCTTCGTGTCCGCTCAGGTCGTATAGCGGGGTGCGGGGGCTGAAACACGAAACTGATTTTAGATGGAATAGTACATTACATCAGAGGGAAAATTAGGATCTCCGGTGAAGTTGGTATCATAGGTAATGGGCCGGCAATCCGTTTTCACGCCGAGGCATGTATAGTTCTTTTCTCAAACATACAAAGAAACACAAAAAAAATAATGACAATGTTGTCGAAATTAAAAGTTACTTTGCAGGCCTAGGCCTGAAAAGTGTTATGAAATTCCATTTCCATCCCAATGAGTCACTGCGCCCTAAAGGCGATACTTCCGAGTCTATTTTTAAGGAACTTAAAGACAATATTTCATTGCATGTTTGAGAAAAACACTTACTATACATACATATTGCGATAGAAATCGCAATATTTTAACAACCTTTTGACCGCCAGACGGCGTAGGAATATGCCGAGCTCCAGACGCCACGCGTTCACGATTATTTAAGCAAAATTGAACTTTACGATTTACTGCAAGTCGCTGTTGTATCAGCGACGTTGACGGCTGTAGCCGTCGTTGGCGTTCGTGACAAGACATTCCGGCGTCGCTTATAGCCGACTGTGGCAGTCAAAAGGTTAAAATATTTGCAATTCATGTTACCCTGGCTATGAGATGACCAATTTATAATAGGCATGATGACTGGCAAGTCAAATCAGCAACTTTTTTCGAACTGTCAAAACGATCACCACTATGGAATTTTATATGAAATACTCAAAAGTGACGTCACGTTTGAGTACTGCCAAATGACATACTCTTTTAAGTTCTTTTCAATTTATTAAATAGAAATTCTGTACAAAAATTACTGCAATCTACATCTTAGTAATAATTTCTTTACGTATAATGACGTGCATAATGTTAAATAATTTATTTTAACTATAGTCATCATCCCTATTATAGTCATCGTTTGGGGCGAAGAGTTTGAACATAACTAACCAATAACCAGCAATAATAACTATCTTGCACAACGAAAGCCGTAAAAGTGTGAGACACCTTATTTTCAAAGCGATAACAACGCACGGTATAAAAAAAAACATTTGCGACATATTTTTACGTAAACGCAAGGATATTAACACGTTCGCCTCCGGTACTGTTTCACTAAGCGCTAATACTATGCCGATCGAAATTATCTGATAGAACTCCTATGCCATTGACACGCATGTGTGACTGAACGGATTGTACTCTTATGCCAGTGACACAGCACTTGTGTCAAAAACGTTCGTATTTGTATGGCACTGGCATAGGAGGAAGAACTTGATTTATGCGAGTGGCATAAAAATAAGGTTACTCTGATCACGTATGTGTGTCACTGGCATAGGAATAAGATTTTGTTGGTCACACACTGTGTCACCGGCGTCGAACGTGTTAAGTTCGGTTGAATATCCTAGTACCTATCCTACAATTCTACCTGCACATGGCATCTGGTTCTCTTGTATCACACCCTTAAAAATAACTTTTGCACTCGTAGGCCCTAATTCACCAAAAATACGACTGTCAGTGGCCTATTTCACAATAATTACAATTGTGACAATTGTAAAATATCACTGTTACTGACGTCACAGGCCTCCGTAGGCTACGGCTACCGCTTACTGTCGGACGGTCCATGTGCTTGTTTGCCACCAACATAAAATTATTAATAATAACGTTATTATATCGTTAATAAACTACTTTTTATTTTCTGAAACCCGTGACAATTGTCGCAAGGTTTAGTACAATTTTCATTGATTCTTGACATGAGGTTCGGCTTATGTCGGAATTTCGCTACAATTGTCGTGATTTTTGTGACAATTGTAATCTTGCTTCGCATAAAAGTAGCTATTTACTGCTGATTTATTAAAGTTCCTGCACTAATTTTTATGCTGGTGGCAAACAAACGCACGGCCCTTCCGATGGTAAGCGGTAACTGTAGCCTATAGACGCTCCCTACTGGGGAAACCGTAGATTTACAATTGTAGGACTTGTCAATGTTGTGAATTGGGGCCCAGATATCAGCCTTATATCATCGTACAACAGGTATGAACTTTGTATCATCCTACAACCATTATAGTACCTACACATAAAAGCGACCTTAAAACACTAGACATAAGGTTCAACAAACTTAGTCTCTCACAGCTTAACATGTCCATCACAGCCAAAGTTAAGGGACAACACAAATAAAAGCAACCTTGACACATAAAGTCACACAAACTTTTTAATCTGGCATAAACATCTTGTACATAAAAGCGATCTTAACGCGCTAACCATAAGGTTGAAAGGCGCAAACCATCCAGTCTCCTACCACACAACTATTGTAGTACATAGTTACAGGTACATTCACTAAAGCTGGCACGAATGGAATGAATGAAATGAATGACATCTATCATTGTGTGTATGCGGTCGACCCATACCAACCTGCATCCACTGTCATTAAGACATCCACACATAGATATTTTCTGTCACTTACTCGATCCATTCGTGCCAGCTTTCGTGAATTTATCTGTACCTAAAAGCATAAACATAAAAACAACTTTAAATCATGGTTCATCATCATCATCATCAAACTTTTAATCATAAGGTTGAACAAACCTCCTAGTCTCCCACAGTTTGACCTGCCCGTCGCAACCGGCGCTCAGGAACAGCGTATCTCTCGTCTTGGACCAGCGTACAGACTGCACCCACCCCGTGTGTGATGTGAATGTCGTCTTCACTATGCTTTCTGGAATTTACATTTAGAGTTTATTTCAGAATAGTGCCGTGATTACCTGTGAGACCTACATAAGTTGTAGGGACGTACAGACAAAGACAAAATAAGGTGTACACAAAAATGTTCAAAAACCACCCACCACCACGGAAGACTAGCGTCAAGAAATCATAGAGATGACTAGACACAAGCTGAGTGGAAGCCTTTTCAGGAATGATTTTTTGTTATTTTCTTAGTTAAGTAAAGTCCTGTTTTATACTAAGTTCCTGAATAAAAAGCATTCTAATAACATAAACATTCTAATTATAATTCTGTGTTAAGGTGCATTCAGACCAAACGAGCATTCGCTGTTCTATCCCCCATTCTACGAAATCAACGAATCACGTTTTGTGTAACGATCGAATTTCGTAGAGTAGGGGATTAGAATAGCGAATACTCGTTTGGTCTGAATGCACCTTAATAAGAACGTCGTAACATATTTATGAGCGGATTCTTTCGATACTTATTTTTGACTGTACTAAAGAATGACATAGTGATTTCCACCTATTTGTAGAATGTATGATAATGAAATTGAAAAAAATATCTGAACTTGGGAAGCAGACATCAAAACTTTTTATGGCAATTTCGATGCAGTATAGTACAAATAATGGGATTTCTACAAATATTTTAAAACAGTTTTTTTTTTAATTTAGGTTACATATCACTGATATTAACCCTAATTCACCTTTCATGTGCCGGAACGTGGATCCGCGGACGATTAAACTATAAAAAAAAATTGCGGCACACGAGAAGTACTACTACAATTTGGAGTAGGTAGGTATAGATGGCTTCAAACTTTCGTATGCCGCTGTCAAAAAATGGTATTGAATGTATGACCTTGAAGTTTATAATTTATAGTCCAATTGCTTGGGACGGATACGGGACAAGGCATACGAAGGGTTAACGCACCAACACTGCAAAAAAAATGCTATAAAATGTATGCTTGCAAATAAGTGAATACCTTGAGATCTTGGATCGTATAAACGGACGTGTCTGTCAGCGGAGGCGGTTATCATAGTGTTGCTGAGCGGAGACCAGTCCACGTCAAAGAACGCCTTGTTGCCTGCAATTGCCAGAATCATTGTTGTCATTATAAAAAAATAGGTAAATGGGTCAAAATTCTTTTCGTTATCTTATTTTGTGTCCCTAAAAAACGTGACGCAGTGGTGATTTTTGTATGAGATGATGTTTTGTTCTAATTTTCTGATGTATGGATTAAAATGTACCGTGAAAAAGAAATACAAGTGCATCGGATTTTTTTTTGTCGGAAGCGTGACGCTTCCGACAAAAAAAAGTGTGGTATGAAACAAGACAATGAAAATAATTTTGACACAAATAGACTTTTTTAAATTACCTACACAAGACATGTTTACGAAAAAAACCCGCCTAGTATATATATAGCCTGTAAGATATGAGTAACAAAATGCCTTGAAAGCCTCCGAAAGGTTTTTAAATACCCTTTGCTTTTGTCACAAGACATAGCATGGTCTTGTACGGTCGGCTCTAATAATATGTTGATTTTGATCCCTATGCCCTTGACATACGTTCCGAAATGTATACATATTATTAGACGTGACTGTACATTACAATGCTGACCGTATAAAATTGAGAACCAGTGATATAATCAATCAGAAGCGCTAAATTGGACGTAGTTAAGAAAAAACGATCCAGTCCACACAAGTCTGTCCACTAAATTTAAGTCTTATTTCAAAAGGAATAGTTAGTAATCTCAATAACAAATTTCAGAGGTTATAAATTATCATCAGACAATCTCTTTTAGATACACCTAAATGTTATATAAAAAAGATCGCTCATTAGCGATAAGACCGCCTGTTGTTTACTTCTGTTTGTAATCGTAATTATTTTACATTGTATTCTGCATTTATCGATATACATATGTATAATCGGTAGTCGATAAATGAGAAGTCCCTAAGACAGCTCAAAAATGCTACCAGAATTCCGATGTCTGATTATCATGTTCAAAATGTAGTTACCGGCAATTTCCTGTTTGATGCCATTGAGTTCGCAATCCCATATCTTGAGCAGATGGTCCCATCCACTGGACAAGATAGTGTTGAAGTCCATCCACTGTACGCCCGACACGGCTTCTCTGTGCCCTTTCAGGGTTGCCAGTGGCTCCTGAGTTAAACAAATTTTGTTTATTAAAATTACATATGGCAATAGGTAGTCTCTGCTCGCCTGCGACCATAAGTAACATGGACATCTAACGCCAGCTCAAAATGCCCCCAAAAACAATTGTTCAATTGTGCCAAGATGGGCAGGACATAGCGCTTTTCTTAACACCGCGCATATGTCGACGCAACATCTTTGACAAATGCTTATAGAATATAGCCAATCAAAACTTTGATGGACCAATCACAACTATTTTTAAATCATCAGGGTGCTGTGTAGTTAAGAACTGCTGGGTGCTTAGAATTTCTAACGCTTAATCGTTAGTCGTAAACGAAAGGCTACCTGTCTTTGTCGCACTAATATGGAAGAGTAACAGAGAGGGAAAACTACGATATGCTACTAAGCGTTAGCGATTGGCAACTTGTCTAAGCGCCCAGGTGCATTCCACGAAAAAGTCATCTTTGTCGGGAACGTGACGGCTATGACAGACCTTAGAAATACATGGAAAGTGAGAGGAAAATTTAGACACAGCAAAAATTTTATTTTGTTTTGATTAGGAATGAATGAATGAATAACTTTGAATAAATTTGTGTAAGATGTCCCAAGATATTTATTTATTTATTTAACTTACATTAACCTAGAATAAAAGCTCTGACATCACTAAAACTTTTAAGTAATAATAGCTGTCTAACTATAATTATTTAATTCATTCTAACAAACCCAAAAGGTAGGTATAGTTCATTTAATTGATTACAATGTTGCAACTTGACTTCAGAATAATGATTGTGTGTATAACCTGAAATCTGGTTATTTGTGTGTAATTTTCTTACTCACCCGTGTATTTCCATGATCAGGGCCATGACTTGATTTGCTTCTCTTCTTGGCTGGTACATTATCCTCATCAGACAGACCTAAGGACCAAAATTAATTTATGTAAATCAATCTTTTCATACAATTTTATTCTTTCTCCAACATACTTATAGGTAGGTATTTAAATTAATTGTATTTGCATTTATTGTTGAAAAAAAAATCATACAAAGACACATGTTAAAAATACAAACAACTGCTTTGTATTTTTATGTCACTAAAATGATATCATAAATATTTTATTGACATATGAATTATGTTGCAGAGAGTAGCCCCCTTATTCATAAACGTCTGCTAACTTAACAAGCCGCTAAGTATTATTTGTCCCTTTTGCTCTTATGGACACATTGTTAAGATCGAAAGGGACAAACAATTATTAGTGGCTTGGTAAGTTAGCAGACGTTTATGAATAAGGGGGTAGGTCTTCATTATGAAGCACTGAACCCGTTCTATTGTGATGCATGATAGTTGATTATGTCTCACAATAGTTTAAATTCAGCATATGAACCCTTGAGGCATTATTATTATTATTTAACAATGTTATCCACATTTTCGGTTTCTTTTAATACAGTTAAAAAAAGCCTAGTATTGTTTCATTGGTCCCTTCTGGGTAAAAGCCTCCTACATTTCTTTCCATTTCTGTCTCTTGAGGCGTAGTCACAATATTTAATTAAATAATTAATAAATACACTAGCAGCTCATAGAGCTGATGTGTGTATATCACTGCACTTGTATTTAAATTGCACTATTTAAAGTCTTAAAATAAGTGTCTAGTCTATTTTTGAAAATATTCACTGATGGTGCACTAACAACAGTTTCTGGTAAAGAGTTCCATATAGTCACTACACGATTCGGTAAGAAGTGTTTTCTTGGGTTGCTAGCACACAGAGGCTTAACAATTTTTTTAGAATGACCTCTTAATCTATCATTCTGGATTAACTTGTACAGGTAATATACAGTAGAACCCGCTTAATACGATCACGTTTAATACGATTTCCCTCATAATACGCCATTTTATGCCGGTCCCTGCAAGTTCAGTCATATTTTTCTACATTTTTGTATGGTTAATACGATTCATAGTCCCGTTTAATACGCTATCTGTAACTGTAACCCAAGTTACATAAAAGTTACCTACAAAGGAGGAGCAATCAGTAGAATTATTTTTTCCAGTCTATTTTCGATATATAATCGATATAATAAAATTAGAACCTTCCTGGTCATATTATGGCATTATTTACTTAAAGATTTAAGCAGGAAGGTTCTAATTTTATTATATCAATTGGAAATTAGACTGGAAAAAATAATTCTGCTGATTGCTCCTCCTTTGTAGGTAACTTTGTTGTACTGACTAAGCGACCAGTAAAGTTCATGACATGATCCCATCGCATACACCTGTATGTGCAACCTTAGTACAATTTGCTTCATTTATATATTATCTTCATCTGTGCCTCCGAATCAGTTATATATATAGGTACATATGTATAACAAAAATATCTCATGTGTAACATTTCGCTGTAAAAGTGAAAAAATGCAAATAAAACAATTTCTTCCCGCATAATACGCTTTCCCGCTTAAGACGAGTTTTTTGTCTGGTCCCTAAAAAATCGTATTAACGGGGTTTCACTGTATTTGAATTTGAAGACATGCTACTCACTGGCACTCCATAAGCATATGTTTGTGTCCCAGCTGCCAGTAGCCAGTCGGGATGCGTCCGCTGACACAGATAAGCTCTCCACACCCTTCTCATGGCCCCGGCACGTCACCACACAATCCACGGAGTTGTTGGAGACATTCCATACCCAGAGCATGGCTGATTGATCATGAGATCCACTGGAAAGATTTTTTTTAATTTATGCAGTATAAAAATTTACAAGAATGTATTACACAACTGAAATGGAACCAGTGTATTTTCAGTAGTTATTTTTTATTTATCATAATAAATAAATATCTTGGGACATCTTACACAATTCAACCTAGTCCCATGGTAAGCTCAATTAAGGCTTGTGTTGTGGGTACCAGGCGACAATATATATAATAGATAGATATGTATAGATACTTAGATACATACACAGCCATGACCAAGGAACAAACATTTGTGATAAATAAATACACAAAGAATGCCCTCGCCGGGATTCGAACCCGGAACCTAGTAGCCAGCTTCGTAGGCAGGGTCACTACCAACTAGGCTACAGAGGCTGACAAATAATCAAAATTAACACATTCAGACCCTCGACTTTGATTAAATGACTGTCCAAATGTTATATATGCAATACTAAAAATGTTAAGACATTACTCAACCAAACATGTTAAGATTCTTCAGCATTTAAAAGTCATGTAGTGTCTTGTGTCTTGTCAAAAGGGATTATTTACACTGTCAATAGAGATTATTTCTCTTATGAAAACATAGAAAATAACCCTTGTTGACAGAGTGGAAATAAGCCCTTTTGAAAAGACACCCCAATTGTTAATTTGCCTCACCTGGCAAATACTGCCTGATCACCATCAACTGACACCCAGGAGACTGCTTTAATTGGAGATGTGTGGCCTGGTATAGCAAGCTTGTGCTGGCCCTTGGTCGTCCAAATGTGAAGACTGTTATCATAGCTGCCTGATAAAATCCTGGAATTTAGAATACATACATACATAAGTATTCTCTTTTGGACCAGCCATCAAACAAGAATATTGCCTTCTGTGGGAGCTAAGTCAGAGTAGACCTGGCTAATAACTTGAACATTCAAATTTAGAGCTAGGAAAATAATTGACTCGTGTGTGGAGTTGTAAAAACTACTTCTAAGAAAAGTCTTTGAATTGGATGCTAAGTAGCTTTCTTAGAACGCCACATTAACATTGTATCAATGCTCATAATAAATACTCAATGTTGTAGCTAATATAAAATAAGAATAAGACTATAAAATAAGACTGTTGCTGAATTTAAGCCTCCCGTTTGGACCTTCACTAAAACACATAAATTCTAATAGTTACCAATTTCCACGGGCCTGAACTGCTGACACCCAATCATCGTGCATCACGCAGTCTTGAGGACTCGGGGCAGGGAATCTCTCCAGATATTCTATCTCCAAAGTCTGCTCTGTAGAAACACCTTTCTCTTGAAGATGATCACCAAGAGGCGAGCACAATAGCTCCCCAAACACCAAGAAGTCAAATTCAACTGTCTTGGATGAGCTGTCAGTCTCTTTGAGCAATGCATTGACCAATGTGTTGAGTTCTGCAGATTGCACATTGCTTTGTATGGCATAGGGACTGTCGGGGACGGCATACCTGAAATAAGGTATCAAAAATATTACAATAGGTACATTTTAAAATGTGTAGAGTAAGATGACTGAAAAACTTGGCGAATTATGTCTGTCATGACAAAATCTAAACCACTTAGTTAGCACTATAAAGACAAGAAACAAACATTTCGACAATATATTGAAGCCAATCATTCAAGAATAAACCGGCAAATTTTTACATGAAACATGCATGGTACACACTTACTGTTCTTGTTTAGTAACGAATCGGACTTGTAACTGGGCCTCTGGGGCATCTACGTCCATGATGATACAACTGTGTATTACTGTAGAAAATGAATAGGCTAAAATGAATAAAATAATATTAATTCAGCGCACGTGTTGAGTTACTGAAACAACAATAATTTCTTTTGACTTGACGTTAAATTAGCTATAGCTTCATTTTGACAATGACAAATGACATATCGAAATTGACAACATTAGCTGTTCATTCCAATACTTCTTGATGTTTCCACATTCGGTGATTATTTAATATGAAAAAATGTTTCATTTTTATTTGTGGCCGTATGCTTTATTAGTAACATGAATAAAATATAAAGAATTATTGAACACTGATTATTTTATTCTATATTAACCAATTAACCAAATACGGGTGCTTGAAAATATATAAAATTATGAGCAATGAGTTCATAATTTTGAATTGGTCTTGTGCCACCATAACGGAGCTAATTTAGTGTTCGAGATAACTTTTTTACCCAAACTTGGCATTTAAATATTTTAAATGAATGTGGCCAAGTAAATCAATTTCTTCATAACAGCGCTAAAAACTGTACCTTTAATAGCTAAACTAAATCACTGAGACTGTCAATTTGACATATTATAAATACTAGGTTAGGAAGCGTGTTTCGTTTGGAATGTATAAATAAAAGTAAATAATTCAGAAAAATGGTGGTAAAGACTCATAAACCTAATCAAGAGCCTACAAATTATACTTTGAGTAGAAAGGCTGGCAGAAGTATTATTGACCATCGCCCTGTATTTTCACCAGATGAACAGTGAGTGAATTTTGAAAATATCTGTTTAATTCAACCATAATGAAATCAAATAAGTAATCTTTGAATAATTTTACAGATCTCTAGTAATAATAGTCGAAAATATTGCCCGAGTGTATAGTGTTCAGACAGGAGACTTAGTGCGAACACTCGAGGCTGAGGGTGAAATTGATGAACTGGTTGGCATTTGTTTTGATAAGGATGGTTTCAATTTGTATGGATGTTCTCGGAGTGGGCTACTTATTACATGGACTTTTGAAAACGGAATCGTTCTGAGAGAATTTGTGAGTACTTAATCTGTGAATATTATTTGTTAGAACTCACCTTTACACTAAAAATCGACTTATATACAAACTGAGATTCTTAATGGGAATTTATTGTAAGAGACCAGTATATTTGTAGAATCTCATCTCCCTTTTTTATGAGCCTATTTGTACTTAAGTCTACCTTGATCTTCCTATCTTCTATTACTTTGTTGGTCTTCCTCGTAAATATATATTTTTTTTACAAGTTTTATTATGAAGTAAAACCCTTAAATACCTAAAAAATCCTAAAAACACTATTTAACATATATATTTCTTTATGTTTCCAGAAATTACCTCTTGGTCCAAGAAAAGTTACCACATTTGATATAATTGACAGTGAGAGATGCTTTATAACTTCAGTTGGTCCAAACAATAAAATACACTGTGCAACATACTATTTAAAAAGGGGTGTATTAGAGGCAGAGTTCATAAATCAGGAAATAAATTACTTCGGAAGTGTCAAAGTGGCTATTGGATGGTGTAGAGGAGAGAGATTTGCTGCTGTAACAAACTTGACAAAATTTCTTTATATACTGAACTTGGATAAACCATACATCCATGCCTTGTGAGTATATAATATTATAATTATACACCTAAGGTCAAAAGTATGGAAACAAACATAAAAATGTATGCAAATCTGAAGTTTCTAAGTATCCAATTCATTTCATTCATTCACACTTGGGTACCAAAAAATTTATATTGTGTGCCACCAAGGGATTATAGTCCAAATAATAGATATGTGGCGGATTGCAAAATTATGATGTAAATAAAAATATAGTAAATATACCTACTGCAAACTTTAGAGTAATCTTATATAAATCTCAATACACAAAGAGTATTCACATTTGTTTTAAGTCAAGCAATGAAGCATACTTACACGATTTTCCGTTTTCCAGTCATTCCAACTATAATGAGTTCCGAATTTTGGATGTTGCAACACATCACAGTGAGCCCGCTGTGGCTATTGTGGATACACTTGGAAGAGCCACCATTTTCAGAGGCAATCTCTACCATTACAAGGAAGTTGCAAGAGAAGTATTGCATTGGCACTTCTTGCCACCATTCGCAGTGCGATTTTCACCATCAGGTATACTGATTCTGCATTTTAAGTACTTATGAATAATGAGTATTAAAATCATTAAATATGATCTTGACTCCATTATTGATATTTAGAACAAAATATCTTCATATTGAATCAGCTAGTAGTGCCAGCTACATTAGACAGACTGATCAACATTGCACTACAGATTCATGATGTTCATTCTAACCCTGTGATTGCTCAGTACTGAGCATAGTCCTCTCTCGCGAGCATGCCACCCATCCTGATCTTGTGCTAGTCTTATCCAAAAGCGTCCAGTGTTCTTTCTTACATATTTAAACCATCGAGGTGGTGCATTTCCGACGCTTCAAAGAGGCTACCAATCCATCAATGTTTCAGCAACGAGGCAGTAACGAGCTAGACAAGGAGTAAGCACTCTTAGGGCTGATTTTTCAATCCTCAGTTAAAATTATTACCATTCTTATCTAAGGTCGTTATTAAAAAAAGAGCTAACATTTATTTGACTGATAATGTTGACTGATAATGTTGACTGGGGATTAAAAAATCAGTCCTTAGTCTAGCAATATTCATCACCAAGTCCATTTGGGATTGGCAATGAAGTCTCTAACAGCATGCACACAAATTATTATAAAGCATTACCTACAATTGAATATTGCAAAGAATTTAACAAGTTGCATAGTCAAGTCTAACTCTATTAATAGCAATTTTTTTCTTAGGTGGCTACCTCATAACAGGCGGTATGGAGAAGGTGTTAGTGAAATGGAGTATAGCAAACTTATCCAACAAGGCGGGAGCAAAGGAGTTCATCCCAAGATTACCTGGGATTGTGAAGCATATTGCTGTTAGCAATGCTAATATTGCAGTTTCTTTATCAAACAATTGTAAGTTATCTTTAAATGTATTAACATAGCCCACACATCCAAACTGATATTTGGCAGTTCATGTGTGCTTACATTATATATGAAAACAGCTTTTGACAGTTATATAAATAATGCAATTCTAAATATGTACTTACACAGAGAAAACCCAGTAAGTGTAGCATATAATTGGTGCAACAGTATTTCGTCGAGAGATAGACTTTCCCTCTTTTAACAACTATATTTATATACGATAACTATCTCGCGGGGACATACCTACTTCACAACTAAGTATCAAAATGTTGGACTCCCTGGAAACCGTTAACTTTCGAACATGGTCGTGACACTCGTGACACTTGTGAGTGTGACACACCTGTCAAACTAATAAGGGCTTGTCCATTAAGCACGTCATACTTTATAGGGTTAGGGGGGGTCAAGAAATAATCACCAATTATCACCATAGTGGTCATCGGACAAATGACGTGGTACTCTCTGCTGAACAGCATTAGAGCTAGTAAAAAAAAAATCATCTACACTTTTCTTTAAGATCACTTTTGAAATATAACACGATGTCAAACCCGGAACAAGTGTTACAAAAAAACGTAGGAAATAAATTACACGTCATATTGGCTGGGTGGGGGAGGGGTCCAAAATTGGTCAAAATCGTATGACGTGATCAATGGACAAGCCCTAAGAAATACTCAAGTGCCAAATATGAAGCGATTTAAAACATTTCTCATTGAATGAACGAATTGCTTCCAGCTGTGGTTATTTCAAACGCTCAAATGCGCGTACACTGCACAATACTAGAATGCGGCGGGCTATCTTCAGTGGCGCGGTCCACAGGTGGAACACTGGCGTACCACAGGATATCTGGTTGCCTGTTCATGGGAGGCCGACCAGGGCACCTGCAGATGTACTCTACGAAGACCGACAAAATGCTGTTCAATGTAAGCTCAGTGATAATAAAAACTACGAGACAGTAGCATTTTCTTGCATGGCGCTTTCCATCTCTCACATTGTCTCCGAATGCAGATTGGCATCAGTCTATATCGTCAGGGATAATGCAATACCGCGTAACTAGCACTCTTCGGGGTGGTTTGCACCAACCATATTGAATAGGCCGATGAACTTTATACAGAGGATGACTATGAAACTTCCCATACAAAAGATTTTGGCAAAGGATTTAACCCTAACCAACGATTTGGGGTAACGCCTCTTACTCGTAATTATCATTCGTAAATACTGTGTATCTACACAACGCCAACGAACGTAAAATCCTTATTAGAATATATCAGTTCAAATACCTACCTGTAAAGTTTTACCCCCTTATTCATAAACGTTTGTTATCTTAACAAGCCGCAAATAATTGTTTGTCCCTTTCAATCTTAATAATGTGTCCATAAGAGCAAAAGGGACAAACAATTATTAGCGGCTTGTTAAGTTAACAAACGTTTATGAATAAGGGGGTTAGGTTGTAAAGTTTTGTGCAGATATGCAGTATGTGCTAGTGCTACCTAACTAGAGGTAGTTTTGCCCTATGGGTGTTGAGTAGATACGCAGTATTTACGAGTGCTAGTTACGCGGTATCGCAATTTCCCCGACGATATGTTCAATTTGGAACACAGAACGTTGTACAAAAACATGTAGAATTTGCATGTGAAATTGATATTTGCAGTATCCTGCGTAAAACGCACCACTTTAAGTAAATCAAACCTATATTACCTCATATGCAGCTGATTGCTCAGCCATCAGAATAGTGTAATAAAATACCATGTCTCTCAATTGTCAGTTACCACTCCCAATTTTCCTGTATGTAGTTTTAATAAATTGACTATGTGCAATTTATTTTCAGCTTGACATTACACAAATGAATAGTATACCATCTGAATCTAAACAAAACCTTATCCCACTGGAGACAGAAGTAACTTGCGCGGCTATCAATTCGCTAGGCACGTGGCTCGTCACTTCAGAATATCGACATGATGGTGTATTATACCCTGAAGAAAGGCTCAAGTTTTGGGTCGCCAAAACTGGACCCAAAAGCACAGCTCCCTTCGTACTCGCAACTTGCGTTAATCTCTCTCACGGTGGTTCTAAAGTCGTATCAATAGCCCTTAACGCTGCAGGAAATGTTTGCATAACCGCAGGCACCGATCAAAAATTTAGAATTTGGAAGAGAGAATTCCCCACACCAAAAAAACACAACTGGTATTGCTACACGGCGTGTTATTATTCATCTGGAGTCACTCTCTTCACGACCAGTAGCATCTATAATGACATCAAAAGGTTCGAAGTGAAAAATCTGTTTGAGAAAGTCGAGCTGCCTTTTATGAAGACTGTTGGGCAGAAGGATGACGTCATACTGAAGATCATGAACATGCATAAGGAACCTACTATGGCTCAGAAAGAGGAGTCTGTGGAGGTTGATTCTGAGACAGAAATGGGGGGAGTGGCGATATCGCAGGACGGTTCGCTAATCGCCGCTTGGTTTGGTTGCAAGCTGACACTTTGGGACACGCATTTGTGCAGTTTGAAAACGACTCTGTCGCATCCAGCCTTGCGTCCTAAAGGGAAGCACGTGCAATTCGGAACAAATGATGCCGCACACTATGTGAGTATTATCAATTGTCTTTCAATTTAAAACATGTGGTGCCTGGCAAGAGTTATATATAATAGATAGGAACATGTTTTCGAATCAAGTAGTTGTAATAACTAAACAATAATTTATAGAACATAGAATAGATAGTAGTTTCTTCGCAATCGCCTAGAATCCAGTAGCAAAGGATTAGAAAAACTACCCTCTAGAAGTGTGTTATAGTATCAACTTTTTGTTATGTTCTAAAGTTGCATGTGGGTCAATCGCCTTTTTTTTGTTATTCTATCACGTCACTCAGGGGACACAAGTTGCATATTTTCTTAGAATAAATTATCCGGCACACTCTAATAATAGTGGTTGATTCACCATAGAAAGGCTAGGTCATCATCAATATCATCATCATCATATCAGCAGAAAAACTGCTGCTGAACGGGGTACGTTCAGCAGCAGTGTTTCTGCTGATATTAAATGGCAATATTGAAGATTGCCAGAAAGACCGGTCATGCGCCACCCACATCCAGCGGATTCCTGCGACCTTTACTATATCATCAGTCCACCTTGTGGGGGACCTACCCCAAGGCCGCTTAACCATTAAAAACAATGTTTTGTAAATTTTAATATTATTAAACAGAGATTTTAAGGGTAACCCAGGAGGCTTATATGATGGTCAAGCGTTTACCGTCTATCGTGTTACCCGTCAGCCTCGCACTTGCACACTTGTTAGAACATGCCGGCAACCACGACAACCGATAAACACAGGACCACAATAAGCCTACACGAGAACTTAACCATAGCAACATGTGACAGAAAAAGATGATTGACTCATTTAATATAATATTTCATCAGTTGATTGTTCTTTCAGCTGGTATGTACAACCGAGAGCTGTCTCGCGGTATTCAGTCTCCTTTCCCTCTCTGTGAAGTGGTTGGTGCGGATTAGACCGACGTGTCTCGTCTCTGACATCAACTCCAACAAAATGGCGATAGTCACCGACCAGAATGACGGTAAGTCGTAATTTTAAAGAATGCCTGTTTGGCTATTGTGATCAGAGTTATAAAAGCGCGTCGACCTTGCTTATTAGGCTGTAAAAAGTAAGGCAAGTGAATATTACATCTAGTATTATTATATTTCGACAGTATGTCGCCGCGAGATACATTTGCCGTCGTATGCTAACCCTATAATTCGATATCTACCTACCTGTGGATCTATGAATAAATAAATAAAACATGAAACTGTACGCCATATTTTAAATTGTCTTTAAAAACGGTTGACAAGTTTCACCTCTTCAATATCGCGCTAATGAATTTCTACATATAATAATATTATACTTCCTTTCTACCTATATAAACTAATTTAATTTTAAGGTGTTGTGTCTATCAGAGTTTTGACTGGCTATATTCTGTTTACATTTGTCCAAGATGTTAGCGGTGTTAAGAAATGCGCGGCTCAATTGTACAATTTGTTTTTGGGGTAATTTTTGAGCTCGCGTTCGCTGTTACAGCGAAAAATTCTACGATTTATAAGTCCACAGATGTCCCGTACAAACACGGTTTTTTTAAATAGTGGGTTTATCGAAGTCTTTCGTGACGAAGAGTTAAAAATTGCTCAAAAAAAATTCTTCTTCATCATCATCATCAGCGTGTATTCGCCCATCGTTGGGCATACGCCTCTCCAATTTTCTTCTACACAGAGCGGTTTTCTGTTTCCCTCTTCCAAAATGACCCTGCTATCTCCCTTATCGTCGGGTGAGAATGCAATTGTGCCATATCCATTTTTAAGCAAAATCGGTTTTTAATGGTTCTTGATAGAATATTTTTTTTGTAGTTTATAACAGTAATCGATTTTTAAAAATTCTTATTTTATACTTAAAAAAAACATATATTTTTGTGCCATATCCTCAAACCGCAATACATTGTGATTACAATATTGTGTCATGTCCAGACATGACACAAATTTACGGTTAACAGCCTATTTATCAGTGTGCCAAGCGACTAACCGATCAACATTTTTGTGACATAATCCATTAATCGATTTGATTGTATCGATTCGATACTTTTTTTACCTACCCTCTCTTTTGATAAATGCCAATAAAGAAGGTAGGTTTGATTCATAATGATTTGTGTCATTCATACTTCAAGCTTTTATCTTAATAAGTTGGTGATATAATTATGAGTAGGTACCTAACCATAAATTGTAAGAAATGACATATACTACAGAAAAAGTGACCGAACTCCCAATGACCAGGACTGGAATCGAACCAGCGACCTCCTGCTCTCCTGCCATGCCATGCTATTTAAGTCCTGGCAACAGGAGGCCTCGGTCACTGTTCCTAAAGTACATATTATATGACATGTCTTTTAATTTATAGAGCGTGTAGTTAAACTGTAATTTTATTAGTTGATAAGAAATTATAACGTTATTATGTCATTCATTAGTAAACGTATTATAAGCTGTTCTCATCGATATTTTTTCATATAGATATTAGCACTAGATATCGTTCAAAAGCTTATCATTTCACAAAATAGAGAAGATCACCTATTAGATGGTACCTATTTACAAGAAAGTAAAAAATTGATTCACATAAATATTGGGAATCAATATTGGCACCATATTCACGTGAATAGGTATGTCTTTATATTTGAGATAAATTATCGTCTTAAATAACTTTTATTTGCATAAACAATTGCTTTTTAATGTCTACCTTTCTTGACATTGCACTAACATTTTGTGACACATCCATAACTTTGTGTCATATCATACATAGCAAGTTAAACATTTTCTTACCAAAATGGATATGGCAATTGTAAAACTACTTATATCTCATGACTATAATAAGTTAAACATTAATTGTATATAACAAAAAATAGTAAATTAATATACTAAAGTGTCAGTTAAGTTAAATATTGCAAAATTATAAGACATTTCAAGAAATATTTTTTTTTGTTTCATTTCGCTCTCCTGTAAACCAAGGCAAGTGGCGTATAGCACAATTGCATTCTCAGCCGACGTTATGTCATCGGACCATCGGGCTGGTGGTCTGCCCACAATTCTTCTGCCAAGCCGGGGTTTCCACTCTAAAACGCGCTTACTCCAGCGTTCGTCGTGTCGTCAACACACGTGACCGGCCCATGCCCAAAAAATATATCTTAACACGTTCGACGCCGGTGACACACATATGCGGCACACATATTTTGCGGCAAAACAGGGTTATTAGACTTATTACTGGACTCCAAAAAACCCGAAGTACTAGCATGCAGTGAGACGTGGTGCAAAAACTACGAAATCGAAAGAGTGAGGTTAAGTTGTTACCGACTCGCAAATAGCTACTGTCGCAAAACGATAGCACATGGCGGGGTCGCGCTGTTCACACGGGATGATATTGTGTATCGGCAGCGAAACGATCTGCAAAGCCTGGCGATTGAGTTCGACTTTGAATTCACCGCTATTGAAATTTGTAATTTAAATTTAATTATTATTGTATTATATCGCACCGGAAATGGTAACTTTGACATGTATTTAAATAATTTAGAATTATTATTAGATAAGTTAACAGGTGAAGACAAGAAATTTGTTTTAGTCGGAGATCAAAATGTCGATTTTTCATCGGATAACATTCTGAAACGGCGAGTAGACGAAATCCTTCGAAGCTACATGTGCATAAATTGTATCTCGTTTCCGACCCGTGTGACAGCGCACAGTGCAACTAGCATTGACTGCGCGCTGGCGCCGCGCGGGTGGCGGGGCGTCGCGGCCGCGCCGCTCGACACCCCCATCAGCGACCACAGCGCCCAGCTGATCACCTTGCCCACGGGCCAGCCAACTAAACACATAAATGCTAACTCATTCATCCAAAAGCGACTATATACAGACCAATCATTATTAACGTTTTATATTGACATCGAGAATTATAATTGGAATTTTATTTTTGACAAAATGCTCTCTATTGACGATAAATTTAATAAATTGTTTAATATTCTAAGACATTATATTGATATCCATTTTCCGACTAAAAACATATTGATTAAGAAACGTAAACAGGTCCCATGGCTGACAGAAACACTCTCGACTCTAATTATTGACTACAATGACCTGACTGAAATGAAACGTCAGTATCCGGAACTCGAAACACTTTCGGACTGCATTACGCATCAGGCAGATCGTATAAAATCCGAAACCCTGTCAGCACGACGAGAGTATTATGGAAGCCGTATCGCCGAGAGTAAAAACCCTTCGAAGGAAATGTGGCGAGTTGTCAACCAAGAAGCGTCCACAAAACAGTCGCAACACAATATCACACTCAAGGATGACAACGGGAGAAACATACCACCTCAACAAGTGCCGGAACACTTGAACCAACACTTTCTCACTGTAGCTTCGAAGTTTAAATTAAACACTAATAAAGCGGACTCTGTACAGTACCTAAAACAATATTTACATAACACAACCACACCCGACTTAGTATTACCGACTATCACGTTAACGGATCTAAATCGTACGTTACGGTCCATGATTAAAAAAAATACGACCTTAGATATATATGACATCTCACTGAACATACTCGAGTGTATTTGGCCAGTCGTTGCAGGGCTACTCGTAGAACTCATAAACACCATGTTCACTTGCGGAGTATACCCTAGCGTACTAAAATCCACACGAGTATGTCCAGTATATAAGGGAAAAGGCGAAAAATGCTCTGTAGATAACTACAGACCAATTACAATTGTGCCAAATATTTCCAAAATTGTTGAGTCGATATTATCTACCACTTTAATGCACCATCTAGAATCAAATGACTTACTGACAGACAGACAATTTGCATACAGAAAAAATAGGTCCACAACAACAGCTGCATATCAGATATACGACACAATAACAACCGCGTTGGATACAAGTGAAAAGGTAGCAGGGGTATTCTGCGATTTATCGAAAGCGTTCGATGTAATAAGTCATGAACTATTATTGGAAAAGATTCGTCACTACGGAATCACAAATGGAGTTCATGACTTATTTGCATCGTTCCTTCGCGATAGAAAGCAGACGGTAGAGGTGAAAATGGAGGTGTCGGGTGGAAACATCAAAAGCATAAAATCCGAGGCAGGTGTATTAAAACAAGGAATACCCCAAGGTTCGGCGCTCGGAAATACCCTGTTTTTGATGTTTGTAAACGATCTACCTACCTCTGTGCCCGAAGGGAAGATGGTGCTGTTTGCTGATGATACCACCGTGATAGTCACCGCACACACGTATCCACAGCTTGAAAATAACATATCAAAGGCATGCGGTCAACTTCACGAGTGGTTCTCGGCAAACGGTCTCATACTGAATACCTCCAAGTCTAATGTCATGATATTTTCAGCTGGACACACCACACACATGCCACTTATACAGAGTCCGATACCGAAATGCGACTCGTGCCGGTTCCTTGGATTCACAATTGACGCCAAGTTAAATTGGAAGGAGCACGTAGACAATTTGTGTAACAGGTTAGGAGGCGCCATATTTGCACTGCGCAAGCTGAAACCAATTGTCTCAAATAGTGCTTTGATGCAAATATACTACGCGTACTTTTTTTCAATAATTAATTATGGTATCATTTTGTACGGTAATTCAACTTATTCTGACCGATTATTTATACTGCAAAAACGGGCCGTACGAATATTGGCAGGCGTGAATCCGAGGTACTCGTGCAGAGAACTTTTCAAAAAACTTAATATAATGACCTATTACTCGCTATACTTATACGAGATCATAATGTTTACGCGTAAAAATATTCACATATTTAAACGGTCGAATATGGCAGGCAGAATAACCCGTCAGACGGGGCGACTACTGCCCGTGCCGCGGCGACTAGCGTTACTCGATAAGAGCCCGCGAGTAATAGGTCCGTCGCTTTATGAACGTCTACCCGCCGAAATCAGAAATGAAACATCACACGACATGTTTGAAAACCGATTAAAAAAATTATTTTTGATGAATTCAATGTATTCTGTAAGCGAATACATCGAAAAATATACGTATTAAAATATATTTGTAATATTGACATTGTTGAAATCTAGTTAAGACATTTTAATTTTAAATTGAATATATTGTAATTTTATTGTTTTTTATACACTTGACGATCTTTTTGTGAATTTAATTATGCATTGATATTTAGAATTTGTTTTATTATTATTATTTTATATACATTTGACGATCTTTTTGTGAATTTAATTATGCATTGATTTTTAGAATTTGTTTTATTATTATTATTTTATATACATTTGACGATCTTTTTGTGAATTTGTGCTATTTGTTAACAAATGACATGTAATTTTCATTAAGAAATAAATAAATCTATCTATCTATCTATCTATCTATGTGACCGAAAAAACTGCACTCCTATGCCAGTGACACACATACGTGATCAAAGTAATCTTATTCTTATGCCACTAGCATTAATCAAGTTCTCACTCCTATGCCAGTGGCATCGAAATACGAACGTTTTTGACACAGTGCTGTGTCACCGGTATAGGGGTACAATCTTTTCGGTCCCACATGCGTGTCACTGGCATAGGATTTCTATCAGATAATTTCGATCGGCATAGTATAAGCACTTAGTGAAACAGTACCGGAGGCGAACGTGTTAACTAATAACTCTGAAGAAAACTTTTCTTACGTGACGTATTACGTGTAGACGTAATACGTCACGCGTTTGTACTGGACATGGAATGCTCCTTATGGTCGCAGATGAATATGTAAGATTATCCCTTTCAATCTTTTCAGTGTTCGTATTCAACCCGCACAGCTCAACGCCGATCGTGAGACAGAACCGAGTACTAGACCCCCGCAACGGCGTGATCAACGCTTGCGCCTTCGTCCAGTCCGCTAAGTACAACGAAGTGCGGCTGTACCTCATGAGGAACGATTCGGTAAGGATTTTTTTTTAGAATATTCTTCTGGTCTGAGAAAGAGACGTCTAGCTTACAATCACGGGTGACACAAGATAAAGCAGGACAGCAGTATTATCTTCATGTGTTCCGGAGGCTTTTCTAAGATGAAATGGAGTGTACAGTAGGCTGGAATTCTATGCATTTTTGAGCTGAAGAATCGTACGTAATGTTAAACGTTTGAGTTTAGACTTTTTCTTGTACACATTTACTGGCACTAATCGCGCGAGTTACCATTTTCTTAATTTGTTACCTAGTTTTTATTATTATTTATTATTATTATTAAGAGCCTGTACTGTCCCACTGCAGGGCAAAGGCCTCCCTCAAATTCTTCCACGTATCCCTATTCCCTGAAGTCTCCCACCAGTCCTTGTCAAAGACGTCAAGCTCGTCACGCCATCTCTGGCGCGGTCTACCGCGACGCCTTACGAGTTGTGGCACCCACTGTGTGGTT
This sequence comes from Thaumatotibia leucotreta, assembly GCA_025490895.1. Taxonomy (NCBI): domain Eukaryota; kingdom Metazoa; phylum Arthropoda; class Insecta; order Lepidoptera; family Tortricidae; genus Thaumatotibia; species Thaumatotibia leucotreta. Next base: position 174,842 of record JALPQI010000094.1, read on the forward strand.
AACTTAGCCCACAGGTCATCCGGCATCCGACAGACGTGTCCCGCCCAGTCCCATTTAAGCTTGGCGGCAGTTGCAGCTACGTCTGTTATTCCCGTTCTGGAGCGTAGTATTGTATTCTTAATGCGATCGGCTAATTTCACGCTCAAAATACTACGCTCCATGGCCCGCTGACAAACCTTGAGTTTGGATTTTTGAGCTTTCGTCAAAGACCAAGTCTGTGCTCCATAGGAAAGGATGGGGAGTATGCACATGTCCATGAGTTTTCTTTTCAAAGATATTGGGAGGTTTCCCTTCATGTGCTCCTTCATGGACCAAAAGCTCCTCCAGGCGTTTTCGGTCCGTCTCGCGACTTCTTTATCTTGCCGTTCCTGGAAGGAAACTATTTGGCCCAGGTATATATACTCATGGACATATTCTATTTCCCTCCCATCCACTTCTATTTTTCTTGTTGCACTATTGGTCATGAGCTTAGTCTTTGACATGTTCATCATTAATCCAACCTCAAGGCTTGCCCTGCTTAGATCCTGCAGCATGTCGCAGAGGTCTGTAGCTAAAGAAGAAAAGAGGACAATGTCGTCGGCGAAACGCAGATTGGTTAACTGTTTTCCGCCGACGTCAATGCCCCTGTGCTTCCACCCTGCCGCCAGCTTCCTAAAGACTTGTTCAAGGGTGCTGGTGAATAATTTTGGTGACAAGGGATCACCTTGCTTGACGCCTTTTCTTATAATTTTTAGTATTTCTAAATTATTTTATTAATCCAAATATTTTTTTATTACCTAGGTTTAGATAACATTTATTTCTCATACCTTACAAATTTACAAATATTAAAATTTGTTAGCCATTAAACATCAGAAACATATGTTATTAATTGATTATTTATTATTAAAGTGTTGTCTGTAACATACGCAATATACAGAGAGGGTTAACAGAGGCTCCCATACTTACCATGAAGTATCCCATAGGTACATAGTAAACCATCACACAAATACTGAAGCGAAGTTTCCAGCCATTTCTGACCCGTGACACTACAAGCCTCATTCGAGAATTTTACGGCGGTAAATTTTTGCAAATTTTGTTTGACTGACTCGATAAAATCCGTGTCCATATTTTTATATCCAGTGTATGTCTGATACTAATATCATACAACTAACACATCGCACTAAATGTGGAGCTATTCAAATATTGAAGATCATACGTTGTGTAAGTATTGGCGTATTCAAATTACTAACCCTTGGATATATCATGCTAGTAATACCAAATTGGTAGGAAATATAATTCTTAATAATAAAAATAGAGGCTGGTTTTCTTTCAAGCGTGTTTCTAAACTAATGTCAGAGGCGTCAGGGCTCTGAAATCTTAGTACAGTCAAAAGCAAAATGCACCTAATTCTATGTAATAAGAACGTCCTAACATATTTAAATTCTGTCGAGACATATTTTTGCTCTTGACTTAGGTACAGTCAAAGTTTGATTGAAAACATCCTTTATCAGTATCCCTAACAACATTATCCACCTATAAAGTTAATATTTTATACAGGAAATCTACTGCCTCGAACCCGAAAATTCCAAAAAGGACCAGCTAGAAGTAATCTCGCACAAGAACCTACCGACGTCCAACTTCGGAGCGCTGTTGGCTGAACAACAGGTGTCCGAAGTCACTCCTGCGCAATTAGGCGAACTGGACGAACTTAATACTGATGCTTTGGGGACGAGAGCTATCAGCCAGGTATGGTATAATAGTACATTACGACACAAGTACGAAAAACATGAAATTAGAAACGAGTGGCGATGTTTTAAAACACGACAGATATGGAGTGTTTTAAATCGACACGAGTTACGAATTTCGTTTTTGCACGTGTCTCGTACGACGTTTTTTAGTGCAGATGGCCCTCCGAAATTTTGGACCTGACGTAAAATTACACACTTCTCGCACTAGAGCCTAAAAATGGCACCATCTGTACTAAAAATAATAATTTGGAACAAACCCCCTTATTCATTGTGATATTACCACAGATGGAAGCAATTCCTTCATTCAATGATAAATGTCTTAAAAACGCCTCGTATTTGGATCCTGGGTATTTCTTATTTAGTTTGACAGGTGTGTCACGACCATGCTCGAAAGTTAAGGGTTTTACAGGTAGTCCACCCTTTTGATACTAATTTATGAATGGAGTAGCCCCTGCGTCGAGCTTTCTGTTCATATAGAAACTTAAGTTTAGGTAACTTTCTGCACAGTATGGCTGTGATAATGATAACTCACAAATCTAAATGACAAATACCCTCCTAACTTAGCAAGCCATTAAGTATCGTTCGTCCCTTTCAATCTTTAGACATATTGATAACACCGAAAAGGACAAACAATACTTATTTTCAAATCATTATTGTACATCACGGTCCGTGAGACTGGAGTCATTAAAAGCCTTCCGCTAGATTATCGTTAGTAATACCGTACATACCTCCTTAAATGCACAATGTAGGTACTATTACTTACTTTATTGTATAATTAGCAATGACTGCTTCTGCTTAGTTTCAGAATACCCTTACAAAATCTTAAATCACCAGCATTTTTTTATATATGTTTTTTTTTTCAGTTCTTGTCAGCCGCCCCACACATGTTGCCGCCAGTCAGTCTCATTTGCACCGAATTCCTCGAACACATATCCGGTCAAGATATCGCCGAAGAGCCAGAGGAAGAAACAAGCGCTATGGAAATAGACCCCCTGTCTTCGGACGACGAGACGGACGTAAAAAAGAAAGCTCAAGTGGACCCTCAGACTCTATGGACGCCGAACTATGACGCGATTAAGAAGAAACGGTTAAAGAAGATACTTAAAACGCCGATGCTCCAAGAGGATGCTGCTGGTGCTATCTTTGGTTTAAGTCAATAAAGTTGTTTTAAGTATAATTTGTTGGGTGTCATTTGTTTCATTCCTTAGAATCCTTATTTATATTTGTAGTTTATACGGTACGCAATTTTCTGTGTTTATAACTCATCAAACATATTTTTTTTCACGCATAATTATATGTTAACGATTTTGGTACTTGTGCCATGGGCGTACGTTCTGAAATGTATACCTATCTACATATTTTATGTGACTTTACTGTTTATCTAGATTCTCTTCATCTAAATTTCGCAAGTTCAAATTAGGAAAAATAAATGGCAAAACCCTTATATCTAAGCGGGGATACCCGGTGTATTCTGATAAAGAACTACTTAATTAAATAGTGTACTTATATTATCATAAATACCGGTGACAAGTGACGTTCAAAGTCTACATAACAGAGTTAATTACACGGTGCTCGCGAGCATTGCGAAAGATCTTAACTGTGCATTCTAGGCATCAAAATAAACATAAAATATTATGAGACCAAAAGTCAATTCCACCAAAAAAAAATTTTTTTTTTTTTAGTCTTTTTGAATACTTCTTAACATTTCCAGTACTTTTTATCATAACAACAATTTGTTTAAATTATTTATTTCAATTGTTTTTTTAGATACAGGTTATTTCGTCAAGTCTATTCGTATTTTTTGATTGTCAGGCAAAAGGTGTGGTAATATTAGAACACATTGTGGTGGCGTTGTAATCATAAAGCAGTTAAATGACGAGTTACGTCGAAAAAGATAATTTCGAAAAAAGGTTGATTATCTCTGAAACCAAGCCGAATCCAGGAAATTTTATATAACATTAAAGACTCTAAATGTGGTCAGGAATCCAGCATTAAAATCTTTCGGAATGCTCACGAGCACCGTGTATACATGAGTATGATCTAAACTTATTTGTCTGTGATAAAATAATTACAAAATAAATAATACGTACAATCACCTCCATATCAAAGTAAATTGTATAGGTACATAATGGGTATATACTTCGGAACGCGAAGGCATGTGAGATATATATATGGCCTGGGGGTTACCACGCCGTACTAATGCGGTTCAGTTTAGGTCGAGAGAAAGGGACAACGTTATACGAGTCGTATATCACTGTCCCTTTTTCTGAATGTAAACTGAATGGCTATGACGTTTGTCTAAGGCGACCGGCCTGGCGAAAAACCATACGTGCGAGAGGGAGTTTCGATATCGGCCACTAGCTCTAAGTTATGGATTCGCTCGCCGCGAAAAAGTTACTACTAAGGTTTAACTATTATTATAAGCAATACTGCTATAATCTATTTTCATAGTTTTATTTGATTTAACCGAAGAATATGTTTAGTAGCAAACCTAAACATATTCTTCGGTTACATCAAATAAAACTATGTTTAACTATACATATTGATGTGTTTCTGTGTACTCGTAGTTGTACTGTACTGTTGATTATCTGAGTTCAATAACATTATTTACATTGATTAATTGTGATTCCTTTTGTATAAATAGGTACTCTTAGCGCTTATCGTTTCTCTGCCATTTTCATTTTTACATAGTGTTGTGTGAAGCAACTGTGAGACACTACGATGATCAAATTATTAGATTCCGAAGAAATAAAATCAATTATTAAACAATATGGGAATTTTAAGGTATCAGACTTTACAATTACAAAGTATTCCGAGAGCTTGATTGGGTATTTAGGAGAACATTTAAAATTAACAGTCACTTTAGAAGAAAATGGAATCCAGTTTGAACGAAAGTTTTTTGTGAAATGTATGCCAAATGACCAATGGTTGGCGGATTTTTTGATAGAAACAAATTTCTTTCGTAAGGAGTACGTGATGCTGAGTGACTTATTTTTGAAATTTGATCTGAATGGAGGTAAGTTGTCAAATTCGATATCAAGTCGTATAATTTAACGGTCACTGGATGTTGTTGTGTCATCTAGAGTGAGATGGGGCGCTAGAAATAAAATGAGAGCTCGCAGGCCCCTCCCCTGTTCAGCATTAAATTAATTAAATTACCTAGTATTGTCGACGGCGGAAATCGATTACATTTCAATCTAAACTATGTTTTGGTAGTAACTAATTATTCACCTAAACTAAACTTGTTTTGGGGGTGTAAAATGCAATAAGTTTACTTGTTCTATTTTATTTCTCATAACAATTCAAAAGTCCGGAACAAATTTCAAATAATAAGTATTACATTAATAATTATGAAGTAGGTAATTGAATTGATACGTAGCAGGTACTTACATTATCATTGCTATTGTTATTATCAAACCGGAATCAGAAGGGGATTTGAAAGTACTGTTGACACAACATTTACCAAGAAAATAGTTGTTTATAGATGTAGTGAGTGATTAATTAAGAGCCTCTGCACTTAAACTATGAATATACGAACATAACTATGAATATATCCTAGATTGACTTATACACTGTTGTGTCAAGAGTACTTTCGAATCCCTTTCTAATTGCGGGTTGATAATAAAACTAATTCACTTTAGATGTAACATACTTACCTACTGATTGCAGGAAACAAATGGCGACCGAAATCTTTGTTGATAAGAAAGGATTTGTTTGTATTTGAAGACGTAAAAGAATTGGGATACCAAATGCCTTGCCAACACGGCGTTTTTAATGACAAAGAAATGAAGGCTGTAGTGAAATCGTTAGCTCAATTTCATGCACAGACCTTCATTTACGAGGAAAAAATGTCTCGGGAACTAAATAGACCTTACAGGATTTGGGAAGAATTTAGCGATCACTTGAAAGAATGCGACAATCTTAGCTGGCGCAATACTGGGAGAAATGCTGTTATAGAATTCCTCAAAGTGAATTCTAAACGCAAAACTGAGCCAATTTTTTCGACCAATGTCACAAAATTATTAATCTCTTTATTCGACCAGGCTTTGAACTTAACGAAACCAAGTTCAAAATACCGAAATACTGTGATCCATCGCGATCTCTGGTGTAACAATATACTTATTAAAAACGATAATGGAAAGTATCACGCGCTCATAGTCGATTTCCAAACTGTGTTGTATTGTGCTCCTACATTGGACTTATCTTCACTTATATTCTTTAACACGACTAAAGATTTCAGAGACAAATATCTTGATAATATACTAGATGTTTATTACGAAGAGCTGTCTAAAGAAGTTGAACGTAAAGTTGGAATTGACTTTTCAACGATTACAAGTAAACATGAATTTCTAGAGTCGTTTGATGAAAGTATTTTATTTGGTATGACACAAGCAGCAATAATAGTGCCTATAGTAGCTATGTCTGTGAAAAAAAGGGAAGAACTATTTTGCGATCCCGAATCTATTAACAAGATAAACAACGTATCGCGTAGTAAAGAGATATTTAACGTGGCTGAGGAAGATGCAGGCTATTGCTCCAGGATTACCGAGCTCTTTGAAGAGATTGTTGATAGATATAGCTATCTTATGAATAAAGAACAGTAGGTAAACAATGTAGAAATATAAGTTTTTAAGCTAACATGGTTATTGACATTATTAGCATGACTTAAAACTGAATCTTTGCCATGGGTGCTTAATAATTGCAATTTACATGTTAAGGAGCTATGGAGAGGGCTATGCTCGGAGTTTCTCTGCGTGATCGAATCAGAAATGAGGAGATCCGTAGGCGAACTAAAGTTACTGACATAGCCCTCCGGATTAGCAAGCTGAAGTGGCAATGGGTAGGCCACATTGCACGCAGAGCGGATGGTCGATGGGGTCGAAAAGTGCTCGAGTGAAGACCACGGCTAGGCAAACGCAGCGTAGGACGTCCACCCACAAGATGGACAGACGGCCTTATGAAGGTCGCCGGGACACGCTGGATTCAGGTCGCATCTAACCGGTACATGCGGAGCTCCAGAGGGGAGGCCTATGTTCAGCACTGGACGTCTTATGGCTGAGATGATGATGATGATGACATGGTAAATATCCCGTTTTAAGACATACTAATCATGAGTTCTCAATAATTCCAATTTACCTGATAAATATCCTGTTTTAATCTAAGTCATACTACGAATGTATCAATTTAAATAACTACTTGGAATCGTTGGAATGCTAAGTAGGAAAATCGAAATTACAATAGTGTAAGATTGACATGTAAAAACTTATATTTAAGTTTAATATAGGAATACCTAAGTACATAATAATTAATAACGTCCATTTAATGTTAAAAAGATTATGACTTTTCTATTTTGAAACTGACTTCGTCGTTTGTCTATTGTAAAAATACTGCAAGTAGGTACTACAGTACCTGGTCCAAAATGGTCTGCATTTATTGAATAAAGATTCTATAGTCTTTGTAATAAGGTTCAATTGCAACTAATAGGAAAACATGTTAAAATAGATTCCCAAGTAATGTACCAGCTTAGGCTCGGGCACAAAAGCCTAAATAAATAAATAAATAAAATCGTCATTCAATAAATACTTATGGCCTTTTTTATGCAAGCAGGGTACATTACACTTGTGGTTTTCTTACAATAGGCAATGAAAAACGTCAGTTTGAAACTAAACGACTATACTATACCAGAAGGCCTAACCAAGATGCCATTGCCATTAATAAATGTATGAGAATGACAGATTCGGACGAAAAGTCACGTGACCATTTCCATACATTATTATGGTCACGTGACTTATCGCTTATCGTATACGATTGCAGAATGACATCTTAGCTAGGCCTGCAGGAAATTATATGGGAAAACTAATATTTAATTAATTCAATACATAATTGCTTTTAAGACCAAACCACGTTGTTGACAATACCGTTGCCTGCCGTTTAAATAAATGTCTGTTGTTTTAATATAAACTAGTGTTTTTTTATTGGGCTAATATTCTCATGTGTACCTATAATATGGTTTGAGTGAACCGCATCACACTTTAGCAGTAATTTTTAACAGATAAGATATTATAAAGCTTGTTTAGTGACGGAAAATCCAATGGAAGTGTGACATTCTACCTTCTACACAATATTGTTAGAAGCCTAGTTGGTAAACTCGGTATTTTTGCTTTGGTATATGACATCTAATATTTATTTATTTATTTACATATATAGTATTACTACTTAAAAAATGCAACTTTAAAATATTTAATAAAACAATTTGAGCTGTTCCACAATAATATGATTTAATTTTTCCGGTATGAAAACTATCAGGTACAAGATGTTTACAAAAGCGACATTTTATCTTCTTTACTTTCCTTTGCTTATCATTAGTTACTTACTTGTGTTAAACATTTGCTTTTAATTCATTACTTATTTATGATAAGCGTAAAATTACAACGACGTCTCTTGGTACTTCATATTAAATTCAATGAGGATCGAGTTAACACCAGAATATCGGGTTAGTTTAAAAAAATGGACTATGTTCATGCCATGTCATGTGATAAAGTGCAGTATGTAACAGAAGAAGACATCAAATTGATAGTTGCCAAATGTGGATACGACAACGATGCAGACGTCATAGAAAATTACGACGTCCGCTACGCCAGTGACAAAATGATCGGATTTGTGGCAGACTATTTAAAATTACAAATATCTGTAACAAACGGTTCAAACGGTAAACGGAATTTACTGTGTTTTTTCATCAAAGCGATTTCTAAAACAAATGCCGCCAAAGCGAGTATGGCTAAGAATTTCGGAGCCCTCGAAAAGGAAATCATGTTTTATGACGTTATCAAAAGGAATTTAACAGTTCCAGGTGAGGCAATGCTTTTTTTTAATCATACAAATGTTTCGTGAAAATACAAGGAAAAAAAATTATGCACTAACATCTGTAATAAATTTTCAAATATTAACCTTGCAGTAGTTAGCACTTTACCAAGGATACCTATTAGAAATGGTTTTCTTAAATTTTGTCTAACTTCTGCTGTTCAGCTTGTTTTATCCGATAGAATAAAATTATCTACACAAGAAATGACATCGAAAAAAACATCATTATTATTTTTTTTCAGAGATAACTCACACAGTTGTTTTCCCAAAAAAATACCGAATGTTAACTTAAACAGTTTTCGATTTCCCCATAGGTACATAACATACCTACTGCTACCTCTAAAAAATACTTTGTATGAGTGATGAATATGGGTTTCCATAATTTTTCTTGATATGATTTCAGGCTTGAAACCTTGGAGTCCACAGTTTGTAACATGCCTCCCGGACGCAGTGGTGTTTGAAGATTTATCAGCTCTAAAATATGAAATGAGAAACAGACGTGAAAAATTTGATGAACATCACACTTTACAAGCACTTCAAGCTTTGGCCAGATTTCATGCTAGCTCTATCATATTTGAAGTTGGAAAGACAAAAGAATTGCAACGACCTTATACTATCAATGAGCAGTATAAAGAAAATTTAGGAAGAGGTGGATACACCGAAACCGACCCTTGGTTCACTCAATGCAGAATAGCAGCTTTGGAAGCTGCAAAAGCTTATTCAAAATATAAATTAAATGTTGACTACATGAAAACTATCGAAAACCGCTGGTCTGCTGTTTTCAACTCCGCTTTGTTTTTAGCTGATCCCTCTTCAGAACATTATAACGTTATTTGTCATAGAGATTTATGGAATAATAATATTTTATTTCATTACAAAAGACTAGAAGACAACAGTGTTGTCCCTGATGATTGCGTGTTCGTCGATTTTGTCGCTGCGCGGTGTATGCCCCCCGCAGGCGACGTCATGCAACTACTACATTGCAATCTGAATCCTCAAGTACGGAAAGACAATCTTCACACCTTCTTGAATTATTACTACGATGAACTCAAAGCTATACTAGAAAGCAATAATATAGATATCCTAGATATTACGAGCAGAGAAAAATTTATGATCTCAGCTAAAGAACAAAATCTTTGGGGTCTTGTAACTCATATCAGTTTAGTGGAAGTATTTTGGCTGGATGACGATATGACGATAAATGCATTCACCGACTCTGCACAATTTCATGAAATAATGTACAATAATAAAGCGGATTACATTAAAAGTGTTATGGAAAATGACGAAGTGTATAAACTCACAGTCATGGAAGCAGTAGAAGAGTTTATTGAAGAATACCTTTTAAATGAAGACTAAGTAATTTGAAGTTAAATCATGTTGGGTTTATAAGTGAACATTTTATATTAACTTGTTCTACTTACCGCTGTTTGAGCTGTTTCACCTACCCGACCTGACCATACTTAGTTTCTTATTTCATAAGTAGGTAACTATAAGTAATTTAGTATTGTACAGTATAATGAAATATTATTTTGGTGTATATTTCAGTCATTTCCATTATTATATAGTTGTGTTTGCAATTTGCAGGTAACTACTTAATGTTAACGCAGGTTTAGAGTCCGACCGTAGTTTTATTTTCCACAGGTATTAGCATAAAGTCATGTTTCTGTAATGGAAATTAAAAATATTATTATATTATACATATATGTATATTTTAAAAAAATCTTGGGACATCTTACACAAATCGACCTAGTCCCACGGTAAGCTCAATGTGAAGGCTTGTGAAGTGGGTACCAAGCGACGATATATTTTATAGATAGATACATAGACATACATAGACAGTCATGACCAAGGAACAAATATTTGTAATAAATAAATACACAAATAATGCCCTCACTGGGATTCGAACCCTCTGAGAACCTCCAGCTTCGTAGGCAGGGTCACTACCAACTAGGCTACGGAGGCTGACAAATTCATGGTAATGTCAGGAAAAAATTACAATCTGGAAAAAAAATGGTGGAACCTAAATGATATTCTCCCAGTGATTGATAATGAAGGGACAAATGTATGCTTTATCTCGCCCTAATCCAGTCTAAAGAAGCTTTTTGCTTTCAACTTAATTTTTTTTTTTGCTTTGAAGCAGGGCTCACAGCTTACCACGGCGTAGTATCGTCGGTGTTGGGTTATGGGCTGTTGCTGTGGGGAAACTCAGTGCGAGAGTAACTGGGTAGCTTGCCTGATAATTCTATCAGGCAAGCTATTCATGTAACAATTCAGCAGTTTTAGTCAACAGTACAAAATATAAACAGGCTTTTTACGAGTTTTCTGTTTGAGCACTGTTTTTATAGTATCAAGGCATTTGGCTAACTTTAGTAACTGTAAATAATTGGTGTCAAATTCAAATGTTTTATTGCGTGGCATGTGTAGGTAGGTACATTTGGTGCTTATTTATAGCTAATAGCTAAGTACAGTATCAACATGAACCCTGAGAGGGTATAGTAACTTTAACGTTCGATGTCGACGCTGGAGCTTGATGGGCTGGGCTTAGTTTAACCAAAGAAACAATTGTACTAAATGTACCAAGAGGCATCGCACGAGACGAACATGGGAAATAACCGTTTGTGAGTCGTATACCTCGAAATAAAAAAATCGTAGCTTTTCACCTATTCGCGTTTCGCCGCGATAGCTTATTTTGTTGTGGCGTGTAATTTCGGTGGTATATTTTTAATAGATCTTGATTACAACAGTAGCTAATTTTGATGTAACATGTATTTTCAATAGATGTTTGCAGCAATAGCAAATTCTGATGTAGCATGTATTATCGATATAAATAAAATCTAATACCTATAAGTAAATACCCGCAAATAAATGTCGCATTTTACCTCAGTCGCATATTTTGTAGTACCTATTTTGTATTACAGAAGGGGTACTATTCGGTGTCAGAATATTTGACAGAATAAATTTAGGCATTTTTAATTTGTTTAAACTTTAATTTGTTTTAGTGTTATTTTTTTATTTTGATTACTTACCTGTAGATGCTAATTGTGTTTTTTTATTCCCATTGTAAAATTGACTTTTTTGTACCTATTTAAAATCTGACACTGTATAAATAATACGAAAATAAATGAATATGAATATTAACTGTATAAAAATGGCTATATCACGGGGATACAATAAAAATACATTCGCTTGTTAATCTCATTGTTACATCCATAATAAACTAGCTTTGGAAAATGGACTTTAAGGAACAAAAACACTGTCGTTTTATATTTATTTTTATAATTCATATAATTTATGCACAACGGGATTACATTACGTAACACTCATAAACAGGAGATTTAACTAAAAGTGCGAAATGCTTTTACAAAATAAAACTATAAAGGTGTAATGCTTAAAGGAAATATCGCGATATGTAATAACGCTTTATAAACAAATATCTATTGAAGTGAAGAAAAGCAAGAAAGTAAATATGCTATGAATTTAAAACACCATTGTAATTGGCTACCAGGGTCGCGTTTTATAAAGTTACAATTTACAATTTCGCTGTTTGCCTCTCTTTCTAGCCAATACGTGCGTGCGTTAGAGAGGCAAACAGCGAAATTGTAAATTGTAACTTTATAAAATGCGACCCTGTAATCATTTGTCAGCTCAGTAAATCTGGGTCACGTTTTATAAAGTTACAATTTACAATTTCGCTGTTTGCCTCTCTTTCTAGCCAATATGTGCGTGCGTTAGAGAGGCAAACAGCGAAATTGTAAATTGTAACTTTATAAAACGCGACCCTGGCCTACTACCGCGAAAATCGAAATTCGTAAATTTCGAGGATTTTTCTCTGTCACTTAAACGAATGCGTCATTAGAGTGAGAGAGACAAATCCTCGAAATTTACGAATCTCGATTTTCGCGGTAGGGCCGCTGCTCGGAAATTTTGAGATCGCGTCGAAACGCGAATAGGTGCAAGGATTTTTTGATTTCGAGGTATACGACTAACAAACGTTCAAATATAAAGTACACTCGGCTAAGATCGGATCTAATGTAAGATCGGATGACCGCAATAACTACTAAAATACCTAGTAGTATTTTTTCATCACTGGCAATATTATGAATGACGCCATTTCACGCGCTAGTACCAACTTTCAAACTTTTGACACTTTGCTTTCGTCATTGCTGCCAACATGGCCATATAAAAATAGTGTTGTACAACGACATTCGATTTTTATAGATAGTGTAAAAAATATTGACCTTGGCATTCAATAATTATTTTTTATCATACTTTTATAAATATCTTTAGAATACATTTATTACCGAATCTGAATTATTACTGAACTGGTGGACGTATTCAATATATTGATGAACCTTCTTTTTTTATCTGTGGTTTTGAAATGCTTGGCACAAACATGGCGAACGGAGTTTTTCTATTCAAATCTTCTTCCCCAACAACTTTTACCCATTGTTTGCATCTGTAAAAAACATGTTTGAACAGAATTTATTATAACAATGAATGTCATTATTTGGGGCAAAATTTTTATTTTATACGTATAAATATCAAACCAACCGAATTTTACAAAATCGATATCTATAATATACGCGTAAGCATTATGGAAGTATAGCTTTTTTAATATATTTGTTTACTGTATTATGAAAACTGAAATATTAGAAGTGTTTCTGATAAATGTTTAGTAAAATTAGTCTAGAAATACTAACCTTGCCTCGTCTGAGGAAAACTTTGCTAAAAATTTAAAATAAGCGTTTTTCACCTTTCTTTCGCCCGGATTAATTTTAATCCCATTTCTTCACATCTCCGTTCATTACATACGCAGCGCATTCACTATGTACACTCTATTACATACTTAGCTCTTAAATAGAAAATTTACTTAGCAAATTATATTTTATGAATGTTTTTCTCGAGTAAACTACTTGACGGTTATGATTTTGATATTATGAAATTGACACTAATGACAATACTGAAAAGAAAGAGATCGATTCTATACGGATAACAAGGACATAAATAACCGCCATTAGCGGTCGCACCATAGACATATAAATTTATAGACCGAGTCTATTATTATCTGTGGGTGACGCCGGCAATGCCTGTTAACGATCTTTGTTTGGGTATACTAGTGCACCTAAACCGCAAGCAGTAAAAGTGATTAAAATAAAGCTTTTCATGTATATTTCTGTTCGATAAGTGCACGGAATGTGATAAAAGTGATGACTTGTGTGGTTCCAGGGTGTAAAAACCGCCAGGGTTACCTGAATGAACAATATAAAGACATTACGTTTCACCGGTAATTTAGTTTTGACTTGAATTTTAAGATTTCGAACCTTATTAAGGTAAAAGTAACTGAAAATCTTATTCAATATTTGTTGCCGGATACATGTGTGTAGTTTTGTGAATTAACCATTCGTATTTGCCTTCGTAATGTAATTATAAATAGTGGGATTCAAATATTTGTATCGCATAGTGTTGTACCTAAGAGACCGATCGTGATATCGATAAATGTATTGATAGCCAACTCAGAAAATGAATCGATGTTTTTAATTTCCAACAGGTTGCCACAGGACACTGAACAAAGGCTATTATGGGTCAAAAATATCAAAAAGGCAGACGACTGGTTCCCTAAAAAGTATTCAAAAATATGCTCCGGCCATTTTGAAGCTGTTGTTTCAGACAAGGGTACGCGCATAAGTGATTACATTCTGACGTAGTACCCACCATTTTTGGTAATCGTCCAATGTCATGTCAACCAGAAAGTAAATTAAGTTTAGTTTAATAATGACACACATGTGATTAATTACAAAGAAGCCATCATACGAAAATTGTTAGGTATGCTTTAAGGCAGTGGCGTAGCGTGCCTTGTCGGGGCCCCGTATAAAAAAATGTTTGAAGGCCCTTATATGGAGGTAATACTAATATTTATTCTTTTTCCTTACACACTTTGGGGGCCCTGTATAATTGATACGGCAAATACGGCAGTAGCTACGCCCCTGCTTTAAGGGATGATAAGTTCCATAAAACATGTTATAATTAGGGTTTTCTGAAATGCCGTTCACCAGGGCGGCAGCACTGAGGCGTCAGGTCCATAAACTTGTTTAAATTCTAAGATTTGTACAGGTTAATAAAATTATGTAAAAAAATAAAATGACCTTCTAGTTAGTTTTTCTTTGAGGCTAGATAATTGTTTCTTAGCGAGACCTTACCGCGAAGTGGCGCCAACTAGTGGCATATGTTTTAGACAGAACACTTCTTATGACATTTGACATTTTAATTAAAGATAAAATTTCATTAATTTTGTGATTTTATTTTTATCCTCAAATGTAGATTTAGAAATCATGACATATTAAGGATCGCAGAAGATCGTGATTCTGAGTAGGAAATAAGGTTTATTCCTACTGTATTCGCTATCTAATTTGGTAAAAATATTATTATTGCCGATAAAAGCATACGATGAAGACTGGACAGCACTAATAGTAATGACATTTTATCTAGTCAGGTTGGTAGCATTGTTCAAGAAAATGGAGTCATTGATAGAATTCAAGACCAAATAGAGCTACCTTATTTGTCTCTTTTCCTTATGGAATACATCTTGAGATGGTAATGGATGACAATAGTTTGTTCAGGTATGTCTTAGGTAATACACGGAATCTTCCCGAGGGGCCGCACATAGTGTGCCACTAAGAGGGATAGACATAGTCACTACTAAGAAGATACTTGTGTGTGTGGCACTTAGTGACGTATTCAACGCATTTGTCTGGCACTTACATTTAGCATCTAATGCACACACACACAAAAAATAGTGGCACAGTGATAAGGACGGACGATTATCGTTCCTTTTCACTTCCACTAGTAAAAAGTTTCATAAGACCATCCCTTTCGTTCTTGCTATTATTATAACGTTGTCAAATCCATATTAATCCTACATTCATGGAATCTTCCCTATATTTTAATTTTATCTGTGGGTCGCACAGATTTCATAGATTCATGAATTTGTATAGGAATTGCGCAAGGCTGACCCCGCCCCTCTCGCTAGTATGCAGCAGCCGCATCAGTCGTGTGCTACGGACGTTTAAAAAAATGTGAACTTTTTAGAAATTTTTTGGAGATCCGATCTTTAACAGGAAAAATAAAATCAGGTTTTGGGTTTTTAAATGAGTTTATATTATTATTGCAATAAAATAATAGGTAGTTTAGGTTCAATGCGGCTTGATTTCTGTATTTGAATTTGGCGTACGAAGGCTGTAAACGGTGATTCGGTGTTTAAGCTAAAAATCGGACTATAACCTAAAACAACTGGTTCCCAAACTTTTTTATATGGCACTTTGGTGACCGAACATTAGCATAGTTCTCCATTTCAGCTTGGACCAAAATGCGTCCATTTATTTAGCGGTCTGCCTGTTTGTTTTGTTGATTACTTAAAGCCTTATAAATTGATACAAATACCCCTGCATTCGTATAGCCACATCTAACATCCCATATATGTATCTGAACTGTAGGATCCGAACTTACACTTTGAGAACCACAAAATGTGCATATTTTTTAGTTAAATATAAGATCGTACTAAAAAACAACAAAAAAAACTTGATTCCCGCCAAAATATTTATTATGTAAATAAATGTATTTCCATACTATATTTTTTTATAACTAAAGTTTGGACGTTGGATTTTTTCCAGCTATGCACGTTCTTCTCCTTACTTTGAAATTGAAATTAGATACTAGTCCGATCTTAAGCCAAGAAGGTTTTCGGTTGGGTGTCTTGAAAAAAAAATTTTGCAAGTTTGGGTATCGATTACTACTCCTAAACTATTTAGTTGAGCGGCATCAAGTAAATTAATATTGAAAGGTTGATTTCTTTTTTATCACGTACATCGGGCATCTGCTGGTAAAAGTTAGTGAGAATAAATTTATGAATTTCTTATGACATCCTTTCAACTCACCGAAAAATAGTGTAGGGTCTGCGTCGAAATCAGTGTAGGGTCGCGAAAAGGTAAACAGTCACACGAATAATTTTCGAGTCTCTTTAAGGGTAGAATTGTTTAATGATAGTTTAGTACGAATATTATAGTATTTTTTGGTTCGTTATATTTCGAAATTGGGCAGTAACAAAATGTTTCGATTTACAGTAGGCATCTTGATTAAGATAAAGTAGTCAATTTCATCCCACCAACGCCGTATTCGGCTTCGTTTTAAAAAACATTCAATTTAAAATATCCGGCCATGCAATCATCTTTTTGCTCGTGGCGATGCTTTGTGCCGGGCCCTATCCAGTATGGCAGTATAATAGATTCTCGCGGCTCCAACAGACTTGTGTATCAAGTTGCATGTGTAAACCTTTGTTCTGTTGTCTGTATTTGGTTCTCAGTTGCACAGTGTCTTATTATCGGACATGTTTACTCTCCGTTTTGAGTAGAATCGAAACAGAACAAAACTATACTCGTACATAGTTATCTAAATACCATACATAATATTTGTTCCTTTTATTTGACATTACGTGCTTACTTTATTTGAGAACACAACTGTTTTAGTCTTTACTTCATTTATCTTTAATTAGTTTTGTAAAATATTTGCTCTTTATTAATTACTTAACGATAAGCAGAAAGATACAATAACGTATTACTTATAAATAGTTCGGTATTTAGCAACTTCATACAATATTCCATTAGGTTTGTGTACCGGCTAAATAAATCGCAAAAATGGATAGTGTTCAAAGCATTTCATGCGATAACGTGCAGTACATAACAGAAGAGGACATCAAATTGATAATAGCCAAGTGCGGATATGACAACGATTTAACCGTCATAGAAAAATACGATGTGAGCCACGCCAGTGACAAGATGATAGGATTTGTAGCAGACTATTTGAAATTAAAAGTATCAGTAAAATCAAACGGTGAACGTAAACTATTGTCTTTCTTCATCAAAATGATTTCTAAGACGAATGCAGCTAAAGCGAGCATGGCTAAGGATTCAGGTGCTCTAGAAAAGGAAATATATTTTAATGACGTTATCAAAAGAAGTTTGGCAGTGCCAGGTGAGACAATACTGTAAAATAAAAATATCGAATTATTTATTTTAAACTATGTATACCTAAAACCTACTTAAACTATAAGTGTACCATATATGTAATTATTTAACTCTTTGAATCTCTTTGTCGTAGGTATCTACTATGACAGCAACTACTAAAGTGGTCATGGTAGACGAGGTCAAAGCAATTGTTCTTTTGACAAATAAAGTTTTTACCTATTCCTTTATAAATTTTACTAGATATTGGCGTGTACGCCGCATTTCGACACTAAAGGCATCCCTTTAAAACGTTCAAACAGTTAATTGTATTTGTATACTGAAGTGTACGGCAAATAAATCGTTTTCTTCTGTGACTCCCTAGGTAGAGGTACCTACCTACGTATGAGTGATCAGTGCCTAGCCAAGTTGCCCATCGCTAACGCTTAGTAGCGTATCGTAGTTTTCTCTCTCTGTTACTCTTACTTATTAGCACGACAAAGACAGTTATTTGCCTTTCGCTTATGATTCATGATTGAGCGTTAGCGATTGGCATCTTGGTTACTTATCCAGGCACACGTATTTACTATCTCCTGTTCGTTTTGATTGCAGGCTTGAAACCATGGAGTTCACATTTCGTAACAAGCCTGGAGAACGCAGTGGTATTTGAAGATTTATCAGCTCAACAATATGAAATGAGAAACAGACATAAAAGATTTGATGAGCATCACACTTTACAGGCACTTCAAGCTCTGGCTAGATTTCATGCCAGCACTATCATCGTTGAAGCAGCAAAAACAAAAGAACTTAAGCGACCTTATAGTATCAATGAGGAGTATGAAAAATATTTAGAAAGAGATTCATACATCGAAAGTAATCCTTGGTTCAGTCAATGCAGAACAGCAGCTTTAGAAGCTGTCAAATCTTTTTCAAAGTATAGATTAAATGTCGATTATATGAAAACGATTGAAAATCGCTGGTGTGCTGTTTTCAACGCCGCTTTGCCTTTAGCCGATCCCTCTTCAGAACATTATAACGTTATTTGTCATAGAGATTTATGGAATAATAATATTTTATTTCATTACAAAAGACTAGAAGACAACAGTGTTGTCCCTGATGATTGCGTGTTCGTCGATTTTGTCGCTGCGCGGTGTATGCCCCCCGCAGGCGACGTCATGCAACTACTACATTGCAATCTGAATCCTCAAGTACGGAAAGACAACCTTTATTCCTTCTTGAATTATTACTACGATGAACTCGAAGCTATACTAAAAAGCAATGATATCGATATCCTAGGTATTATGAGCAGAGAAAAATTTATGACCTCAGCTAAAGAACAAAATCTTTGGGGTCTTGTGACTAACATTTGTTTAGTGAAAATATATTGGTTGGATGACGATACGACTACAAATGCATTTACCGACTCCGCACGGTTTCATGAAACAATGTGCACTGATAAAGCAACTTTAATTAAAAATGTTATGAAGGTTGATGAAGGCTATAAAAAAGTTGTTCTGGAGGTATGCGAAGAGTTTATTCGAGACTACATTCTAAATGAAGACTAATTCAAAGTGATAGTCGTAACTAACTATGTAATACACTATGATTAAAATGATTATATTGTTCGTTATTTCGATTTCGTCCCATATCTCTACTAACGTACTTCATGTCTTGAACAACCGGCGCTTCACTTGGTTAAAGCCTGGTCCAACTTTCCCCTCATGATAGCTCCACTCCTTGTTGGGTACAAATTTATTGTCTTCTAACCGTCGATTACCAAACTTCCTATGCCAGTGATCAATGCCTCTTTGGCTGTAAATATCACAGAATGGTCGAAGCAGCAAGATGTATACAAATTCGACGAAACTCAGAATGCTAGCGCCCAGGAAAAGACCTCCGGTGCCACCGGTAGATACTGAAAATATCAGGATCAAAATCAAGAATTATTAGCCCTTCATTGATTGTATTTTGTTTTTCATAAAATACTAATCATGACTAAGATAATAGTATAGTTTTCATTAATATAAAGTAATTATTAGGTGTCCAAAACTTAGTTTTATTTATTTATTTATATCAGCTGAAAGACGTCCAGTGTCCACTGCTGAATACAGGTTCCCCAAAGATTACCACAATGACCTGCGAATGACTCCTGCGGCCTTCACCAGGTCATGAGTTCTCCTGGTATAATTACTTTAACTTTAGCTAACTTTACAATTTTCAGCATATTTTATGATACCCACTGCCTAAATTTAGTTTTATTTGGCCTATCCGCTTTACTTACCTACGAGATCAAGTATTCCTCTTACAACGTTTCGTTTATATCGCTCGCTAGGTAGAATAGCCAATTCGATATGCACGGCTGCAAACTCAGTTGCCGCAGTGAGTTTGAAGTCCTTGACTACTGATATTTCTGCCTCTGTACATGATGGCAAACAGTCGCAGTATAGACCAGGGCGATTTGACCATTTAGCCTTCAGGACCTTTGTAAAACAATTATTTAAAACCTTCTTCCATTAATGCTAGGTCGAACCTCTGTTTCAATTTGCGCCAGAATTCTCGTTTCTTCAACATTTTGTTTAAATACTTAGTTTAATTCCATTAATTTCTTTTTACATATTATATTTAAGGGAGCTTAATCTTATTACATCATCATCATCATCATCAGCCTATGATAGTCCACTGCTGGAAGTAGGCCTCTCCTATTAACCATGCGTATAGACGCATTAGGAGGTAAATGCCCGTAATCGCCACGCTGGGCAAGCGGATTGGCATCGCAGTAATGTGTCCACTATGATGACGCTGCTGCCCATCATCAATCTTTTATCAAATAATGGTCAGTGACACTTCAAGGAGTTGGGATGGTGACAAATGTATTCTTACTGCCGTCACCACACGGCGGTGCCATCACCGGTTACACCTTATTACATACTTTTATATGTTATCTACTTATATCTGAGGATATTAGAACAAGACTGATTTGAATTACCTATAAAATTGTACACTTTAATGACGTAATATTTTTCTTCCTACATCTACCTACATACCTATAATTATTTGCGACGTTGACACAAAACTAAAATGGTATAGAAATCTAGACACTTACCGACAATTCATTAATGTGGTTATTAAGACAAATTATGCCTTCTACATCGCACTTTAGATGTTCAGGAACGTTGGGTGTGAAATAATTTGTGCAATTGCAGAATCTAATTTGCGCGTCTTTTCTGCACTGAACTGTGCAAGCACTATAGGAATAGTGGCGATAGACATCCAGGAAATTTTCATCTGTGTATCGGCATTTTCTTTTTACAGGGGAAATGAAGCGAGCAGCCTCGTCATTAGCAATGGTTCTTATTGAAATGTAACGTCTGTAATCATATTGAAATACTTTCATTAGTAAATACTCACTATTTTGCATATTCATAATATTATGTGCCTGTATATGTTGTCTTACTTTTGAGAAACTTCTGGTGCTATTGTTAAAACGTCCGATCCGAGCGTTGTTTGAGATGGAACTTCTTCTTCATTTAATACGTACACATTAGCGCTAACCATTACGTTAAATTTAATGGCTCCTGGACCGGTGGTCGTATTGCTGATCATGGGGAATTTAGGCGGATTGGCCTCCCTGAAACGTCAATAATTTTACACGTTCGCCTCCTACTGTTTCACTAAGCGCTAATACTATGCCGATCGAAATTATCTGATAGAACTCCTTTGCTGACACGCATGTGTGACTAAACAGATTGTACTCTTATGCCAGTGACACAGCACTTGTGTCAAAAACGTTCGTATTTCTATGGCACTGGCATAGGAGGAAGAACTTGATTTATGCTAGTGGCATAAGAATAAAGTTAATCTGATCACGTATGTGTGTCACTGGCATAGGAATCAGATTGTGTAATCAAGACAAATATGAAATAGAAATAAAAGTGTACAAACCTGCGGTATGGATGAAGGAGAAAAGGGGTGACATGTGATGTGAAGCGTCGTGTCTTAACTCTTTCTCGCTAAATAAATACCTATGAAAGTATGAACACACCCCTCCCGCCCCACTCCCATACCGCAAGAACAGATTCTGTTAAGGTGCATTCAGACCAAACGAGCATTCGCTATTCTAACCCCCTACTCTACGAAATTCGATCGTTACACAAAACGTGATTCGTTGATTTCGTAGAGTGGTGGATAGAACAGCGAATGCTCGTTTGGTCTGAATGCACCTATTTACCTAAAGGTGCATTTAAACCAAAAGAGCATTCGCTGTTCTAGCGCCCGTTCTACGAAATCAGCCAATCACGTTTTGTGTACCGATCGACTTTCGTAGAGGGAGAGTGGGAGGTTAGAACAGCGTATGCTCTTTTAGTTTGAACGCACCTTAAGGTGTGTAACTAGTATAGCTATATACTTATATATCAAACGAGGTGACTATCACGCAGACAACAGAATAGACGAATTTATCAGTCTTTTATTTAATCATGAAAATCATGCAAACAACGCGACGATATCTACTTAATCTTTATCAAATATTTACTTACCTTCCCTGTATTGTATTTACCGCAAAGCATGTACCAAGCTCCGTATCTAAGGGTCTAAAGTACGTACAACAACTGAATGGCTGATCGTTCCATGAGCAATTTGTTAACATTTCTTCACAAGGAGTCCTAACCTAAAATCCGTGAAAATACTGTCTTTAAAACTTTATCCTACAAAAAGCCTTCTAATTTAAGCACGGAGATGGGCGGTTTAAATTTAATAACTGTTTAGGAAACTGGAAATGGATGTATTTCAATTAAATTAAATGAGAAGATAAACCTATTTCTTTTTGGTACAAAGTAATCCGGCTTTACGGTAACCATATTATGCTTAACACTTTCGTCCCAGCTAATTCAATTATCTCGTTGTTAACATACAATCTTCGACCTCCAGTATAGACGTTATTCAGCCGAACGTGTCAACGTATGACTACCTAGATTGATTTGAAAATTGTCATGATAGGGTTGGCTCATATAAATAAATAAATCAATATCTTGGGACATCTTACACAAGTCGATTTAGTCCCACGGTAAGCTCAATTAAGGGTTGCGATGTGGGTACTAAGCGACGATATATATAATAGATATGTACATATAGATAACATACGTAGACAGCCATGCCATGACCAAGGAACAAATATTTGTGATAAATAAATACACAAATAATGCCCTCGCCGGGATTTGAAATTGGAACCTCCAGCTTCGTAAGCAGGGTCACTACCGACTAGGCTACGGAGGCTGACACTATTCTTTCTTCGATTATTCCTATTAATACGTCTTTTGTACCTATTCCGAAAATTTTATCTCATACTTTTTTCTTACTAAAAATTATACTATCTACAATGATCATAGCATACCTAGCGATTTATATTTCGAATTTTACAACTCGTAATTTCTTCAATCAGATTTATCTGAATAACAGTATGAGATACGCGATTTTTTCAAAGTAGTGACGATGTGTGAAAATGCTTTTCCAGTAACTTTGCTCGGGCGTTTAGAAAATTTATTTCGTAATAAATACGCAAAGCCGTGAACAAATTTATTATCTACCTATTTCGGGTGCGCCAAAGTATTTATAAAATTGCAACTTAGATTATTGGAACTCCGAAAATGTTTCTTATACAATTTAACATCATAATGATCGGTATCTAGAAGTAATCTTTGTTTATAATTATCATCACTTAGAATTATTTGTGTTCATAATTATGTTTTTCATACATATTTTTAGTAATAACTTTTATGTTTATATAATTTTTCACTATACTTATTTTTCACCACACTGCTCGTAAACACGCTGTTTGTCCTTCAATTTCAGAGCGCAAAACTGGGTTTTAATCTCTAGAGGTTAAAGTAATTTTTTTTTAATCTTTTAGATAGACTAAAGCAATAACTTATACGGCCTGAGAGTGCAATAAGCTTTTTGACGTTTGAACTAGACAGTACGTTCGAAAATTCAATAGTTTCAAACAGATTCATACACATGAACCTTTCATAATATTATATTCAATATGCTAAAATCCTAATTAAACACCACATTTTGTTGTAAAAGGATTTTAATTAAAAGTTCTAAAAATACGACAAATAAAAACAATAGGAAAATGAAAGTGTTTTCACTGTGCCAATTTCAGAACGCATCCATATATTTTTTTCTTTTAAAATTACAAGCCACGTCAAGATAAATATTTGAGGTTATTGTTGTATTATTTGTTGATTTGTTTATTTTTTGAAAGTTGAGGACTTGCAAATACGTATAAATTGTTATGTTTGAGTTTTATTTCACATGTTTCCTCGCTTTAGTGTGGTGAAAAATGTTGTGTTTGTGGCGAGCGCGGTTGCGCGCGCCTGGGACTTCTGTCAATGTCTTGTCTTGTCTTGTCAGAGAAAATAAATTAGACAATAAAATTCGCTTTTCTCTTTTATTGTAATATTATATATATTGTGTTAGCCGAAGACGTTAATCATCCCGGTCACACGGCTTCCACACTGGTGACCCCGCTGAACACCTATATGTAATTCAAGTTATTGCAACATTTCAAAATGACGGAGGACGGAAGTAAATCACCACTCGATGGCAACGAGAGCGAACCACGTACTTCGTTTGGAGAACCTGTCCCATCTTCACCCGCTCCAGAAATTTACCGCGTAAATGTCAAGGTACCACCGTTCTGGCCCGAGGAACCCGAGATATGGTTCGCTCAAATCGAGGGTCAATTCATGCTGTCAAAAATCACGGCTGATGAAACTAAGTTCAACTACATAATCAGCCACTTAGACCAGCAGTACTGCAAAGAGGTCAGAGATCTAATTGTTTCGCCACCGACTGACAATAAGTACAAAAAACTCAAGGAAGAACTTATAAAGAGATTGACAGCATCTAAAGATAAAAGAATCAAACAACTATTACTACACGAAGAATTGGGCGACCGTAAACCATCCCAGTTCTTAAGACACTTAAGAGGCCTAGGCGGACCAACACTGTCAGAAGACTTATTACTGTCGATTTGGAGATCCCGCCTCCCTAGCAACATCCAAACTGTTATCGCCGTACAGCCTGACGCTTCTCTCGATCTCTTAGCGGACTTAGCAGATAAAGTCCAAGATATCGCACCTACGACACCTCAGGTTGCATCCACGTCGTCAAATGCACCAGCATCTTCCCTATGCGAACTCAGAAACGAAATAGCTGAATTGAGGAAACAAATGAAAGATCTGACAGCCAACTTCGGCAGATCTCGCTCGCCATACCGGTCCGGAGGAGTACGCCGTCAACGAAGCAAGTCAGTGAGACGCTCGACATCCAGCTATCGAAAGTTTCCTGTATGTTGGTTTCACGCCAAGTTTGGTAGAAATGCGACCAAGTGCGACAAGCCATGTGACTTCACGTCGGAAAACTCGCCGGGCAGTCAGTAATGGCGACGGATGATTGCCCAAGCTCTTCAGGTCGCCTGTTTGTGACAGACCGCAAGTCCAAGATGCAGTTCCTCGTCGACACAGGCAGCGAAGTCTGCGTTTTCCCTTGCACATCACTTAAACAGCGCCGCCCTAAAACGAACTATCAACTATGTGCTGCCAACGGCTCTATCATAAGCACATTTGGCTACGCACATTTAAATCTAGACCTGGGCCTACGGCGGGAATTTCCTTGGCGTTTCATCGTTGCTGACGTTACTAGAGCAATAATCGGAGCAGATTTCCTTAAACACTACAACCTTCTGGTCGACATACACAACCAACGGTTGCTTGATGCTACTACATTATTATTCGCAAAGGGTACTCCCGCCGCCTCGTCAGCCATGATATTTTCCATTAAAACCATGACCGGTGACTCAAAATGGCATAGTTTGTTAAAAGAATTCCCTGAGATAACGCATCCAGCCGGAGTGCTAAGTCAAGCCAAGCATAACACCGTACATTATATTAAAACCATTCCCGGGCCACCGGTTGCATCATCCCCTCGACGACTAGCTCCAGACAAGTTAATAATCGCCAAGCGCGAGTTCGAATCCATGCTCAAAGACGGGACAGCTAGGCCTTCTAAAAGTCCTTGGTCATCACCTTTACATTTGGCACCGAAGAAGGATAATGGTTGGCGCCCTTGTGGGGACTACCGTATGCTGAATGCTCGAACGGTACCCGACAAATACCCTATACGCCACATCCACGATTTTGCACAAGGTATATCAGGATGTAATGTGTTTTCCAAACTAGACCTAGTAAAGGCATATAATCAAATCCCCGTCAGTGAAGAGGATATCCCGAAAACGGCTATAACGACCCCCTTCGGGTTATTCGAGTTCCCGTTCATGACGTTCGGCTTACGGAACGCAGGGCAAACCTTTCAACGATTCGTGGACGAAATGACCAGGGGCCTGGATTTCTGTTATACGTACCTCGACGATTTCCTGATATTTTCGAAGAATACTGAAGAACACGAGGTACACCTACGTTCCGTTTTCACCAGGCTTAAAGAATACGGCATGGTAATAAATACAGCAAAATGCATTTTCGCCGTTCCTGAAATCACCTTCCTTGGATATTCTATCTCAGCGAATGGGACCAAACCACTAGATACAAAGGTTGAAGCAATTAAAAACTTTCCAGTCCCCAGGACCGTTAAAGAGCTAAGAAGGTTTTTAGGAATGCTTAATTTTTACCGGCGATTCATTCCTAATGCCGCACGCATTCAAGCTCCGCTAAACGCTTTACTGCGCGGATCCATCAAGAACTCGCAGCCTGTCGATATATCTAACTGCACGCTGGAGACGTTCGACAAATGCAAGGAAGGGCTCTGTAAAGCGACGATGCTTGCTCACCCTGTCTGTCAAGCAAAGCTCGGCCTAGTATGTGATGCATCTGATACTGCTTTAGGTGCGGTGCTACAGCAGCAGCAGCACGGATCATGGCAGCCTCTAGCGTTCTTCTCCAGAAAGCTCAGCCCTGCTCAACAGAAGTACTCACCTTATGACAGGGAACTTCTTGCCATATACGAAGCAGTGAAATATTTTCGTCACATGCTCGAAGCCAGAAATTTCACCATATACACCGACCACAAGCCTCTATCCTTTGCATTCACCAACCGAAAAGAAAAATGTTCACCTCGGCAGTTCAGACATCTAGATTACGTATCTCAATTTACCACTGATATACGTCACATCTCTGGCCAAGATAACGTAGTAGCAGATACATTATCGCCTATAGAAGAAATCCAATCAGCTATAGATTTCAGTAAACTAGCCGAAGCCCAACGAGAAGACCCAGAGATACACCAACTCCTAAATAACAGAACATCACTCAGACTGACAAAAGTAAAACTTCCTGGTTCAGATACCGAGCTGTATTGCGACACTACAACGCAGATGCCAAGACCCTACGTCACGCAAGGTATGCGAAAACAAGTATTCGATAGCCTACACATGCTGAGCCACCCTGGAGCAAACGCATCAGCACAATTAGTCGCAACACGCTACGTATGGCCAGGTATTCGGAAAGACTGTCGAGACTGGGCACGCGCGTGTATCTCCTGCCAACGCGTAAAGATAACGAGGCACGTTACGGCTCCTTTGAGTAACTTTTCACTGCCTCGCGCTCGATTCGCGGATGTACACATCGACCTCATCGGACCGTTGCCTCCTTCTAATGGATACCGCTATTGTCTCACCGCCGTGGACCGTTTCTCTAGATGGCCAGAAGCTATGCCGATCGTCGACGCGACCGCTGAAACAGTAGCAAAAGCCTTATTATCCGGATGGATAGCACGCTTCGGGTGCCCATCATCCATCGTGACAGACCGTGGACGACAGTTCGAGTCAGCCTTATTTCAGCATCTCGCTAAGATTTCCGGATTCCATCATAAGAAGACAACAGCTTACCACCCTGCCTGTAACGGCCTCGTCGAACGCTTCCATAGGCAACTCAAAGCTGCCATTACCTGTCACTCATCAGAAAACTGGACCGAATCGCTCCCGCTAGTATTGTTGGGGATTAGAAGCGCATTTAAAGAGGACCTTCAAACTTCGTCAGCGGAGATCGTATATGGAGAGACGATAAGGCTACCTGGTGAATTCTTTAACCCATGTACACCTGGTACTACCGATATGACGGACTATATAATGCGGCTGCGATCGACTATCGAGAAGCTTCAACCTAAGCCTTCCTCACGTCACAGTAACCCACCGACGTTTATATTCAAGGATTTGGCCACAACCAGTCACGTATTCCTAAGGGAAGACGCTCTTCGTGGTGCTCTGCAGCCTGCGTACACTGGGCCGCACTCCGTTATAGGAAGAACCGAAAAGGTTTATAAGCTGCTCATCAAAGGAAAACCCGTTACGGTGTCGGTCGATCGCCTGAAGCCAGCTTATATACTAGGAAACACCAACCATTCTAAAGGAAACACTCAGCAAGACATAGTTGACTACGAAGACCGAAAGATCATCACAACTCGTTCAGGACGCAGAGTAAGGTTCCCCGACTATTCTCGCCCGTAGTGACGGTCTTCGGAGGGGAGCCATGTGGCGAGCGCGGTTGCGCGCGCCTGGGACTTCTGTCAATGTCTTGTCTTGTCTTGTCAGAGAAAATAAATTAGACAATAAAATTCGCTTTTCTCTTTTATTGTAATATTATATATATTGTGTTAGCCGAAGACGTTAATCATCCCGGTCACACGGCTTCCACATGTTTCACTCGGCAGCAAAGCTTGTTCAACTCTCGTGCCTTAAAACCGGCACAATATTTGCACGAGAGTTAAACAATCACTTTGCTCCCTAGTAAAACAAATAACTATTATGCTATATAATCTAATGTTATACAGCGTGGGTATTTGATACGGGCGAATAATTAATCCAGCTATAATATCTGATCCTACGAGTCGTATAAGATAACCATTTCTTTAAATTTTGTTGTTGATTACGTGTAATGATTTTTCTAAAGTGCAACCCAGCAGCAATGTTTGCTGGCCAACTGACATGAGACTCGTATGACGTTTAGATATGTCTACTTTAAGTAATGTGGCTACCAGTGGATGCAATACATTGCGGGCTCAATTATTTTGTATGAAAAAAGTTAAATACCTTAATTTCTAAAATAAATTTATGTAAATAGGTTCCCTAGGTCCGATAGTAATCGCCACTAAAATATTCGCCCGTATCAAATACACACGCTGTATTTATTTTTATCTGTACTGGTTTTATGTATGAATTATTTTTGTTTAATTAAATATAAATCGTACTATTACTGTAAACACTAGCTACCTGCACAAATCAGGTTGTGGCAGAGTACTGTACTAAACGGGTTCCCTCTATCTGGCATAACTTTTTTTGTCCGAAACGCTTACTTAGGTCATAACAGACTTGGCATAATCTTAATGAGGCAGAAACATCACTTGGCTTAAATAACAATATTTCGAACATTATTTTGTCCAAAACTATCTTGGCATATCATTATTTACGCGAGTTTGAGTGTTATAAGACAGAAATTAGATTTGCATTTTTTTGGGCAAATTTGTTGTGAGAGTGAAAATTTCTGCAGTGAGCGAGCGAAGCGAGCGAACAAAACCTTCCGGGGCAGATCCGACTCGGATAGGATAGGTTAGAAGGCCTTAGTCTTCGAGGTTATTTTTTTTAGCAACCTAGAAAGTACTCAGCTCAGTAACACAGTAAGTAACTTACAGAATATTACTACTACTTCGATTATATTGAGAGGTTGTAATTATTCCTTCTCTGTTATGCTAAAACAAACTATACCGATATTTTTTATGCACATCCAGATTATGCCTCATCATAAATAGGAGCATCGAAATTATGCTCGAATAATATTCGAACAACTCGAAATCTGCCACAACGAAATATACTAAAGTTGAGTATGCCACAACCCGTTTCTGCACAAAGCCCATTATGACTAAGTACATAGTTTATGTCATATAGAATTATTCATAAAAGAATTATGCCACAACAGGGTGAACCTAATGGGAAAATGTTTATAAATAAACAATTTATTTCAAATAACTTTATGGGTATAGATTAATCTACTTGACGACTTTAGGAGGATAAAATTTCGAAATAAAAATCGTTATGAACATTGTAGGTAGAAGTATAATTTTTAGTAAGAAAAAAAGTATGAGATAAAATTTTCGGAGTAATGATGATTATGAGTAAAAAACGGTATTAGTAAAAAAATTCGAAGAAAAAATTGTATAAGTGCCAATATGGACATGGACCCACCTATTTCATTTAAATTTACGTACATACCAGATTAGCGTAGTAACTGAGATTGTTCTTGACGCAGTCTGGCAATGGATCCTCTAAACCACAAAATTGCGACGTATAGTAAGTTATCCCTTTGAAATAGGCCAGTTCCTTTAAAACTTCTTCCATGTTGAAATCGTGATCTTCTCCCCAAAGCCTTAAATAATTATTATTTAGTTAAGTAAAGTTACCAATGAGAACACATACAACGTGACTTGATTTGTTGTATGCTCAAAACTCTTTAGTGTCTAAGATTATTGATTGATAACATTTAGATTAGGTATCTACATAAAAGCATTTTTGTAGGACTTTTAGTATTCAGGTGCTTTAATTAGGGTTTTTTTGTGTATAATGTTAAAAAAGATATTTTGTATTTCATTTTTGGGCTGTACAGGTTTAAAGCAAAAATATACAACTCTGCTCTTCCCATGTTCGGAAAAGGTACTTCGTTGGTGTGAAAGGTAGACTTACATATCAGAAACATGTTCAATGCGCGCAGAATTATCATGTTCACAGACTGCTACAGACGGGAAATTGGTTTGCCAGTCTTTATACGTCGTTTCCACCACAAACGAAATAGGGTTATTCTGAAAGGCGTAATACTGAGCCTCTATTAGAAGTGACGACCCGTACCAGGACATTGCAACGAATATCAACCAGAAAATCCTGTAAAATATAAAAACACGGAAAGCACAAGAAAACTTTCCCATAGAATTATTGGATATATTTTCATTTTCCCAGTAGTGGTCAACTCTTCAACAGGCTATCATATTTTTTTTCCTATTTTATTGCATTTATAACCAAACTTATTCATCGTGGTTGCGGTCAGATTTGGATCATTCTTCGTTTATAACCGCACGCGAGTAAGAGTGTAGGTATACTGTACTACAGTATGTTTTTTATAAAATTACAAAAATATACAACATATAAAAAAATAGTTGTGATTCGTTTATCCATCTTGAGTATCTGATCTGGTATCGTATTCTGATAAGGAAGATGTAGAAATTGTTTTCGCGAAACAAATTTACCCTCTATGTATAGGTAAGTAGGTACAGCTCGTCCTTAATAGACCAACCCTAACAAAAATTCGCGAAAATTAACTATTTTTATCAATTTTATTCCTAATCAATATATTATACCAAATGGATGTTGAACCATTTACTTTTTTAAACCCCTAAATATCTTTGTGTGAATTATTTCACAACTAGATACCATTTTAAAATATTAATTTAGTTAGGCATACGGCATAAAATGGCTGAGCCCTTTTTATTATCTTAAAAGGCCTATGTTCTTATATATTACCTTTCAACCAAATGTCTTTTAGAATCTGCAATAAATCTGAATCCGTGTATGGAAGTCGTCTCCGGCAAACTTTTGATGCCATTCCACCATATCTCGACATATCTTCTCACCTTTATGTCCATGTTGCTTCGTTCTTATTGCGAGGGCAAATAAACCTAATGTTACACGCACAATTATTTTATTAATGTGTCGAAGTCGTATAGATTTTTGTAGGACCATAAAAGTCCAAAGCTCTTATAAATAACAATTATAACGTATCAAATTCGAGTCTCCTACTGAACGGTATAATTATAATATCAAGTAAATTCAATAGCGTTGTGCGAGCTTGTGATCATGGACTTTGATAAGGTAATAAATATTGCAGACTAATTGCGTATCCCATTCCATATCAAAGGTTAGTACAAAGAGATTTTATCGACGGCGTGGAAACTACGCAGATGTTTGATTTATCTTTCGTTATTACTGTTCCTTTCTGTGTGCGGTTAGATTTATAACAGATAGGCGATTACTCGGTAATTATATTTAATGACAACAAATAAATGTATGGTTCATTGTTTGTAACTAGGGTTGTAACTTGTAACGTTGTCATTTTGATTTAATATGGTTATATTTGCTGTACCTAGGTACCTACAGTAAATTTTAGTATTACCTTCCATCTCAAAACGAGTCATCCTCACCCCTTGCATGTCTTCCATGGCTTCTGGGACGCTGACTAGTAAAGTTCAGATTCGAAACAGTCTTGTCAGTTTTTTTTTAATTCTCAAAATATGTTTTTGGGGTTAGACAATTCAAGGAGACCAAACAAAAGACGATACGATGGTTTGGTTTGGTCTACTTTCATTTGGACAGACGCCTTACCTACCTACTTGTAAAATTAATGTAAAAGTAGAGGAAGAAGCGGGAAAGCCATTGCACAGAAGCGGGCCACTAAAATAAGGTACCTAATACACGACACTAACACACCGATACACAATTAAAAAAATACACTGTATATTCTGATATGATATTTAATTTACTATTTCGGGTATGTACCTCTGTGTCCATCATTAATGAGTCATTTTCACGAGTGTTTACATTTTATGCAGCTAATACGTCGACTAGACATTCACCAAGCAAGCTTTAACCATTCGAATTTAATTTTCATTACATTTATTGATTTTCCTGTCGACTTTTCGGCATATTATTCCCCAGCTCATTCCAGTATATAGGCCTGTATCTCGTGATGGGCTTGAAGTGGGGAGTGGGGGGTTGAATGGCGGCAAGATCGCGATTCTTCTGCCGCTGTTGCCGCATCTGGACCTCTCGGTGTAACTTCACGGTGAAGAAGTAGAAGAATTCGAGCACGGATACGAAACTAAAACCAGTGACGAAGCCGCATGTTGAGCCAATGTTACCTGAATACGAAATACAGTTATAAAATCGTACCCAAATAATATATAATCTACCTGGAAATTATTTTGTGAGAATTTTGAGGTGAACAAGAAACTAATAACGTAAATCTATCCCAAGTTCCTGAGACTTGTTTCATAGGATTCTAGCGTCCTGACAATAGGTATAATAAATATGTATATTTAATTTACTACTCCTCCCAGATCACATCGCATTCAATCGAGCACCATTTCGTACTCGTCTCGTAAAATATCTAGTCGTTGTGAAAGTGTTACGTGTGCGCGTCTAGACTCTACATCATAGATAATCTATTTAAAATTCGAACTTTCTAGTCCCAAACTAGGTTTTATAAAACCTGTTAGGTTAGGCACTAAGATTAACGTAAGTAGTATCCGATCAAGTCTGCAAAACGTCCTCACGATCTATAATTTTACCACAAAAATGGTCAATAGTTACAGCACAAGAAAAGATTTGGTAAGATTCGTTTGGGTAAAGTGAACCACTTTAGATGACTTAAGCTGGGTTTACACGGGCTTAGTAGCTAATGCTTAGTACTTGTCACTTACACTTGTCAACTGTGTGTAAACATGTTGTATAAGTGCTTAGTATTAGTACAACTGCAAGTGCAAGTGATTAGAAGCCGATCCTATTTACTAAGCGACAAACACCTACCCCCAACTAAAAATCTACTAATACTTGTCACTTGTCGAGTAGTGTAAACATTTAATGACAAGTGCATTCTGATTAGTGATTAGGTACTTAAAGCAATCGAAGTGTTCTGTTTACTTTGTTTTCCGAGTCAAATTCACAGGAAAATATAATTATGGCGTCGAAAAGATGGAATTCAGAAACTTCTCCTTGCAGATCTTGTATTATAGACATTAAAATAATATTAGAGTAATGCCTAAAAACATTTTTTAACACTAGTTGGCGGCGATAATCCATGGCGAGATCTTATAAACTAATACCATTTACTAATACCAATGTGTAGACGGTTCCTTGCCACTTGTCACTGTACATATAAGTCCCTAATCACCTACACTAATGACAAGTACTAAGCCCGTGTAAACCCAGCATTAGTAGACAGATCTTCTGTGTTGTAAATAAATAGTGTATCTATCAGTAACACAACTTCACCTTTTTCGTAGAGTACCTAGGTATTAAGGTTACGTAACGACCCCGTAACCCCGTATACATATATTTAAAGGAAAGGTTTCCATCATTTCCAAGAAGTCTTTGTAAAGTAGACGCTGCTTCTGGCTTTCATACGGAATCACCAACTATGTAAGCAAAGAAAATACACGACTGTGGCAGGCCACAAAAAGGTATGAGAAACACCTCGTACCAGACAAGTATATTTTTAAGTTGAGATACTTACTTATCAAATCGAACCACTTCATAATAACATTTTGTCCGTAACAATCGGCCACTTCTTTAGCGTATTTAATGTGAACAATTGAGGCCCCAGTGAAGTTGGCGCCAACTCTGAAACACACCCTGCATGACAATGCTGGCCCGTTGTTCACAAGCTGCGCTTAGTTCGCTTTTGTTGTTAATACGCGGTTGAACCAACTTCTAGAAACTTGATGCCTATTGCATTGTAACTGCTACACAATTTATGAAATGCACAGAATACCTACTTTAATGTAACATCGTATATCAGTTAATATAGCATAGCTACCTTTTTGCTGTAGGTAATCCTAATTATATTATAGGGAATCTTGGAGGATCTACTAACTCCTACAAGTAGGGTATTGTATTCGTATTGTACCTCGTGTGTTCATAAGTTTTGAGACGAATTTCAAACCTCAAATTTAAAATAAAAACGTGCTGGCAGCTTGTCGTGGCTGTTTCAGGATTTGAAATTGGAACGTTTTAATTAAGAATATATATCTTTTTTCTTTTTATTGTCATTGTTTGTCAAAATGGCGGCTAAGAAACAACTTCGGTGTACTGTAGTTTCGTTGTATGAGGCGGGAAAAAAACCAATGGAAATTTTTAACGAATTAAAAAATATTGGAGCTAGCCGCAATTTTGTATACTATACTATAAAGCGGTATAAGGAGACCCAAAAGATTGATGATCGTCCAAGAACTGGCCGCCCGCGTTCTGTTAGGACCCCTGCGAACATAAAGATTATCAAAGAACGAATTCGTCGAAATCCGTGCCGCACCCAGAAGAAAATGGCTCTACAGACGGGAATTTCACGTATATCGGTAAATAGAATACTTAAATATGATCTTAAATTAAAAGCGTATAGTAAGAGAAAAGTGCATTATCTAAATGATCGTCTACGGAAAATGCGACTCAAACGTTGTCGGACCCTACTTAGGCGACACGACCCTACAAAAATATTGTTCACGGATGAGAAGATATTTACTGTCGAAGAAAAATTTAACAGGCAGAATGATAAAATCTACGCCAAAAGCTCAAAGGAGATTCCGTCTAACGTGCGAAATGTCCAACGCACACATCATCCGGCTAGCGTCATGGTATGGTGGGGAGTTTCATATGAAGGCGTTACGAAATTACATTTCTGCCAACAGGGGGTCAAAGTTAAAGCACAAAATTATCAGAGTGACATTCTCAAGAACGTTGTAAAACCCCTATCTACCACTCTATTCGCTGGAAAGGACTGGATTTTCCAACAAGATTCAGCACCATCGCATAAAGCGAAATCTACACAAAAGTGGCTAAACGAAAATTTGCCTGGGTTTATTAGTACTGAGGAATGGCCTTCTTCAAGCCCAGACTTAAATCCTTTAGATTACTCTTTGTGGACGGAATTAGAGCTAAGGGCATGCCGAAAGCCGCATCCAAACCTTCAGGCCCTGAAGCGAGCCTTAGTGAGAGAAGCGAAGCGTATTCCTATTGAAAAAGTACGTGAAGCTATTGATGAGTGGAAACCGCGTTTAAGAGCCTGTATAAAAAATAAGGGTGGACATTTCGAGTAAATTATATTTTTATTTTACTAAGACATTGTCTTTCATTAACCCTATAACTGTGTCATAAAAATAAATTATCTTATCTAATTATAATTCGAGTATTCATTTCGTCTCAAAACTTATGAACACACGAGGTAGGATAGGTCTTTTAAAAAAGAGTCCTTTAAGAAGGTTTTTTTTTCTAAAATCAATTGATATTTTCGGAGATATCCGCTCCAGATCTAAAAAAATCGGTAAAATAAAGAACAACGGCGCTCTATGTTGTACCTAATCAATAGTCATAATCATATTTTATTCAATGGAATTATCAAAAATGTATATATTTGTTTTATGTAAATATTTCATAAAAATTATAACATATTTCTTTTCACAAACATACCAGAACAAGGTCTAAAGGCCGCTTAAAAGGCATAGACATAAAGACATAATAGGTTGTATCATCAACTCGAAAAAAAAACACAAAATGCTGACAACTGACAAGATAGGTAAAAGTCAATGTAGTCATGTAATTTCAAACGTTTTATATGGTTTTTATTTTAATATAAAAATATAAATAAAATGATCGCAAGAAAATCCAATCACAAACCACCCGTAATTCACACAGCAGATTTTGAAGTTTTCGGAAAGGTTCAAGGCGTCTACTTTAGGAAATATGCACAAAGAAAGGCGTTGGAATTAGGGGTGAAAGGATGGGTGATGAATTCCCCCCACGGAACCGTGATTGGTCAACTACAAGGATTCCCAGAAAAAGTGCAGGCTATGAAGAGCTGGCTGCAGTTGATAGGCAGCCCGAAATCGCGAATCGGAAAGGTTGATTTCAAAAATGAAGGATCCATAGATGGCTGCAGTTTTCAGACATTTACGATACGCCGTTAAAACCGTTTTGTTCAATAATAAATGTCCTTGTGAAACAATTTATTTATTTATCTTTTGAACGCGTTACGTTTCTCAATTATCAACTTGATACCTAATAGGTAGGGACTTGAACTTGGCATGCCACGATACTGTCTGTTGAAATTATGATCTGGTTGGTGTTGCTTGGAGATGCTTGGAGTAAATAATTAAATTTAAATGTATGTTATAATGTATAGTGGCGTTCAGAATTGCATGGACAATTTATGAATGAATTCATTCATAAACTGTCCATACAATTTTGAACCCCACTGTACTGTAGTAGTATAATATTCACGGATGAAGCAACCCTTTTAGCCGGCCTCCGTAGCCTAGTTGGTAGTCTTGGTACTTGGTAGTGATAAGATAAGTGAACCGGCCCGCGACGCCTGGATACATTGTTGGAATTTCGGAAAAAATGCATTTCGTAGCCTACCTCATCATCATCAGCCTATGATAGTCCACTGCTGGACGTAGGCCTCTCCTAATAACTATGCGTATACACGCATTAGGAGGTAAATGCCCATAATCGCCACGCTCGGCAAGCGGATTGGCGATCGCAGTAATGTGTCCACTGTGATGACGCTGCTGCCCATCATCAATCTTTTATCAAATAATGGTCAGTGACACTTCAATCCCTTAGTCGACTCTTACGACACCCGCAGGAGGAGTTGGGGTGGTGACAAATGTATTCTTACTGCCGTCACCACACGGCCAACCCCTACGCCCCCACGGCCTACTACCTAGTTAGGGATAAATTAATATTTAATAATTTATAAAATTGTTCACGAATGTTTGTTTATTTATTAAAATATGAACGTGGCCTATAGTGGCCTATCGACAAAATGTGTTGCATAGCGACCTTCACACTGCTATGCAACAGGCCTAAGTAAACAAATGCTGTCTCACAAACAACAAAACATTTTTAAACGTCAAATTTTCAGTGTTTATACAATTACTCGACCGGTTATTAAGATCTAATCATAGTAATCATACAAAAATAAAGGAAGGAAATAGCTTGAAAAATGACAACTAACAAAGCAGTCACCTTATGCACAGCTGATTTTGAGATATTTGGCAAAGTGCAGGGCGTTTACTTCAGGAAGCATACTCAGAAGAGAGCTCTCGAGTTGGGGCTAAAAGGATGGGTAATGAACACGGCCCAAGGAACCGTCGTGGGCCAACTACAGGGCCCCCCTAAGGCGGTATCAGACATGAAAACCTGGTTACAATCGGTCGGTAGCCCGAAATCCAAAATTGAGAAAGCTACATTTAGAAACGAAAGCGCTATCAACAATTGTGCTTTTAAAACCTTCGAGATACGTCGTTAGCTTTTATTAAATTAATATTTTTAATTTATTCAATAGATAATTTGGCGCATTATTGAAGTTTCATTTGTTACTCTACACTTCCAACTAATACATTTTTTTTTATGCTATAGGTGGCAAACGAACAGACGAATCGCCTGATGGAAAGCGATTAACGTCGCCCATGGACACCCGCAACACCAGAGGCGTCGCAAATGCGTTGCCGGCCTTTAAGGTGGGATGGGAGTACGCTCTTACATATTGAGAACTCCATCGGGGTTTCTTGTCATCACCAGCGCGCTAAAAACGTTAGGTATTCAGGGAATTATTTGAAGTTATTATTTGAGAGTCCGGAATGTATATATTTGAAAGTGAAAATCTACCCCTTATCGCATACGAAGCCATGGCCGCTATAAAATTGAACTCTATTGATTCCATTAGAGTTAATTTTCTTTTTTTATTTATGCGGTAAGGGGTTAATGAATTTACGCATGTAAATTACAATTGTTAATGTAATATGAAGGGTCCACGGAAAAAACACGTCCAGTGCCTAAAAAAATCAGGGCAAATTCACAACACCTCATTCTGTTATTCTCATTCACCTTATTCTGTTAAAAGTAAGGTGTTTTTTTCTTCTGTAGTTTGAATTGACTAGACATGTTCTTTCCGTGGACCCTTCATAATATATGACCTATTTTTTACAAAAAAATAGTTATCGCATTCGATGTGAAATACACGGCAGTCAAAAATTTGAATACCTAACAATTTAAACTTTTACCTTAGGTACTGGGGACCAGCAGGCTTAGCACATGGTTGGTGCGACAGTATGTCGCCGCGAGATAGATTCCTTCCCCGTGCCGTCCTTCACTAGCTATATTAACAAAAGAGAGACGGATAGACTATCTCGCGGCGAGATACTGTCGCGTCAATTCATGTGCTAAGCATACTGTTCTGCATTTGTTCGTTGCATTGAACATTTTGTCAGATTTGATCAGTCGCAGGTCGCAGACCCTGGCAAATTCTTTATAATAAATTCATACTCACAGCCAATCCTCCCTATCTTCATCTGGCACTCTGTTCATGTTGCTAGGATATATGACGACGTTGTTAAAATCATAGTAGTACATGGTCTTCGAGCACGAAGGATAGCACATGGGGCAGGGGATGCCTCCGCCCACCTTGTCCAGTTCTAACTCCGCTGGTATATTGTCCACTTCGGGGCGAACGGTCACCGATTGAGCTACGGAGAAAGTTTTTGGCGGCGATAAGACGTTCAATGATCTAGTGTTACCTTGGACGAGAGTTGTAACAGTAGGTATCTTCTTCGGTCGCCGAGAGTGCCTTAGTTACTTTTGCTCAGGCATATTAGTATTATCTGATCTGTGGCTCAGGGTACCAAGTAGGTATCTTAATAGTAGACATACTCGTACTTTATCTTAATTTTTCCATGGAATATGGGTGTAAGGGTTGTTTATTGGCTAAATATTTGACGTCACACAGAAAACAACCCCAATTGGTTTGTTTTATTTAGAAACACGTAGGTAATAGGTACTATGAACAAAAAATATGCTGTTGTATTGTACCCTACTTGGTCACGATGGGGCTAAAAGGTTTGCCTCTCGTTCAGTGACATACTGTAATATATTTCAACATCTTCAACCTTACCTTCGGTAATTGGGTATGATTGATGTTGATACTTAATAGGAGTAGGTAGGTATCATTTTAAAAGGTGTTGCAGAAATCACGACATTCCCCGCACGCATGTGATCATTAAGATTGTTCAACGTTGAAATTTGATGGATTAAATCACGATTATTATGGCTTTTCAATGCCAAAGAATGTGCTACTAGCCAGTAGGCTGGTATTGCTGGGTGGTAACCCAGCCAGAGTAAATGATGCAGTGGATAATATTCATACAAAATATTCGTCTGCCGGCACAGGACGGTGAAGCCTTGAGCATCAGGATTGTTAAAGGGGATAGTTAATGCGGTAACTATAATATCATTAAACGGTTAAACTCACATGTATTTTGTCACTACCCGCCACATATTTCGAAGATTGTAGATTATCAAGCACGAGCCCGCGTTCGCGATCAGGAAGTAGCAACAGAATCAGGAAGTAGGAAATGTTTAGGAATTGGCAGGAAGTTTTGCTACTTTCTGCCAATTCCTGGAACATGAACATTAAGTCAAAAAACAAGCATTGTTTCTCACCGAAATATATTCCAAGGCACGGTACATCCCGCATGTCGCAGGTTCTTCCATTATTAATCTTGGGCATGTTGAATGGGGTACAATTGCAGTTCTGCGACAAAGGTTACATGTGCGTAAGTATAATTACGAGTACCACCATAATTACTTATTTGTCTAAACAAATAACCTACACTGAAAAAAATGCTAAGTTGGATTTATCAGATCTTTCGTAATTCTAACCGGAAATTAAGGTTGATTGGGTCCTATCACAAATATTTTTTTGATTTTACCAAATTTTTTATGTTGGCATTTTACTAAATTAATTTGGTTGATTACACCAGTTTTTTGTTGATTTCACCAGTTGTTTGGTATAATGTACAATGTTCTTTGTTGATTTAACCAGAACTCTGGTATCGACTTCAACCTTTTTAGTTTTGTAAATTTGATAGCAAGGATTTGTTAGATTATCAAAGTTTCCTCGTAATATAGCCAACCTAAGTCACTTTGGTAAATATTTTTTTCAGTGTACGTCTTAATTTAATGAGCTAGCACCTTTGTGCTCAGTGCTTATGTATAATAATTCAACATGTAGGTACAATTCCTTTATTCTCATGCAACCGCCAAATTATAAAGCCCTCGATGACTTATGAGCTCATGGTTTACGGATCTTGAGCTTTCGTGACCCTTATATTTATGGAGCATTTAACTGGACATCAATCGAAAATGCTGTGAAGCATCCGCAATTAACACATTCACTTTCCATGCCCGGTATCTCGTTGCGTCTCTCGATTACAAAGTTCAAAGTTTTACCTGTCAGATTGGGATAAGAAGTTAAGTTTATTAAGTATTTCTGTAACCTGTAGCAAGAATAGCATGCGGCACTTGAGCATACAGTCGCTGTGTGTATAGAAGGGAAGATACGAAGACTCGTCATAGAACAGGCAGCTTCGGAGTTTCACCGAGACGTGCTGGATGTCGCGGGACGCCTCCGTAAAGGTTGCGGACA
This sequence comes from Thaumatotibia leucotreta, assembly GCA_025490895.1. NCBI lineage: Eukaryota > Metazoa > Arthropoda > Insecta > Lepidoptera > Tortricidae > Thaumatotibia > Thaumatotibia leucotreta. Next base: position 215,729 of record JALPQI010000094.1, read on the forward strand.
CCATTACTGTCATCTGTGAGGTCATTGTAGTTCTAGTGTTAAAATCTTAAGCATATCACTTATACATTAAATCATTACTAGAAGCGGATCATAATTTTGAAAACTTTAGGCTTAAGGTAATAGGTATTTCGATGTCACATCCATCGCATCATCAACCTATCTCAGTCTACTTCTGGACATAGGCTTCTCCTATTACCTATGAATAATAAATAAATAAATATCTGGGACATCTTACACAAATCGACCTAGTCCCACGGTATTAAGATCAATTAAGGCTTGTGATGGGGGTACCAGGCAACGATATATATAATAGATAGATACATACAGATACTGAAATACATAGAGACAGCCATGACCAAGGAACAATTATTTGTGATAAATAAATACACAAATAATGCCCTCACCGGGATTCGAACCCGGAAACTCCAGCTTCGTAGGCAGGGTCACTACCGAGTAGGCTACGGAGGCTGACATGAATAAGGTCGTACATTCCCATAATCGCCACACTGGCAAGTTAGTATCTTGAGAATTGTGTGGTAATTTTAGATCATGTGTTTCGTAAAAAAAAACACTTGAAAGTTTACCTGGACGCTGGGACTGATAATTTTCATGGAAAAACTCCCACTTGGATAATCAGGAAAATCGTATGCATCGGAGAACTGTAACTGAAAGGTATTTACATGAACAATTTTTTAGTAAGGTAGGAGTATTTAAAGTACGCAACAATACATTTCGAGGCAAGCGCAAATGATTCGTCATTTTGTAGATAAAAATGCCACTTTAGTCAGGCTAATCAAACGGGCTAACAAATACAAAATACCAAGATCAAACGACGTTTTTACTGAAGACAATTTTTTTCAGAAAATCATAAATTTTTATATATTAGTCACATAATTATTATACCGACAGTTGTTACATGAAATTGTGAATTTTACAAATTCAGTATTAACCAAATCAAGTTTTTCTTTATTGATTTATTCAAATAAAATAATGATGCTTACTGTAAAACCGAGTGACGGTATATTGTAATAAAAGTCATCACTGTCGTCTATCTTAAGTAGTACTTTGAGTCCCATGTCGAAATCGAAACTTGACTTGTTTCCGTACTTGTACATGTCCATGCTTCTCTGACCGCTGTTTCTGCTAAAATACAGAGTTTCAGTCCCGAACGTTATTTTTTTGTAAAATAGATGACTATTTTGACTTTTGTATGCAATTTTTACTCAATGCTCTTAACATCAAAAAATTGAAATGTAAATTAAATAAACTGTAATCCGAAAAATAGATAAACTAGGTATTTTAAAATAAGTAAAAGATGCTCTTCAAGGTCCACCTATTTATCGAAGCAAACGCAATGACAACAACGAGTAAAAAGTTACTTGATTAAATATTATTTGCATCCCGTAAAGTTAAAATAAATGTCAGAGCTGTACCATGACTTTGCAAGTATCGGCAACGTTAGGTTTTTCTTGATACGTAAAGCAGGTCATCGCGGTCGCTCCAATATGTCAGTATGAGTGCGATATAATGCTTTACTTCACACTACTTACTCGATAGTAAAACCTAAATTATCCTTTACTTTCCAACTAGTGGTAGTACGGCTACTGACGACGGGCCAGACGGATGCTGTAGTAAGTTGTAAACTCAAACAAACAGAGGTCAAAAAACTAGTAGTAACCTATTTTCTTAAGGGCACACCGAGTATCGTACCGATTACATTTTTTAGGATATAATACGAGACAAACCTTTCTTGGCAAAAAAAAAATAAATGTCACCATGTAGAATGAATTCTCGTACCGATTTACCTGTTCCTAATAAAAATACCTACGATAGTAAATAGACAGCTGCCTTAATTTTAATTAGTCCATATTTGCGTTTGCCACGCCTTATATATATTAGCCTTTTTAATAATTGTAGGTACTTATTGTTCACGAAACAGGATTTGCTTAAAAAAATATATCACGAGAAGTAGAAGCATACTCTTCAAAGATATCCGACTGCCGAAGGTAGTTGAACGTGCAACAAAAGCCATTCATAGTAAGCCGGAAGTTGAACAGGTGATTGCACTCTTCCGCCTTTTCATTCCAAGCGCATCGCAATAGCACTTCATCGCAATTCGGGGTTAGCTGCAAAAAAACGAAACTAAGTTACGTGTGGCGTATGCTGACTTCGAGAATTAGGTGATACTTACTTGCCGCATAAGCTCTGTGACGTCATAATCACCCAGTGCGATGTGGAGTTGCTTCGCTCGCATATTGTCGCCGCTTAAGCCTTGCAGGTTGTATAACTGGCCCAAACCAAAAAGGAGCGACATCATCTCCGATTTATTGTATTTCTTGTTACGTTCCTCTTTAAGCCTAAATGGAAAGCAGTAGGTCAATAGGTAACTAATTCTATTTTACAATATAGGTACGTACCTAGTAAAGATTTTGCAACTTACAGATTGTCCGCAAGCTCTGTAACTGCTCGCTTGCTGATCCTGTTGTTCGAACAGATGCCTACTGCTGGGAAAATTATGGTACTAACGGATACTCCTTCAGGCATTTGTGTGGTCACTAAAGGAGCCTTGTAGTACTTACTAAACGTAACCCAAACCAAGGATGCGGAACAGATCAACGCACTGATTAAGATTATAATCCAAATAATCCTGTGAAGATAAGATCGTGACATAACAGTGTTATGTAATAGTGGGCTTACTGTAAGTAATTACGACAAACAAGACTAAGCTGGCAGCAAACCAAACAAGTTCAAAACAACTTGCAATAAGCAGTAAAAGGAACGAGTATATGTAAGTACTTTAACGCGCACATCCTACCTCTCTATATGCGTCGTCTTATCGTTGACTAGATGTTTGAGTCCACAAATCGAAGATTCAGAACAATATTCCTTCCCAACAGTTTTCATGCTTTCTTTTATCGTTTCATACTTTGAATGTTCAGGTGATTTATTTCTGTAACGTCGTCGATATGCTAAAACGTAAGGAGAATTATCTGTATTCATATTTCGTGATTTATTTTCTTCGAAATATAAACCTGTAGGTCGATTCATAGGGGAAACTAGAAAATTATACTCGAGCAAATGACTTTTCAATGCGCACTGCGTAGAGAAGCAAATACTAGTTGTTAAATATTCGATTTCTGTGATAAAATCAAACCTCTACTTTATGCTGGGTCATTTGTTTTGATTGATCGATTCTTCTCGTGCCAGTGGGTTTCAAGCTCATTTTATTCTAATTTACCTTCTTTACTACCGTTTGCTTAAATCATTCACATTTAAAACTATTTAAGCGCCCGAGGAAATTATTTTGCCTGCAGGCAATTGGTATCTTGTATACCGACCATTCCAGCTGCTCACCTATAAAATAACACCTACTTTATTATTTAGGTATTACGGTGCATGTTCGTAGTATATACATCTATGTTGACGGCGTCAGTACTAATCACGTGCTCTGTCCGGCATGCCAGTTGCAAAACTCGTTGCCAAACAAAAATAACCATCTTCGTAACCACCCACATTCTCTTGAGTGTTGTTTTGCCTTGCGCGATATGAAGTGCTCTCATTACATACAAAATTTTATATATACCTCCGAAATCGTAATAGGCACAAAGAAAGTAAAAATAACAGACAATCTCCTTACAAAATGTTGTCTTTCGTTATAGTCTTTAGGTATTAGGGTTAGCACATGATTGGTTATTTTATTAGTACTTATAGTTAGTAAAAGACAGGAAGTAGGTAAAGCCAACAGCGAATACTTAATCGATTAATAACGCTTTAAAGTCGGCATAGTGACTACATACTATAGTGTGCATAGATCTACAATTTATACGATTATATTACTAATTACCTACTATCTAGAGAAGAAGTGTAACCGCCGCTTTTTAAGGTTTCGTAGTAAACTAGGGACCCTTATAATTTCGCCATGTCATTGTCCGTCTGTCCATCGGTCTGACCGCAACATAGCTGAGTGGCCGTTAGTAGGTACTAGAAATCTGCAATTGCTACAGGTTTCGTAGATAAGCGCTCCAGAATAAAAAAAGTCCCCCCTCTCCTCTAACTTTTGATCCGTGGGTCCAAAAAATATGAATAAATATCATAAATAGTGGACTTACAGAATACTTTAAAATAAAACAATTTCGAACATAATCGGCTTTTCAAGCAATCAACTACGGAACCCTACACTGAGCGTGGCTCGACATGCTCTTAGCAGGGTTTTCAATGTTAAGTGAATATTTTGTTTCTACTTACTGGTGAAGCTGCTACAACTACAACTTTGTCAAAGATAACTCAGTAAGCTGTAAGACTGCCTGTCTGTGCCGTTTATTTGTCTTTATATTGGTTATAATTGCTTCCACTCGTCAGACCAACACCACCTATTCCACTCCCAGACCTCAACGTCGAATCGAAACCGATATAATGCGGTCGACTAAGCTCGAACTTGTAACCTAAGATGCGGTTACGGCTGTTACATTTAGTACGTTACATGCAATTACATAACTAAGTGTAATCCACATTTCGTACTATTATAATTATCGGTCAGGCGGTCACGAGGTATGTTATTGCCAATGCCAGCAGATTCAGATCAAAAAGCATTCACCTTAAAATACCAGTATGCATTAAGAGACCTCACAAATCTATTTATAGTCTAGGCGTATGATGTAAGGTACGTTATTTTCCATTAATAAATATGTAGGACAGATGAACATCGACTTGGTGGGTCAATCAACTTTTTAGTGTTGTTATTCTAGTCTTTCCATAAAAAAAAACAATGTACAAGTAAGGAACACTTTCAATTTAGGTAAGAAGGATACAGAGAAAAATACAAAAAGATTTGAAGGGATTAGAGGAGGCGGGGCTCATTTAGAAAAAATCTGGAGTGGTTATCTCCAAAACTTTGACATTAGAAAAACTTTATTTTGGAACTCTTATTCTTTTTAAGACTAATTTTCGCACACTATAGGATTTCAGCGTAATGAAAAAAAATATAAATGATTTTATACTACCTATGCTTGTACCAAATTGATCATTTCTAGTAAAAGCGGTGACTGAGCTAAGCTGCGGACAGACAGACAGACGGATATAGTGAAACTATTAAGGGAACCTTGTTTACTACGGAACCCTAAAAATAAAATTTTCTCACCAACTGTGATTTTTTCAATCGCGAGAAATAAATATGTAACCTATTTCTGCAGTTTGGAAATAAGTTCGAAATTCCACATCCATATTTTACGTCCCTCCCTTCTTACGGATGCCGTTACGGATAGACTTCGACGCATTGGGATCTTTTGTGTAATTACGACCCTCTCTGTCAGGCATTATGTTAGGCCTATTATGATGGTGAAGGCATTGCTCGCCAAATAATGGGAACATCAGCCGAGGTCTCACCTTTTACCAGCCTGGCGCCAGTCACGTGAATTTGCGCAAACTAATCTACATTCCCAATCTCCAGTGTTTCGGAAGCAACAGTAACAAAGGCTGCGCTTTGTACAAGGTTGTACGTCAAAATTGTTGTTTAATTAATCTTAGGTACCGGCCAGACTGCCGAATACGTATAAATGATCCGGCAAAGTGGTAGATTAAAGTAATTTAAAAAAATCGAGCTACCTCCGCTAAACGTAAAGTGAGGATGATTTATTTTTTGCTGAAATCTTATAGCTATTGTAGAGAATCGTTGAATAGGTCTTTTAAAAAGAATTAGGGTCCCAAGAGAAAGTTTATTTCTAATGTCAATGATTTCGGAGATAACCGCTCCAGAATAAAAAAAATAATTGTGCTTATAGAATGCTTTAAATGAAAACTATTTCGAACATAATCGGCCCAGCCATTTTTGAATAACACGGAACCCTACACTGAGCATGGCCTGGCATGCTCTTGGTCGGTTTTCATTATCTCTGTATATTATTTAGTTCTCCGTGAATTCTACAAAAGCTACACTGACGAAGTCGCAGGTAACAACTAGTATACCTAGCAATAAGAAAAATAAAAGCCGCCGAGCAGCACCTAATGACAATATTACCGCATTACTGCTCCTAATTTATATAGTGCTGTATAATATCTGTTAAGTGTTAGATCATTCTGATAAACTTGGTTTTCCGATAAAATATCTCATTTTCGTTATTTTTTTATTAGCAAATCCTTAGGTTCAGTTAGCGTAGTTGTAATATTCGTAAATCACCGCCAATTTACAGAACAAAAGGATTATTTTTGGCTCCTGCAGCGTAAAACAATTTTCCCCTCACTAGCTCGTAAAGCGCTCGTTTATCGTTTAATACGAGCGGGTAAAAACGCTTTTTACACTCTTGTGAATAAAGTAATTTGACATTGCTCTAATTCCTATAGCCCCCTACTGCCTAGTATAAGTGGATCTGTATGACCGTAGTAAACATGCGCAATCGGAGCTCACATGTTAAATTGGACGTTCTCATGGGTGACTTTGTAAGCCATTGGCTATATTTAAATTCCAGAAGTAACTCTATTCTACGATACGTTTCGACACTGAGTTTTAAATGGTTTCTTTAAGTTAATTTACATTTGAGTGAGATTTGTAATCATATTTCCTCGCGATAGTGAGGGGAAAAAAGTTGTATTACACTTGGCGGCAAAGTTTGTTCAACTCTCGTGCCTTGAGACCTTCGCAATGCTCAAGATTCCAGTTTTTGAACCACTCGCTACGCTCGTGGCTCAATTTTGGAATCTTTCGCTAGCTCAGGTCTCAATATTGGCACGACAGTTAAACAACAACTTTGCCCCCTTGTATAATAAATAACTATTGTTGTTTGTTACTTAAGTAGGTACTCAAAGTTATGATGGCCTTTTCAGAAAACATAATACGGTAATGCTGTGAAAAGCTTATGCAAATTACCACGGTACGAAATAACATTTCATTTATTTTCATTTATTTGTGCGTGTGTTAAATGTCCCAGAAACGGAAAACATATTCTACATGATTTGAATTTAAATTTGGGAATGGGACTGACGTTTGGTTTTATCAAATGCGATAATTACACAGGAAAATGGCCTCATTAAGTTTTCTACCTACATAATCATTTAGTATTCAATATTGTTTTCGTCTGTAGTCTAATGGCTTGGTAATTGATTGGTAGTGACCACAAAGTCTTTTTTTTAATTACCTAGTTACGATTTCGGTTGAGATATATTATAGTCATGTAGTTAGTAGGTACGTAGTCCGTTTTATTTAGGATTAGAAATTTGGTAAACAAGGTAGCAGTCGGCGACAACCTTTTTTTGAGGAAAAATATTAGATGTTCGGAATTTTCACCAAAACTACAACTTAGCAGACCTAAGTCAATGACCTAGAGGCAGGTGGTTCGGCTTTACTCGTCAATTCATCATAATATTTCTTAGGCGTTTAGATTACAGTAAGTATTTAGTTACTTCTAATTTACATTTCCTATATCCAATACTACTACTATACTATACTCAATACTCATAGCATGGACGGTAAGAAAATAATATATCTCAACTTACCAACATTTTAAGTATCGGGTTGCATGTAGGTATTTTTAAAATGCATAAAATAATTATATATTACTTAATTTAATTGGTTCTAGTTATTGCCAACTCTAGATTTTAAATATCAGGGGCCTATTTCTCCAAAGCTTGTAACTTGTAATACAAGCGGAAGTCCTTATCTCATTAATAGTGTTAAAAAGTGATTCCCACTTGTATTACAAGTTACAAGCTTTTGAGAAACGGGCCCTGGAACATTTTTAAATAGGGACACACGATATTTCCTTGTTCATATTCAGTTCTAAAAGATAAATGAATTTCCGTTGCCTGTTAGATTTTGAGACTCAGAATAGGCCACGTAGAAGATTTTTGATAGTTTCCGGAGAGTTGACAAACTTTTAAAATACTTATACAGTGTGTTAACATGAGCCAGGCTTTTATTTGAACCGAGGATTGAGATGCAGATTCTTAGCCAAACCATGTGCATTATTTGTTTAAAAATCCTAATTTTAAAAGTAATTAACTTTCTAAGAAAAGTTAATTGAGAAGCAATGTACTTCAAAATAAATCGTTAATTGGCACTTGACAATGACAGATCGCAGCCACTTGCAACGTTTGACAACTAAGCAGTACACGCGTTACATTGACCGTTCGAACGAAATTAAAATAATTGTTCAGTTAATTTAAATATTTGTCAACTCTTAATACTCGAAAACGATTGCCAGTAATGCGTATTATTACCCATTTTCGTAAAAGCCTGGCTCATGGTAACACACTGTATAAGAATTATAAAATACTTAATTAGTAGCTGCCTGTCTAAAATAAAATAAATAAAAAAAGTATTAAGTGCTACACTATTACCTACTTACGCTAATTTTAAAATTTCATCTAATTCCTAAAAGTCTCTTACGGTGGTTTACCTATTCTGCGCTGACAAACCTCACTGGCGTCAGCAATGCACTTTTGTTTTGGCCACCTTTTCCATAAATGTATTTAAAAAATAATTGATATCGAGTACGGCGACGGGTGGGACTTCGCAACAGTCTGTGTACTGCGTGGTGGTATTCTTCTCCGACCGATGTGTTCACATTCAAACGTGAGACGACCGCGGCATGGACCGGTGACCATACGCACACTAGTACATTATATTTAGTTTTAATAAAATCGTGAAGTGCAATGTGATTGTGTTCTTGACTGTGATTGGATTGTGCTTACAAGTCTGAACTACTTAGCTTAGTTAATTAGATCAATTGAAAGGTAACTTATTAATGTTATTGTTATTGTTATGTATTTAATAAACCATAATTATTGTTACGGTCATCAGTCTCCGTAGCCTAGTTGGTAGTGACCCTGCCTACAAAGCTGGAGGTTCCGGGTTCGAATCCCGGCGAGGGTATTATTTGTGTATTTATTTATCACAAATATTAGTTCCTTGGTCATGGCTGTCTATGCATTTAAGTATCTATATGTATCTATTATATACATCATCGCCTGGTACCCGCATCACAGCCTTAAATTGAGCTTACCGTGAGACTAGATCGATTTGTGTAAGATGTCCCCAAAATATTTATTTATTTAGATAACACTGGTATCGTAAATAACTCTTTTGTTAACGTACTTACTTGATTAGGGATTAAAATCTGTTAGATAAATGTTAGCTGTCCTTTTCATGTCTGGGGAAAAGGATAGTGATAGTTATATCTGATGCATATATTTGTCCTGGGATTGTGAAATAGGCCGTAAGTACGAAGTAGGTGGTTAGCTTTCTTAATAGTAACAACTGGAAACAAATTGGCCGCCGTTAATAAGGTTTTTTGTATGGAAAAGCGGGCAAAAGCCAAATCGGTGAACGGAACCTTTAAACTTCGTACCTACTTTGAATCCTTTAACGCTGGCTAAAGGTGTCGTGTGCTGTCATGGTTACCACGCCAGTGGCCCCTGAAGTTGTTACGGTGGACGTCATCAAATAGACCTGCTGAAGGATGAAGTTTTTCGTTTTTCCGTACTAGAGATATTGGGGTGTAAAGGCACATTTTGGCGCTAGAGATAAAGCGTTTTACTTTAAAGGCCATCAAAAGTGTTTAGTAGGTACTTTACTACCTGCGTTATTAATAATTTATTTATCATGATTTTGTTAAAACATGCACTATACGCTTTTGTCGTCCCGCCTCTGTGATGCATTTTCGCTACAAAGTGGGACCTGTGTCGACAGCCATATTTATTAGGTATCGATTTAGCGTTACGAATGTATCTGTTTAAAATGTATAAATAGTTATGAAATAAAACTATAAAAACGGATACTCTCGCGTATAATATTAATTAAATTTAACTTATCCAGAAGTTTCGAGCACTTGACAGAGTTCCTGGTCTGCGGGCGACCGCTAACGGATAAACTCAATACTCGAGTTCATCCGTTTTTATAGATTTATTTCATGAGTAATCATCGCGGTAACCGAAGAAAATATAATAGATCAGATAGTTGTTCTGAATAGTTATTAACAGAAAACAATTATAACTATTTTATTACATCCTGTAATCAGCAATACGCGTCTTAGCATACCATAGTCTGATGGTCGACATTTGATTTGACAATAACCGAAGCCGAGTAAATATCCATAAACAAATAAACATACCCAATAACGGCCAATCCACACATTTTCTATAGTCAAATTTAAATTTTATTGTAGCCGTGGGTGATGTTACGTTACACAGATTAACAATACTAGGTGTGTTTATAATGTATTAAGTTATGTGTTCTAGATCTTTACACTCTGTAGTTTTATGGACATTATCGAAATGATGATTTAATTTATGAATTATGAATAAATTTAGGTTATGAATAATTTTTCCCTAATGTAGTATTTTATAGTAGGTACAATGCTTAACTTCATAGGTACTTAAGTACAGTCGGCTCTAATAATATGTATACGATTTTGATCCTTATGCCTTTGACATACGTTCCGAAATGTATACATATTATTAGACGTGACTGTACTATTGCTACAAAATTTGCTAAACTGCTTGCAACTACATATACTTACCTAATATTTATTATTTATAACAAAAACAAAATATTAACCTCATTGTTCAGTACAAAAGATTTCAACGCGTTTTGATTGCGAATTACCAGGTTTATGCTCAGGAAAAATCGTCCAAAAGGCGAACGTAATGCTATGGAGCTCTACGAGTCACTACTGTGTCATAAGACTCATAAGATCCATTAAAATTATTTCATAATATTGGTAAATTCATGGAAATAGTTTAGTACCTACACACTATAGTGGCATATTATAACTTAAAAAATCTTGTACCTACCTAAGGCCTAATATAAAATATTTTCAAATTATGTAAAATAAATAAAAATAATAATTTTTGTTTTATTTTAAGACTCTTTGATTTTTATACTATACATAGTATACTATTAGATCGCAGTATGGGTGGCTGTCAATAGGAGAGGCCTACGTCCAGCAGTGGACTATCATAGGCTGATGATGATGATGATGGGTGGCTGGGAATGGAGCACCGTGGAAGACTTTAGATTAGACGAGGCATATGCCATGACCATGAGATACTCTAAGTTGAGAGAAATATTAATGTAACCATACTAATTAAAACCAGCAGTGAACTTTAAATGCTTATAAAATAAAGTAGCAAACTAATGTAAGTGCCTGTTGATGGTTAGTAAATAAGAAAACTAGTGCCTAGTTATCTACCTATTCCTCTTTTACGGCGCCTGCCTTTAAACGCCTGTCGTCAAAGATAAATATTCATACCAATTGAAGACGTATGCTCATGATAATCGGGCAGATTCATATTCATTATAAGTAATCTTCTTTCAATCAAGGCGTTGTTGATAGGTTACCTATTCACAAGAACATTCTAGAGCATTGACCAAACGCATGTATCGTGTTGTTATACCAGCAACACTGAACTGAGACTAGTGAACTTTTATCTCATAGCATAAGGTTCATAACGGTCAGTGTTAAAGATGGTACGCGTACTCGTTTGAAAGTGAATTTGACCTTAACCAAGTCATTGCATGGAATCTCGAGATTCTTTAGGCATCTCCGCTGTATGTCCACGTGCAGTCGTCTTTGTTATTTTCTTTGTATAGATAAGGACGACTAAACACGTGGACAATGTAGACACTGTTGTCACCTTAATTTCAAAACATTGACCTAAGAGTAGGAGGTGCGATATCCGATGTCCGACCGAGGTACGATATCTTTAAAGTCGACTGTATTGCGGTTTAGGTGCTAAAATATATTTTATCTACAGGAATATCATAATTTCCCTGTTATGTATTCAGAAGCGGTAATGTAATGACCTATATTAAGAGACCGGTGTCTGTGGCTGTATCATAATGTTAACATTAAAGTACAGGCAGAGTACAGTGCATCATAATGTTGACATTAAAGTATCGTCGTCATGATATTAATTTTAACATTATGAAGTCAACTTTTTTTTGTTGTTTTTTTTTCAATAAATATTTATTGTAGGATATCCTTACTCAAATTGAGTGATTTCAACTGATTTGAATTTTTATAGAGGTAATTACTTAGTGAAAATAAAGGTAAATTGTCATTCTAAACTAATGATATGGATGTAGATAAAGTTATGTCTGTGACTGTACATAATTAGGCATTAAACACTCGTGTGATCTTATTATGAAACTCGCCTACGGCTCGTTTCATAAAACCACACTCATGTTTAATACCTCTTATTATGCGCCAGCCACATAAATAACTATAAAAGAAAATAAAGTCGTGTAAACAGATTTTTGGCAAACCATAGTGATATAAAAATATTTAAACATATTAATATGCGTTATAATTGATTTTGTATAAGTATTTTAGTAAACACCGTAAAATCAATGACATGTTGTTTTCTGTTTGGTTTTGTTAAAGTTTTTTTAATCATTTAATATGAGATTTACTTTGGTTTTAAACGCGTTGTATAATAATTACATAATTTCATTATTATAGACGGGCAATAGAAAGAGACAATCACCGTAGATATTTAGTAGGTATGGTTCAAGCCCTAATTTAAAAGCTTTTACATATTCAGGAGTATTTATCAGATTTTTTTTCTATTTACTGCATGATGAGAGCAGTCATGCTCTTAGACTTATGATGGCTCTTAGAGTGACATAAACCGTTCCGGCTTGGCTTCAAAGTTTATATAGCCATTTACTATGTATCTACTTATAACTGGTAAGGGTTATAAGAGACATCGTAATAGGTACTAAGTGCAGCACATTTCACTATTTTAAAACATTTAAAAACAGTATTAAATTATACAGGTTGATTTTTTTTCACCGTTCAAATTTTGGGGCGTTATATCTGAGGCCATATTGATGAACTTTTACTGGCATGTCCGGCATTCGATTCGAGAAAAAAATGTATAAATAAACATTTAGTTCATAAAATAATACAAATCTATATAACCTTAAATAAACTTAACTTCAAAAAAACACTAAACAAATTGGTAAAAATACTCGTAGTCAATAATAACTTTAAGGGGCGGGCTTAACGCATCGGATGCAAAGGTGCCCATAACGCTAGCGGCATTTGCGCGTTGGATGATGCCCAACCTCACCAGAAAGGATGTATAAATTCTTGTAATTATATAATCGTGTTTCAGGTACAATGTGGAAGCCATTATTCCTGGCAGTCATGAGCTCGTGGCTGGTGAGCTGCCTCCCTCCCCCGCACCCCGCCGTCATCCAAGTCAGGCGAGAAGAGGAGTTCCTACCACAGCACCTTCGGGGCAGAGCCTTCTACAACCCTCATCTCAGGGAGATCCTGCCGCTGACTAGCTTGCTGCACAGCGGGGAGCAATTGGTAAGAGATAGTCGTACATTCTCAATTACTTGTTTCACTGACTGTAGGTGCCTATGCATAGTGCCGCACCCCGCATCCCGCCGTCATCCAAGCTAGGCGATAGCAGGAGTTTCTACCACAGCACCTTCGGGGCAGGGCCTTCTACAACCCTCATCTCAGGGAGATCCTACCGCTGACTAGCTTGCTGCACAGCGGGGAGCAATTGGTAAGAGATAGTCGTACATTTTCTATTGCTTGCTTGACTGACTGTAGGTGCCTACGCAGAGTGCCGCGCCCCGCATCCCGCCATCATCCAAGCCAGGCGAGAAGAGGAGTTCCTACCACAGCACCTTCGGGGCAGAGCCATCTACAATCCTCATCTCAGGGAGATCCTACCACTGACTAGCTTGCTGAACAGCGGGAAGCAATTCGTAAAATGTAGTCGTACATTCTGGACTGCTTGTTGACCAAACTATCGTCGTTGCGCCTGTAGAGGCCGCTATGTGTTTGATTTATGACTTTGAAATAGTAACCTGCAACTACACGCTATTCATTGCATGAATTAAAATCCACCACATAGCAAATATTGCAGGCGCAACGACGCTTTATAGGTGCCTATGCAAAGTGCAACGAAAATACTTTGCAGTGATACGTTTAATAGACAGTACCAAGTTTTGACTGTGTCCCTATAATGTTTAGGAAAAAATATTTATGGAAAAAAATGGAGGCTTGCAAAAATATTGCAAACTTTTCCTGATGAGAATGCAAAAGGGTAGATGATTAGGGCTTGCATTCCGGAATTCCGGAATTTCGAAATATCGGAATCTCGGACCGATTTTGCTGTTTTTACAGTTCCGGAATTGACACAGCTAATATCGGAATTTCGGAATTAAAAAAGAGTGTTTTTATTATATGGATAAACATAAAATATCAACACGATTATGATAATCAGGTACAGAATACAGGATACAAACCCACCACAATATATATCGATAAGTAATTCTAACCACAAATTGTGTTATGTTTTATTTTCTGTAAAATAAACTGTGTTTACTAAATTAAAAAAAGTTTAGTAGTACCTAGCTACTAAACCACGAAAACTGGCCAAGGTAAACAACGATCCTGTACCAGATTTTAATTATCAATTGGGTTGCAATTATTTACCGTTATTTTTCTTTTAGCCCTTCGATAATTATACGCATTACTATTTACATAATATGTAAGCCCTTCGATAATTATTCGCATTACTATTTACATAATTTCTTCGACATAATATGTCGAAGAATCTTAAACTTTGACTTAAGTCTCCACTTGGTCCAATATCAAGTAGCATTCCAAAAAAGTAAAATTTTGGTATCTGTAATTAAAGTTTACAGGTACATAACTGATGGTAAGATAGAGCGCGTTAGCCTTGAGTTCGGACTTAAGCTAAACAGGAATAAAACAAAAATTATGATTGTCGACCGCATGAATAATTATGATTGTCGACCGCATGAATAACAATTCTCCAGAAATTACTCAAATTGCTAATTGTGATTTGGTGCAGTCGTACATTTCTCTGGGGGCTTTAATTACGAACAACGGAGGATGTATCGATGAAGTGAAGAGGCGTATGGCAATTTCTAGGTCTGCACTGGATAAGTTGAGGAAAATATGGAGGAATCGTAACATATTATACAGAGCCACAAAAATTCGGCTGGTTCGGGCACTTATATTCCCCATATTTTTGTACGCAGCAGAAACGTGGACCCTGCGGGAAGTAGAGAAGAAGATAGACGCCCTAGAGATGTGGTGCTGGAGAAGAGTGCTCAGAGTATCATGGACTGAATTCCGTACCAACGAGTCTATACTTCGAGAACTAGGCATCAAACAGCGTTTATCATCTTTAGTTCAGTCTCGTATCCTCACTTTTTTTGGTCACGTGTGCCGCCATGGAGAGGTGGCTGCGAGGAGCGACTTGTGGTCCAGGGAAAGATTGAGGGAACCAGGCCACGAGGAAGATCGCCTATGAGGTGGACTGACCAGATAAAAGCGGCTGTAAATGGCTCTTCATCACTGTATGAATGCACCAGGAGGGCGACCGTCAGAGAGGAGTGGCGACGTGTTGTAAAGCTTGCCACCAACAGCTGAAGTGATGACTACGACCACTCTGGCAAGAGTGTTAACGACAAAGAAGAAGAACTGAACTGATTGTTGCCAAGATTGTAACATATATAAATGACTAATGTTTCTAATTTGAATTACCATACCTATAAGTACTTAGCATTTTGTATAAGAACTTGTCCTTAATTTATTAATGGACAATACAATGTGCCCATGAGTACAATAATTACCGAAAACTTTAAAATGCATTTTTTGCGATAGTTTCATTAATAAAATTCTTTTTTATGTAGTGCAGCATTCGAAACACACAAAAAACTTGCTTCTTTTAGCCTCAGGAATATGCTGTTAAATTGTTTCCCTTTCCTCATGGGTATCTTGTATACAAATCACATAGCAATTTTACGTTTTATTGAAATAAGACCTAGATTTACAAAATTTTCGTTAATTCCGGAACTAGTATCGGAATTCCGGAATTGAAGTGTAATATCGGAAATCAGTTCCGGAACTGGAAATGGTCCGATATTGCAAGCCCTATAGATGATATAACTGTTGTCTGATGCATCGGATTTTTGATTAAAAAGGGGCAAACCCCTTTTATCAACCTAACCTTTACCATGTTAAATCAAAAACAAAATTCAGTGTATAAAATATTTTTTAAAGCGGTAAAATAATTAATTGAATATATTTTCCGTGGACAGGTATACGAAAGAGAATCAGACAAAGTGCCCCGCAGCAAGATATACAACCTTCTGACTCATTCCGGGTTGGTTCCTCGTCAGTTCCACCAGCCTCGTCCGTTCCAGTACCACCAGTTCCAGCCAGCGCCGCAGTTCCACAGGCCACCAGCGTTCCACGACCCACCCTTCTTCCCCAACCCAGACGTACTACAACACCTGTAGAGTGCCTCTGTTGTGAAACTTGTGAACCAATAAGTTATTTATGACTTACCATATTTAGCAATTGCTCTATCGTACCATTAACCTACATGCTACTTATTTTTAAGTGTTAAAGTACTATGTTATGTAGTTAGTTAAGTTAATTATCGAGACCTTGGTGGTTAAAACACGAAAGTATATAAATGATACACGATACAATGCATTTCTGTTTGGCATTGGCGCGGCCTTGAGTAAGGTGCTCAATTGCTCATGCATGATAGTCATTGCGCAACATCATAGTAGACACGACATTATGTGATCCAAACTCGCAATTATGGAATTAAATATTTAATGATGATATATCAAACTGCATTTTTTATTGAAAATGTCCATTCCTCGTTGAGCTTTGCAGTGATCTGTGTGTAAATTGGCGTTTCAAAATGGTTGCATAGCGTCCAAAGCTAAAATGCCGGCACCGCCAACCACGTGTAAGGCTCTTGTAAAAGATTATTGCGAAAACTGTACATTCGCTGGATTCCACTTCATTGCTGACGACACTAAACATTGGTTTGAGAGGTGAGTAAATCGGCTTGAAGGTTGTAAGTATGATTTGAAACCCAGGAGGTATCTAATATGTAGTTAGGTAGGTATAAATCTAAGGTCTCTTATGATCACATTTCGTCTTAAATACAGCGTCCATATCGTAGTCTCTATAGTAGCGAACGAGGGCATTTATTGCTGTGTTCCACAACAACTCGTATTACCTAATCTTTATTTAGCTTTATGTAAAAATAGGTCGACCTGGGTAGGACACATTTCTCAACAATCTTGTAACTTGTAACTAATATAAGTGGAAGTCTCTTTTCAACTGACTTCAAATAAATAAATAAATAAATAAATATCTTGGGACATCTTACACAAATCGACCTAGTCCCACGGTAAGCTCAATTAAGGCTTGTAATGTGGGTACCAGGCGACGATACATATAATAGATAGATACATATAGATACTTAAATACATAGACAGCCATGACCAAGGAACAAACATTTGTGATAAATAAATACACAAAGAATGCCCTCGCCGGGATTCGAACCCGGAACCTCCAGCTTCGTAGGCAGGGTCACTACCAACTAGGCTACGGAGGCTGACGAACCGGGGTTGCAATAAAAGGAGGTTCTCAATTCGACTGTATGTTTTTTTATGTTACCTCAGAACTTCTAACTGGGTGAACCGATTTTGATGATTCTTTATTTTATTTGAAAGCTGATGCTCATCGATTTTATTCACCGTTCAAGTTTTAGGGGATTAATTCTGAGGTCTTTTACTGATTATATTATATTGATGGACTTTTACTATGGGACCAACGTCGACATTAATTTTAATTTGGACCAGATTTGATAATGGCACCCATGAGAATACCATATCATATAAGTCATAAAGTATTAAACATGTGCATGACAATAGGATGAATAACTAAATCGATAATTCATTTTTAACCGACATCGAAACAAACCATGATCGTGGAGAAATCAGTTGAAGTCGGTTTTTTATTTATTATTTAATTTGGTGTTTATGAACCATTAAATTTATGATCCATATAAGGATTTCCGGTCGTGTTAAAAGCTGCAAGCTTTTGAGAAATAGACCTCTGTACTTAGCATAAAATTATCCCATGATAATGTTGTAGATGGTTCTGGGTGGCCCTAGTTATCCTCTCGTGGTACGGCTCCGCAATCCTCATCATATCAGCCTGGGATGACTTCCGCGACAGCCCAATCAGCTTCGGGCTGGAGACCACGTACACCAAGTGGGATACGGAACTGCCTTCTGTTGCTGTTTGCGAGTACTTTAACAAGGATAAGTTGTATGGTGTTTGTGACACGTAAGTCATTATAGTTTCGCCATGTCAGTCTGTCAGTACAAAGCATAGCATGGTGGCCGTTAGTACGTAAAAAAATCTGAAATTTGGTACAGGTATACATATTAATCACGCCGATAAAGTGGTAGAGTAAATTATAGAAAAAAAGGGCCTGGCCAAACTGCCATGGTAAAATCGCCCCTGGCAAAATATGAAATATTGATATGCAGGATTATTCGTATTGTTACTACATGTACTACTACTGGATATTATGCCTCAAAATATTTCCGTTTACGAAAAAAATTAAAAAAAAGAAATTTTGTTTTTTATTTTTTTCTTTAAAACCACGTATCCGATTGACTTGTTCTTTGGATATTTTATAGATATATTAGGGATACATCAAATAAAAAAAAAATTTGACTTCCTGACTTTCTGTTAAGCATATATTTTTTTAAATTTTTTTTTTACCACATACGAGTTAGCGACACCTACTATATTTTCATATAATATTCGTTATTTTATAGTCTATTACATATATTTTTATTAAAAATATTACTTTGGATCAACAACTTGAAAAAAAAAAATTTCATATACATAGTGAACAAAATTAACCTTAGTATTGTTTAACGGGAAGTGGCCCTGCTAGCCTAACATGGTCGCTCTCGTCATAGAGGCTGTCACGCTCCCACCAGTTCGCGAGTGCGAACGTGACAGCCTCTGTGACAAGTGCGACCATGGTAGGCCCTCTGTTTTCCCAATTGAAACTAATTATTATTTAAAAAAATAAGTTTTATTTTATTTCTCGCACTAGTGGGAAATTGAAGCAGTCATATTATAGCTAAAAACTGAGTTCAGTTTTAAGGCACGTTTAAATAGAATCTGCTCATTTAACAATTACAAGTATGTATTATGTTATTTTATATTCTCTTTTTTTTTCAAGTAGGGTATAGTATCAGTTTGAGCCAAAAGAATACTTAAGTGCCTCCATATACTTAGTAGTTTTGTTTCTTTTTAATAAGATTATGATTTGATTTGTATTAACAGTGTGGTAAATCTTTTAACGAATCGGCTCTAAACTCTGTTAAAACTTAATGTATATTTATCGAACTTAAGCATAGTTTTAGCCTAGCTATCTTTTATTTT
Organism: Thaumatotibia leucotreta; assembly: GCA_025490895.1. Lineage (NCBI taxonomy): Eukaryota > Metazoa > Arthropoda > Insecta > Lepidoptera > Tortricidae > Thaumatotibia > Thaumatotibia leucotreta. The sequence continues at coordinate 234,997 of JALPQI010000094.1, forward strand.
AGTACTTAGCCGGACTACACAGAGCGAGGCACGCCGCGAGGCAAAGGTGCTACGTATATGTGCCACAGCCGAGGCAGTGCGTGCTCTTTGCTCGTCTGAGCAACCTGCCTCGGCCGAGGCACATCTACGTAGCACCTTTGCCTCGCGGCGTGTCTTGCTCTGTGTGGACCCGGCCGAAAAATTTCATGATTTTAGGACAATAGGAAGTACCTCTCATACTTTAGATTAGGTACCTACCTTGCGAAATCAAAATACAACACAGAGCGAACTGTTTTTGTATTGTCGGGAAAAAATATCAAGCCCTGTACATAACAAGAAAATTCAAAAATTTTATTTTTCAGTATCTGGCCTCCAGGCCACCTCTTTGACCTTGAAGAAACCCTAAAGGATATTACCTATTTCCGTGGCATATCATACAGCCTCACCGAAATTTGTGCAATAGAAAAGCCGGAACCTGGCTGTATCCTATCTAACTATAGGTAAGTACATGTATTTTATTGTATAAGATCTCAGTTCCTACAACCCATGATGGTGATCCTGAAATTCCTGAATGCCAAACACTGATGACTTGAGCATGACCATGTTCGTTGATAAGCTATATGGCACTTTTTGTCATTCGAAATAACACCCGGAATCCGATTGTAGGTCTAAGTATCTATGCGTTTTCGTGAAAATGATCCTCTAATGCAATTTGCATTGCTACTTTACTTAGAAGGTATAATTTTCCTAAATGAGACCAGGGGGTTGCCATGAGGTACTAATGCGATTTAATTTAGGTTCAGGGAAAGGGACAGAGATATACGACTCGTATAGCCTTGACTCTTTCTCTCGATCTAAACTGAATCGCATTAGTAAGTCATGGTAAGGTAAACCCCTAGGATTTAGGGCCTAATCTGAATCGCGATGTTTCAGTTCCATAGAATATCTCTCACAAAACTAACCTAAACTGAATCTCATTTAAAAGAGCACGGTTTCCCCCCAGCTAACTGTGCATGCCTCCAAGTGAATTTGACTTTACTGACAATCGAACAATATTTTAAGGTGCGTTCAAATGTTATAGGAACATGTATAGCGATTTTGGTAATTTTCATTCATTTACAAGAATTTGCATTCAGAAAGTAGGATTTGAGGAATCCAATGATGTAAACAAACCGAGGATCTTGGATAAATCGGTTGAAGTCGGATTTTTTAATTTTTAATTTGGTGATTATTATTTTATAGCTACTACGCCAGTCTGACTCGCAGCCCATGCCGGGATCTCGTTGTTAACTGCTCTTACAACAATAAAGCTTTCAACTGTTGCGAATATTTCCAGCCAATAGAAACGGACATAGGGATTTGTTTTGTCATCAACTCCCTTCAGACTAAGTATGTGGATTATGATATTTATGATATTACGATCATATAAATAGGATTCTCATAGTTTGTAACGAAATGAAAAGGTACTCATGTAGTACTTTTTCGTAAATGTTGTTTCACTGTAAAGTCACACTGTATCACAATGCTGATACATTGTTCAAAAAAGCTCTAAGGTCTCCAGCTACTTTTTCTGATTGTGAACTTATTTATATCATATTTCAGGGAACCAAAACCATTACCGATGGTAAGCAACATGATGAATAAACGGTCAAGCATTAAATTTGAAGTGTTAATTCCCTCAAGAGTAAGTTTATTATGTTTTTTCATAATCGTCATTCATAATTACATTAGATATTCAGAAACAATTATTGATTAAACTAGAGCCTAAAATAAACTTACGAAAATAAAAAACTACTTCTATAAATAAAAAAATTGCCCCAGATCACTGTCAATCGGTAGCGTGCCCAGAAAGCTGGCAGCATTGCCACGTTGAATGGCAATGCTGATCCGCTGAGCTAAATATATTCCAGCCTTCTGGTCACGCGTCAGATGGTACAGTTTATGCCTCACCTCTTTGAAGACCCTGTGGGCGCTAACCCCCCAGGGTCCTAGAGTCTCCACTGCAAACGGTTCAAATATGCAACCATTGTTTATTGCATACTTGCGCCGCTTGAGGAGCTCTGCCGAGTTAGCGGCTCAGCCAACCTTTATTGAAGTGCCACGGGGATGAGACAGCGCTAGGGTATCAATACAGATCGCGTCCCAAACCAGTGGCTGTCCCATCTTCTTTGCACAAGGGTCATACCGTCGGGTCTTTTACCGTCAGTGCGGGCGAGGCAACTGGTTCTAACAGAGCCGGCGCCCCCGCACTGGGCCATCGTGCGTATTTTTTATTTTTAATATGCTGCCTTTTATGTATCTGTGTTACTTGTTTGCCAGCGTGGTCGCCTCGTCGGCCAGTATACGTACCTGGGGGTCACAACGGAAGAACAGCGCTGGCCTAGCCAGCTACATGCTGAGTTGTGACCCTTTTGTGGCAAGCTGTTGTGGTGTGCTATATGTAAATGTGTATATGTCCATCGTGCTTGTCATAAATAAATTTTATTTCATTTCATTTCCTTAGCCCGACGGGCTGTCATGGAGAGGACCACGTCCTGCACTGACTACATTATTCATATGTATACAACATTCGATGGATTTATACAATAATTTACCAAAATATCATAACCACTAATAAATTATTTCATTAGGTGTACACATTGGGAAGTGATGAGGTTCCAAGCATTACCACTTTAAAGTCATCCATGATGGAAATTAATACTGGACACAATTATAGGTAGGTACCATAATTATAATGCCTACTTACTAAAACTTTTATTGTCTACACCCAAGAACTTGGTTTTATCGCCAACTTAAAACCTTAAACTTTGAGTTCACATACAGTTAATAGTTTAAATCATAAGATATTTATGGAAAGAAATTTTATTTATTTTTTTTCTTCTGACGAATGGTGAACACCGCGAACTCCGAAAATCGTTAATTTCTGTCTTACAAAGTCTTTCCTACAAAAGCTTAATCGGAGTCACAGAGACAGATGCTCATTAATGTTTATATTTTTCGATGAATGTAACATTTCCAAAATACCCTTTAAACCGCTTAATCGGCATAAATCGCTAACGAGCTACACCTCTGAGCTTCATTTGGACCACGATGGATAGATTTAGCGCAGAACTATCCTTGTACTACCTCCCTGTGTAGAAATGGACTCCCCCTTTCTTGCCGTATGGTGACGGCAGTAAGAATACATTTGTCACCACCCCAACTCCTCCTGCGGGTGTCGTAAGAGTCGACTAAGGGATTGAAGTGTCACTGACCATTCTACAAGATTTGATGATGGGCAGCAGCGTCATCATAGTGGGCACATTACTGCGATCGCCAATCCGCTTGCCCAGCGTGGCGATTATGGGCATTTACCTCCTAATGCGTCTATACGCATAGTTAATAGGAGAGGCCTACGTCCAGCAGTGGACTAACATAGGCTGATGATGATTATGTAACATTTCAGTCGGCTAGTCGCAGTCAGAAACATCGAGAACGACGTTCGCATAGTAGAAACGACCTCCGAGCAACGAGCTTGCCGGTTCCACGATGAGAACGAAGACGGGCTTTATCCGCATTATTCATACAGCGCCTGCACGGTGCTGTGTCGCAAACGGGCACAGCTGGACACGTGCAAGTGCAACGACCATTTTATGTTGGGTACTCGTAAGTACTTAGATATACCTAAGAATACCGTAATACCGTATGTCCTCTTGCTCGCTCTTGCCGTGACGTCCTCAGGTGGCTTATGATGGTCCCGTTTTATCCATTTATCGTACTACACGTCACTTTCGCATTTGTTTGGTTGTCAACCGACGACATATCTAATTGGTTTTCTTAAGATATCTCTCTTCGTCTGAAATACTTGCATACCTACTGGGAAAATAGTACATTTCGATACAAGTGCAAAAACATTTTTTTCCGACGAGGGTGAAAGTTGGAGCCCGAGTGAAACGAGGGCGACAATCACTCGAGTTAAAAAGAAGTTTTTACATGTGTATCGAACTTTTTTTTCATAAAAAGTGCCTTAAAAAGAGAAATTTCCGCACGCGAAGCATGCTCAAACTTTACTTTTCCGCACTAGTTAGGAAAAAATGTTTAGAGAAACTCGTGAGCTCAGATTTTGATTATACCTATGCAATGTTTTAATAGGTAATCACTTTTACTGTTTTTCCGCCTCGTGTTAGGGGTTTATATTCGTTCACTTATAGATTATACAGATGCCTCACGCATTATAATTAATACTGTGCTGAAATTCACTTTTTTGCCACTCAAACGGTAAATAAATGTACTCAAGATTTGGCAGTAAGGCCCAGTAACCGTACCATGAGTTAGAAAGTAAAGGGCTGAGTAGGTACGTTAGGTTTACGTATCGAGTAAAACCTAACGTTAGGCCGTGAGTTTTCTGACCGGCGGATGACGACCGACGCGTGTCCGCCGCCGACGACGTTCGAATGTTTTGTTCGCGAATGTTTGAGGGTGGTTTCTCTGAAACGCCGCTGGCAGTGGGTAACCGACCTTACCGATACCACCCGATACTTGTAAAGTTATGGTACGGCTACAGAGACTAATATTGAACGTTTGCTTCAGCGGATTCAGAACGCTGCAACATCTCTGGGATGGCTTGCCTACATGCGCACTCGAACTATCTGACCACACTCAAACCGGAATGGGCCAACCGTCCGGGGCTCGTCTGCGACTGTCTACCTTCATGCGACGAAACTGAGATTACCGTCATCAAGGATGATGATACGAAGTAAGTTCTATTTATCGGTAAGTGGGAGTTTTCCAAATCCCCAAAATCTGATACTCCCAGATCTGGACGTGTTTGGGCGTATTCAAATCAGAATCACGAGCTGATTCGATCTCGATAATAAAAAAATATGTTAACGCCCAAGTTGCTAATCTATCTGCATAAATATGACTTCATCAGTATGAAGTGTGAAACATTCCATTTAACGGTGTGCATCCTTTAACGGACGATCGGCAATAGCTGGTCAAATTATAACCAAATTCAATTTCAAACCCAGTTTAACCGATTTCTCCAAGACCCCATCATCAGATTCGATCTCGGGGTTGTACCCGATTGATAAAATTGATAAAAAAACACGATTCTCGGAGATATCGAGTAACATATACATACAAAAAAAAACTATCAAATTGAGAACCTTCTCCTTTTTTATTTGAAGTCGGTTAAAAATAGGAGCTTTGATCAAGCGCGGATCCAGGATTTCGTTCAAGGGGGGCATTTTCTTTCGAAGGTTTCATAGCATAAAATACCTAGATCCCTTGAATCTTTTTAGGGCTCCGTAGTAAACTAGAAACCCTTTTATATCCCTTTAGTTATGTGCATGTATTAGGTAGTTATGTGCAATAACGCCGACAAGTGGTAGAATAAAATATATAGGTACATTTTTTTTTCGAGAACCTACCCAAAACGTAAAATGGGGGTGGTTTTTTTTATTAACTGAAATCCTCTAGTGTCGTTAAATACGTAGTAATTTTAAAGAGAATAAGGGTATCTAAAGAAAGTTGTCTTTAAGTTAACATTTTAGAAGATTAGCGATCCAGAATTAACAAAAAAAATCATGAATAAACTTATAGAATACTTTAAAAGAAAACTATTTAGAACATAATCGGCCAAGCTGTTTTTTGATAACTACGGATCCCTACACCGAGCATAGCCCGATATGCTCTGGGCCGGTTTTTATTAAGTTTCTTCATCTTAAGTTTAATCCAATCCGATATTAACAGAACTAGCACAATGATCAAATACTATAAGTAGGTATATTACATTTCAATGTACCTAAATTAAATTCAACAAGGGTGATCTGAGGCTGAGGCCCTACCGCGAACCACGAACGAGGTGTTGCCTCTCTCTCGCACTCGTGAATGCGTACGTTCGTGCGGTAGGGCCTCTGAATTCAGAACTCTGTTGTACAGTCAGTCCCTCAGATAATAATATACCGGAGCGGTCAGGGTCCTCTAACGCCTCAGCAGGCTTCTATTGTCATTGCGTTAAATGCTGATTAAAATAACAATTCTACAAATATTCCACCATTCCACGAAAAATCTACTGAACGTGATGAACGTGACGGCTATGACAGTTACCTTAATAAGTTACCTTAGAAATATATGGAAAGTGAGAGAATTCTGTAAATACAAACACCCAGTTATAAAATTAAGATACCTAATCTACATCAAAACTTCACCCGACATTCTCGTTTAATACACCCGCAAATGTCACAATGGAGTAAAGGTGCGTTTAAATCAAAAGAGCATTCGCTGTTCTAGCGCCCGTTCTACGAAATCAACCAATCACGTTTTGTGTACCGATCGAATTTCGTAGAGTGGGAGGTTAGAACAGCGAATGCTCTTTTAGTTTAACCGCACCTTTAGGAATAAGGTAAAGCTGCACAAGATCGCCGTGGAAAAATTAAATAAAATTAAACTACCTAACTAATTAAGAAACTCAACTTGGAGCATCGCTAAATAGTCCTACAAATTCAATTTAAATACTGGTTAGGTACTCAGCTGATTAAAATTTTATTTCCCAGAAATCCTTTGGGAGATTGTATATAAGGTAAAGTGGGGCTAAAATGAAACAGGGCATGTCGTCGCTAAAGCTGCTGCTACCCCATTTTCCTAATGTTTATTGCGTCTGAGTTCTTGAAGAAAAATATTATCAGTTGTAATATGAATTAATTCAATTAATGTAAAATTACGAAATTGGATTAAGTAGGTATACAGTTTGACTGGAAATTTCCCGGTCTATCGAATGGGGTTTATAAAATATTTATATTTAGAAAAGAAATACAAAATATTCAGGCACCCCATACCCAGTAACGTCTTTTATGAACTATAATTATAAAATTATTTTCAATGTAATAAACCTGCTATGTTAAAGTCGCAGCCGTAGTGCACGTTTGCAAAGTATTATACGAGTATGCCATTTGCAGTTTGCACATCGATTCCCCAGAGTCCCCCTACCAAAAAGACCCGAATGCCAATTGCCATATCACGCACGGCTGTTGACAATGACATACCACACAAACCATTCAATCATAATATTTGATTATACCAATACGTGTTTGCCAATAAGTTGAATGAAAGATGTCAAAAGGTCATGACTCATGCTACTTTGGCATTCATCATTAATACGCAATTTCTTTGTATATACTTACTCGTAAGTTATATAGTATTGGCCATCACTTCATCATCACTATTGAAAAATAGGCCCTTAGAAACATAACCCGTTAAATTAAACGACATAAAATAATACATGTTTTGAAAATTAGTAGGTGCTTAAAACAAAAATAATACAAGAATTGAAATGAAAGTTTCCGAAGATACTTTTGATATTAATCTATGACTGGACAAGTACCTAATCGAATTTACATAAAACGTATACTTAAGATGTTATTTTTTTGTTAGTTAGGTACTCCCAAAATAGATAGTTTAAGTTTATAAGGTGAAATAACTACTTAGTGGTAAAATACACTTAGTGATTCAAATATCATCCGAGAGCAAACCCTAAAAACTTGTCAGTTAACAATTAATATTTCCTGTAACAATGTAAATTTATTTATATTCATCGCATTCGGACCCACCACAAGTAGTTACGACAGATCCCAGAGCACCCCCTACCCCATATGTAGACAATGAAAATATACCACCTATATTAGCAGACGAAATTAAGAAAGCACTATATCACATGAAAGCTGATAAGTCTCCTGGCGAGGATGGCATAACATCGGACCTGCTCCGTGCCGGTGGCGACCCTGTCATCCGAGTACTTGTAAAACTATTCAATCAGGTATTGCAAGGCACTGTCACACCGGCATCGTGGAAAACTGCAACAGTCACCATCCTTCATAAAAAAGGGGACATTTCGAAGCTTAGCAATTATCGCCCCATTAGCCTCCTTTCCCACACCTACAAACTTTTTGCTAAAGTTTTGTGTAACCGCCTCACTCGTGTTTTAGATGAATGCCAACCACCCGAGCAAGCTGGTTTCCGCAGTGGATTTTCCACCATTGATCACATACATGCGGTAAAGCAGTTGATGGAGAAGAGCCATGAGTACAACCGGCCACTGTGCATGGCCTTCGTCGATTACGAGAAGGCCTTTGACAGTGTCGAGCACTGGGCCGTGTTTGACTCGCTCCACCGATGCTCCATCGATGCCCGCTATGTGGATCTACTGCGGGAACTGTATAGCTCGGCAAAAATGCAAGTTCGGCTTCACAAACTTACCGACCCAATATCCATCCAAAGGGGAGTGCGCCAAGGGGATACCATTTCACCCAAGCTTTTTACGACAGTATTGGAAGACGTCATAAAAACGCTTGAATGGGACAGAACTGGAATCAGCATCCATGGTGTCTTCTTGTCGCACTTAAGATTTGCGGATGATATTGTTTTGTTTGCCGAGACCCTGGATGATCTCCAAGGTATGATCCAGAACCTCTACCGAGCTTCCATAAAGGTAGGTCTTAAGATGAATATGTCCAAGACTAAAGTTATGACGAATATCTCTAGTGATTCTATTCCAACCATAATGGTTGGGAACGAAAACCTGGAGGTGGTCGAGCAATACGTGTATCTTGGACATATTCTATCTTTTGACAAAAAACACCAACAAACGGAGATCTCCAGGAGAATTCAGCTGGGTTGGGCGGCGTTTAACAAACTAGCGGATATCCTCAAACCCGCTGACATTCCACAATGCCTGAAAACCCGCCTCTTTAATCAATGTGTCCTGCCAACCATGACATACGGTGCCGAGACATGGACGCTCACTAAGGAGGCTATGAATAAAATTAGAGTAGCACAAAGAGCCATGGAGCGCGCCATGCTCGGCATCAAGCTACAAGACCGTGTGAGGAATACCGAGATTCGACGTCGCACGAAAGTGCAAGACGTCGGAGACGTTATTACCAAACTGAAGTGGAATTGGGCAGGACACATTGCCAGGCAGCGTGATGGCAGGTGGACCAAAATGTTAACGGATTGGTGGCCGCTTTCAGATTTGAGAAGCGCAGGGCGTCCGACCGCTCGATGGGTGGACGATATTCGGAAGAATACGGGTCACTTTTGGATAAGGTTAGCTCAGGACCGGGACCAGTGGCGTACAAGAAGAGAGGCCTATGCTCAGCAGTGGGCGAATAACGGCTGAATATGATGATGATGATGATGTAAATTTATAAATATACTTAATTGTATTTTATATTAAAGAAAAAAAATGTTTCGTTTGGTACTAAGGTAATATTTACTTTGCATAAAACATTTTTACGAGTTTATGACTATTTGAACTTCGTGGTAACTGTCAATTTTCTTGAAAAACATCAATTTCTGTTGTTCCAGGATACGTAAAAAAGAAGACAGGCATAAATCAGCCGTAGAAGTGGTTTTAGCTTATTTACCCACTGAGAGGTACAAGCGGAATGTAGTCAGGAGCCGCCTTGACCTCGTCGGTAAGATTTTACTAATTTCATTTAGTTTTTTGCATAAATACTTAGAACCTGTTTCACCATCCCTGAAAAAAAAATATCCGTCAGATACATGTTAGCTGTCCTTTTCATTATAGAAGAATAGTGATAACGTTAATAATGTTGTTTGGTATCCACCAAACAACATTATTACCCCCGTTTCACAATACCCGGATAAAATATCCATTTTATCCGGGTATTGTGAAACGGGCCAGTCGCTTTCCATAGATGTTATCTACGTTATCTATTTTCGCATAGACGTGTGCGCCGATGTCAAAATGGTCGGCGGCGGCGTTTGCCGAAAAGTCGGCGGCGGCGGCGTGATTTCGGCGTGAAATCGGCGTCAAGGTCACATTAATATAAAAGCGGAATTCTATGTTATTCTTTGTTATAATTGAGATAAATACAATATAAATGTTCAATCAACACCACCAATGACCACCTTAACCACAATCTGATCAATAGATAACAGTATTCTCTTCCCATCATGTTCTAAAGCTTGTCCATAAAGTAGCCATCGTAAAATCAGTCTCCACTGTTACACAATAGTCCCATGGAGTTCTAACAGCCATGGGACCGTAAATTGATTCTTCTCCAACAACAATCCAATATCCAAAAGCATTCGCATAAAAGTCGTCAAAATCAAAATAAATTCACATGATGTTTAATGCAAAAGTTCATGCCCAAGAAAGTGTGATCTTCCGAGACGATTTCAACAATGTTAGACTTGAAATAGTTAATTTAAAATTGTAGACACGGAGTCACAGTTTATTACAGTATCGATATTGTAATTTAGTTAAGACCCATTGGGAAACTAAATGACCCAAAAATGCTTAAATAAGAAGAAACACTGCTAATATTCAGAAGTTTAAATAAAAGTCCATAACTATATGGAGAAATTCATGTAAATACCAACCACAGCGTCCGAGAAGAAAGGCAAAGAACTCTTCTTTTTAATAATATCCATGCAAAGGTATGGTCTCATAAAAAAAAGAATTATACGGCAATGTCTACTTTATTTTGTGGACAAGCCTTAACATAATTTGTATTTCCAACAATAACTGGGCGTGGACTAACTCTATTCATCTTCCTTGTATAATGATAATAATGATACGTATTATCTGCCGATGGAAATTAGGTCCCCAAATCTCCTATCATAGCATGCCATAAGGATAAGCAGTGCGCAGCCCACATCCAATGGATTCCACCTATCTTTGCCGGGTCATCGGTCCATCATATTGGGAGGTTTCCTATGCTGCGTCGACAAGTTTATGCTTGCCTTTAAGAAATCGCTTGCCCCAACGGTAATTTTGCGGGCAATATGTCCACCCACTGCCACTTCAGGGCACACATTTTTTGAGCTACGTTGGTACTTTCAGTTATTCTACGGCTCTCAACATTCCTATTTAAATATTGTAGGGAACTCCTTTTTCCATCAATTAAATAACTCATTGAGTGATCTTTTTACTCAGCCCATAGTTACCTACCACGTTTTAGAGCCGTAAGTCACACTTGGTCGAAGAATTTTGTTTTGAAATATACCGCAGTATATTGAATGAGGAGATATTGTGCTGTCCGGCACTACTTTACTGTCCACTCATTTGATTTGAAATTTTGGTTGAGCTTTATTGCTATGTCAAATACGAGTGACATCTGGTAATCACAGTTACCAAAAGCAAATCAGTGGCTATTGACCTTTTTCTCAAAGTTAGATCCACCCAACTGGACTAGCTGTCTGTCCCCGGTACACATATTTGTCGACTTTGAGCTTAGATCTTGACTGGAGTTTGTATCACAAATTCTAGATATTTGATATGGTCTTCGTTGTATCTTAAGCCCAACACATTCAGGGGCTCTACAGATATCAATGAGTATAGTGCTCAAGTCCTCCAAGGTTTCAGCCATACTTACTTTAAAGCCCTTTCCAGACCAAAATCTTGAAGACATCTCCCAAAGCAACCAAAAACAGTTTTAACATACTGCTATGGTATGGGTACTCCTCGCTGCAATGGTATGGGTTTCGAATACTTGGAGACGAACTGGACGCTAAGTACAATATAAGTACCGGTAGTTTATTCGGCTTACTTGTTCTACTGTTTGTTGGTTACTTGTTCTTTGGACACATAGCCCACAAACATGGAAGACCTGCAAAAACTTATTGTCTCAAGAAAGTTTTAAAGGAAAAGACCGAGCCCCATGCATTGGACAGACCGGATCCGCACCACACTCAACATTCAGGTCGCTGAAGCGGTCCACGCTGCCAAAGATCGTTGGCGGAAGATCATAAAATTGAAATTGATTACTTGATAATCACGACCTCCGACAATGCGGTATCGGCGCAAAGTCTACTTGGTACCGCTGGAAATAGTAATTAGTATTTGTTTATGAATAAGGGGGGTAACCCCTTAACCATAAACTTATCGATCGATTCAAATGCTTCATTCATAGGCCACGAACGTTAAAGTAATTATACCTCTATCTATGTCTTCTGTATAACCTGACGTTGCTTGCGCAAAACCCGAAACCAGCTTGTCCGGGAGGCTGATTGTCGTCGAGCCTAAGTATCTACGTATAATGAGTGATGGCTGATATTTTATTTCCTGTGTAAGAGCATTATGTATATACATAAAGCAAATACGAAGCTTAGTATTTAACCCATAAGAAATTATTCAGTCAAGGCCACGCCGATTTTACGCCGACCATTAGTCGGCGGCGGCGGCGTGGCGAAAAAGGTCGGCGGCGGCGTGACGCCGGCGCGGCGCACACGTCTATAATTTCGCATTCATCAGCGTAAACCAACGAATAGGTGAAGGTTGTACCTTGTACGCACACGCCTTGTTCTGCACTAGGACGAACAAAGAAATTCATTGCAAAAAATACATGCTATGTAAATAATGAGATGCTTATCGCGCAGATATTACAGATACTTGCGAACTATAGTCCGACAAGCTTAATGATGGACGGATTGGAAGGTCCCAATTTTTACCTAGGTAGTTTACTGATATAACAACACGAAAAACAAGTTAACTTATCTTAACTACGTACGCTTGGCGCGTATTGGTATGAAAGATAAAAAAAAGCGTTTGTCGACATTTGTATGTTTATCTCCTGAATGTATATTTATTAATCTTTTTTTCAGTGTCAATAGGTGGAACAACAGGCCTTTTCGTCGGAGCCAGTCTAATAAGCTTCGTTGAACTCATGTGGTATTTCACTATCCGCTACTGCATTAACATCTGGTTAGAACGGCGGGGAAGAACCACCACGATCGTACTTCCTCAGGACACCGAAATCGTCCAGATGTCAAGAGACCCCACTGACAATGACCAGCGCCCTTACACTAGCAGCGGAGTTCCACAATCCCAAATCGAGTATGATAAATTCTATTCGCAGTCGAATAGCAAAGAACAATTTAGAAATTTACGGGGAAAAGAATTGGCATTTGGTTAAAAAATGTCCAGGCAGCGCAATCATACACGCTCTTGACAGTTATTAATATCATTACCATACCATAAATGTGTGTAAATAATTCTAAGCCCAATATCATATGCATATGAGTGTATATTTGTCACAATCGAATGAAAAAAAAAACGAATTTCAATAAGTACGTTTTTAGTTAAGGTGGATTTAGACCAAACGAGCGAATGATCATTTTATCCCCCACTCTACGCAACGAATTTCGATGAATCACGTTTTGTGTAACGAACGAATTTCGTAGAGTGGAGGATAGAATGATCATTCGCTCGTTTGGTCTATATCCACCTTTAGCAGAACGGCAAGCAATTAATAGAATACCTACCTATCGGGCGGAACTACTTAAAAATATCACTGTCATAAACAGTAAACACCAGATTGATGCTTACATTCCAATATGTAGAATAACAAAAAGCAGTAGAAAGTTATGCGCGCTTAGCAATGTAACATTGTTTCGTTAAACTTTTACATTCTTTTACCGCGAGGGTGGAAATGTTGCGATTATTCATTCGGTGGCAAACAATATGTGAAAGCTGTATTGTGTATGATACAGCTTTTAGTGGGTATAATTAAATATTTTAGCACCTCCATTTAATCAATCAGAGGACATTATAAACACTACAATGGTCAGTAATAAATATTATGTGATTACTTACTTCAAAGAGCTTGATATTAGTTTATGAATATACTCCTTAATTTTCAGCTTTGCTACAGTCGGAAAACTGTTATTTTTTTTTATTTACTATTATTATGGGAAACAAACAGCGCATATTAATACAGATAATACATTACATATAGATAGACAATACATTGGCCAAAACAGTTTCCACTTACATGTTATAACATAGATGTTGCTCAAGATGATTCACTTACAATAATTTTACAGTGCATTTAAGTCTTACATTCAAGTAGATTTTGACATCCAATTACCAAAAATGTATATTTAGTAATGTTTGTTATCCAATGCTCCTCGCTGTTATATTATTTACATCTAATCAAGTACCAAAAACATTTTAGATCTAAAATCCTTTACTTTCTACATCACACTTACTCCGTTTAACGCTCTAACTCACTTAGATCTTAAGTCAATATTCACATAGTATCTCATTTTAGCTAGGTACGCACGCACCTTTAGTAAATCTATTTAACTCTCTTTTCTTTTACTTACTGTCTCTCCAATTATTGATATTATTCTGACGAGTTTAAGAGAGTTGTGTAATGTTGCAGCCATGACAGTAATGTTGTTTAATAAATATTTAAAGCTCGGTCTATGTATTCGTAATTTGGATTTTACTTATTATATAGCTATCCAAGATATTGTCGGTAGGTACCTACCTAATCAAAATTTCAATAGAACGTTACGACTTTACGACGTTACGACATAGATACAAAGTACTAACGAAATTACCCAATTTAAGCCAACCATAGCCAATACATCAGCCGGAACGTGAGACGAGTATTGCGACATAATACCGGGTTAGTGCAATGTCCTGTATATCCTGCCCTATATGTTTAAAGTAATTTGCTCGTTCGCCCTTTGAGCGCCAGTGTCGAACACAAATTATGTCGCACAAGCCGAACGCTACCATACCAATATGTACAAGTAGTATACGTAGTACACGTATCTACATCTACATACATTTAGTGGTTGTTTACTAAAATAAACGCGAGGGAGTTTTCTAAAAAAAGTGGTAAATTTATATTAGTACAAGTAGGCTACTCGTATAAATATTATTTGATTATTACAGTTCAGCTTCATTGGGTGGGACTTCTTTATTCAACAACAACCATGTAAAAAACAGCTTACGCCAAGACATTACAGGTGGAATTATCTATAAGCTAACATAATTCTAATAGTAATAACATTGTATGTCAAAATAATGAAAAAGAAAAATTATAGGGTACAGTAGCAGGTATTAAGGTAATGGTTAATTTTTCGTCTAAGTTGTGTCCATCTTCGACTACGGTCGTGACGGGATTCTAATTTGACGTCGTAAGCTTTTATTTAATGCTTGACTATCGTCACAAAACTGACTGAGATTAAGCCATTTTTAAGAGCTGGCAATTTTTTTTATTATTTTCAGATATTTTTATCCTACTTAGATACTTTTACTCAATTACCGTGAAATTAGATAAAATTAAACCCTAGAAAATCTGACTGTATTAGGCCAAGCAAGACTACATAAGCGTAATACCTCAGTAATAGTAATAGGTACTATAGTCGGAAATTTCTAAGAATTAACTTTTGACATTACACCTTATTAATATGAGGGTAAAAGTAACCGTTTTTCCGATGATCTTAATGTCATATATATAAGGCTCATTTCTAAGTGTGAAAAGTTAATTATTAGAAATTTCCAACTATAATATAACACATCTGTCTTTTTCAGAACAGGAAAAACTAATCCGAACCCGACTCTTGACTATTCCATTAGTTTATCTAGCTCAGTCCATCCTAAATGCACTAATAGACGGGCAGAGGCCCCAGATCTCCAGAGATGGCCCCGTTTCTCCAGGAAACCATCAGTTACCGTCGATGTTGCCAGTAGGTTAATTGCGGTTGTAGACTGCGTTAATCAACTGCATCGGAGTAAACGAGCTGTAATGCATTTGGCGACAGTTGAATGGACTGTTTAAAGTGTTTAAGATCACGTTAGGTAGCAAGCACTTACCATAAATTAATCCCCTTTGGTGTAAGTATTTCTTCTCTGAGCGTTTCATGCGCTGTTGATTTCCATGGCTGCGTACTTAATTACTTGAATCCCGTGAGAGTGTTTTAGATATCGTAGTAGACGTCGTTGATTTCTACCAAGGTATCCAAAAAATCATCGACTCTCACGGAAATCGGATATTAATGGTTGTCACCGAAATCACGGCGGTCCAAACGCTCGCTTAACTGTGTTCGCACTGGAAAAATGCCCATTTACGCCATGTAACAACAACATAGAGGTCTCCCATATGTATATCAAAGAAACAAAAGTCAGACTAGTAAATCTGTTTATTTCTTAGTTTAAGGTATGAAACATTTAAGCGTAACATAAAATTATTGAACTAAACATAAAT
Source organism: Thaumatotibia leucotreta (assembly GCA_025490895.1). Lineage (NCBI taxonomy): Eukaryota > Metazoa > Arthropoda > Insecta > Lepidoptera > Tortricidae > Thaumatotibia > Thaumatotibia leucotreta. The sequence continues at coordinate 250,983 of JALPQI010000094.1, forward strand.
TCGTATTTTACACTGTTTGGTAAGAAAATAGTGTTTCTATTTTACGATATCATTATGTAAGTACCAATTTATATTTATACATTAGTGGTTATAAATTACAGATGTGATGTTTTCAGAACAAGATAGGTACCCCTATACAAAATATTGTCCGTAAAGGACTTGAAATTGTAACTAAAGATCCTTTTAGACGGTATGGGAATGGGCATGCGAGATTGATTACACTGGTGTATTTGATCAAGATTGCTATGATACTAACGGTTGAAAAAACCAAAATCACATGCTAGCTATAAGTCATGTCTAAACGGGCCTTTAGAATTATTCTATATACCTGTACAATATACATGGTTAAAACATCAGTCAATGAGGTATGCAATTGTACTAATAGTTATCAATATATGAATCTGGAAAATCTTGTCCAACATGCCTAGGTATGTATACTCGTAAGTATAACCTCTTCTAATATGACTGTACGTAATTATATAGGTATCATTTATAGGAAGGGCCCCCTTATTTTGATGTTTAATAAAATAACTCGTGTTAGTAATATCCCTATTCCCTAAAAACTTCAAAATAACACATTCACATATTATAGTTACCAGTTTTTCAGCTAAAAATATCCTTTGATTCTATCGTTATTAAGAGAAAATCGTTCTACGAGTAGTTTCATAGAGCTAGTAAATTTGGAATAGGTAACTATCATTAACTTGTTATTAGAAGGACTAAAATTAGGTTTCATTTCGATGCTGTCTAATTTATTTACAGTCACCCTTTGAAATGGATCAGTAAACATATATGTATAACATTTTTTCGTTTTACATTTTTATTTTTTAAGGTTCATAGTTTTAACCTTCTCCAATGAACATTCGGCCTACCTACATGCCTATCGAATATGATCCTTATCTGTCAGCAAAAAAATTACTTCAACAGCGTCCGCCATGACCATTTTAGCTGTTGCTGGCGTAGCAGGAATGACTTGGAGTTTTTGGCGATGAAAAGATCATGAAGTAATTACGAGTAGACCAGTGTGAGCCATTCACCGTATCAAATAGACTTAAACTCAGGAACCAAATCCAATATCTTGCATTTTCCTGTTTGATTCTCCGTACCTACCTATATAAGATTTAAATAAAAACTCAAATCGCAGCCAGCACCGACGTAACGTCATTGTCACTCACTCAACCGTTATATATCAGCGGCCCTACCGCGAACTTCGAAATCCGCATCGAGGATTTTTCCCTGTCACTCTAATGACGCTTTTGTTCGAGTGACAGAGAAAGTTCCTGGAAATTTTCGAATTTCGAAGGTTGCGGTAGTGGGCCAGAGTCCCGTGTACCAAATCCATGCTCGTGAAGGTCCAGGTTACCCGATGAATCAGGTGCGCCGCATCAGCCACCAGCGACTGCAGGGCCCGTGGGGTTGGAAACGCCTGTAGCGCATGCAATGCCATTGCGGGATCTGCTGCATGCGGCGAATTGCTTCCATCTGGAAAGGAAAGCCTGTTTAATATTTGATCACCATAGATGTCCTATCGCCCGCAAGCCTACCTTGGGTACTTAGCTTCTGGCCCTACCTTGAGTACCTACTTATTATTATGGTACAGTTTTTGTCTACCAACACCAGTATCCTCTCAGTTACTCAAAGGTTAGCTGGAAGAGATCCCTTAAAGGGATAAGTTCTCCTTTGTACCATTTCATTGTATATGTTTTGTTTGTTTTTTTTTTGTTTTGTGCAATAAAGTGTTTACTACTACTATTATTAAATACGAAAAAATATAAAAGATGATTTTTGAGCGTGTAGCAGGAGTGAACGGTTTCGCTGAACAACTCTCACTATAAAGAAGACCAAGAATTAAATCACGAAAAAATCACTTTAAATCATTAGGTATTTATGGTAAACTCTAAACTCATATGCCGTTGTCAAAAAATGAATTTAATTAATGACTTTGAATGTCCATTTCTTGGTTGTCTCCATAGTGAAAATTGCTAAGCGTGACCTTCCTTTAGTAGGTACCCTGTTCACTCGTGCTACATTACCCAAAATATTACCCTGTTTATTCAATGAATTAGAACAGCGATATCTTATTTTTCGCTCGTAAAATTTTTGTACTTTTTAAATGCCGAACAGAAAAAAATGTAATGACAATTCAGGATATTTGTCGTGTATGGACAGGCCTTACGAGGCTATTGAATGTGTCGCTGGAATGAAGTTGAAGTTACCTAATTATTAATTATTGTAATGGGCAAGAATAAATAATTAAAGTAGATTTCTTAAACTAAAATAGTGTTTCAGATATTTTAAAATTAATCAATTACATAAACGCTAATTACTCGACCCACACAGCATGATATTCGATAAAAGCGGCCAAATGAGGTAATTTTAAACATACTTTTACATAATAACAATAATTAAACGCAACATGATGTTGCACAAACATTGTAATAAAAATTAGCTTAACCAATTGCATCAGAAAACAACACACTCCACACTTGTAGAGTTACTTGTTAGGATGAACAATGCATAGAGCGCTCTCGCAATAAGGGCCCTCCAGTAAAAGGTCTATAGGTGCTACACTCGTGCAGTTTCTGTTTGTTAAAAGTTACAATAACAATGCTCTGTGTTACAGATAAAATCGTTGCATTAATCTGTTTTTTATACTACGATGAAGGCTAATAAATCTGTCTAGCAATGAGGATCAAACAGCGTTGAGGGTTGAAGGACGAGTTAAAGAGAGGGTAGAGTAATTTTCAAATGTTATCTACAGCATTATAATTGTATGCAAAGTACCTACTTCACTAGTTAGTGTCAGTTCTGAAGAGTGGTGCTTCTTAATACAAGTATCTCTATTACTTAAAAAGAGGCATCGGCACAGATATAAAAAAAATACCGTAAGCTACGAAATAAATATTTTTCATTTTCATAATAGGTATAATTTAATAATACTAATGGGTCGTATTCAAAACGATTTCATAAATCAATGCACATTTCTTCACTTTAAATCAAATCTCAAATTCAAACTCACGATCGTTTAGTGATTGTTTGTCATTGTGTTACTAATTAAAGTTAGTCATAGATACAAACTATATACTTATAAGTCACAAACAAGTGCAGCCACATAAAAAAAGCTTTAGAGATTTTGACTTTAAACCTTTTTCAATGATTTGGGTTTCATTGTAACTTGACAATATTTTACTGAACAGAAGAGTAAAGAGTTTAAAACTTACTCAGATTTCAATAGTAAAATAATAAAAAATAATCGCCTTTTTAAAATTTTACCTACCCTACCGCATTCGTGTTCAAATTAGCTATGTACAAGTTGCAGAACATTCACAAAATTGCGGCAACATACTCGGAAATTTCCGAGAATTTTCATGAATATTTAAGAGTAGCTAAGTTCTCATTGTGAATGTTTCCACAAGAACTTATAAAAAAGTGCAATGAAAAATATTGTATTTCACAATTGAGTAAACAAGGCATAAAATATACCTTGAAATGCATGTAAATACAACGGTTCTGGCATGATTAGATTGCTTGTAAAATTTAAATTGCCGAGAATCTCTATAGAAGTTTCGCAACTTATGAAACTTCTCCTCGCTACATTGCAAGTTCAAATCGTCGGCTGACAAGTAAAACTCACTATAAAAACTGTCATTACTCTCAGCAACCTCTTATATCAGTATTAAGTCAGAACTGAGATACGAGCTTTATTTCAAGTAGGTATTTGTTACTTAGTGAGTTTTGCTTGTCAACCGACGAAATGAAAGTAAGATACTTCTAAATTATAAGACATCAAACCTACTCACATAGTCAATATTCCCCGGTCGGAACGGGTACGCTTCCACACACAGGGCCACCAGCACCATCAAGACCAACACTTGAACCTTCGTCATGATACGTCGACGCACAGAACCTTAATGAGGCGAGTCTGGATGCCCCGCCGTTTATAGGGGAACCGCCCACGCTTTAGGGAGCGTGGATGCAACAGGCATTGTTTCATGCTTGGTGATTAGAAGTTGGTAATTAATTTCGCAGGAAATGCGTATGTGCGAATCTCAGGTCTAAGGGAAGGTAATGCGCTTTAATTGAACGGGGTGAAGTTTTTTTTTAATTTATTTATACAATATGTGCCGTGTGGTGACGGCAGTAAGAATACATTTATCACCACCCCAACTCCTCCTGCGGGTGTCGTAAGAGTCGACTAAGGGATTGAAGTGTCACTGACCACTATTTGATAATAGATTGATGATGGGCAGCAGCGTCATCATAGTGGACACATTACTGCGATCGTCAATCCGCTTGCCCAGCGTGGCGATTATGGGCATTTACCTCCTAATGCGTCTATACGCATAGTTAATAGGAGAGGCCTACGTCGTGCAGTGGACTATCATAGGCTGATGATGATGATGATACAATAGCGGCCCTAGCACATGTGGTGCAACTCGCAGACAACTCGCGGCTCCCTGTTTTTTTTTTAATTAATCGAATCAATCAACAAGAGATAGGCAGCAGCGAGTTACTGTCGCGCACAAATTTTGACAGGCTGGCGTCTGTGTTAACTAAATAAAGCTTTAGATACTAGATTTATTTAGGTACCTACTAGATTTATTTACACACTAAGTTTGGTCCAAAATGCCCACGTCTACGGCTAGTATCCTCGTCTACAGCTAGTGCTGACTCTACAATTATAAATTCAGAATACCGTACTAAACCCGACTCACATAATGTATGGTAAACAAATTAAATTGCACCACAAGATTATTTGATTGAATTTTATTTTGTTTGTTTGGAGGTTAAGATTATTCCGCGGTACATTTTATTTGGGCACAAACAGTACGTAGAGCATAACCTACCTACACATTAACACACAGACACACAGATTAACACATCACACATTAAGTGATTTCCAGTATTAAATGGGTATGACTAATAGATGTGTATAGTAAAATGCATATACCTAATTACTTTGTAACATATTTCAGGGATTCAAATATTATATATGGATACCTACGGATATCCGATTTCGTGACAATCAGTATTAATTTTGCGGTCGGTACCAGGAACGGTCGGCGGGTACTAAATATGCGATATATTTTGATATCACGTCCATTCGTTAAGATAAAAGTACCTACCAGTGCTCGACGCTGTAATAGTATTCGACATGGGATCTTTATGTCAATGACAATATCTAAAAATCTTATTTAGTCAAATTTACCTTTTACGATTATGACTTTGACATAAAGTGCCCATGTCGAATACTAGTGCAACGCCGATTAGTGGTACTTGGTACTGCTACCTTACTTCACTTCACACGAATATTTATAATCGCTCAAACAAATGAATAGGGTATTTAAATATTTATCACACGGGTTACTCACGTAATTTAAGTTGATAATTGCTCGACATGTTTCGATCCATTTAGAGGATCCTAAATAATGATAAATATTTAAATATGTTTGAGTCTCACGTTGGTTATAATTCTAAAAATGAATAGGGCCCGAAGAGAAATGGTAGAGTCAAGTGCGGACGATTACTAGTCCATGAAGCGATTCTGAGATTATGTCTATAACCACGAAAAGGAATGGCACAGGTACTATTTTAAGGGGCATGCAGACCAACAGAGCATTCGCTGTTCTATCCCCCTACTCTACGAAATTCGATCGTTACACGAAACGTGATTCGTTGATTGCAGAGTATATGCAGACCAAAAGAGCATTCGTTGTTCTATCCCCCACTCTACGAAACCAACGAATCACGTTTCGTGTAACGATCGAATTTCGTAGAGTTGGGGGATAGAACAGCGAATGCTCTTTTGGTCTGCATGCACCTTTAAGTATACAATGATGTTTATGATACTAGTATGATTTAATACAAATTGCCGTAGAAAAGTTTAAAAACCTTCGATATGTATCACATTCCATACTGAACTAAAATATATCTGATATTACAGGATACCTATACCTACTGATAGAGGCTTCGGTCCCAACGGAGCCTCTCGTATCAAAATAAAAAAATACAAATGAAGTAGGTACCTACCGTACATATGTAGGTATGTAGTTATGTAGGTAAATAATTGTCTTCAGGTAGTGTAATCTAATTTTAATTATAAGAAATTGGTAGGTCCTGAATGCTCAATAATCAAATTACATAAATTAATAGTAGATTACCTTCGCATTTTAGAATTGTTAAAGAACAATGGTTCTTGGAGATAAGCAGTTCTTTTGTAGTCGCCGAGGCTGAGCCACACACAGATGTCAAATGGAGCAATCTCTGAGAGCAATCTTATAGATAATGTAAGGTATTGTAATAAATAAAAGGATTGGCATTGGCTACCGCAACTATACAAGTAAATTAATTTACCAAGGTGTCTATTCCAGGTGACAATCAAACTTAAATTCAAAATATTTTATTTGTTAAACATTGGTACAATTTAGATCATACAAAGTATGTACGGTCGAGGAAATTGAATGTTTAGCAGTTTATGGCTCACTTTACATTGGACGTGCTTAATACAGCCAAGGGCAAAAATATGTATACACTTTTGCACCTTATTTTCACGGCATAAAACAAAAAAGTGTAGTTAAAATTTATCTATAGTTCGAGAAATATTATTTGAACGACAGTTATCTTACTTATGACCTTTTGTTTTGCGTTAACACTTACTAGACAATCAGCAGTCGAGCACTTTTCTATTGTTAATGACGCAACACAAAAGGTCGTAAGTGAGATACGAGTCGGTCAAATAATATTTCCCGAACTATAACATATATATTATTTGAATCCCTAATCGAATAAGTCCGTTAACAACAGAGTTATTTACGCGACACCAGTGTTACCTAAATAAATAAATATCTTGGGGACATCTTACACAAATCGACCTAGCCCCACGGTAAGCTCAATTAAGGCTTGTGATGTGACCAGGCGACGATATAATATATATAATAGACAGATACATATAGATACTTAAATACATAGACAGCCATGACCAAGGAACAAATATTTGTGATTAATAAATACACAAATAATTCCTTCGCCGGGAATGTTACGAAAAGTTAGACATGCAAACTATATGTATATACTTTGTCTAACAATCTTTGGCCTCGAAAAAGGGGGCAAATTTAAAATATGTAGGTGAGTGCCCTATTTCACTGCCAAAAGTACACAGCTATGCTATTCTCTTATTCACACATTCGACGCTGCGTTCGTCAACGAGCTCGACGTCGAGACAGCCTTGTCTAAAATCCTAGCTGTTTGATTTGACATTAGGAATCGAGACTGTGAGCGAGGTTGTGGGCGAGTTCCTCGCTGTTTTTCGTTAGAGAATACGAAGTTCGTACATTAAACGTCAAACTCTCGACGCAATGTAGTTCCAGCTCACGCCGCATTCGTCGCCGAGCACTATTTTTAGGCTCGACGCTGCCGCAGCGCTGACACAGCGCTGACAGCAAGGCGGTTTCCTTAGTGAATAACACTGCAAAATTTAACTTCGTAACACATACTCGCAAATTAAATTTTGTTTAAGTACGTCAGGCCTTTTTTAAACTATGTACAATATTTTTGCAATCCACCCAAATTAACTCATCGTTAGGAGAGTGATTCGAATGTTTTCCGTTCTCTCAGTGGACTAATAAATAGTGCTCACACCAACATAACAAATTAATACATACACGAATTAATTAGTCTTCGCATTTGTATGTTACATTCACTTATGTTTGAAAGATATGTGTGATGAAAACGAGCGCTATAACTGAAAAATTCCTAGCTTACATAGTTTTGTTCGGTTCTTTGGCCGTGTGGCCGTACAGTAAGGAAATTGATTCACGTACCATTTCGGACTTTGCCAGTGACAATTAATTAATATGAAAGTTGCTTAAAAGCCTCACATTGTTGTTGTCACTACGACAAAGTAAGAAATGGTACTTAAATCCAATTCCTTAACTAGTTACCTATAGCATTACAGAGCCAAAAAGTGGTGGACCATTTTTGCGGACTGTATCAGCAACCTTCAGTTAAAAGGGAGTAAATCGTAAGGGTGACATGTCTAATTATAAACGTTAATATATTCATTGGGCAGAAGAATTGGGTTAGACTGCAGGTAAACATAAATAAGGCGTGAATGGTTCTCTAAATTATGTCAATGAGCAGTTATACTTAACTTAATTACTATTTTTCATTCTATGAGCTCTCGTACACCTGTAAGTTCTTACGTAAGTTATAGGGACGGATGAATATCACTATCTCATTCCTTAGTATAGCCCCGTCCCTATAACTTACGTAAGAACTGACAGGTGTACGGCTGGCCTATTTCTAGGTCTAGGACTCCATGGTCAAAATGGTAAAAACGGAACCCTTATTTAATTTATTTCGTTATGTATGTGTGTCATAGATGAAATTTAGATCACTTTATTTATTTTGTATGTCAGGACATTATTTTTTTATGAAATAAAATTAAATCATTAAAAAAAATCTCTATATATTATATTTACCTATATAATTTAGGCTTATCTAGGTACATATTATAATAATCTATCAATAAATAAGAAAATGGTAAGAGGATTACGAAAAACATCGTTCCATTGTATTATGTAGAAGAAGAATGTACCTATTTATTATTAACTCCTAAAGTAGAGTAAACCTTACAAAAAGAAATCAAAATACCTGGATCCGCTTATGAATTTCCATGTTCTTATTTTAGAAAATATATGTTAGTAATTATGTGTTTACCATGAATAAATCATTGAATTTGAAAATTTTGAATTTAATACATCTATAATTAACACATAGATTAAATCTAACTAATCTACTTAACCTAACCTATATCTAAGATTGACCCTTGTGGCATTGTACCGAGGATACTGGCGGCATTTCCTCGCTGTATCGCAATACTGATGCGTTGTGCGATTAAGCCGCCAGCTCTTCGGCCTTTAGTTACGTCAACCAGGGTGCTTAGCCAAGTTGCCAATCGCTAACGCTTAATCGTCAATCATAAACGAAAGGCAGCTAACTGTCTTTGTCGCACTAATATGAAAGAGTGACAGAGAGGGAAAACTACGATACGCTACTAAGCGCTAGCGATTGGCAACTTGGCTAAGCATCCAGACGTTTCGCGATCTCAGCAAAATAATATAATTCACATCAAAACAATAAACCAATAATAAGTGAAGTTAAACAATTACAGCCCGAAGCCACTCGGGAACCATGTCAAAGTGACGATATTAAGCAAATCGTTAGAAAAATCTTACCAGTTGTCACTGAAACATGGTTCTAGAGTGGCCTACGGCTCCAATTAGTTGAATGTACGTATTTCATACATTGAGATTGTACTAGAGATTTCCACGGATTACCTCAGCGACGTTACGCATGCTACGCTCAATTGGATTTTGTTCTCAAATGTCTCAATATTAGTCATTCCCGGAGGAGCACTTCATTCTTCCGCGAACTGCAAGAAACTGCGTTGAGTCAGGAGGTAATTTGATTAAGGAATTAATTTTTGTGTTCGTAGGTAATGAGACACGAGAAACGGCACTGTTTTGAGTGCGTATGAAATGAATGAATCAATGAGTGTAAAAAAATATAAAAATTTATATGCAAAAAACATTCTGAATTACTTAATTGAATTTAAACTATCGTGAGGCATTCACATGAAAAGTATTTAGTCACATTATATTATTCTTATTTCACATAGGTACCTATTACACATATTTAATTAAGCACAATGCGTAGGTACAATTTTGCGAAAATTTTTAAAAATTAATTAAATTTTTACAAAAAAAAAATCCTCCCTTTTCCTAATCAGAGTGCGATACTGAATGGGTCCTGAAACGGATCACCATTTTTTACGTATAGGTAGATTACCTAGTAGACTATTCAGCTAGACTCGACAGGATACGCAACGAGTAGATACGTGCGTGGAAGACTCGGAGTACCTACGTGATGCTGCCGACAAGCTTCAAGAGAGTAGCCTAAGATGGTCATGGATATTAGGGTGGGGCGTTCTTTAGCATTTTTGCGCATCCTAAACGCAATAGCCCGGCTCAAAAGTTATAATAAAAATATCGAAATATAATTTACTTCAACGGCCAGTCGAGGGCTAAAAGTATATTGCAATTTTTTATAGTATTTTTCCTAGAATCTACAAGAAAATACGAAACTTTCGAACCCTATTGCACTTATGACGTCCAAAAATGCTAAAAACGCCCCACCCTAATGGACATGTGAAGGTGCATTTAGACCAAACGATCATTCGCTCATTCTATTCCCCACTCTAGGGCTTGTGCATAAATCACGCGAGGTCCTATAGGGGGGGAGGGGGTCCAAGAAAAAATCACGAAAGATCACGTTAGGGGAGGGGGGGTACAAGGAGACCTCACGTGTATGTTCCTAACATGAACAAACTAAGAAAAATATGGAGCGGGATTAAAAACTATCGAGCTTAAATACGTACTCGCGATTGCGAGCGTTAAATTTACCTAGTTGAATGTGAAAAATACACGTGAGACTGCAAGGGCGGGGGGTAGCCAAGAAACTCACCAAACATCACCAAGGGGGAGATTTATGCATGAGCCTCTACGAAATCAACGAATTTCGACGAATCATGTTTCGTGTAACGAAGGAATTTCGTAGAGTGGGGGATTGAACGAGCGAATGCTCGTTTGGTCTAAATGCACCTTGAAGAGAAGGCCTCCTGCTCACATTTTACAATCCACCGTGATCTTCAAACTTTCACAACCCAGAAGAAGAAACCCGAAAAGACATGGCTTGACTCAATCAAGGAAGACCTAAATTGCTGCAATGTTTCTGAAGACGACAGACAGCAAAGTGGAAAGAGAAGACGAGGAAGGCAGACCCCACCATCAGATGGGAATAATAATTGCCAAGGAGAGAAAGAGAGAGTAGACTATACAGCTACCTAATAATAGGGGTCGGAACTATGGGTGCAAAACTTTAACAAAACTTCTCAAGTGGACTTGACATAGCACATACATCCATAAAATATGCATATCGTGTAGATTGCATTGTAAGTTCAATATTCCGAGATAGGGAATAAAATTGGATACAGATTTTTCAATAATATTCTTGGGTAAAGCGGTATTATTCGGCGGGTATTTTTCTTGGGTAAAGTTGTCCCATATGTCAATTTTAAAGTTTTGTAAAAGTTTTGCACCCATAGTTCCGACCCGTACTAATAAACTAACCAGCTCAATCAGCATTTCTGTCATGTCTGGTTGTCATGTCTGGCACACGGCTCGAAGGTTGAAACGTAATAAAAAGGTAAAATTTAATAAAGAATTCTGCTTACACAAGGTAACGCAGAGCCATAGAAAACCGTTTAGCGTGAAGCCTTACTATAAAATATATATAAGGTGTCCACACTGTTCAATCTTGAAGAAATCGCCCCTAAGTACCTATATTATTTTTAGGAAGCGTTCAAAAGAAGACACTCTTTGAAAATGAAAATAACTTTATTGCAAGATTATGGTAGGTACATTCACAGTGGTGATAATGTTATAATTCCTTTTTAACACGTAGGTAATGTAAATGTACACGCAATGTTAGAGCAAGCAATAGATATGTATTATGTAGATACATATTCTTGTAAAATTATCCGTATATCAAAATTAATGTTATTTACTGACAGTCTTTAGGAAATCTTTGAATTGTCATGCATAGGTTACAAATATGTTACAATTTTTTTTTCTAAAAGCGTCCAAAATTAATAAATCATTTTTTGTATATGTATCATGAAAACTATTTTCTATGAGCAGTTTCTTTAGTGTTATGTTAAATATCGTTCCTGACATAATTTGCACATTATTAGGTAGGTACCTAAGTAATTAAACTTTTCATTCTTCATAAACTTTCTATCCTACCTAAAATTTGTAGGAAATATTTCGTATGGCGCTACAAATATTGAACGGAAAACTCGTATTGATACGAAGCATTAAAAAAACTACTACGTTCTACTTTGATAAAGGAATAGGTATTGATATTGTAATAATATTCAATATTAATTTTATTTTAGTTATTATGTCGGGACTTAAACTCAAGTGACTTCTTGCAAAAGTGAACAACAATACAACCACTAACTAATCCCATTTGTTCAATAAAATACTTCAATGACATAATGCACCTTAATTTACCGAAAAATGTAACGAATACCTTTTGCACATCCTCCCGCTAGAGTGGTCACCCCAGCGGTCGCCCGTATCGATTGAAAACTAAACAAGAGGGATGCCCACATCGCTCCGTACCGCTCTTTTTGTCGCAGAACATGGATAAGCAACCCTATTTACCAGTTATCCTCACTTATGCACGAAAATTCCCAAAATTCTCAACAATGCAGCGGGATTAGTTTTCTTCTGAAATAAGTGACCTATATTATTAACGATATGTTTGGAAACATTTGTAGTGAAGTGATTGTTTTGTTTTGAGTGGTTACTGTTGTTATTATGGTAAGTATTCGCTGTAGTTATAAGGTTGGTCTAATTACGTTTTATTGTTCTTATAACCTATTTACTTGCGTACTCACTGTTGTTTCATATAAACACTAATATTAAGTGTATCACTCATCGATCATTAATTACGACGTAAGTACAAGTAGGTATACTAGGTATAGGTACAGTTATATTTTCGTAGGTGGTATGTACATGCTGTCAAAAAGTGTCCGAGAGAATCAATAGCTCCTGAAACAGTAAACTTGTTGCACCCTTTAACTTAAGTATCACAACGCAAGTTTAAAGAAAAATACGAATGACGTAACTAAATAAGTAAATAACGTATAAAATATGTTGCAAATTGAAATGTATTAAGCAACCAAACAGATCGCTAATTCGCAGAACTAATAAATTTTACACAATTTCTATTCGTAATTGAATCTCATTTGGGACTAATTGGGACGCAATCGCAATTGCTTACTCACATCTATCATTTGCGTCGCGGGACGCAGGACGTTTCAAATATGAGATTACGCTCGGATAATTTCGTCACATAAGTACTTATTCTCGAGTCCATTTGTCTGACGAAGGTAGACATCTGGCCTACTACCGCGAAAATGGAAATTCGTAAATTTCGAGGATTTTTCTCTGTCACTCAAACGAAGGCGTCATTAGAGTGAGAGAGACAAATCCTCGAAAATTACGAATATTGTTTTTCGCGCTAGGCCCATGGACATATCGATAAAAAAATCGTCTATGCGCTGCCTACCCTGATGACTTCGATGGATTGCCTATATCTACGCCAGTAATTACATCGGCTATCTTACCCCCAAACCGAAACACAGCAGTGCAAACACTGCTATTTAGCGGCAGGTTAACCGGTAAGACGGTGGTAGCTATCCGGGCGGACCCTGCACAAGATCCTACCACCAGTAACTTAACTTGAGTATTTTCCAAGACTCTCATTACGGTCTGGTTCACAATCTCAAGATAAATATATCCGTCAGTAAAATATATCGGAATCCTTTTCCCCAGTCTTATAAAAGAAAAGGACAGCTAACATTTTATCTCACTGATGTATTTTATCGTAGATTGTGAAACAGGCCGTTAGTGTAATAACAAAGTAACTTATTTCACCCTGTAATTTGGCAAATTGTAGTGATTTGTCAGAAAAATGACAAGCCTGCCAGAGAGCCGTATGAGCCGCTCGCTGAGCGCGCTCGGCGGCGGCGACGCGTGCGGCGCGCGGTGGACTTTAGCGGCGCTCCTGCTGGCACCTTTAGCTGCGGCCAACTCTAGCTACTGCGCTGTGCCCGCTGTACTGCTGCTGGCTGCCTTTATCACTGTGGCTAGTAAGTACTTTTGCTTCATACAGGGATAATTGCGGCGTTGTACGTTGGCGACGCTTTACTGGCGCCTTTAGCTGCGGGCAACTCTAGCTACTAGGCTGTGCCCGCTGTAGTGCTGCTGGCTGCCTTTGTCACTGTGTCTAGTAAGGGATAATTGAAACGTTCGACGTAGGTCACTGCCAACGTCCAAAGTCACAATGAGGAGTGCAGGAGCGTTCTCCTATTGGCACTTTTAGCTGCGGCCAAGACTAGCTACTGCGCTGTGCCCGCTGTAGTGCTGCTGGCTGCCTTTATCACTGTGGCTAGTAAGTACTTTTACTACATTCAGGGATAATTAAAACATTCGACGTAGGCCGCTGCCAACGTTCAAAGTCGCAATGAGGAGTGCAGGAGCGCTCTCCTATTGGCACCTTTAGCTGCGGCCAACTCTAGCTACTGCGCTATGCCCGCTGTACTGCTGCTGGCTGCCTTTATCACTGTAGCTAGTAAGTACTTTTACTACATTCAGGAATAATTGAAACGTTCGATGTAGGCCGCTGCCAACGTTCAAAGTCGCAATGAGAAGTGCAGGAGCGCTCTCCTATTGGCACCTTTAGCTGCGGCGAGCTTTAGCTACTGCGCTGTGCCCACTGTACTGCTGCTGGCTGCCTTTATCACAGTAGCTAGTGAGTACTTTTACTACATTCAGGAATAATTGAAACGTTCGACGTAGGCCGCTGCCAACGTTCAAAGTCGCAATGAGGAGTGCAGGAGCGCTCTCCTATTGGCACCTTTAGCTGCGGCCAACTCTAGCTACTGCGCTATGCCCGCTGTACTGCTGCTGGCTGCCTTTATCACTGTGGCTAGTAAGTACTTTTACTACTGGGATAATTGAAACGTTCGACGTAGGCCGCTGCCAACGTTCAAAGTCGCAATGAGGAGTGCAGGAGCGCTCTCCTATTGGCACCTGTAGCTGCTGCCAGCTTTAGCTACTGCGCTGTGCCCGCTGTACTGCTGCTGGCTGCCTTTATCACTGTAGCTAGTAAGTACTTTTACTACATTCAGGGATAATTGAAACGTTCGACGTAGGCCGCTGCCAACGTTCAAAGTCGCAATGAGAAGTGCAGGAGCGTTCTCCTATTGGCACTAGCTGCGTCCAGCTTTAGCTACTGCGCTGTGCCCACTGTACTGCTGCTGGCTGCCTCTATCACTGTGGCTAGTAAGTACTTTACCTACATTCAGAAATAAGTGTTGTGTTGGACGCCTTTGGCTACAGCCAACTCTAGTTACTGTGCTGCTGGCTGCCTTTATCACAGTGGCTAGTAAGTACTTTTGCTTCATTCAGGGATAATTTAAGTGTTCGACGTTGGCTGCTGCCAACGTTCAAAGTTGCAATGAGGAGTGGAGGAGCGCTCTCCTATTGGTAGCTTTAGCTGCGGCCAGCTTTAGCTACTGCGCTGTGCCCGCTGTAATGTTGCTGGCTGCCTTTATCACTGTAGCTAGTAAGTACTTTTACTACTGGGATAATTGAAACGTTCGACGTAGGCCGCTGCCAACGTTCAAAGTCGCAATGAGGAGTGCAGGAGCGCTCTCCTATTGGCACCTTGTACTATTTATGGTGCTGTTGGCTGCCTTTGTGACTGTGGCTAGTAAGTTCATTCACCTTTATTCAGAGATAATTGCAGAGTTGGACGTTGGCGGCGTTCTACTGGGGCGCTTTTAGTTGCAGCCAGCTCTAGCTACTGTGCTGTGCCCGCTGTCTACTCCGTACTGCTGGCTGCCTATATAACACTGGCCAGCAAATATTTTATATAACTTTGTTACGAGACAAGTGCGGTCCAATATACTATCGTTTAGCTTTTTAATGCTCCTGCTGGAACGATTAACGGTAACCAACCTCGCTACCTACAGCGTTGTATCTGCCGTTGTATTTCTGTAAGTTTTTATCATTGGCCAGACGGTACTTTCTGGGACTAGATTTAGGGATGCGTGTCACGTCACGTATGTAACGTGTGTGAAGGAGTTTAGCAGTAGGTACTTTTGCTGGTGAGTTTAAAGTGCTGCCAATGCCAATGCCAATTTCGGCTAGATATTCTAGAATTTTGCAATGACCCATTTATGCATTACATTGACCCTGGTTTCTATTCCCGATCAGTATCGTCTTTTGTATATAAATGGTAGAGTCAAATCCAGAAAGAAAAGCACACCAGTAGGGAAATTTGATAAAAGCATATATTCCTCCAACAGCTATCACATGCAGCGACCTGAAGAAACTAGCCGAAATCCTCCCCCCTTCGAGAACCAGCCGCGGCCGCCGCGAGCGCAACCTCCGTTCCTTCGCCGACTTCATGGCCACCTGGATGTGTTTCCTCTCGCACCTGGTCGCTGTCGCCATCTGCGCCAGGATACTCAGTGCGACAGCTGATCACGTGACCAATGGCCGGACGAGGCGCTGGCTGTTCGGGTATGAGACGAGAGCGTTGGGCGAGCCGTGGCCTGATGTACTTGGGGTTACTGTCGTCATGGTTGTGTGCGCCATGTTCATGTGTGGATTGGAGGTACGATTTATTTATTTACCTAAAGAAATGTGTTTTATCTTTCACTATTAAAGAGACTGTCTTTTGTTTTAATTACAATGTGTGCTTTATCCAACATGACTTATCAAATCGAAAATTTTACATCGCGTCGTTAAACCACGTCAACTGAAAATTAAAACGGGTTCATGGAAGTTGGTGCTAATAAAACTTTTTTATTTACAACATTTTCCTCTATTTCAGGAAAGCATGATGTTTACATTCATGCTGATGATGTTTCTGTACATATTCAGTCAAATTTTTGCAATCTTTGGACTCATCAATTTGGACATGGCAAACATAAATATGCCTATACCTATGACTATTTACGAGGTAAGAATACACTTACTTACTAGATACTTAGCTAGGACTACTAAGCATAAATATAGATCGGGGGCCTATTTCCCTAAAGCTTGTAACTTGTAATACAAGTGGAAGTCCTTATCTAATTAATAGTGTTAAAAAGAGACTTCCACTTGTATTACAAGTTACAAGCGTTCGAGAAACGGGCCCCAGGGCTAACTGAGTTGAATCCCAGTTAACAGCAGCCAAGTTGCTAGTCGCTAACGCTTGGTAGCGTATCGTAGTTTTCCCTCTCTGTCACTCTTTCATATTAGTGCGACAAAGACAGTTTATTAGCTGCCTTTCGTTTACGATTGACAATTAAGCGTTAGCGATTGGCAACTTGTTTAAGCACCCTGTCCTTTTTTCTGACGAGTAGAGATTGTATAGAAAAGGATAATCTAGAGGATTTTTCACAATAAGTAGGATACT
Organism: Thaumatotibia leucotreta; assembly: GCA_025490895.1. NCBI lineage: Eukaryota > Metazoa > Arthropoda > Insecta > Lepidoptera > Tortricidae > Thaumatotibia > Thaumatotibia leucotreta. The sequence continues at coordinate 268,086 of JALPQI010000094.1, forward strand.
TTTATTTAGGGTTTGAAAAATCAGATCACGGTCGTCTGTTAATAGATATTTAGATTGTTTAGGACTTATTGTACCTTGTCACAACGACACTTCATATAAAAGCGGTGGGTTTGGGACTTATTCGCCTATCACGTATGTATCTAATATATTATACAGTATTCAGACTCATTTATATTTATAGCCCTTAGGTACATTAATAATTTATGTATATCTATCAGAGGCTAACGAATACACATCTGTGTTACAGCTTTTTGCAGCTGGATCGCCCATTTCATATGCTTTTTGTGTGACACCGAAGAAAAACGAAAAGAGAAGCTTAAAGAAGACACTCATTCTGATGATTGGATTGCCTACAATTATTCTGTGTGGCTTGTGTTTTTTTTACACAAACATGTTAAAAGGGTAAGTACTTAATCACAATCAGTTACTTTGTCGTTTCGGAGCAGTTTACAACAACATCATCATCATCATATCAGCTGAAAGACGTCCACTGCTGAATTCCTAGAATAGGCCTCTCCCAAAGATTGTCACAATGACTGGTTCTGTGCCACCCGCATCCAGCGGACTCCTGCGACCTTCACCAGGTCATCAATGCGCCTTGTGGGGGGGGGGGCTACCCACGCTGCACCTTCCGGTACGTGGCCGCCACTCGAGAATCTTTCCGCCCCATATTGCTTCAATAACTATGTACCTACTTGTGAAGCATTCATTTAAAAATGCAACAAACCCTCTCCTACCCCGTTCGCTTTTGATTAAAAAAAGCTTACCTATTTAATTAGTTAATTCACAAGTCGTGTACATGCCTTCAGAATTTCTGAATTTCCTTGCAGGAGTAGTATAGACGCAGCGTTACCGGTGACTACACTTCTGGAAGCCAGGGCGCCAGGGTGGGTGTGTCCCGTTTTGGCTGCTGTCACCGTTTCTGGTATCAGTCTAGCCCTAACCGAACTGTGCCCAATACTCTTCTCAATCCTGGTGGCATTGGCTTCTCCAGAGTGGAAGGTGCTGACCAGATCCATGACATATGAAAGTCAAACAACGGGTAGTCCAGTTTTAGCTGTGTTCACTGCTGGTAAGCAATTTGAACATTCTTAAAATTTTGTCATTATTGTCCGATGTCTAACTACGGTTATCTCTTTGTAGGTAGTCTAGCTGCAATTCTAGCGTTTGCCTGTCCACTATCCCATATGATTACGCTAATGAACGCAAGTCACTTATTGGGCATCTCGGTACAAGCATTCCACTTCATGATAATGCGCTGCGTTCCAACTGCTGAACAGAAAGAAGCCGGAGGTAAATTTGAATAAAATAGTATAAATTAATAATTTCATGTTTATTACTTAAGTAAGCTAAAAATGCATTTCAATTTGTAGATGTTGAGTACAAGCGTCTAGATCGAGAGGGTACGCGAGCTAAAACTTCGAGCAAGAAATCGAAACGGGGACTCTGGTTTATCCCTTCTGCAATTCGTCATACAAAAACTTTAGAGAGCATAAAATCTAAAGTAACCGCGAAAGGTAAGTAGTGTAGAATCTCAATATTTAGTTATTTTCCAGATATTGTAGACTTACATTAGGCCGCGGTTGTTTCGACGTTTCGTCGGTTGCCCACGGCGTCCGAATGGTGTGTTCGGGAATGCTCGGGAGTGATCGTTTTTGCCCGCCGCACCAGGGGACACCCGCACGCGCTTAAACTGGCAGAAATCAGTTAAGGAATTAACCGCAATGGTTATTTAGCTTATTTATTCGTATTCAAATAAAACTCACTTTTTCACACTCTTTTTTCAGAAACTGAAGAACGCGAATGCCTTCTCCTCGACGAATACGGTAGCGGTGCAGCCGAAGATGCGGAGCCAATGACCAGCTGCAGCAGTGACCAGCGCATCGCACCAACGGCCGTGGACGAGGTCCCGTCGGACGTCGAAGTCAGTGAAGGGGACCTGTCGTCGGGCGATGACTCCACCGATATAGATGCTGTTGTTAAGGAGTACAAGGATACGATACAGGTATAGGAGTAATATGGCTAGTTCTAATTACTTACGACACCCGCCATCAGTTCAAATAGAACTAGAGTCACATAGGTACCGTCACAAAAAATAAACACTCACTGAATGTCAACTTGCAACAGTGAAAACCTTATAGGTATCATTCGTCAATATAATAAAAAAAAGTTAACAAATGTGACTAACTTTCCATAGTATTATATTTTCACGTTAATACTCATAAATATCAATAACAATAACTAAAAATGTGTTCTAAAATTGTTGTGCGTGCTTATGCAATAAGGTACGTTTTTAGGTTTGTTTACTTTTTTTTGTTTTCTACTGTTACCTTTATCTATCAGGGTCGCGTTTTATAAAGTTACAATTTACAATTTCGCTGTTTGCCTCTCATTCTAGCCAATATGTGCGTGCGTTAGAGAGGCAAACAGCGAAATTGTAAATTGTAACTTTATAAAACGCGACCCAGATAAAATTTTCACTATCCTTTTCCTCAGGCATATAAAAGAAAAGGACAAGAATATTTATCTTACATAAATAATTTATTCCGGAATGATGAAACAGGCCATTTTTCATTTTTATTTTTTGTTTTGATTTGTTAATTCTTTTAGTTTTTATTTTTTTGATAAATGATTTTTGATTTTTGTTTTTTTTGAGGCCCTTAAGAAAGCACCTCAATGTTGCAGGTAGTGACGTCACTTCCCGAGGCAAGTGCTCCCATACCGCCATGTGTCCGCGGGGCAAGATGGTCAGCAGTAGGAGCGGTTGTACAAGTGATAGCTGCTGCAATGATAGCCGTGGCTTTCTGCAACGAACATATTCGACTCCCAATGTTCGCTGCTGGGATACCAAGTACGGTTAAAAAACTTTTGAGTCTTCACATATTTCTAGACGGTAACCTAAACAGATAAAAACAATCTGATTTTTAGGGCTGTGTTTTTAGCCAGTCAAATATTTTACCACGCAATATCCAGTAATAACAATTACATTGGTCACTCTCTAAAATGACTAAACGGTAAAATGGACAGGCAACGACATCCTCAATTATCAGCCGCGCAAAGCCGTTTTAATGTAGCTAGTCGTGATCAAATCGATGACGTAAGTTCGGTGCAACATAAGAGCCTTGGCATACTGTTACGTCGTCGCCCGCGGTTGGGGATAAAAATTGTATTTGTAATTTAAAAAAAATGGTATTTGATTTTAGCTTGGATCTGTGGCACCTTGATATGCGCTTGGCAGCCTGCGCATGCACTGGGACTGCGGAAAGCGCAAGGGTTGCAGGGGCCGCTAGCCCTGTTGCCAGCTTTACTGTTTCTGACGCCTCTACTGGTTGATTCCTGGCCTGCTATCGTACTGTTCGCTGGAGCTGGTATGTTTTTATTGATATAAGAATAGGCTAGTTGGTGACCTCTGGCAATTATAACTAATACAAATTATCTTGTAAAGTCTGGTTTACCTAGGTTTATAGGAAGAAAGTAGCTCAATATATTTCAATCCATCACGAGGTCCTCTATTCTCAAGCCGTCATCTACTTCCTAGAAGAGGAGGCTTACTCTTGAACTCACGGCTAAAACCCGTTTGTATTTAATTACTGGATTTTACTGTAGGCTTAGATGATTGCCCAGTCGTTTTTGAATAACTACGGAACCCTACACTGAGTATGGCCCGATTATTATATATTTATTAATGTATTTATTAATGTAGTTACAAAAAGACGGGAAGTCTATCTCGCGGCGACATAATTTCGCACTATTCTATGTGCGAAGCCTACTGAAGTTAAATTAAGTAACTCAATCACTCCGGCACTCCAATCATCGGGCCAAATCTATGTCTTAAACAAAGAATACAAATGTTAAATGCCCGAAACATTTACATAGCAAACTAACAAAGTATTCATATGATCAGGAGTCGTGATCTACGCTCGATGTGAGCGTTGGTGTGGCGACTTGGCCGTCCAACAAGCACGCACCGCTGTAGAACGAAGGAAGCTGCATGCCGTCTCCGCTGAGGTTCCTATTGCTGCTCATCTTGCTCACATCGACACTGTGTTTATAACCAGGTGAGGATTACTCAGGCACCGTCGGACAAAGTTCAACCTAATTCCGACGGACAACTGGAGTGAATTTCACAAATTCCCAATTTCGTATAATATGTCGATGAAAATTGATTTCATCCATAGCAAGCCTATAAATATTACGTATGTCCTAATACAGGGAGTTGCTGCAAATTCATGGTTGATGATAATTAGGTTCTTTGGGTAGGCAGAAGGTACATACACATACCAACAGCAATACGGTTGCAGCTGCCCTTCTACTCGTAGTAGGCTCAAAAAACACATTTCGTCGGGGATAATGCAATGCCGCGTAACTACAAAAACAAATGGAATTCAAACATCAAACAATTGACACTCAAATTTAACCTAATTGAATTTGTTAGTTACGCGTTAAGTTTATTATTTGCACTATTCCCGACGATTTGCTTCTTTACATCGAACGGCTCAACCAACAATAATGGTTCTTTGACTTCCTCGAAGCAAGACCTGGGTGCTTAGCCAAGTTGCCAATCGCTAACGCTTAATCGTCAATCGTAAATGAAAGGCAACTAACTGTTTTTGTCGCACTAATATGGAAGAGTGACAGAGAGGGAAAACTACGATACGCTACTAAGCGTTAGCGATTGGCAACTTGGCTAAGCACCCTGGAGTTTCAAGAAGTTAGCCTATTCTGTTTATTTGATGAATAAGGAAGGAATAGCTCGTGTTATTATTGAGTGAGCGTATCGTAGTTTTCTCTCTCTGTGGGTCACTGTTTCTTTGTTGTCTTTAACGACCATTGAGCGTTAGCGAATTGGCATCTTGACTACGCACCCTGATCACTCTCCAAAATATCTTCTTGAGAACTGTTCATGACTACAATTAAAGAAACTATAATTTACCAGGAGTTTTATGCTCATTATAGATGACATGAAGATGACTCGGATACGAGTCTGGACAATCTCCTTGACGCGGAAGAAGAAGAACCAGACCCCGACGAATGACCAGCAGATGCCATCGCCACTTCGTAATCATGCATTGTCATTTGCCATGGGTTGATTGTGTATGTTTAATCGTACGGCATAATCGGAATCCTGCGGACTTTATGTTTGGCAGCAACTCGCAACTATCCATCTCTTTTCGATTGTATTGATTGGAAAAGAGACGTGTAGGTACGAATAGCTGTCAAACATGAGATATGCTAGCCCCCTTGGGTTCATTACATGTATCTAAGGCATTGTGTTTGTGAAGAGTTTTGGTAGCGTAGGTAGATAAAGGAAAAAGGAAAATAGTACTAAGCAGGGGCGGATCACTCGGTATGTTTAATCATAGGACATAGCAGGTACATGTGTATGTTGCGCATAATCCTTTTCGTTCGGCTTGTCACAGAAACATCCGAAATGACATTGCTGTCACAATTAACTCCAGTATCCATTGCACGGAAGCATATTGTGACAGAAAAATGGATCCAGGTGTTTCCATGAAAATACGAAGGAAAGGGATTACTGCACTAGGTACATCTGTAAGAGTTTCAAGTTCATATAAGATTTGTTTTTGAAGAGTTTGTTTTGATGGTGTAAATTCTCCTGAAGCATGTTACTATAAACAGGGGTAAACGGAATTGGGGTAAAAACCACTCTGTATAATCATACGACATAATCGGTACTCCGGGCCAAAAGTTGGCTTTCATTTGTCAAAACCAAGCAGTGGTGACGCACGCGAATTTGTCGCGCCAAAATCCACTGTTTATTTTCGAATACAGGATAAATATTGAATTTCAACATATATATAACAAAAAATATAAGTACATGAATAAAATTGCAATAATATTTAAATATATAAGAGAAATATTTAAGAGATAAGCTCCTAGTGCCTATTGATTCATTGCTATAAATTCGGATAAGGAAATTAATAGGTGGTTTCCATTTGTCGTTGTCTAAAATGATGCTTGATCCTTCTCGGTTACGTAGGTTAATTAATAAAAATGATTTGAAGTTAATAATATGTTTAAGAATTTTCTATAAAACAAGGAAACCACTATTTTTAAATATGTCGTATCTACTTGTATAGAATAATAATAAGAGCTTTCTTTACAATAAGTACATATTTAAATGACTACATAAGCCAATGTTCAGTAGTGCATCATTACATTATATTAGTAAGCAGAGGCCGTTTTTGAATAGGCCTCTTTCATGATTTAAATACATATAATTACATGAAAATTGCTAGCTTGACGTGATTTTAAGAAGTAAAAGTGTGATATCATGTGATTTTGTAGATTGAACGGAATATAAAGTCTGTAAAGAAAAATGGTGTTAACTGTTGGTAAGGACTTGAATGATGGATCACGCGGCTCTCACTAAAGCAAGCCACATCACAAATCCATCCATCAACACAAATAAAATGTACCTAACAAGTGCTTAGTGGTCAATGACAGGCGACCTCTCAGATATACTCCTGTCTCTATGCGTGTCGAAAGAATCGCCCGGCTATGCGAAAACTATCGGTTTGTTTGTCTATGATTCAGCCTCATACAAAGACAACATAAAGTTGTTTGTGAGTTTTGTGACCTCATGAGAGTGAATAAGACTGGAGTTCTTACCAACACTAGTGAGCACTGGGCAGTCCCAAATAGCCTTGAGAGAAGAGTCACGGAACCGTCCATTTTGTCATTGTATTTATCATCAAGGCACGCTTCGCCTTACACTATTCTTATAAAATTTGCCGTATGTGTAAAAGTTACGTAGTCGTCAATTAATCGTACCTCGATATTTTTTCACTACGCTTATGTAAATGCCTTACTTGAATAATTGAAGTTTAATCTAAATGTTGTTTCTATCAAGTGTTGACAGTGTAATACATATAATAATAACCTTCTGATTGTTAGAAGCGTATGATGATCACATTGATTGCCGTGGATAATTTAATCACCTAAACATATGCGGTAGTGTGTTCTGACTTTATATCTGTCAGAACACACTACCGCATATGCCATTGCTTCTTATGTATAAGAAGGTACCCGAGTTCGCTTAAACCATGCCCACTTGAAAGATACCTATATGATAAATTGATAAATTACATCGGAGACGTAAGTATGTACCTAATACCAAGAATTCATAGAATGTTGAAGAGGATAAGAATTGCATACTTTTTACGCAATTTAGTCCACTTTTTTTCTTTTCCGGTCTTCTCTATGGCGAATACTGTGATCATTATAGGCTTGCAGATATAATATATTAATATATAAGGAAAACAACTCACTTGTAGGCACTCGAAAGTTTAAATTGACCTCTTGACCGCTACAGCTGTATACGACAAGTCTCGCCATGCTGATAGGTTTGATATCCTTTTGGACGCCAATGACTGATATATCGGCACCTCAGATTCAATTCCAAAATACCGATACAAAAGTGACGGTCCACAAGGCAATATAGACCTACGCGCACGCGTGTAAAGTTCAACTTCAGACAGAGACATTGGTGACCTGGCGTCTGGGTGACAGCTTTTGTATATTAGGGTGAATCAACTTTTTCTGTCTGTTATTACCATGGTTACGGTCGCCTGACTCACGTTGGTTGTATGCAAAATTATGCTACTTAATTTATGTAAACATGCATAATAGTCCATGTTCGCTTGTAGATGGCTCATCAACGAAAGGGTTTATTCACATCAGAAAAATGCATGTTTAGATAGTTTAAGTAGCATAAAACCAGAGTGACTCAGGCGACTGTAACCAAGGTAATAACAGACAGAAAAAAGTTGATTCACCCATTAGATGTGGCGTCGAAAAAGTTGACGCAGTATATGAGTTTTTTCGGTTGAATAAATGCGATTATGGTACATAAATGACGTATCATTTATGTTTAACACTTAGCGTTCAAAAGGTATTTCATTCTCTTCTAAGTTTCAATGGAGGTTAACTAAAGGAGCACACAATTGAGTTGTAGACCCTACAAACAATATTCTACTACGCCTACTATTTAGGCCTAAACTAGACTACTCAAATTCTGTAGGTACATGTTACATCTTCATATTACGCAATAAAAATCTGCTGACCTTACAACGTTGTTTAATTATCCAAATTCATATCACTAACATCACTTTTCCAATAAATGCATTCTGTAGACTTGTTCCGCTTCTTTGTCTTCGAAACAAGGGTTGAACTTCACGACTATAACTTCTTTGAATCCTTCGCTTGGTGTAGGTTCCGTATATTTATTTCTGAAACAAGGGACAACATTAATTTTAAATACCTACACGGTGCTCGAGTGCATTGCGAGAGATTTTAACTATGCATTCTAGACATCAAAATAAACAAAAAATGTCATGTGACCTAATGTCAAATGCCACCAAAAAAAAAATTTTTTTTTTTTACTTTTTGAATCCTACTTTTAAACATTTCCAGTAAGTACTTTTTATCATAACAACAATTTGTTAAAATTATTTTTTTAAGGACCAGTTATTTCGTCAAGTCTATTCTTATTTTCTGATTGTCAGGCAAAAGGTGTAGTAATATTGTGGTAGCATTGTAATAAAAAAGAAGTTTTATGACGAGTTACGTTGTAAAACTTATTTCGAAAAAAGGTTAATCATCTCTGAAACCAAGCCGAATCCAGGAAATTTTATAATTATAACATTAAAGACTAAATATGGTCAGGAATTCAGCATTAAAATCTTTCGGAATGCTCACGAGCACCGTGTATGTAAAGTTGTAAACTATGTGTGCAGCCCACTCTGTGCCACTCGGAATCCTTTCCGTCCTGCGACGTCTAACGTCAGCTCAAAAATGCCCCGAAAAACAATTGTTCAATTGTGCCAAGATAGGCAGGACATAGGGATTTTCTTAACATCGATCGCGCATATTTCGGCGCAACATCTTTGGCAAAGGTTTATGGAATATAGCCAATCAAAACTTTAATGGACCAATCACAACTATGAGAGAGCGTGATGGCGCTCTACAATGCGCGCGCGTCCCATCCCGTTCTCATCGCGCCACGCTCTCAAAAACTCATTTGCTTTGATATTTTGGTTGAGCTTTATTCCTATGTAAATAAGAGTGACAGCTGGTAACCACAGTTACCAAAAGCAATTGAGTGGATATGATGATGCCCTCTTTGACGTGTCTTGACTTCGTAAATGAGAGCGAAGATGGCTGGCGAATCCAAATTTAGTTTTAAAAGTACGGTTGCACGGCGCACAGTACAAATGACCGAGAGAGTTAAAAGTGTAGTTGTAAGAGGACTCAGGCCGGTTCTTTTTCTGAAGGCGTTTTACTGCAAGGTTTCAACACGAAGTTTTTCATCAGTGGATATAGCACTAACTTGTATGAATGGAAGACGATGTCGCTAACAGGAACATGGTGGTGTTTCATCAGTTCGCGGAACTTGTTGTTGTGTTGCGCGTGCGCCTTCGTGGCGGCCATGCGTGCGCATCGGCACTGCACGCCCGCCTCCCGCGCTAGTGACGTCCAGCGTGCGCGGGATTCCACATCAGGGTTCGTGCTGTCTACTATGACGCTTTTGCCTTGCTAGAAACAAATTTTGGGACATTTGATACACGCTTACGTAAAAATATAAAATGGGTTTTCATTATCAGGATTTTAGAATTATAAATGTATAACTAACGTGACCCGTTTCGCTACACACGTCATACATACAATATCATGATCATAAATTCAGAAAAAAAGAAAATATTTTTTTTAACGCCATTTAATACATTTAGTGACCTTTATTAAGGCTTTTCTCCAATCATGAGCGAATCGTGGCGTGATTCGCGATCGGTACGCTCGCGAGTGGGGAACGGCGTTTACAATAGACATTGGCAAGAATGGTCATTCAATAACTGTGTTGACGATTGAAGGTAATGATCGAAGGGAAAAAACGTAGCCAAATAACACTAACCTAAGCATAGCATGATAATGTTCTCATCTTAAAATATTTTCTGACTAGTTAGAACAATACCTACTTACATAATCTAAAAGTTGACTCATGTTCATTTCAATGAACATCTAATTAGCAAAGTGGATGCCTAGGCATTTTGAATTTCCATTGTTATTGCCAATACTCGTAATGGCAATAAACCAGCATAACTAATCAAGTAATCAATCAGATACAGAAAACCAAGTAGTAACGTAAAGCAAGCCATAGCCGTTTCAACTGCAGAAAGTATTTTGGCTCATTGTTTTTAAATTCTGACAATAACTCCAAAAATGAGTACATCCAACAAGGTAGAGTCAAATCTAATTCACATTTTGTGAGATGAAAGAAAGAGAGAAAGTTTGGTTATGGTAACTAGGAAAATTTGAGGTAGTATTTAACTATATATTGTTATACCTTATGTTGTTTCAATAAGGTTTACATTCAGTTGGCCAGTTAGGTGAGGGGCTAAGGTAATGTTGACAATGAAATATTTTCAAGTCATACTATTATACCTGTAGTATTTTCTTCGCTTCAGCAGCACACTTCTGCCATGATCCCAGTACATCTCTGCATACAGCCACATATTTAAGCTGGGATTTTTTCTCAATTTGCTTTGCTATAAATGACTTGCCACTTCCTGGGAAACCTACTAAGACTAGAACCTGTAAGGAAAACATACATCAAAACCCATAAAGCATAGTCATTTTTCTATAGTATTTAGATAGGACTGAATATTTGTAAATACCTCTTTCTCTTTAGAAATCAGATTATCATTAAATGGTTCTGAGGCTAGATCTCTGGCCACGAATTCAGGATTGCTAAAAGGCACATTAGCAATAGAATGCCCCAGGAAATACTGTTCAGGTGTGTAGAATTTAAGACCTAAGTTTTCAGCCATAAGTTTATCGGCCATTGAGTGGTCTTTCTTCTTGCCTGGAGCCCAATTTGCAACTCTTCCTGCGGCATCTCCACAGTAGAAGCTTTTATCCATATTTACTTCTAAACCATCATTTTTCTGAAAGGAAGAAAACATCAAGTCTTTAACTACAGTAAAGATACGATTTTGTCATTAGAATTGGATATATAAAACTATTCTTGTACTTGTTTAGTATTGTAAACTGTCACTAAATATTCATAGACATAAATTAAATGCAAAAAGATTAACTAATAATAAAGGAAGCACAGATCAAGGAGCAAGGCTATACCTATATATTTTATACACCATTTTATAATTAGATTGCCTCATTGTAGTGTTACTGTATTATTAGACACTTACTTTTTCAACTAAATATTTCCACATTCCAGTTGTAGGCTTCCTATAAAAACCTTTCCCGGTTGCAATGAATGCTTGTATAGGTACATCTAGTTTATTAACTATATTTTCTATTTTTTTCTTAAAATCTTCTATTTTGACTCTACCATTCCCAATTGGAGCTTGATTACTCAAAATTATTACTTTAAAACCCTTGGATAATAAATCTTTTAACTTTTGTGACACAGGTGGAAAAGCAATCTGCCAATCACTAGTGTCAACAGGATGAACTTTGCCAGATTTTGTTTTTATTAATGTCCCATCCATGTCAAATGCAGCTATTTTGTCGCTAGATTTCACACCTTTAGATGTAAATATATACAGTTCTCCTTTGTCTATTTCCTCCCACACATTTTCAGTGGTTGCTGACATTTCTGATGTATCTTCACCCATTATAGACTTGTCCTTCTTATTTGTAGAGCTTGATGATACTCCCTTTTCAATTTTTGGGTTTTTTCTATGCCTAGGTGATTCCTCTTCATCCTCTAATTTCCTTTTGGCATTAACCTTTTCCTCTGAACCTTCTGGAGGAGGATCAAATTCTATAATGTGAGAGTAGAAGTTTAATAGTATTTCAATTTTGGTGCCATGTCCTAGTTTGTATGAGGCATCTTTTTTCATAGCAAACCCGTCAAGGCCTGAGGGATTTATACCAATTTGTTTGATTTCTACCACACATTCATCACAGTCTGCTGTTAAACTCACTGAAAACAAATAAATATGTGGATCTAGACAAAGCTTGGAGGGGGAGATAAAAGAAATAGGCTATTAAGTATTTGAAGTAGGTTGACATCTGGCAAAATACTAAAGGATAATAACAATTCAGATTAACAATAAAAACAATTGATGAAAATAAAAAAATACAGGATAACTTATACCGATAAATGATTCTATCAAGTAATAGCGACTGTTCCAATTAAGTAGGAGATTTTATTATCAAATTTAATGTGCTTCATCATATGTTGTTTGTGATAAACGTTTGATAACATCACGATAACCACTTACATTGATGACGAGAGCACGACTGATCTTTTATCTTGGTAACTTTACTTCGACCCACTATTGTTTCAACGTTGTGCGGCAACTTAATAGGCGCATGGGAGTCTAGTAAACACCGTAGAAAGCACTGGCGAACCATTACTCCAGATTATATTAAATTAGAGGTATAAATACGGTTATTTTCAAAATTATTAAATTTCTATTGCAACCTACAACTGTATCTAATTTTTTTCAAATCTGCAAATCTTTCAACATCCGATTAGAGTATTATATTCTTTGGATTGGATTGGATTGACTTGACATTTCGTGAATTTTGTGTCATACTCAGCTGTTCAGTATAATGTTCCAAAACTACTGTTTCACGAAACGTTGAAACGAAAAACAAACAGAGAACGACAACTAACTAGCCATCGGTACAATAAACAAAAAAATTTAAAAACAATACATTTAATATTCTAAAAACATAACCTTTTGTATGGTAATTGCAACAAAATATAATTATTTTAATATAATTTGACGGTTTTTACAATAAACTTAATTCTTTATATGTTTTGAAACGTCGCTCTAGATTTCGCATATACTGTCTGTGGTTTGACGTTTGACATTTCATCTCACTGACGTGTTGTGCTGCTGTAAGCTCGCGCTTTGAAAATATTTTCCACAGGTAACGTGGAAAACTCTTGTCATTTTATGACTTGAAATTGAAGTAATAGTATAATCAAAAGCAACAACAATAATCACTTCTGCTGTATTCATTAAATATAGTGAGTTAAAATTAAGGTTTGTGAAATATACCTGTGTGACACAAAACTTGAAGTGGCTGATCAGGAAAATATATTTAAATGTGATTTGTTTTTCATTTTAGGCCATACGAGCTTTAATCATGTCTGTAACTAGAAGAAAACATGTACCGGAAAAGGAAGAATTAATTGAAAACGGTTCAGCAGCTATAAATACGGGGCAAAGTAATATAAAAGGAGATGAACTAAATATCGCCGTATTATTGTTTCTATACACCTTGCAAGGTATTCCCCTTGGCCTCGCCGGAGCTGTGCCTATGCTTTTACAAAATCGGGGAATCACGTATACGCAGCAGGTAAACAAATCAATGTATTTATTTATTTTTCTTTGTAACTTTTATAAGTTTCATGCAAAAACATGAACTTTCTTATCATCATACATAATTTAATATATTACATATTAATAATTTAACTTTTGCAATGATATAATAATTTTTTGCTATTTCCATAGGTACCAATGTAGGGAAAGTCATGTGATAACTTTTTAATAATAATTTCGATAATATCATACACAAAATTTTGTTACAATTGTTTATTTCCTTTTTTGTAGGCTGAATTCAGTTTTGTAAATTGGCCCTTCAGTGTGAAACTACTATGGGCACCAATAGTTGATGCACTTTTTTGGCCTAAATTTGGCAGACGCAAGACTTGGCTAGTACCAGTGCAGTACCTCATTGGCATTGTCATGATCATCATGTCGAGTAGTATCACAGACTGGCTTGGATCTGATGAGACAGCTCCTAATATGACACTTCTCACTGTCACATTTTTGTTTTTAAACTTTTTGGCGGCTACTCAAGACATAGCGGTGGATGGTTGGGCTCTGACTATGTTGAAAAGGTAATATTGAATCAATGAAATAATTAAATTGTTACTTTTAGCTTATAACTAATTTGGAAATCTCATTATCATTATATTTATTTATGCTCACAGCTCAAAATGTTGCTCATTCAATGGCTTTAAAATAATATTCTTAAAACTGACTGTTATAAGTTATAACAATGTGAATCCAATAAATACATTATTAAAGTTAATTACAGCATAAATTACTTTGGAAAACTTTTATATCTTAGATATTGAGCATATAAGCTTATAGGCTTTTATGGGGTGATTTCCCATCTGTCTTATCAAAAGTTTGTTCCAAATGCCACAATCTCATTGAAATGTATATAACCATGTATTGATATTATGTATTCTGTATGTTTGAATGATGAATAAAATAAAATTGTATTCAAAATATAACTTTATTTTCAGGTGCAATGTAGGCCATGCCTCAACTTGTAACACCGTCGGCCAAACTGCTGGCTTCTTCCTTGGTTATGTTCTATTCTTAGCTCTGGAATCTCCCTACTTCTGCAACAAGTATCTCAGAATCGTCCCTGAGGATGTTGGCCTTGTCACTTTAGCCAGTTTCCTCTTTTTCTGGGGCTGGATCTTCATTGTCTCAACTACACTGATAGCATACTTTAAACATGAGGCGAAAGAAACAGATCTTAAAGAGGATGAAACAAAAGGAATGAGTGACATAGTTCATGCCTACAAACAATTGTATACTATTGTGAAATTGCCTGCCGTTCGGACTCTAGCATTAGTGCTATTCACAGCCAAGGTAACAGTTTACGTAACTTTAGTTTGCTATTTTAAGATGGTAGTAAATAATTAAATGATTTTACGTGACAATAATACACCTTTACTCAGGCCGCTAAAGTAGCTCTGTCACGATTAATAATCATTATTGGTATTATTACCTATACTATCTAATATTTCAGGGACATCTAATTTTTTCAACATAGATGAAAATCAATTTTATTTCTAGGCACTTCTTTGTGTCGTTTCTGTTCAGTAACAATAACAGCTATACCTACTGCTTTTTTCTCCGTACAAAGAAAACGATATAATTTTTACGACTTTTACTACTAAATTCTGATTACGTCGTTTAATAAACCAATCGGGCGAGCCAAGCACGATTTCTCGTTTTGTTACAACATCATTAGAGAAAGCCTTTGCTTTGTGTTGTTATTTTTTTATTTGTTTTTAATTGATTTTAAACTTTATGTTTCAGCTTGGCTTTTGTGCCAGTGATGCTGTATCTGGACTCAAGTTAGTGGAGGCAGGTGTGCCAAGAGAAGATATGGCGTTGTTGGCAGTACCACTAGTCCCAGTTCAAATTATATTGCCAGTGGTAAGTTCTTTATTCTTATTTTCTATTCTGCACTTATAAGACATAAATTAAGTAAATGTGAAACTAAACACTAAAAAAGTTTGTACCTATGAAAAAAATGATATACACAGAGTATATCATCATCATATCATCTGGCCACGACATTGGTCTAAGGCGATTGGCTAAGGCGACCAGCGGCGAGCAAATTAAACAAAATCAAGACCGCTAAAGAAGCATGCCACGAGAATTCGCTGTGGGCTAGATCACGCGCGAATTTACTTGCGCGCGAATTAGATCATACAATTTTGTGCATTAACCAAGCCTCCTGCTTGTCATATTAGGGCTTGTCCATTAATCACGTCATACGATTTTGGCCTATTTTAGACCCCCCCCCCCCAATTCCCATGGTGATACTTGGTGATATTTTCAGAACCCCCCCCCCCCCCCCCCCTAGCCAATATGACGTGTAATTTGTTGCCAACTGAAGTAGTCCTTTTAATAACACTTCAATTTACGTACTTTATTAAGCACACGTAATAGAAAAAAACTTTTTTGCAAACTACGAGGTAAATATTAAGCACACGTAATAGGAAAAAACTTTTTTGCAAACTACGAGGTAAATGTCCGTGAAATTTTAAAACTCAGTTCAGGATTTGACATCTGGTTATGTTTTAAAAGAAGTATGCTGTTCAGCAGAGAGTAACAAAAAAATCACACGTGATTTGTCCGCTGACCCCCTTCCCCTATGGTGATAATTGGTGATTTTTTCTGGAATGGACAAGCCCTTAGTTGTAGTTTGTTATCCAATAGGCCCCTGGCCTCAAGCCCCCATTTATATTTCCCATGGTTTAATTTGATTATTTAGTGGTTACAAACACTATTTCAACTTTAATATTACTTCCAGTTGCTAGCTCGCTACACCACCGGGCCCGCGCCGCTGTCTCTATGGCTCCACGCGTTCCCGTTCCGCCTGATAGTGGGCCCGCTAGCCGCTGGCTTAGTGGCCCTAACACCGTCACTGCTTGGGGACTCAGGGCCTTCTTACACATACCTGTTGGTTTTGATGGCTTTGTACGTCTTTCACCAGGTTAGTTACCTTATACGTACTTTCATATTGAATCCGCATTGTCATTAACCAATAATCACAGCCTATATCAGTCAACTGCTAGCTGGACATTTCTCCTAATATCTATGCGTATGGACGCATTAGGAGGTAATTGCTCATAATGCGAATGTGATCTGTTCGCAAGCCGATGGGTAAGTGTGTAGCGTATGTCTGAAGTCCTGCCAGATAATGGATGATAGTGGTATGTTATAATGATGTTTTGTATATTGCACAGTGCTTTACTTTAAACTGTCATACTGTATATTTTTCGTTTGAATAAATAAAATAAATAATCGCCAGCGTGTTAGCGATCGCAGTAATATGTCCACTATAGTGACGCTGCTGCCCATCATCAATCTTCAAGAAAGGAATGGCCAGTAACACTTCAATACTTTGACAGACTGATCGATTATATTTCATTCCATATTACTTTATTGCAACCATGGATTCCTATGAAACTTCCTACACAGTAAATTTTAGCGAGCGATATATCGATTTGGGGGATTGCAAATGCAACATGTTTGAAAAAGCGATTGAAATAAATACATTACATTAAACATATTGCGAAAGCACAAATCAAATTATTTATTAACTAAATATTTTGATTTGTACTTTTTATTTTTCCCCAGTCGTCACACTACTTAATACTATATAAATTATAAATATTAGATGTCATATACCAAAAAAAAAACGACCAATATCACCTAATGCCCGAGGTGGGGATCGAAACCACGTACTCAGCTTTCGCGGCTGATGCCTGTACCCCTCGGCCACTCGGTCTTAGCAACCACCGGTCAAATTTCTCGGGTATATGCAATCCCTTACAAGGCTAGGCGCCTTTGACCATTCTCTAAGGGCAAGCAATACATGCTTGCACCTCCTATTAGAATACTTTACAGTTTTCTAGAATAATAGAGAGAGCTGGTGCTGCCATCTATTGAACGCCTACCTCGGACATTAGGTGATCTTGGTCGTGTTTCTTTGGTATATGACATCTAATATTTATAATTTACATTACATTACTTTGGACGCCATTTGTAAAGCCAGTTATTTTTTCAGACATGCCTCTACTGTATGTTCGTAGCAGTGATGGCTTTCTTCGCCAAAGTCTCGGACCCTGCTGTAGGCGGGACTTACATGACGTTACTCAACACTGTATCCAACTTGGGAACAAATTGGCCAAACACGTTGGCCTTGTGGGCCATAGACCATTTGACGTTTAAGAGCTGTTCGTTGCCTGAAATGAGTGATAATACGTGCTCTTCGAAGATAGAAATTGATGTAAGTATAGAACATCGGTGAAAAAGGTCAGCTAGGTATGAAAGGGATACTTCTGTGGTGGCTATTGATCGCCGTCCAAAAATGTACGGTTCGACCTAATGTTTGTATTGTAAACAAATGCATAACTTTCAGTTTCTTTAAGATAAAATTGAAATGATTATCATTGGGTCAATTACTGGTAGATATCGTCGCCCTTTGTTAACAATGCTCAAATACCGTGCTATATTTTTTCTCGAGAACACACATATTATTTTATTTATAACATAATTGTCAAAAATAATTCTATTGGCATGCTTGCCCAGTTACACATTCCTAGTCATTTTAGCAGGTACCTACCTACTCAAAATCAGTCAAAAATAGAGGGCCTACCAATTTTCGACTTTATTTATTGATAATAACGTCGTAAAGTTGTAGATCATTGTATTTTTGGCTCATCTTTGAAATATGTATATTATTTCATATTCATCATCATTTCATCATCATTTGGCCTTGAAAGTCTATTATATCAGACCATACAAGCAGTGTTAGGAGGGGAGACAGCGTTTCTCATGGCTGTGTAGGCCAATACGGGAGCGACAAACACGACCACAACTCTGACAGATGTAGTGGGCCTGTGGCGAACCGGTGCCGCGCTGATGACGCTTGGCGCGCTTACTAGCGAGTGTCTTAAACCAAACATCGTCATGGATTTTACCTCCATCTAATACCAGTTTGCGCCACTTATCTCTATCCTCGGCAAGCTCTTCCCATTTATGGACCGAGATGTTGAATACGTGCATATCTCGCTTGGCACAATCTTTATGTCGTAGCATTGGCCGACCAACATTTCTCTTGGCATCAGCTATGGCACCAAGCATGACACGTCGCGGCAAACGAGAAGGTTGCATACGATACACATGCCCCAGCCAGCGTAAGCGTCTCTGCTTCAGCAACGCAAAGAGGCTGGGCAGCTGAGCAATCTCAAGCACCCTCTCGTTCGTTACCTTGTCTTTCCAGTGTATGCCCAAAATGTTTCGGATGCAGCGCATGTGGAAGGCGTTAAGACGACGTTCGTGCTTGGCATACGATGTCCAGGTCTCAGCCCCGTACAAGAGTATGCTCAGGACGCACGTTTGATAAACTATCATCTTGGTTTTCCTGGTAAGGTGTTTATTTTGCCACACTCTTGCACTCAGCTTCCCAAACATCGTTGCCGCCTTTCCGATCCGAACGTCGATTTCTGCATCCGTTGAGAGGTTGCTAGTCACCGTCGACCCGAGGTAGCAAAACTTATCGACTATCTCGAGTGGGGCGCCATCCAACACGATAGTTGGTATTTCCGCACACCCTTGAGCCAGCACAACAGTCTTACGGGGATTGATGGACATAGAGAACTGGGCACAGGCACGTGAAAACTTGTCCATAATGGTCTGGAGCTCAGTCTGCGATTTGGCTACGAAGGCTGCGTCATCGGCAAATAACAAATTATCAACGAATAAATCGTCCCGTTTTTGTTTCGCCCTTAGCAGTGCCACATTATAAAGTTTTCCATCAGCCCTCGTATGAAGATGGATACCCTGTTGATCGTCACCAAAGGCAGTTTTTAACATTAACGAGAAGAATATACCAAACAGGGTGGGCGCCAACACACAGCCTTGCCGAACACCTCGACGCATAGGGAATGAGTCAGATGTGGTACCGTCAAACACAACTGCACCCCGCATACCCTCATGAAATGACTTCACAAGACTCAATAATTTTGGTGGGCATCCAATGTGTTCTAGTACGGAGTAAAGCCCGCCCCTGCTGACGGTGTCGAAAGCCTTATTTAGGTCAACGAACGCAACAACAAGGGGCGTCCTCTGCTCCCTGCATTTTTCTTGAATCTGCCGAAGTGTAAATATCATGTCCGTTGTAGAACGTTGGGCCCGGAACCCACACTGGCTTTCGGGATATACGCGATTGGCAAGCTGCTGTAGCCTTGAAAGCACTACCCGACCAAATAGCTTGCCCACTATACTAAGGAGAGAGATACCCCGGTAATTGTCAGTCACCGCGATCCCCCTTTCCCTTGTACAACGTGACGATGTTAGCATCGCGCATATCCTGTGGGAATGTTCCTACGTCCCAACATTTCAACAACAGTTCATGCAGAATTGGACCCACACATTTAAGTTTTATGATGTCGGCTTGAGTACCATCACTGCCAGGACTCTTTCCGCATTTAAGCTGCTTTAAAGCTTGGTGAAACTCCTCTATAGAAGGTGGCGCTTCTAATTCAAACCAAGTTGCTAATTTCGGCGTGTGTAATAAGGCCTCTGAGTCAATAGCAATTGGATGCGAATAAAGATTGGTGTAGTGTTCCACCCATCGTCCAAGTTGACGACAGCTATCAGTAATGATAGTACCGTCCACTTCTTTAAGAGGAACTGATTTTTTAGGCATTGGACCTAAAACCTGCTTAATACCCGAGTAAAGACCGCTAAAATTGCCGACGTCAACGCACTTTTGAATATTTGTGCACAGATACGTCCAGTACACATTTGCAAAGTGACGTGCATTTCGTTGGAAATTTGACGAGGCGATCCTAAGATTTTCACGTGTTACAAGAGTAGGCTTCATGCGATGTTTTAGTGCGGCTTCACGCTTGGAGTCGAGAAGAGGTTTTAATTGCTCTGAGTATTCTGCGAACCAGTCCTGAGTTTTGCTTTCCTGGTAGCCAAAAACCGAGCAGGCAGTGTCTGTCAAAAGCGCTTTGACCCTCCCCCACATGTCGCCTATTTGTGCATCGTCACACCAGGTTGAACGCGCGCTGTTTACCAACTCACCAAATTTACTCACCATCTCGTCATTCCTGGTATTCAGAACATTGACTTTCTTCTTACCAGGTGGCCTGGACGAATGGATTTTTTTCTGTGAGAAGGCAACGCGCGCCACCACCAAGGAGTGATCGGTGTCGCATTCCGCACTGTGAAAGGTTCTGGTGTGGAGGGTTTCACGTAGGTCTTTCTTTCTGGAGAGGATCATATCTAGCTGGTGCCAGTGCCCCGAGCGAGGGTGTTTCCATGAAACTTTGCGAGTCAATTTGCCCTTAAAGTACGTAGGTATTGGTGACACAAAGTAGGTTTCTAGAACAAAACTCCAGCAGGCGCTGACCATTTCCGTTTTGTTTACCGATACCATGTTCACCAATACAGTTCGGCCACGCATCATGATCCTGCCCAACTCTGGCGTTGAAGTCACCTAGAATATACAGGCGATCAGAAGATTTTACACTGCGCACTGTCTCATGAAGCTGCCCGTAAAAACGGTCCTTGGCCTCGTCCGTTGATGGGAGTGTCGGAGCGTATGCGGAGATGACCGTCATATAACCACTGGTTGTGTTAATACGCAACACCATTATACGCTCAGAAACGCCACGAGGCATTTCGATTGCTTTTAGCAAATCATTACGAACGGCAAAGCCAACACCGTGCTCACGAACAGCATCAGCCTCCTTACCCCTCCAGAAGAAAGTGTATTGCGCCTCGCGCAGTGAGCCTTCATCAGGTAGCCTGGTTTCTTGTAGAGCCGCTATCGAAATGCTCAGCCTTTCCAATTCCATACTAATTACAGCCGTCTTTCGCAGGTCACATGCGTTGCTGTTGCTTGAACCTCCCACGGTGTCCGGGAGGCCTGTCCTCATAGTACGGACATTCCATGACGCAATGCGCATGGATAAGCATGTTCCATTGTTGTTAACTTTGGACTGATTTATAGCAGGTGATTTACATTACGACACCGGTCGTCTAGTTGAAAGCTAGTGCTCCCTACACCCACAAGGAGCAGACCGGCACCGAGGCGGATCGGTACCTAACTGGCCGGGGGCTGCCCGGCTTAAGCGGGCGGTAACTGATCAGTGGGCCTACGATGGACCCTCCCACTGTCAGGAGTGACCCCTAGCGTCCAAACTTACGCCTATCTGTTTGGACTTATAACTGGTCACTGCCACTCCCCGTGTTGTTTTCCACGTGGCTAGCCATCGTGGGTGAAGTTTCCTCTCCACAGACACTGCATCGCCTGGGACGCAAATGAAGAGACACAGGGTTGCCCAAGACCTGTGACCCTCTCTCGACCTCACCGACTGGGTCCGCGGGAAAGACAAGTCAATACGCGCGGAGTCGGATCGGCTGCAGGTGCATGACGGCTGGCACCGAGCCGGGTTTTGTTCCAAGTTTTCCTTCTCTGGTGCTATCTCTTCCGTTGAACAGCAGGAGGACCACGCGCAGGCGAGACAAGCCGGGGAACAAAGGTGTTATTCGCTCCCTCCCCTCCAATCATATTATCGATATTTAATTTGACGTTTCGTACATATGCAACTCGACATCGCAAAAATATCAATCATTTTTAGAAAATGTTACGCATTTTTAGTAATATAATTAGTAATTAGGTTAATAAAAATAACAATTAATAAAACAAATTACAAAGAACTTACATAGTTGTATATAAATAGTTTTTTTGTAGATAAAGGTGCGTGCAGCCCAAAAGAGCATTCGCTATTCTAACCCCCCACTCTACGGAATTCGATCGTTACACAAAACTTGATTGGTCGATTTCGTAGAACGGGGGATAGAACAGCGAATGCTCTTTTGGCTTGAATGCACCTTTAGATAATTCTCCTTGATAAAAACGAACTATTTTTATTCTTCGTTTCTCCCGTTAACAAAAATATTTAAAAATCCTAATGTTTGTAATTTACATTCCAGCTCTGCAAAACCGGCGGAGGCACCTGCCTGACTCGCATCGACGGGTTCTACATAGAAACCGCCATTTGCCTTGTCGTCGGCTTCCTCTGGCTTCAGTGGGGCCGCCCCACCATCAACAGACTGCAGCGGAGGCCCGCCTCGGCCTGGCAAGTCCGGGCGTTGCACAGATAAGACTGCCTTTTGTATATGCTGTATAGTATTTTCTGATCTAGGCGAGAATTATGGTAATTGAGAGCTTGGAATTGGATTTGTAGTGTGATTAAGGGTAATACTCTTAACCTTTCGTATGCTTAGTAGCAGATCTGGATTTTTAGCCAAGTTACCAATCGCTAACGCTTAGTGGCGTATCGTAGTTTCCTTCTCTGTCACTCTTTTATATTAGTGCGACAAAGGCACTGGTCTCACCGCGAGCTACTAAACTATGAACTATCGGCTATAAACGTGTTTATAGCCGATAGTTCATAGTTTAGTAGCTCGCGGTGAGACCAGTGCCAAAGACTGTTAGCTGCCTTTCGTTTATGATTTACGTTATTACGATTTAGACATGAGCGCCGATGGCCAAATTGCCGGCGGCGGCGCGCCGGTCAAAATTGATCGGCGGCGGCGGCGAATCGGCGGCGTGGCCTTGAAAACAGTTGTTCATAGAGTTCATAGCAGGACCGAAATTTAGCATAGCAAAACTCAAATTGACAGAGGGATTGAATCAAATGCTCTTTAACTATCGATAAATAATTGACACTGAACAATACATCATCATCAGCCTATCGTGATTCACTGCCGGACATATTCCATCATCCCATCATCCCCAATTTCACGCCACCGTCTTCGATCTTCGGCTGCTTGCATCCAGCTCCTGCCAGCCATCCTGCGCAAATCGTCGCTCCACCTTGCCTGAGGTCGTCCTATACTACGCTTGCCGAAACGCAGTCTCCTCTCCACTCAAGAATCTCGTTTACCCCAACGTTTGTTGGTTCTACAGCAAATATGGCCAACCCACTCCCACCTCCCACTTCAGCTTGCTAATACGATGGGCTATGCCTATCACTTTGGTTCTCTGCCGAAGCCGAGCATAGCCCTTTCCGAAGTTCACTGAGCGACCTTGAACTTTTGGACCAGCCGTACCATCAGTGTCCACGTTTCAGCTGCGTACGTCATGACGGGTAGGGCGCACTGATTGAAGACTTTTGTCTTCAGACACTGGGATCGACAATGTAAAGACTCGACGTAGCTTTCCAAATGCTGCCCAATCTAGCTAAATTCTTCTATTCACCTCATCCTCGAAGTTGCTTCCTCCCATCTGCAAATGTTTGCCCGAGCTATACAAATCTACCTCTCGTACTTGCCATTAATGTTGATGCCACGTCCTTTCCAGGTCAGTGTCTTAAACATGTCCTCCATTGCATTTGAGAACGGGTTGCGATTAAGGAAAAGTCCAACCGCACCAGTGTGTATAATGAGGCATTCACACAAGAGCAAGGCGCGCAGGGCGCCTCGGAAAACTCTATGTGGCTCCGCCGAGCCAGTTAATTCTGGCTTACGGGTCGCAACACCGAGTAAGGCGCTCTATGTGTCGCGCCTGCATTACTCCCACGTACCCGATGATGTTATAGAGTATGTCCGCCGGAAGACTGGCTTTTCGCTGAGGGTGCAGCAGCTGTGGTGCGCGTGCCGCGCCAGCTGCAGGATACCATCGCGAGTGCAGACTTCTAGCCGAAGAGCGTCGTGTTTCGGCAGTTCCGAGGCAATCTGCCGAATTCTACGTCAGATCAGACGACGCAACGGAACCACGTCGTTACGTTGTCGCCCAAATTTAAGTAGTTTTTATATATTATTTGACATGTAATTTTTTTGTTCGCAGTGACTTGGTTTTTACTGTTATGCGGTGAACTTATTGGAATAAAAATAAAAAGAATGTGTTCTATGGTGCCGTATCCGCTTCGAAATCCAACCTCCGGGTTGGAATTCGTCGAGTCTCCGCGCAAGACGATTCGTGACAGTCTTGGGAACAGCTTATAGACATGGCTTGGAAAAGAAATGGGTCGATAGTTCTTCATCAGGGTTTTGTCACCGTTTTTGAAGAACAGGACGACCACACTTGTACTCCATGCCTCCGAATTTCTCCCTTCAAATAGGACAGCGTTAAAAAGCTTTTGATGCTCCCTCAGTACGGGCTTACTTCCTGCTTTTAACAACGCTGTTGTAACGCCATCCTATCCAGGGGCTTTTCCGTTTTTAAGCTACTCAAGAGCGATATCGGTTTCGCCGATAATGACTTCTGCAGGTCTTCAGTGTAGTGGTGTGTCAAAGTGGGTCTAGAATCCTCATTTTCAGGATCAGGTCGAGATGCATACTAAATGTATAATCGGCCATAGACGTCTCCCACTTCGGAAAGGACTGCCGACTTTGAAGTAACGACTTCTTCACGAGCTGTTGTCAGCTTCGTGAAGTGGCTTCTTCCTAAAGATTGTACGAATAATTTTCACCCCCGGTTCTGACGATCGCTCTTTCAATCGAAAGAGTATTGGAGCACCGGGGATCGTGTCGTACGTGCTTACTGATCTCTCGGTTTAGAGTCTGTTTCCCTGACCAAGAGATTGGTGGGTTTTCACGTCGTTACTACATTAGCCCTAACTGCTCTAAGGTCTCCCCTGAAAACTTTGACTTTCTACCCCTGCGCTGCATTTCACAAAATCTCGTACCTTCCACCCCGAGGATGCGAACCACATCTTGAAGGTTTTGGTTAACGTCCGCTGTGGTTTCCGTCGTCAAGAAGAAACATTAAGAGTATATCTATTGGTTTTAATAACTACTAATACTAATACACGGAGTACAACCGAGAACAAGAAAACCAAACATGGCTACTAACTTAAATGGATACTTAATTTTGTGACTTCCAGGCGTATACGTATCTTTGTACTCGACTGTACAACCATAATATTTGTCAAACCTTTTCGAAATGTGATATTTACAACGATTTTAGCTATTTAAAACCTTTTAATCCTCAGTATTAAAAGAAGCGTAATATTTTGATGCCTCATCAAGGTCACGCCGATTTCATGCCGGTGGCGGTGTCGGCGGCGGCGGCGCGAAGTTTTTTACCGGCGGCGGCGGCGCGCCGGCGCGGCGCTCATGTCTATTACGATTAAGCGTTAGCGATTGGCAACTTGTCTAAGCACCCTGCTCCATTACAATTACTTTACGCAATAGCCGTCAAAGTTAAATTTTGATTGAACTGTTTGACAGTAACGCATACTAAAGGTTAAGGGGGACATTATGTCTTTGCAATCAGGTCAAATGATGGCGGTATAAGAGTTGAGAAAAATATTTAGAATGTTGTGTTGTGCGATTGTAAACACTGTATAATGGCCTAATGGCGCGAATTCCGAAATCCGCACAAGCAACAAAGGCGTCACAAACACGGAGGCTCAAAATTTGCGAACTTCAAAGTTCGGTAGGCATAAGGGGTGTACCGATAAAAAACTGGCAAATTCAAATGAAAAAATCGGACCGATATAGTTAGGTAGCTATAATTTCATGCTTTGGAAATTAACCAGGAAGTCTTAACTTAGCTGTGTGTGACATGTAGTACTTTTGTGTCACTACTGCATTTCAGGTACTCACAGTACAGCTTCTTCGAAACCTCTTCCAAACTATCTTTTCCAAACATTTTTTTCTTTTTTTGTATGCAGTTTTCTAAATTATGGGACTGTTGTCAATATATCTGGCTATTCTTGCCGTATTCCTTAAGATATCCTTGACTTATGCATACTATCCTTCTTACTTTTTGGCACTGCTTTCGATTCATAAAACTATGCCAAAAAGACTAAGATTTGTATAGGATTAAATAATTGATTAAAGACCCATAAAAATTTCACATAATATGTGACATAATTCCTTTCACAGAGTATTACTGCGCCCAAGGCAGGGGTACCTATATTAAAAAAAAACATGGAGATTAACCAGAAATATAGGTCACTTCTGCAGAACACGAAATCGTGCAGTGGGGAATGAAAAAAGAGCTCGGAAAAATAGATTTCGAAGGGGTTCTGGAGAATTTGTATTGTGAATACTGAAATTGCAGTAGCAACAAAAAACGACCAAAGTTAGCTAATTTAAGACCTAGTAAATTACAAAAGCCAGAAATTACGGCTTTTTAACTATACACCGTGATTTCTAATAACCCGAAAGATTTTAACAGTGTGTTCCTGACCACATTTAGAAACTATAATGTCGTATAAACTTTTCTGGATATCGCCTAGTTTCAGAGTTATTAACAATTAAAAAAAAACATATTTTCTAATTGTAACTCGGTACAAAAGGTCTTTTTAACGGCGTTGGTGTCATTATGGAGAATAGTCTCACTAACCTCATTAATAGATGTCGAAAAGTGAGAAATAAAACCTTTTAAAAATGAAGTTTTTGTAAAAAAAAACCTTAACACTCATTGTAAGTGCTAGTTTCATGAATAATTTTTACTTTTTATGTTAAAATACATTCAAAAATTAAATAACAATTGAAAAAAAAATTAAAAAAAAAATTTTTTTTTTGCCAAAAATTACAAAAGTCATATAATATTTTTTGTTTGTTTTTACATCAAAAATGCGTGGATAAAATCTTTCGGGTTATTAGAGATCACGGTGTATTGACACGATTTTTTCATTTGAATTTGCCAATTTTTTATCGGTACACGCCTTACTGCTACATATACAATTCCGTGCTATCTATAATTTACCTATAGTGCGACTTACGGAGTGAAGTGGTTCGTATTTTCATGTCATTACAGTTTTGATAAAGTCCGTTTTCGTGAGTGGTCCGATCTATACACCGTGGGCTGTTCAAACCCGACCGATTTTAACAGTGTATTCCTGGCCACATTTGGAAACTATAATGTCATTTACACTTTTCTGGATATCGCCTAGTTTCAGAGTTATTACCAATTGATAAAAACATATTTTCTAATAGGCTACTTGGCCGGTTTTTAAAGTTAGTCTTATATTATTAATCAATATCTGATTAACGGGAAAAAAATATAAATATATTTTTTCACGACCTAGAAAACCGCAAAATTATAACTTAAAATTTAAACTTTCGTTACCGCGCGAAAACGATACTAGCCATGTTAATGCTTAGATTATCTGTGGTGTGACGTCACTCAAACCGAAAACGAACATTTGACATGTCACTTATGTTATGTCAATGTCACAGCAAAGCTACATGCCTACATGTCCATGGCGAATTTCACTCGTATAAGATTCGACATGAAGTTAGTTTAAGATCCTATGACGTCACATCATGGCCGACATCGTTTTCAGATTACGAAATTAAAAAAAATAAAACAAATTTTTCAATAAAAAATATGTACCCATCAAACACTTTTAATACACCGTAATCGAAAAATATTGATCTTTTCAATAAATACTACAGAAAATAATAATTTTTTGCACTAAATTTGATATGAGTCAAGTAGCCTATTGTTACCCAGTTAACGGCGTTGGTGTCATTATGGAGAATAGTCTCACTAACCTCATTAATAGATGTCAAAAAGTGAGAAATTAAACCTTTAAGAACTGAGGATTTCATAAAATAAACCGTTAGGCTAATTTTAAGTGCCAGTTTAATGAATAAAATTTACTTTTAAGTTAATTTACATTAAAAAATAGTAAAAAAAATTTTTTTTTGCCATGACAAACCTTATTTAATATTTAAATTCGTGGTTAAAATCTTTTGGGTTGTTAGAGCCCACGGTGTATAAATAAGAATTTCAAAGTAATAATTCAAACTGATACTGAACATTGAAACGATATCTACTTTTATTAGAAATCGGCTTCTAAGTGTAAGTTGCAAGTATATAGTATCAGTAAAATGTATGTGTCAGGAAGCGTTCCGAATAGTATAATTATTTGAATACAGAAACATTTGAAATGTTTGAATTTATTTGTAGTTTCTTAATTCCACTTAGTATTAGCACAGTGAAAGTAATTATACCTTCGAAAATATGCATAGCTCACGATACAGTATTCCATTTAATGGATTAATGTAAGAAATATTCCCCTTCCGAATTACTAGTTAAATAATTTTATCATACGAAAACAAATGTGACGATAAAAATATTTGGGTGGATTAAGACTAAATTTGTTTTTATCAGTCAGACATGGACCTTATAGCCCAGTACGTAGAGTATATAATAATTATTGAAATCGTCGGGAACAGTGCAATACCGCGTAACTAGCACTGGTTAATACTGCGTATCTAAAAAATATAGCCAAATTAAGATATTCCGTCAACGAACGTACATTAACGTATATCTCTTATTAGAATATATTAGTTAAAATGCCTCTAAAGTTGGTTTGTATGTAGATACGCAGTATTTACCAGTACCAGTGCTAGTTACGCGGTTTTGCCTTATGGGTGTATCTTGTTGTGTAGATACATCGTATTTACGAGGTATTACACTATCCCCGACGAAATGTGTGTTTTTTTTCCTTAATAATCGGTGTTGAGCAACATGATTGGCGGCATGAATTAATTTCACAGATTTATATCTAGTACACAATTGGTGTATGATGTGATTGATGTGATCATACCAAATTTCATAAACATTGCCACTGTAATTATTCTCTTACAATTCATCATCACCTGTCAAATGTTCTTATGCTATTTTATAAACCTGATTTTGAAGAAATTACTGTAAGTACGCACATCAATTATTTATAAGTCTATTCACGCCGTAGTAATAACTGTAAAAGATACTATGACTTCAAAAGTCGTTAAAAATAGGGTGAAAAAAGTGCATTCCCGTTCCTAGAATTTGGGACGCAGAATAAACGCTCTAGGAGATTTACTTGGAAATTGGTTCAAGTATCAGAACTAGTAGTACCTAGTAACTAGGTACAAGCACCTAGTACTATTACGTACCACTTAGTACGTATCATCATCATCAGCTCACAGTCGTCCACTGCTTGATATAGGCCTTCCCCAATTCGTACGATCATAATATATTTTTCGTATAATTTCAAAAAATATCGACTGTTCGGAAACTTCCAAAAGGACTACTACTACTATTCTGAGTCCCAATAGCCCACAGGCAACGGGAATGCACTTTTAGGGCAAGTAACGTAAATATTGATGTCAGATATTTTGGTTTGAAGCACTCTCCTATTTATCACACAATATTTATATCTTAATAAGTTACTGACTCTAAGCTCAATCTTCCATTTACATTTTTAAGTTTTAACACGTTCATTGTGTTACTCAAAGTCTAATTTATCGAAAAATATGTTGATCACGGTGTTAAGAATTTAAATGTGTTTTAATTTATTCTATTTTGATAATAGTATAATGTAATGTGCTGTACTGCGTGCTGATGTTTCTCATATTAATATATTTATAACTATGATACTGAGTTTTCATGTTTGGGTTATGGTTGTGATAAATATTATATTCAAACTTTCGTCCCATTTCAGTGCATATAAATTATAACCCATAATCGATATGATATAACAAGCAATATTTTCTTATGGGTCTCTTATGTACGTACAATAACATTTTAATTTTATTTGTAAGTATTATTGTTTAATTTATAACTTATGTTGAGATGTTAGTGTTATACTGTACAAATAAAGTAATCATTCCAACAGTTTTCAATAAAATACCCACAAACTGCGTGGTTCGATTTTAATTGTAAATAACTTTGTGATATTTCAGAAGTTGTAGAGTTATTATAGACTAAATAAATTGACTAAGTTAATATTTGTGAAAAATGTGTTTTCATTCTTAGAACTCAAAATCTATTTAAAACCGCTCGTTCTACATACGCAACGCTTTTAAAAGCTCTACCTCGAATATCAAAAATGTATTATGTTTCTCTATTCTTCATTTAAATTTCGGACATTTGTCTCAGTCACTCAATGACGCCTTCGTTAAGAGTGATAGAGACAGATGTCTCGCACGATAACGATAAAAAAATCTACAGAACCCGACAAGACAAAAAATATGCCGAATTGAGAACCTGCTCCATTAAATGGGCTATGTCATTATGTATTGTATTTAAGGCCTATTCTCAGAATAAATCTTGAAGATCAGCTTTTTTGATATGTAACGGCGCAGTCAGGGTGCTTATAAACATCTGAGCTAGATAATGCTTAGCCAAGTTGCCAAGCGCTAGCGCTTAGTAGCGTATCGTAGTTTTCCCTCTCTGTCACTCTTTCATATTAGTGCGACAAAGACAGTTAGCTGCCTTTCGTTTACGATTGACGATTAAGCGTTAGCAACTTGTCTAAGCACCCAGGCCTCTATTGTCATGTCATAGTGCATCTTCAGATATTTTTGAGTACAGCCAAGGATATAAATACACATACAATTTTACCCCCTTATTCATAAACGTCTGCTCACTTAACAAACCGCTAATAATTGTTTGTCCCTTTCGGTCCATAAGAGCAAAAGGGACAAACAATTATTAGCGGCTTGTTAAGTTTTAGCAGACGTTTATGAATAAGGGGGTTAGACTTTCTGCTTCATACAAAAGTAAACAAGTGTATACAAAACTTTTACTGTTGACTGTACAAACAGAAATAATCTTAACTATTCATCAGTAGACCTTATTACATAAGGCATAAGGTCTACCAATGTGTAGCTAACAGTGTGGGCGATGGTACCTAGTTACCGTGGCCGCTTTGATATAATTATCTTATGGCGCAGTCGCCAATGTTCATAAACATTGTCCATACTTACCTGTCATTTCGTAATGTATATAAGTAAGTAACTGTACTTAAATACATACTAAAGTATAATATAGTAATGTAACTATGAACATTATACATAAGGTTCACTTATTTTTGCTTAAAAAAAGCAAGTAAATGAAAATCCCACGTTTCTTTATAATTTCTTTATGTACACATCAACACTTCTTAAAATATTAATTTAGAGTATTAACAACGCTATATGCAGTTTATAAAACATTTTTGGTATTCAATAAACTAATAGGCACAAAACAATAACACTGGTTACAAATCTTAAACAAAATTTGGAAAATTTAAAACATCACATTTGGTGTAACTATTTAATAGTCTAATTATTTTATATAATAAAACACACCTATATCTTCATATATATTGATCTACAAGGACGTAGGTACTTAATTTGCTACTTTATAAAATAAACATTTATTCGAATTTCATTAATTAGCTATTTAGAATATAGTTTTGTTCGAACTTCGTTAAAGAATATACAAACGCCAACACATTTATCTGACCATTCGTGACCCTTAGTATAATACGCAGAAAGTGCCAAAATGGTCAGTTAACTGTATCTATTAGCGATGGCACCATTATTGCAAGCCAAAATAATGCTATTATGTATTTCCGTACTTATAGTACCGGTGAGAAGGGTAACCCACAGTATAATGACACAAAATCTACTATTTCTGGCGATTTTTTCCCAGTGTTCAAGACGAGTTTTCCTATTATTATTGTTGGTATCGTAGTATTTGCACTAGACGCTGAAAAAAAGATCGCTAAAATTTTAATTTTCTGGTGGGCGGCCGGTACTGGCTTTCTATACAAGTATGTACAGTACCGGAACCGGGAGTTCCCGGTTCTCGCCATACAAATTCAAAACCTACATGTGGAACACTTCAATCTGTTTTTTTATTCAATAAGTATTTTTGTTTATGTTTTAAGTAGTAACACTATATATTTTAGATGTCATACCAAAAGAATACCAAGTTCACCAATGTGGGGTTTTCCACTCGACATTTAATATTTATAATTCGCTAAAAGTGAAATTTGTATCATAATAATGGGCTGAGCTTAAACTTTTGACCAGTACCGTAAGTATCCTGAATTAGCACTTAAAAAGCCGCACATAAATAAGTGATATACTTCTTACTACACGATATGTTCATAACATATGACATTACCAATTCGCACATAAAAGTACACACAAAGCAACTACATAATAAAAAAAACAATAACGTATCAAATTATAGTTTACACTGAACATATTGCAAGATATACAATTATTGTTATAATAATATAACCGGTGAATTGGAAGATTAAACAATAAAATATCCAGTTACGCATTCGGTACAAACACGTTTTTGGCATCACTAGTGGTGTCGTCACATTGATTGGTTATTTCGTTTTCTTTTCTCATTCGATTCGAATGCAATGTTATTTAAGTAAATACCTAGGTAAGTACCTAAGGTAAGTTGGGGTAAAATGAAACGGTTTTTTGAATGGGGTAAGACAAAATGCTACCAGCAGGCGCTGTGCTAGAAGGACGACTTTTTGTTTTTCCCCTTTCTGAAAACCGTTTCATCTTACCCCAAGTTACCTTATCTACATTTAAATTAACCAATAACAACTCCCAATCGACCTTTGACTTTACTTTGTGCTATAATAAGATTTAGTCTTTGGCATGTTCGTATCTTATACATATATAAATATTAACAATTGCGCGATCTTTAGCCCCCTACTGTTAAACATTTTAATTACCAAGTTAGGTATTCAAGTTGTTAATTTTATTCTACGTAGGTATGTAGGTACAAACAGCAACACAGCTAGGTATACACTTCAGAAATTGGAAATATTGCATGAAAGAGAATCACACTTACAGTCACATGTCAGTAACATAAGAATGTTCAGCCACTTGGCAAAGGATGCAATTTGGTCGTGTAATATTATGGGTTCGGTATTTTTCGTTAGTAGGCACGATCGCGACATTTCCGATGGTCCCCGATGATATGTCATCGAATCTTTGTTGCGTCTAAATTTCAGTATTTGAAAACTAGTTGACATACTCGTAATAAAAATTCCTTCGTCTACGAAAATTAAGAATTAGCTATCGGCCATTATTAGACGCTAGATGTCGTTGTTCCTAGTGGAAACTGGATAACGACAGTTCTTCATAGATTTGTCTAAAACCGTTTAGTATTTTTTTACGTTTTCTTCAAATCGGATGCCATGATTTATCTGACATTAATAGGCGAGGTATTTTTTCAAATCAAGATATTTTTACAAATCGCCATGTTATCGGGCAATTTTAAATTATTTTTTTCATTGACAGACAAATGCTATTGCTATCTTTATTATCATTCGTCACATCTTAGTTGTTGTTACGTTAGTTAAATACTTATGTAACCTTTGTGGAAATATGGTAGAAAGACGTTTGACAGCCTACCTATAATCCTTTAATCTGTCAGTAGCCATAAAAATGTTTAATAGAGACTTGATAGTTGGTTAAACGGTTTTGTTATTACGTAACCATGGTAATGTCACCTTCTGAAGCAACCGCGAGCGATCATTGGTTAACCGTAGCAATGCTCGCCCCATTGGTCAGCAGAGTTCGGCCGAAGTCGTGATACCAGTCTCATAAGATTTCGGAACCCGATTTGTATTATTCGACCAAGTTGCGAACAATCAACATCCCCGTGTATTATTTAATTTGAAGATGACATAGTATAAATACATTTATCTCTTTCATTTTCTCTCTGCTCTGTCTTTAATGGTCATTTAGGAGTGTTGCTGTTTGTACCTCCAATAGTAATTGACGCCAGTCTCATTGGCATTACAATTTTAGAATGACTATTTAAATAAATCTATCAGTTATCACCCGGACAAAGAAGATTATACAGGGTGTAATCAAAATAGTGGTGAACCATTAAGGATCCATTCAGAATCGTATCTTGGTTAGGAAAAAGCGGATAAAAAATTTATTTTCTATAGGGGTAAGCGACCCGCCCCATACCAAAACAACATATTTTTTCGAAAATCTTTTCTCCATTTTTTTCTGATTGACGATGCAAGATTGATGTAATTTGGATAGACCCTTGATTTCAAATAGGTAGCAAGTAATAATGTAAGTCGCGAATATGTAGATAAAAACTTTCTTAAATACTTTCCTTTGAAAGATAAATGCATATAAATGCTGAACGCCCTTTTGTGCTTAAATTATCCGAATAGTTAGATTAGATACTCAGAAATCGACGACAGAGTGACAGATGGTTGATATATCGCAAGTCGATATACGATATACTTATATTGTACGTTAAACGAAATCATCATCATCATCCTATCCTAGCCGGTTTCGGCCACGGCGACTGCATTCTGCTGAGAGCGTCGCTGATGAGCTCTTAGGTGACTGACATAGCCGATTTTTGCAACGAATGTACGACCACAATCGCTGCAAGTCAGCACCCCTCCGACATAATTATAATTAATGGCCACATGCGGTCTGGCCTTTAGCTCGTCGCGCTTAGCGTCGAGTTCTGAGCGTCGCCTAGCTTCAAAGTCACGCACCTGCGCGTGCACAGTCTGCCTTCACTTAGAGCGGTCACTGGCTACACTCTCCCAAGTCACTGGCTCTATGCATGCCCTCTTCATGTGACGCTTCAGCACATCCTTGTACCGCAGAAACTGGCCGCCCTGCTTACGCTTGCCATGCTGCAGTTCGCAGTAAAAGATGCGCTTCGCCACTCTGTCCTGTGACATGCGAGAGATGTGTCCGCACCATCGCAGCTGTCGTTTCATTAGGTAGGCCTCTATTCCGGTGACATTTGCACGTCTGAGCACCTCCGTGTTCCTAACACGGTCAGACCAATGGATACCCATGATGTCACGGAGGCATCTCAGGTGGAAACTATCTAATGAACGAATGTGCCTACGATACAGGCACCACGTCTCCGAGGCATAGAGGAGATTCGGTAGGACGATCGCCATACCAACGAAATACCAACTCATAAGCGAAAGTCTTGTGGAAATCCGAGAAATATAAAAATAGGCGACAGTTTTAGAGCTGAACACAGATTTGTAAATAGTTATGAAGTCGTTTGTCAATTTTGAAAATGCACCTTAATGCAATAATCCCGTGTAGTTATCATTTTAGTCTAAAAATGTTTAATGAGAGTCGCCAGTGCTATTACGAGAAGTAATGCAGTGAAATCACCTATGGTATCATCGAAGGATTTGAATGTTTAACAATTTAAACTTAAACACCCACACACAGTCTAATTGCCCGTGTTATCTAAGAACGAACTTTTAACAGTTATAGACCAACCCTTATTAGTATGAGAGTAAAACTCACCATTTTTCTGATAGACTTGACGTATATATGACGTCATCAGTAGTACTAACTGTCAAGGGTTCGCTCTTATATCACGGGCTATACAAATGGCTCCCCAAGCCGAGGGACATGCGTACCGCGTCAAAAAAAATGTGTCATTTAATCTGGTGAACTAATGAAGTGATTATTCTCAATTTAACGCGCATTTTCAAACTGCAATTATAGGACAAAACACATACAATGAACTCTAGAATCACGGATCCCGTCGCGCGAGCTCATCATCGCTTATAATAGGTTTCCGATCGTCGCTTTTTTCCTTTCCGAAGCGTCCAATACGACGCGAAGTTTTGTCGACGGCGCCCCAGTCTCGGCCAGCGCTGGCTGACCGAGATAGGAGACCCGCTACTCCTTCGCCGAGCTTGCTGTGGTGGATGCCGTAGAGGAAGTACAGGAGAAGACCTGGAATACAATAAAAGGAGATTCAATGGAAGGATTCAAAATACTATGTGTGAAAAAACGGATGAATCGGGAAGACTGGGCCGTCAGGTATAGGTATATGTAAATCCCGTTTCTAACCTGATCACCAATATTAAGATTCGACGGGCAATTCTGTACGTTCACAACTAGTTTTGTGATAAATCAATTGTGAGATTCTTCTCTTGGACTTTGTGAATGTGTGATTTAGATTTACAGCTACTTTAAGGGCAGGTTGCACCAACGATACTTCATAGACCGAATTTACATTGCCCTTCTAATTACTATATGAAACTTTCCATACAAAATAGTACCGTGTAAGTGTGACCCATCCTAAGCAAGCCCGGAAAACTTACCAAACGTAATCCATATAGCAAACCGCGCCCAGGTGAGCGCGTTCAGATTGACCATGAGTTCCACGTTGAGCATGACTGAAGCGGCTGGCAGCAGTGGCACCCATGGCACTCTGAAGGGAAGCCGCGCTGGTGACTGCTGGTGAGCCCAGATTATGAATATACCTGGGGAAGGTATATTCATACACATTGATCTTGAAATAAATCAATATATTTTGCAGGAGGGCAAATGACATTCTAATCAACCAGATATAGAGAGGGCATTTGGTGATCGCGCACCAGCAGTGCCTAATTATGTATCAAGCAACGAATTTCATGTGAAAAATCCGTCATACGTCATCGCAGCGCATGGGGCTTCAAAATATACAGGTACTGACTTAACATCAATGGGACAGTAAAATGGTTCAATAGCTGTTCTTCCAGATATAGGTACCTAATGACCTAATGAGTAGACATCAGGGCTAAATAGTTTTTCTGCAATTTCTTGATGTTTCTCTTAGGTGCACCAGAGTGCCGTCTCCATAATGTAGGTAGAAATATGAAATTCACAGTGATGTTCGTACTAATGGTTATACGTGACCATACCATAATACTTACAAGCAATGATGATGGAAGTGAGCACAAGGTCTGGCAGCAGAGCCCACAGGCCAGCCTGCTCCGCCACGAAGTGGTTGTGGGCGCAGAGAGCCGCAGCAGCCGCGGTCAATGTGTAGACACAACCGGAGACCGCGGCTCCGGGCGCTCGTCCGCCGACCAGGGGCTCCAGCCAGGCGTATTGAGGTCGCAGACGACCCACTGTTAGGGCTTCGAACATCTGAAATTAGAGATATTTTTGAGCACTTAACCTTTTTAAATTTCACCGCTACTGTCGGCTATGGACGCCAACGATGACTTCAGGCGATACCTTCACTAGTGCAGTAGCAGTAAAAGTGAAACTGAGCAAAATGTATTCAGCTTAGGTAAATAATTGATTGTATTGCGGCAGTGGCGCTAAAACTTCATATATCTGCAACTCTTCGCTCTCAAATGGATAATATCAAAAGCCAAATCAAGAAACTACTTCATGCAGCTCTAGTAATTTCAAGAAAAGTCGAATTGTTATCTAATCCTTACCTCTGAAGAAGAGGACCCTCCATCAGTCGCCGGTGTTCCAGTAGCTGAGCTATCTTCACGGTCCCCAGGAGAATCAATCGGGGGAACCCCAAAACTCTTATCGTCAATGGTAGGAGTAGGCCGATACCGTAGTATGATCACTGCGGCGCTCACTATTGTATATGCCAATAATGTACCAATCGACATAAACTCCACTAGCTTCTCCAAATCAAACAATAGTGCTATAACCGCTGAAGATAAGCCAGAGATAATCAAGTTTACAATAGGAATCTGAGACTTGTTGCTAATATCGCTAAGAAAACCGAATAATAAACCGTCTGCGGACATGGCATATAAACAACGGGGCAAGGAGAATAAAGATCCGAGAAGTGTAGTGGTCATGCCACACACTGCTCCAACAGAAACTGCATATTTAGCCCAATCTGCATGCACTGCTCCTAAAGCTGACGGCAGGGCCGCTTCTGGATTAATACTTGTATACGGCACCATTAGAGTCAAAGCTAGCGCGACAAGAATGTATCCAAAAGCCACTATGGCCATGGAAAGCACTGTCGCTATAGGAATGGATCGCGAAGGATCTTTAGCTTCCTCACTAGATGCCGATATGCTGTCAAATCCGACAAATGCATAGAAGCATGTGGCAGCTCCTGCTAATACCCCACTAAACCCGAATGGCATAAACCCACCATTCGCCGCAGACCAGTTCGATGTATCAGCGTAATAAAAACCAAGAGATATCACCAGCGATATAACCAAAAGGTTAAGAATAGTGAGGCCGTTGTTGATGTAGGCTGAGGTTTTAACGCCTACCGCTAAAATGAGTGAGGCAACGATGCATATTAGAAATGCTAAAACGTCTGGATATCTACTGAGAAGAGTCTCGTGCATTTCACCAGTGATCGATACAGTGGCATTGCTAATTGCTCCATTTAACATCGCGTCTAAATACCCAGACCACGCCCTGGCTACCGACGCAGCACCTGAAACCACAAAGGAATTGGATAATGAACTTATTTATTAGGGACGCTACGTTTCATTGGAAAAGGCGGACTCCTATTAGGTATATGTTTAATGTAACAATGATTAAATTTGTTAAAAGCCTTATTGTCACCGACTGGCGCGGAGAGATCTCTATCATCTGGTAATCAATGAGGCATGTAATAACATTTGTAACTTCATTGGTGGGGTTGTGAAACAAAGAACGATTAATAGGAGTGGCGTTTACAACAAGTAAATTTTATCAACGCGTGTTTTGTAACTAGCTAGCATAGCATTAGTACAATAAATAAGATCCGGGATAACTCACCAATCATATATTCCAGGACAATATTCCATCCAATAATGAACGCCCAGAATTCTCCAATGCTAACGTAAGTGTACGCATAAGCACTTCCTGCTCGTGGTATCCTAGTGCCAAATTCAGCATAACACAGGGCCGCGAGGGTAGACGTGATGCCAGCCAGGAGGAAACTGAGGGCCGTGGCGGGCCCGGCCATGTGCCGAGCCACTGCGCCCGTTAGCACGTAGATGCCGGCGCCTACCATGTGGCCGACGCCTGAAAATTATACATTTGAGCGTAAGAATAGGTAGGTAGTCCCTGCAGTTTCTGCAAATCCCCCATGAATTCAGAGGGCCCATAAGGAGTTGGTAACCTTGCGAAAAGGTACCTCGAGAATAATGCACCCCTGGTGCTATGAACTTGCACTTAGAA
The DNA here is from genome assembly GCA_025490895.1 of Thaumatotibia leucotreta. Taxonomy (NCBI): domain Eukaryota; kingdom Metazoa; phylum Arthropoda; class Insecta; order Lepidoptera; family Tortricidae; genus Thaumatotibia; species Thaumatotibia leucotreta. Next base: position 307,127 of record JALPQI010000094.1, read on the forward strand.
GTTAAAAGTTAATGGACCATTTAGGTACAACTAATTTGATACGCGTTAAATATCTACTCAAAGCACTTAATGATTAAGTAGCAATTGTAATTAACTTATCATGGATTGCGATTTATCGTGGTTACTCGGTATTTTATCTAAATATCGTTATTATGAAATTGTGAAATTTTTTGTTCCAGAGTTAACTTACCAAGTAAAGTGATGTCCAATGTTGTAAGACATCGGTTAAGCGGAGTGTCCATTGCATCTCCATACAGAGGCTTGCGACGGTTCATCTTATGGCAGAACCCTGACAGGACATGCCCCAGTATTTTATGCCTGGCGCCGGGCATCTTGGCTCCTACGCAAAATACATACCTAAATATCATTCGGTGAAAAAACTATTGCTTTAAGTCGTCGCAATATTTCTGAATGGAAAAGGTAAAAATGCGATAAAATATTTATGAATACAAGATACATGATACTCGTACGACTTATAAGGAAACAATAATTTAAAAAAAGGAATGCAAATGTAGTTCTGATTGCAAGGCAGATACATACTTAGGTAGGAACACTTCTCAAGATTTCAACAGCATTGAATTAAAATATCATAGAATATAACATTTACAATGCTTGCATTTTATGTTAATTTAGACACAACATGAGTAAATTGCAAAATTACCTTGTATTTCAACCCAGCTGACTGTATTTGCGATGGAAGCTCGCTGGTTCGGCAACTTACTGAAGCGAAGTGGGCAGCGCGCGCAACTAATCGATCCTTCATATACAACCTTGTTTACATAATAAGTACCTATGTAGGGTAAACAGCTCCATTGCCTCCATTGTAGGCACTCTAATTATTGATACGATCATTCGTATCATCAAAGCTGTAGGGGCGAATTTGTTATCAATATATCAATATTAATAGGTCTTAAGTGCCAACAACAGCCGAGTTTGCCCTTAGAAGAATGTATTGTTCAGGAATGCACATATTAAATTCTTTGTTAATTGAAAACGTGGGTTGAAACCTACATGTTAGTTACGGGAGACCTAGTTTTATTCTGAATGCAAATTAAAAACAACTTTTAACTTCGCTGACCTCGTTTGTTACCTTGTCGATTTATTTGCGGGTTTTCAGCTTTGCAGTTTTCCCGAGTATGTAACCACCTGCATAGTCAGCAAATAACGGTCTATCAATTTGGTGAATGCGAATTCCTCTTAATTAATGTATGCACAAATTAATCATATGCATGGTTTAATTTATCGCACTTAAGGCACTGGTCTCACCGCGAGCTACTAAGCTATGAATTATCGGCTATAAACACGAACAAAAGATACGTACTAAATAAAAGAGACACGGCGATACTCGCCCAGCTATCACTGCTATCAGCTATCATCGGCGGGCGAGTATCGCAGTGTCTCTTTTATTTACACGAGAGTGCGTATCTTTTGTTCGTGTTTATAGCCACAGTTCATAGCTTAGTAGCTCGCGGTGAGACCAGTGCCTAAGGCTGAGCCACACCGAAATTCACCGAATGCGTGTGCGTGGCGTGCGCGTTGTAGCGTATCGAAATGTCATAGTAGATGGCACAACGCTTGCTGGAGACGCACGTGCACATCCTGGGGCGAGTTTCTCGAAAGCTTGTAACTTGTAGTATAGGTAGAAGTCTCTTTTTAACACTATTAATTAGATAAGAACTTCCGCTTGACAAGTTACAAGCTTTCGAGAAATAGGCCCCTGCCCACGCTTCCGGTGTGGCTTGTCCTTCATTATTAACACTATAGTTACCTATCATTAAAGTCCGTTCTTGTTAGGCTATTGTATTATACCTAGGTATACCTCTGCTGGGCAAAGACCTCCCTCTTTTTCTCCGCTTAGTAAATTTGGCCTTTATTAGTCATCTAAAGAGTGAGTACTCTTAAATTGTCGCTAACATAATTCAGTTTTTTTCCTAGACTCTCGACGTTTTTGATAAAACTTAAATTACATTCATAATTTAGAACTTACTGGCATGTTTTATTCTTAAAAATAAACAGTCACTTGCTTTTATCTTTCAAGATATCTTCAAAGGAAAAAAGTGTTCGAGATTTTATTTTGCGAAAATTTACTATGAATACCTTATATCTACTTTGGAACTTGCAATATCGTGCAATACAACTCGGAGAACAGTACAAAGGACCATAAAAAAGCTAAAAGAAGGTAAAACTACTAAAAGAAAGCAGCGAGAGGGGTATCCGATAAGAAAACGGAATAAAAAATTAGAATTAAAAGTGTGTTAACTGTTTGATCACAAGCCGGCTATTTCATCCCGAAAAGTGTTCAAAAAAATTGGAACAAGCCAAAGTAATGTGCAAAAAATAAAAAATAAACTGCGGAATTGTTACTTATAAAAAACAAAAAGCCCGGAAGAGAACGGTTTCTCAATATAATCGAGTAATCCGACGTTCTAGACTACTGTACGCCTTGTTGGTTCAAAATACAGGTGTACTTAATTATTGATGACGAAACGTATCTTAAGGCTGATTTTAAATCAATACCAGGTAATCAATACTCTTCTTCCGGCGACCACCAGAGTCTGTCTGAATAAGAAAAAGTAATTCCAGTCGAAAAATTTGCCAAAAAGTTCCTCGTGTGGCAGGCAATTTGCTAGAGCGGCATGAGAAGTTTGCCTTTTGTAACCACTAGCACAATTAACACTGATATTTATATATCCGAATGCCTAAAGAAGAAGTTTAGCCACTTATTTGAAAGCATAATTGCTCGACATAATTTGGGCCAGAATTGGCAAGTTGTCACTATTCATCTAGAGCTAAGGAGTGGTATAATAGGAATGCTGCCAATGTTGTACTAAAGGAAAGAGATTCGCCAAATTGCCCAGAATTGCAGCTGATAGAAAAATACTGGGCAAATATAAAAACAAAATTGCTGAAAACATTCCAATCGGCCACAACATTGCCTGATTAATAAAAAAAGTGGATAAAATGTACGAAACTTATCACAAATTATTCCATGCAAAATTCTATGCGTCAGGTCAAGAGGAAAGTTCGAGAATTTTGTCGTCGTGCCTTAGACAAGGAATAAAATTGTTATAATTAGCTGGTCTATTTTGTCGTAAACTTACAAATAATAAAAATTTTTGGGTATCCTTGTATAATATTTTACTGTATTAATCTTTATTCAACTTGCGACAGTTTAAAAGTGTTCACTCTTTAGGTGTAATTTTTGGACTTAAGCACAGCGAATCATCATGTGTATAGGTAGAGACTCAAGAGAGTAGCAAGCCGCTAAGTATTGTCCACTTTTCGGACTTATAGGCATATTGATAAAACCGAAAGGGACAAACAATATTAACGGCTTGCTATTCTTGCTAAGTTAAGAGCAGTGATCGGAAGTATGGGTGCAATTGTGTAAAAATTGACATATTAGAACACATTAGCCAAGAAAAATACGAATATTATTGAAAAATCCGTGTCCAATTTTATTGCCTTTCTCGGTATCTTGAACTTACAATGTTTGGGTATGTAGATATGTATATTTTACGTATGTATGTGCTGTTTCATGTCCTCTTGACAGGTTTTGTTAAAGGTTTGCACCCAAAGTTCCGATCACTAGTTAGGTAAGCTTTTTAATAAGTGACGAGATTTATTCGCGTACACTTAGGTACATGTATTAATTATCCTGACGTTGCGGGCGTAATGTTACGCCCGTGGTGGCATGCAATAAGTGCCATTACCTACTTTCTCAAATTTAAGTGTTTTACTTAGAGCTCCGAAGGGAAATAACAGGGAACAGCTGATATTTGGCACCGATAATGTAGGTCTTTTTCAACAGGTTTCGACAAAGAAAATAACGGTAAAATATAAATTACCTACAAGAAAATCCTGCCCTACAAAACAATAAAGAGGATACATTTTGTTCGTTTCAACTGTAGGTACAGTCAAGGGCAAAAATATCTATACACTTTTTTACTTAAGTCTGGAGCTGGAGTAAGTGTAAGGTTTAAAATCGTATATATATTTATGCCCCTGACTGTGCTTAGTGCATCACGTAGTTGTACATTATAATATTTGGAAAACTCTAGCGCTATTCCTATAGCAATAGACCAGAGACGTTGACCCCTATAGCACGTATTTGGTATTAATCACGAGGTTATAATATACTGGTGGCTAGACGTATTGTGAATTAGTTACATCAAAGGTTCGGTGCTACTCGCCTGTTGCGTACCTATAGCTATTATAAGTCCAACCATTAACTTAGCTTTTAAGTAGCTTTAATGTTGTTTGGTCACTGACCCGTAAGCTGTAACTAAAATGCTGATAGGTAGGAAAGTAAAACTAGTGGTAAAGTCTATGCAAGTTTACACGCATAGGTATACCTACAAAAAGCTGTGATCGGTTTAAGGCCCATTTAGTATCATATTCCGGTTCGATTAGAAGTAGAAGTAAATATTTTTGTATGAAAAAAAACCTTTTTCTATGAGGGTTCTGCGGTCTCATCTGTTATTTCCGTGATACTAATAGTAATAATAAAGTGATAGTAGATACGATTACTATGAACTACCCTTTTCATTTTAAAATCTCCGTCCTCAGTAAGAAGTTGCGAACAATGTAAACAAAACTTGTATTAAAAATATGTGCTTGATTTCCGATCTACATACCTACGTCATTGAATATAGTATACTGCTAAATGTGTTTTATTTAATCAACTGTTACCATCACATTATCCTAAACCGTTAAAACAATAAAACAGTGCTACTGTATATTTATGTAATTGGTTTGTTTACATTTTTCGCAACTTCTATTGACGGCGACTTAATCATGCAGGAGGGTATAGATATCTTTGAGATGACTTTAATTATCTCGATGAGTTTTTGAAAATATATATTTTTTAACTTTATTCTGCGTGTGCTTAAAAATGTCAATACGATTCTCGGATCATCTACCTAAATAACTTCTATTTCTAAATCACACCAGTTTATTTTTTTATATTGTTATACTTGTTGGGACCAGTGCCTCAATGAGTAAGCGTAAGGAAACGGAACCCTCAGATCTTCAAAAAATACCGAAAACTAGAACCATGGTCGTGCAGAAATCATATACCTAGGTAATATCCCTTCCCAGAAATCCACAATCGAAATACTTATCTCTGAAATAGGTACGAATGACTTGTAAGATTAGAAGAGGTCGTAAACTTTGCGAAAAAGCACGATCATCGATTTATTCCAGTTTCATTCCAAAATGTACCTAGTCACTGACAAATGTAGGCGTAGGTAGGTACACCTACGCGGTTTGCGTTTAAACTCCCACGCGTTTTCTTGGAGCTAAAATTCTGAAGATTGTCGAGACACCAAAATGTGATACGAATTGATCAACAACAATGGATGCGATGTTGCGTAGGTACCTACTTACATTTATTTATTTCGTTCAGTCTGCTGGGAATTTAGGCGTTATGTACAAAACATGACGTTAGACTTCATTATTTTTCAAAAAATAATTACTGTAGGTACTTACCTACTATTACATAGGTACACAATTTCGATTTGAATAAAAAAATACGAGTGATATGTAGGTATATAAAAAATGCTCGATTTATTTCTCTATTTCCCAGACGTAAAACCAAATCTTTTCAAAATATAATTAAGACCAAAAATACTTGTAAATCATTGTAAACGTAAAAAAATCTGCAACACAGAATCGTCAGGCACAAAAGCCCGAGCCCGAACCGAATTCAGGTTTGTTAAGGTGCGTTCAAACCAAAAGAGCATTCGCTGTTCTATCCCCCGTTCTACGAAATCAACCAATCACGTTTTGTGTAACGATCGAATTTCGTAGAGTGGGGGGTTAGAATAGCGAATGCTCTTCTGGTTTGAACGCACCTTTACATTTCATGTTTTCAACAGCAGTTATACAGTGTTTCCATGACCCGGGCTTTTACGAAAATGGGTAATAATACGTACCTATTATATTACTAGCAATCGTTTTCAAGTATTAACATTTGATAAATAATAAAATTGACCGTACAATTAATTTTATTTCCTCCGAACGATCAATGTAACGCGTGTACCTACTGCTTAGTTGTCAAACCTTATGAGTGGCTAAACTTAATCTGTGAGATCTGTCATTGTCAAGTGCAAAATAACCATTCATTTTGAAGTACATTGCTTCTCAATTAACTTTTCTTAGAAAGTTAATTACTTTTAAATTAGCATTTTGAATCGGTTTGGCTAGAAATCTACATTGCATTCCTCGGTTTCGATAAAAGCCAGTATCATAGACACATGTATAAAATATGGATTTGTCCATTCAATATTTGTTTATACACCGTGTTTTTATTGATTTCCGTTAAATTAAAGGGAAGCTTATTGAGGTCAAAAATAATCAATTTCTCTAAGAGACTAGTGTCTTAACTCTTACTGTTATTGAGTTAATAAAAAAATAACTTTAATGACTGAACAGTATTGCAACCTTTATTACATCCTATAGTTACTTATTTTGACATATGCCGACAGCAGCCGTCAGTCGCCTGAGATCTTATTCTTAAGGTTCTCTCACACTTGCCATTATAATTATTATGTATGAAAACAAGAAAAAATTTTTTTTTCGAAATTAACAAAAGCCGACATACCAGGCAACTTCTATTAATGTCCCAAGTAACCTGTCCAATTTAACGGAAATCAATAAAAACACGGTGTAGATTCTAAAAAGGAAAAAAAAACTACCGCTTACTAATTTTACTCTCATCCTCTGGATAAGTAGGTACCTACTTAGGAGTTCTAGTCTCGAAAACAGTGGATTCTCCTAGATTTGCCTGCATATTTAATAGTTGGGTATGGGTACAATAAAAATATAGTTTCAAAACCTTTATTCAACCCGAAACTCTACTAACCGCTGAGTAATCTAATCATAGCAGACAAAGCGTAATACCCAGAAAATTGTTTCATACAAATAAAATACAAAATTATTTCCTAATTTCTTGTGTTATTATTGTTATACCTTCAAGAAATAAGTCTTAACTAAATTTAAATGATATTTTCTCTTTCCTATTATACATTTCTGCGAATACATACTTAATAAAAAGTAAGAAATAGGAAATAATGTTGTAAGTAACATTATAATATAACTTAATAATTTGAATTGATATATTTGAGATGCAATCTATTGTTACAATACAATACCTGTAATAAATCTCTTTTTAGGGGAGTAATAATTTCTGCATTATTTAATATTATTTTGTGTTAATTTTTTGGAAGTGAATTCAACGTTTATATTAAATGTCCACTTCCTTGTTTTCGGCACCCGTTTTGATCCTAATGAAGCAGCTAAAAATGCAAAATTAGATTAATAGAAAACATCAAACAAGCTGTTTACTTTTGCTAGTTCTATTATTGTCAAAAAAACAACCACAACACTTTTTTGTGACATTTGACATTAGGTCACATATATATTATTTTTTGTTTATTTTGACGTCAATAATGTATAGTTAAATCTTTCACAATGCTCGAGAGCACCCTGTCTACAACAGAGGTCACAATAGAGGTCATACAAGTATTAGAAGTAAACATTTCTGGACCAATAACCTAATCAGACTAATTGGTAGGTAAAATGGCTTTTAGAAAATGTAGTAAAACCAAACAATATTTTTCATTTTGATTCTTTTAATATGTTCTTAATTTATTTATTACATGGTATTCCTTAATAATTTATTTTGTTAATAATTTGTGCCTTGGGTTGGGTGTACAGTTATCGGACTGTTTCCATAGATAAATGGTATAATAAAACATCACTTCTGAAAACATTTATTCTTATCATATTTGCATAAAGTCTACGATGATATTTACTGAGGATTTTAAATTGAATGTGCTTAAATACGGAGCTGATGTATGGAGATAATTATCTATAAAAACTGCAACAACATTAAAAAAGCATCGGTGAAAAACAATTTACAGCATTTTATTAGACGGATGGTATAATTAATTCAATATTATATTATAGTTTTAGATTATTTGTACGGTAGCAATTAGAAATAGCCGGTTTATGTCAGACATGTGGCCTGTCTCTCAAAAACTTGTAATACAAGCGGGAGTTCTCATATAATTCATAGTGTTAATAAAAAACCGTTAAAAAAAGGGCCTTCCACTTGTATTACATGTTACAAGATTTTGAGAAATGTATATTGATTTAAACTTTCACGATTGCCACTTATATTTTAAAATCAAACGGAACTTAATCGCGTAAAGTTACATTTAATATTATCCTGTTTCAGGGATGACGTCATGCCCGAAACGGCAGAATAATATTAAACTTACGTTTACGCGATTAAGTCACGTTTGATGATAAAATAATAATGAGCCCGTAGTTATTTTAAAAACATCTGAACTAGATATGGGCCGTTCCCGCTAAATTCCCAATGTTACTATTGGGAAAGTTACCATTTTGGAATATTCCTCATACAGGTTTGGGTAAGTTACCGGGAACGACACATCACTAACTGAACGGACGATTAAAATAATTTTCGCTGTAAGAATTTTTAAACTCTTGTGCCTCAAAGATGTAGATAGGTAGGTAGATTCCTACATATAATTTTATTATATGTTGGAATGTTAGAGGACTCAGAGGTACAAAATGATTTCGATGCCATTATTTTCAAATATTTTAAATTTATCAAATCAAAAGACGTAAAGAGAAACTTCAAAGTAATTTTTAAAGATCTATGGTATGCGAGTACCTTTATTTACTCGTGTTTGTAAATAAGTTTTCCTAACTAGTGCGCAAAGACGAACTTTGCGCATTCTTCGCGCGCGGTAATTTCTCTTTTTGACGCACTTGTTATGAAAAAAATCGTCCCTTAATACACGTGCAAAAACCTAGTTAGGAAATGTACTATTATGTTGTATGGGGTTGCTAAAATATATTTATTTTAGTTGACGGCTTACAAAATACCCGCAGCTAAAAGCCCTAATTTCCAAGTTAAATGACTGCGATACACGGACATCGTAATTAAAAATCAATATGTAAATTATAAGGTCTAACTAACCTAACTGCTCCGTAGAAATAACCTGAGAATTAAGTACGTATTTTGTAGAGCTACATAATCATAAAATATAAAACAAGAAAATAGTGTATCAAATGATATGTTTTAGGTTTCAGTCTTAAGAATGTAGCGTTTTGTATTAGAATTGTAAGTATTAAAATTAATAAATTATACAGCTGCTTGTATTGTAGTTTTAATTAAGTATCGTAAATAGTCATCAGTAAGAAAAATACATTGTATTATAAATTATAAGATGAATAGAGATCCAACATACAAAATAAATACCTACTTACTCGCATAATTTACATAGTAGGTTCTAGAATATTTTTTAAATTATTATATTCGCGGTTAAATTGACATTTGAGCTATTAAATGAGGAGTGACTTTTCAAAAGAGCTTATGTACAAGTACACTGTGTCAATAGAGATTATTTCTCTTATGAAAACATAGGAAAAATAACCTTTGTTGACAGAGTGGAAATAGCCCTTTTGAAAAGACACTCCTCAAATATGCTAATAAAGGGATTTTAAATATTTCAATACATATTCATTGTTAAAATGGACTGTTAATTGGAACAAGTGATACATTTTATTGAACTGTCTCTGAGGTCCTCTGTATTTTGTACATATTTAAAATTATATTCCAATTAAAAACATGCTTGTTTTTTTAAATACATATACAATTACAGTGCTGTTAGGACCAATAGACTCCTAATTATAGGCTAACCATTTATACATTATTCTAGATTCAATAACCGAATTTATTCTTTTAATTTTGAAACATTTTTAATACATAACATAACCAAAATCGCATAGGTATAATTTATAGTTCCAATATGTAGTCGGGTAGGACTATCCCGATTTACTTAAAAGAACGCATTTGTAATTCAAAAAACCTATATCATAAATCAAAGCTAAAATACGTTATTGTATTAGTTCAAAAATTATAGTTATAAAGCCGCGCAAATTTTACCTAAAAAATTATACAGAAAAAAAACTAGAATGACCATGAGTTACATACATCGTTAATACATACTACCCATACCTTCGTTCATCTACATTATTTATAATTAATCAAGTATCATGAAACCACATATCTCGACTTGAATGTAACAATAACCTGCGGTTTGATAGATTTGTGTTATACATATCTAATATAACTATGGATCGTTAGCAAAATGCATTCGCTTTAGTTTCATAGTTCAACACTATTCGTCAGTTGAGAAATTCTAAGATTTTACTTGTACCTATAGACTCTACGAGGTGATTTGAATTAGAACAATTTGTTTTATATGTTTCTTTTTATAGACGAACATAACGTTAGTCCTAAAAAATCTAACGAGTTAACCATTTAAAAAACTGCATACCTAACTATATACAATTTCTACTATCACCTACAAACTTCCTAATCACGTGGTTACACCACAATTCCATTATTCGAAAGGGATGAATTAATTCCAGGTTTTTATAATCCGATATTGTAACAAATTGGCAAAATTCGATATTACCAGTGTCTGAGGACATTTTAAACATTTTATCAAGTATACAAAACTATTTACATTACAGTACGTAAAATAATTTTGACGCTCTTATAATGGTCCCAATGTATTAAATTTCGATTAGAGCTTTACCAAAATCTGTTTAACTTATTGAATATTGACTAGAATATTTTAAAGTGTCGGCTAATACTTTGTCATTATACTTTAGTCGTCATTTTAACTATTTACGTATGTATCCTTGTATTCCTATTGTTGAAGTTGCATCTTCACTTCACCATCAACAATCATCAAGTTCTCAGTAAATATAATTTCCTGTAGGTACTGTATTAAATAGGACTAATTCAAGCACGTATCCGTAAGATACTTGGACAATGGCACAAATTAACGTTATTAATCATTCAGAATACGTTTTTAAAAATGCCTAAATTAATTATTGCGACTTAATAAAGGAATAATTAATATTTACGATTAAACGTAGCATTAGGTACATTTAAAAATTAAATAGTAGAAAAATAAACTTTATCTAATTGTGATAAATCAGACTTAATTCTTAAATTTCTTAATTGCATATTCAAATAAATTCTTCAGAATTTAAATTTAAATAATAATACAACACTTTACCTTATTAAGACAAAACAAATATACATAGTACAGGTTGTCGACCGATTTTTCACACAATATAAACATTTGTTACTTAGTATTTTCAATAACGTGTGGCGACTTCCTTAACAGGGACATATAGTGTTACTTAAAAATAATCATTAGGTATATAATTATTGCCGTCCCTTTTCTCCCCTCTATTGAATTTAGGAAATATTAATTGGTTTCTAGTAGCCAATTAGCTCACCTCTGGGGTTTTCCAACAACTAGACCATATACAAGGCTAGGCTGCACCATTCTTACATTAGTAGTAGTTAACAGTTGATTATGATATTTATGATCGAATTAAAATATTACGAAAATTTGCGATTCCGGTTCACTATTACCAAATATTATAATTCCATACCATATTCCTAAAACGTCGAAATCCCAAAACAGATTAGTCTCATAATGTCTAAAACTTTAAATGACTTAAACCTACTTGTCAAATTGCCGTATTCCCAAAATGTCTATTAAAGGTCTTCACACACTATATCGACTCCACCCACACCCACTCGACTCAAGTCTAATCATTGAAATTTAAGCCCTGTGTCATATATTGAAGGTTTAACCCCTCGTATGCGGCTGTCAAATTATGTTACTGTAAAAATGACCTTGACACTTAAAACAATAGATTGAAATTCCCACGCACGGATCCGTGTCTAAGCATACGAGGGGTTAATTTCAAAAAATGATATTAAAGTAGTGTACGACGAGTGGCCTACGCATCGTACACTAAAGGTCAACCCCAACTCGTTTGTCACGCAACGACCACACGTTGTCCACGCAACGACTATGCGTTTGCGACTGCCGTGTATCGAGCAACCATTTGCATTGCCCACTCGTTGACACCGCGTCGTCTACTAGTGACCATTGGGTGGATCAACTAGTTGACTACTCATCGTGAGTAGAGTTGCTGTCGCGTGGGCGTGGAGTTGTTATAACTAGTGTGCGAAAACCTTTAAAAGCCAAATTAACTTAAAACCTAAACTTCACTTTCTCAAAATGTAGGCAAATGCCGTATCCATGAAAACTGTATTAAATTTAGTTTTTCATCAATAGTTAGCAGCATTATTTAACTAATATAATGCTAAAATTGATAATAAAACACAGTGCAAGGCAAATACTTACTGTAAATAACATTTTAGGTATTCTGTTATGAACCTAACACATTTCGGATATTTGATGTAATAAGTCAATATCATTTTGGCATTTAAATGTCCTGATTTTTTATTTATTTTAGACGTTATACTACTAATCTGTTTTGTTTTAACATTGCGACATTCTAAGAAGATGGTATTATGATATTTAGTTGTAGCGAACAGGAATCAAATTTGCGACCTACTTTAAATACATATAATCGATATAATATAACCTATAGGCCCTGTAAAGTTCTTTCAAAGTAGGTCATGTCAGGCGATTTCTTTATGGCCCGTGACCGCATTTGTCTCTTTGAGGAAAATCTTCTGTTGCGGAAAATATAAGGAACGTTGCTGTTAACATTTAAAGTAGGTAGGTACTTATGTTTAAGATGGTTTGCTTGCCATAATAGGACAATCAATTGTCGAGTGTCGTATAAGTAATAATTCATTAGACACTATTATTAGATTATTACTACATAAAAATAAAATGTGCGCATCTATTTACTTTGGAATAGACATTTACGCTAAAATAATAAAACGATGTTTTGTTAAATACAGAGATCATACATTTTTACTTGATTATTGTACCTATTCTGTTTATTTATTCAGCGGATATGACTATTCGAAAATAAAATTAATACGCAAATTTGTATGTAGTAACAGCAATTGATTTTAGTATCGCAATATTGGCAATCGAACCATCTTAACTACAAGATTGCTTCTAAATCTAAGATAATTGCGCCCCTGACGCGTCACCTGACAACATTTAAATACATACGTAATACAAAATACAGTAATGAAATGCAAAGATATAGTTAGTTCCAATACATAATAAAAATTAAATATATATTTGAAGTTAGATCTATATACAAACGTCTTAGTTATCACATGAGACAAATTTTACAAAAATATTTGAAAATGTTTAGTGCAAGCCTTCATTTCAACATTGTAATAGATAAAATGTAAATATGCAATGCCTGCTCAGAAACTTTCATTTAAAAAAAGCCTTATGGATGCTTTCGCTCGCCCAGTTTCGGGAAACGGACGGATCGTCAGCCGACGTCTGGACTCTGGACCAGTCGTGCAAGTGTGCCTACTGCGAACTTCGAAAATAACAAATTTCGAACATCTGTTCTTTTTCACTCAAATTTTTTTGAACACACCTTTGTTGGAGTGACAGAGCACTCCAACAAAGGTGTTATTTGAGTGAAAAAGACAGATGGCCGAAATTTACGATTTTCGAAGTAGGCCTGAGCAGTTAAAAATGCTTTCCAAAATATTTATAAAAACCTTTCCTCTCACAAGTAATATTTAGATTATTTCGTTCATTTTCGAATTAACGATAGGTACGTTAGGTACCTACGAACGTCTCGCGTCTTAACACGGTTGCCTAGTATTTTGCAACAAACACCGAGCTTTGAGAAGAGACTGTCCAGTAAAATTGCAGGTAAACCGATAAAAAACATAAGTATGTATCAACTTCGCCTTATGGCAGAGATAAGATAATACATTGTTTTGAGTATGCCGACATTATAATAAGGTGAGCTTCACGACTTTCTGGGCAGGCTTCTTTATTAATTTAATTATTACTTTAACAATCATATCATATTCATAACAGTATAATGAAACAACATAGTTGTTACACAATGTACTAAACCAGTACCTACACTGTCGCCTAGAGTGCTCGTTTTTACAATTTGCCATATACATATTCCATTTCTATACACTTTAATTAAGTAATTACTCTACTGTAGCTAAAGTCACTACTTTGGCATCGATTGACATTAGCTACGCCAGCTGCCACGTTTTCTGACTTAAATTATGATTAGTGCTCGGAAATAGGAAGAGCCGTTGCATATGAAGGTTTCCACAGTTCGCAGGTATTTAAATACCGAAAAGTGTCCTTTGTTTTTCAATAAAGGCAAGCGTCCACATGTCCGTATCGTACGCATTGGGTCGCATTTCGTCCACTGATATTTCGATACGTACTGTGCGCATCAGTGGACGCACTTGTGTGACTTTCTATACAAAGAATACTAAATGCGATGCATCCGATTCGGGTCTGTGGACGCTTAGCTTAAATCATACATGTTTTCTGACAACCAAAGTGCGCAACGACTCGCCTTTATTCAAACACTGGTCATAATTAGGGCTGCCGTCTCGTAATTCCCAATACCAGGGCAAATACTCAAAAAAAACTTGGATAATTGGCGTAAACCCCTTTTTCCCAAGGCTTTGTACATAGTAATACCAGAAAATGGTTAAATTTTTTGAAGTGTTTCCTCACATGTGTCCTGGCTTTCCACGGGCACTTTTTAAAACCCCCACACGGCCTGCAAGCTTGGACAAATCCGGGGAAACCCTGACGGATGGCAGCCCTAGTCATAATAAATCCACGAAACTTCTTTAGAAACAATCGCACTATAGATATAGTCATAAAAATATCCCTTTGGACACTTTCCAACAATAAAATCCATCTTGTAGCACCTCAGTATTTCCTTTTCAACTTCAACATGAAGGTATCACATATAAATTGCACATAGAAAACAGACAAAGATCACTAACACTTGCCGTACTTGTTACTGATGATATGGACACGGTTTGTGTAAGATCTTCTGTTTTCCTTTCATTAAACACTATCCACCCGTTCCATTAAAGTATTGAGCGTGTTTCGTGTAAGGAGCTACGATATGGTAAGGCGGAGGTTGACCTCTACCGTACACCGGCTCTGACATGGCACTGCTTGGGCTGTGGCGATGGCTTATCACGCTTGGCGGATTCGACGGAGCTCCCATTGAAGGACTTGGTATAGCATCATACAAGTCATACATGTTTGGCGTAGAGGGAGCGTGTACATGGTTGTAACTACCATCATCCGAAATAAGTGGCGTGTTTGTCATTCTGTATGGGTTAGTAGTATTTGTGTGTCCTGTTGGCGAATATAACTCTGGTGACTGTGTAGGTACGTAAGTGGGACTCGCAGCTGACATTCCATAAATATTGGCATTCGGAGATGATGTGGAATAATGATGGCTGTCAACAGTGGGGCCCGGGTAGGCGCTGCTGTAGTTACTTAAATTAGGCATAGTTGTCGAGCTGACGACCTGGCTAATAGTGTGTACTCGTGGATTTGGCACATTGCCATGAGGGTGATAGCTGTAGCAGTCATAATTGCTTTGGCTGTAGTTCTTGTCATTAGCATAACCATAGCTCTCAGTTTCGTAAATTCTTTCATGGTGATTGCCCTTTGTTATAGGATGTTCTCTTCTATGATAAATGGGTTCGAAATTTTTTGCATTGTCTATTACAGGTCTATGATTATAGGTACTATCATCAAAATGAGTTGATATCATTTCATTATTTGACCGCCTATCTTGAGAGCTCAAACTTAACCTTTGCAACTGACTGTGGGCTCTATTGAAATTGCTTTGGTAATTATTTTCATTGCTATTATGATGATTTTTAGATTCCGAATGAGCATATACATTCTGAGGAACAGGAACAGTATTCCTGTCGAGTTCTTGTCTAGAAGAATACATTTCAGTATTGTGTTGATTTCCGTAATGTGACTTTTGTGCCATGGAATAGTGGTTACTAGGTGTAAAATCATTATTTTCTTCATCATTGTTTTCAGGGTACAATGCATGATCAACACTTTTGTATGTTTTTTCAAGATCTAGAGGTCTATCATAAGCATTATCTGGTGTAACATTATCATAGACTGAAACTTTCATGGGGTCAGCACTGCCATCAATATTATCCTTCCCATCTTCAATTTCTTTCTTATTATCTGATGCAAATCTCTGTTGAAGCGTTGGTGTTATTTTAGCAGCTTTGATCAAAACAGCATTTTGCATAGGAGGGGACACATCTTGTGTGCCATCTTTGTGTATATTTCTAGCATGTTTGGCCAGAGCCCTTAACTCTTTTGGATAAGGTGTGGGTGCTCTTCTCAACTGACCTGGTTTTTCAGGTATTTTAGGAGGAACTTTCATATCTACAAAACTAATATGGCGTGCAGAAGGCTGAACTTCTACATTTTCAGATTTGTCATTCTCCAATTTATTTTCAATGGGGGTCAAAGGCACTTGGGGAAAGAGGAAACAAGTGAGGACTTGCTCATAGGTGTGTGGATCCACTTCAGAATGCATAGGCACAAGAGGTTTGCTTTGATTCTCAGACAGCCAAAGGGCTACAAGATTATCACAATTGAGTAAGGATTGGGGAAGGCTATTGAGTGAATTTCTCACTAAGTTTAAAACTTTTAATGAAGAGAGGTGACCAATTTCTGCTGGCACCTTCGTCAATTTATTTGCTCGCAGTGATAATACTGATAACTTTGAACAACTTCCTATCTCAGGGGGTATTGCTCTTACCATGTTATCATCAATGTTGAGATATTGTAATTTTCTGAGCAGGCCTACAGAAGATGGAATTTTGTCTATGTAATTGCACATGAGCATAAGCTCCTCTAGATTTGCAAGTTGACCTATACTGTCTGGAATTGAATACAGTCTGTTATTATCCAACTTGAGTGTTGTAAGGTTGCCGAGTTGTCCAATGCTGTCTGGGAGCTGAGTTAATGCATTCGCTGATAAACTTATATCCACTAATTTCGAACAATAGCCAATTTCTACAGGAAGCTCCTCAATCATATTATTGCTTGCTTCCAAATGTATCAAGTTCTCTAAAGGTTTGATTACACCCGGTATACTTGTCAAGCTGTTGTTATCAATCCACAGCTCTCTTAGCTTTGTGAATCTCCCAATCACTTCCGGAAATTGTTGGAATTCATTCTGACCTAAATCAAGTCTAAGAAGCTCTGTTGAGCGAGAAAGAGATTTCGGTAAAATCATTAAATAGTTATCTCTCAACTCAAGTATACGTAAATTAGCAAGTCGTCCAAAATTACCTGGTAAATACTCTAAATAGGTATCATTCAAATATAATTCTTGTAAAGCAATTAGATTTGTGATGGCATCTGGAAGTTTTTCCAAAGGATTAACACTTAAATCTAAAAATGTTAAATACTTCAGGGCCTTCATCGTGTCCGGTAGCGACGCGAGTGTGTTTCTGCTGATATTGAAGTGATGCAGGTTAACCAGCGATGAGATAGCGGTGGGGATGGCTTGGAGTTCATTATCGCTCAGGTCCAGGAGCTTCAAGCCATGGCACATAAACAGCTGGCGCGGCAACTCGCTGATTCGGTTACTATGACACAGGAGAATCTCGAGCGTCCTTTCGTAGACGAACACTTCCGTTGGAACATCCGTCAAAGACTGATGAGAATAGTCTAACTCGCACACGTCTTCCACCCCCGGCCTCACGCAACATAAAAAGTCGAAAGGCATTGTACAGAAAAGCACTTTCCATACACAAACACAAATTTACACTATTCGTTCCATTGAACAATTCGCTCCTATCCTTTCTTCGGGTAAAACAACATTGTTATTAACCTGCGATAGCACTCCTCACTCAATGACGTAAAATGGCACTGTGTTGTATAAAATTTCAAGTAATAGGAAATAAAATCATTGAACCCCTGGATAATGAATCACTCAACTCAAAAAACTTGTGATTGACCTTCCCATCCCAACACATACTTATCCAATCTGACAGTTCCATGTTCTTTTTTTTTGTACTTTGACAAGAGTTCGTTCCAACACCCACATCATTTATCGGATTTTTTTCATCGGTTGTCGTTTCAATTACTTGTTAATAAAAAATATTGTAATAAAAATATTTCTAAAATAACTATATACTTTATGTATGATGATTACACTATTATAAAATATTAATAGTGCTGCGAGTCACGCGCTTATATTGCATGTATGTTGGTATTACTTCGTTTCTTTTGAAATTGAACCTTAATTTTATTTTAGCGTTAGCGATGCTCTTGAAGGGCTGGCTAACGTGGCTAACCACCTAACCACTGCGTCACGTTTTTTAGGGACACAAAATAATTAAAGACAACGAAAAGAATTTTGACACAAATACCAATAGATTTATTTATTTGCACAACATTTGATTACTATATAAATTACATTGTAGTCAATCCATAAGAATCCACATTGTGCTCGTCAATACAAATTACATAAAATGACAAAATACAATATTATTAAATTCTTAATTATTAAGAAATATCAAGTTTTGTTCGATTTTTTAATGGAAAATTAACTTTAACATAGCAGTCCGCTATTGGAATGACTATACGAAAGTTAAATGCACACATTTTATTGTAAAAATAGTGTGCAATGGCTTAATTCACTACAAATTGTTTATCAGGGAAAATGAAATAGATTTGTTTGCTTTTTACTTCTCATTTCAATATCACTATCACTACATAGTATTAACTCACTTTTTCTGTCCCTATGTCCCTCTGTACGCTTAAATCTTTAAAACTACGCAACGAATTTCGACGAGTTATTTTTTAATAGGTAGGTAGAGTAATTAAAGAGGAAGGTTTTTATGTAGGTATAGTACCCGTGCGCAGACGGGGCGGGTTAGTATTCGTATAATTTAAGCACATGGAAAGATGCTGTTTGGCTACGTTGAACCGCAATATCATATTTTATTTGAAAATCGGTTCACGTTTCTTTGAGATATCGAGTAACATACATAACAGTCTAATTGAGCACCTTCTTTTTTGAACTCGGTTACAAAGAGGCACCCAAATCGCATACCTTTTGAACAACAATATGGTTATAATAATTTATGGGTATTTCTCATATAGTTTTGTGAGTGTTCACAGCCATGTACAGTCGGCATTAAATATATCGGAGCGTCCACGGTGCTCAACATCTGGGTCGCGTTTTATAAAGTTACAATTTACAATTTCGCTGTTTGCCTCTCTTTCTAGCCAATATGTGCGTGCGTTAGAGAGGCAAACAGCGAAATTGTAAATTGTAACTTTATAAAACGCGACCCTGAACATGAACTCTAACTCCATGGCAATAGAGGTCTGCTCAGATATTTATGAGCACCCTGGCCGCTTTGATATATCTGATGGCGACTGTACAGAAAGTTAACATTACCTAAACTTTATTTTCGATATTTTTATATATGAACTAAACTAAAAGCTTTGCTGCAGTGGCTACTTTACAAACAAGTATCAAGAAATTGGACTTCCAGGAAACTCTTAAATTTGGATATGGTCGTGAAACATCTGTCATACTATTTAACCTTTTGACCGCCAGACGGCGAACCAATATGCCGAACCGAGCTCCAGACGCCACACGTTTAGGATTCTTTAAGCGAAATTGAACTTTATGGCGTCCCACGTAAGTTCTTAATGTATTGGCGTAGCTGTCGGCCAGTGCCGTCATAGTCACGATTTCCCGTTGTCGTCTTTGGCCGACTGTTGCGGTCAAAAGGTTAAGAAATACCCGGTATACTCTTGGGTCGTCTCATTCGTTTTTCGTCGCGTTCCTAAATTTGTCCGATTCTGCTTTCGTCACCCATTCTTTATTCGTCAAGTTAGTCTGCAGTCATTGTCGTCTTTGACCATAATAAGTTGTTGACCTTTTTCTTATTTCGACTCAATCGTTTTTTGTCATTTCGTATTTGGTCATATTCTAAGTTGGTACCGACTTAAGACTATGAAAATATACGAAAAACATAGATTTAACAGCGAACATGCCGAAAAAAATTTAAAGGTGCGTGCAGACCGAAAGAGCATTCGCTGTTCTAGCGCCCGTTCTAAGAAATCAACCAATCACGTTTTGCGTACCGATCGAATTTCGTAGAGTGGGAGGTTAGAACAGCGAATGCTCTTTTAGTTTAACCGCACCCTATGACGAATTACGAACGAGACGGATTAAGATACAGACGAACAACAAATTTGACCCAAGATGAGAAAGACCATCGACGATCGTGACGAATAAAGAATGGGTGACGAAAGCAGAATCGGACAAATTTAGGAACGTGACGAAAAACGAACGAGACGACCCAAGAGTATACCAAATACCCGTATAGACCGATAGTTAATAGGGATTTTTTTATCGTTTTACTTTACTGTCAGGCGCTTTTTTAGCTGGTAACCCTTAGATAAAATGTAGCGCGAATTTTAAAACCAGTGTTTTTATTTCTTATTGCCCTTTATTTTCAAAACTGTACAATATATATATACATAAATTAAATCTAACTAGTCTAACTAACCTAACCTATATCTAAAATTGGCCCGTGTGGCATTGTACCGATGATGCAGGCGGCATTTCCTCGGTGTATCGCAATACTGATGCATTGTGCGAGGAACTCGGCAGCTCTTCGATCTTTAGTTAATCAAAACACAATATCGGGATAAAATTGGACATAGTTATGCAAAACGGAACCAATCCATACCAATTTAACATTTAAAAAAATTTCATGTTTGTTTTGAAAAAATCATGTGTGTTAGTTTCCTTTTGCATAACTACGTCCATTTATTTTATGGAAAATATGCAGATACCGGTGTGGCTCGATAGGTGTTCTTTCGCGAAGATTTCTTCTCCCTGTAATCCACTTGAGGTAAACTAAATTTATCATTTTCCTTCCCTTTTACGGACTTCTGTGATCCGGAATCTACAAACAGTTCAACATTTATCAATTATCATAATAAATTTAAAGATTTTTTTTTCAAGCAACCCATATTTTTACATGTAAGAATAATGTAGGGATTTTTTTCTAACCAACCTAAAAGATCAGATTTTTACCTAAATAAATCTGTATACGAGCATATATTTATAATATATGGAAGGATGAAAGAAAAATTACACAAAATCATACCTTTAGAAATTTTATTCGTTTTATCATCAGCTGGCTTCAGATATTTAGGATCTAATCCAACTTTATTGCCATTATCTACAGTTTTTGCTACAGGACTTCCTTCAAATGTAGACCTAGAATAACAAAAAACACTGCATTAAATGAAATCAATCTCAGCTAGCTAGCTTTAGTAGGTATAACAAAAAAAATACTGTCTCGAATATGACAGCTAATAAACATTCCTATATGGCGCCACTCCGTTCTACTATGCAATTCTATTCTCGTTTTTCTTGTCACTAGTTGCTATGATTACGTTCCCCTAGGTACCTAACCTTTAACATCACAGTTTAATAGCACGAAAATTTACAAAACTTAAACCACTGGATAGTTTTCTGGATAAGTCCTAGTAAACTATACAACTTTTGTCTCCTGAGAGATGAGACAGATTAAGAAACCTTAAACTTTTGATTTGAGGGGCTTCTGTTGGCTAATATTCCTGTGATAACAGTAAAATTATTCAATAAGTACATAATATCTATGACTTCTAAAGACCGAGTGGTCAAACGGTACAGGCATCAGCCGCGAAAGCTGAGTATGTGGGTTCGATTCCCACCTCGGACGTAGGAAATCTTGGTCAATTTTTTTTTGGTATATCACATCCAATATTTATAAATGCTTACAATTTTGAAGTAGCGTAGAAATTAATAGATTCTTCTGATGTGCCCTCGGCCAAATCAGAGTTTTCGTTGTGGTTGTGTGGTGTTGAACTGTATTTAGCGGCTCCACTGAATGCTTGTTTACTCCTTAATGTTGCCGTTGGTTCGCAAGTGTCTTCCATTTTCTTGTGCAGCCATTGGATTACTGAAAGAGGTTTATTGGAATATTGGCTGATAAAAAGCATTTCCATAGAAGTAAAAATAATTACGTTATTAAAAACCCAAGAACCAAATTTAAAATCAAGTATTGGATGTACTACATTTTTATGGAAATATACACCAAGTATGGGTCTGTAAAAAGTATGGGTTTAATAAAATAGTTTAAACGCTTTTTTCGTATTCCTGACCAGGATGCTTAGCCAAGTTCCCAAACGCTAACGCTTAGTAGCGTATCATAGTTTTCTCTCTCTGTGACTCTTTCATATTAGTGCGACAAAGACAGTTAGCTGCCTTTCGTTTACGATTGACGATTAAGCGTTAGCGATTGGCAACTTGGCTAAGCTCCTGACAGCAAGCCTGATACCTATATCACGGATTTCAAACAGCCAGTCCGTCTTGTGGAGGCCGCCATATTGGATTTGTAATGATGTTTCTTAGCGAGTCATGTATTGTCATCAGAATTCAGAGCGTGTGCAAAATTGCATCCCAATCGACAACCAGGAAGTGGGTCAAATTAAGATTCCAAGATTTTCTTACATACATAGTAACAAGTGAAGCTAATAAAAGCGTGTTAATTAAAAAGAAGCTATTTATAGGTGCATTGCGTCGAGGGTACAAATGCCAAGAGTCAAGACAGTTTGCAACTTTCCATTCGTGACCCTTATTACAAATTATTGCCGTGGGGTGACCGGCTTGCGAATAGTCCCCCACCATATCATCCCGTGGTTGCAGTAAGAGCCTGCTAAGGGAATAAATACCGGAAGATGGGCAGCAGCATCTTCCGCAGAGTAACAAGTAACAAACTGCGCGCGCCAACCCGCCTGCCAAGCGTGGCGCGTATGGCAACCCCCCCCCCCCCCCATGAAATGAACAAAACACAACCTAGGCCCCTAGTGCCCGGCAGTCCTGCTCTTCCTGGCTACGGTAGCGGCCAGAGAAACAGGGCAAGGGGTGCTAAGAATCACCGGCACCTATCCGGCTACCCACCCCCACGACGATTGGCCCTGGTAACACACAATATCCGCACTATGAGGGCTGACGAAAAGATTTACGAGCTGGAAGAGGAACTGAGCAAGTTACACTGGGACATAGTCGGGCTGTGCGAAGTCCGTAGAGAAGGGGAGGACACCGTAACCCTGAAGTCCGGTAACTTGCTCTACCACCGGGAGGGCGACCAACAGTCCCAAGGTGGTGTCGGGTTTCTCGTCCACAGGTCCCTCGTAAACAACATAATAACCATCGAAAGTGTGTCGAGCAGGGTGGTATACCTGGTACTCAGAATATCCAAAAGATATTCGCTGAAGGTCATTCAGGTATATGCACCGACCTCGTCACACTCCGATGATGAAGTAGAAGTTATGTATGAGGACATAAGTAAGGCCATACATACTTCTAAAACCTACTTCACTGTTGTTATGGGGGACTTCAATGCAAAGTTGGGCAAGAAAAGCGGTGATGAGTTGAGAGTGGGGCAATTTGGCTATGGACAACGGAACCATAGGGGACAGAGGCTGACCGACTTTAATGGAGAAAGAGGGACTCTTTATGATGAACTCTTTCTTCCAGAAGCCGCCTCAAAGGAAATGGACCTGGTTGAGTCCCGATGGTTCCACGAGAAATGAGATAGACTTCATCATGACCGACAGGAAACGTATATTCAGTGATGTGTCTGTGATCAACAGGGTGAAAACCGGTAGCGATCATCGAATCGTCAGGGGCTCACTGAATATCAATGTTAAACTTGAAAGGTCCAGCCTGATGAAGTCTACGCTCCGTCCCACTCGAGCCCATATCCAAAACCCCGAAAGCTTTCAACTTGAGCTCTCTAACCGCTTTGCTTGCCTTGAGGACTTGGCATCAGTGGACGAGATCAACGACGGGCTAGTACAAACTGTCCATATGGTAGGGTCTAAATTTTTTAGACCGCGCCGTAAAGATAGACCTCAAAAACTGACCGTTCAAACTTTAAACCTCATGGCTGAACGACGCTTGCTACAGCTGCAATCTTCGGATGACGCGGAGTCATATAGCCAGCTCAATAGACGCATATCCAAGTCCTTGCGACATGACGTGCGTCTCTTTAATACTAACCGTGTTAAAGAGACAATCGAGCGAAACCAAGGCTCCAAAGTGTTCGCAAAAGACAAGTCTATTGGGCAAAGCCAGCTGACAAAGCTGAAACGGGGAGATGGCAGCATAGCGTCAACAAAAGCAGAGGTTTTAGGTGAGATCGAGAGGTTCTATGGACAGTTATATACTTCGGGTCGCAAAGCCCGTTGACAGTTTGGTAGGAGATCCAAGAGCCAAGCTGTCCCGACACTACACCGAGGATATCCCGGACATCAGTCTGTACGAGATTAGGATGGCCCTGAAGCAGCTTAAAAACAACAAGGCGCCGGGCGATGACGGAATCACTTCAGAGCTTCTGAGAGCGGGTGGTACACCGGTTCTTAAAGTCCTCCAGAAGCTCTTTAATTCCGTCTTGTCCGAGGGCAAAACGCCTGAAGCATGGAACCGAGGCGAGGTGGTGCTATTTTTCAAAAAAGGTGATAACAGCCTTTTGAAGAACTATAGACCCATCACGCTTCTGGGTCAAACGCAAACCCATGTTCGGAGTCTTTCCGGTGGACAATCTAAAAGTTAAGGCCTATAAAGCTTGATTTTCTTATGAAAGCCTAATTTTCATTAAGACGTCCTCCTTTTCCATTGCTTTGTATGATAAAAATCATTACTACCTGTCCACAGGCTGTTAACTATCGACCACAGGAAAGAAAAAGTGCGTGTTCAGCTGAACTGTAGAGCCCCTCTTTCCTATGGCCAATAGTAAGCAACTGGTAGGAGTGTAGTCGTGATTTTTATCATACAATTCAATAAGAAAGGAGTGCCTTTAAATGACAATAAGGGTTTAATTAGAAAATTAACTCTCATAGCCCTTAACTTTTAAAATGTCCACCGGAAAGACTCGTAACATGATTTTAAGTTTGACCCTTCTGAGTCATGTTTATAAACTGTTTTCAAGGGTCATCACGAACCGTCTCGAATACAGACTTGATGACTTCCAGCCTCCCGAACAAGCTGGATTCCGAAAAGGCTATAGTACCATAGACCACATACATACGCTGCGACAAGTTATACAGAAGACCGAGGAGTATAACTTGCCATTATGCTTAGCGTTTGTGGACTATGAAAAAGCCTTCGATTCGGTAGAAATATGGGCAGTGCTTGAGTCTCTTCAGCGATGCCACATTGACTATCGGTACATCGAAGTGTTGAAGTGTTTGTATAGCAACGCCACAATGTCGGTCCGAGTACAGGAGCAGACTACGAAGGCTATTCCGTTACGAAGAGGCGTAAGGCAGGGAGATGTTATATCTCCGAAACTGTTTACTGCCGCAATGGAAGATGCCTTTAAGCTCCTGGAATGGCAAGGACTTGGCATCAATGTGAACGGCGAAAACATCACTCACCTTCGGTTTGCCGACGACATCGTAGTCATGGCAGAGTCGACGGAGGAACTCAGCAAAATGATTAATGACCTTAACCAAGTTTCTCAACGGGTGGGCTTGAAAATGAACATGGATAAGACGAAAGTTATGTCAAATGCCAATGTTGTGCTCACCCCGGTTTCTGTTGAAAACTCGGTACTCGAAGTTGTTGACTCGTACATCTACCTAGGACAAGTAGTCCAATTAGGTAGGTCCAACTTCGAGAAAGAGGTCAACCGCCGAATCCAACTCGGTTGGGCAGCGTTCGGGAAACTACGCGATGTCTTTTCGTCCGACATACCTCAGTGCCTTAAGACGAAAGTCTACAATCAATGTGTGTTACCAGTGATGACTTACGGCGCCGAAACGTGGTCCTTCACCATCGGCCTCATCTCTAAACTCAGAGTCGCTCAAAGAGCTATGGAGAGGGCTATGCTCGGAGTTTCTCTGCGTGATCGAATCAGAAATGAGGAGATCCGTAGGCGAACTAAAGTTACTGACATAGCCCTCCGGATTAGTAAGCTGAAGTGGCAATGGGCAGGCCACATTGCACGCAGAGCAGATGGTCGATGGGGTCGAAAAGTGCTCGAGTGGAGACCACGGCTAGGCAAACGCAGCGTAGGACGTCCACCCACAAGATGGACAGACGACCTTATGAAGGTCGCCGGGACACGCTGGATGCAGGTTGCATCTAACCGGTACATGTGGAGGTCCAGAGGGGAGGCCTATGTTCAGCAGTGGACGTCTTATGGCTGAGATGATGATGATGATGAT
Source organism: Thaumatotibia leucotreta (assembly GCA_025490895.1). Lineage (NCBI taxonomy): Eukaryota > Metazoa > Arthropoda > Insecta > Lepidoptera > Tortricidae > Thaumatotibia > Thaumatotibia leucotreta. The sequence continues at coordinate 333,292 of JALPQI010000094.1, forward strand.
TACAAATTACAACCCTCAAAAAGAACGCGATTGAAATTGCTGCGCGAAGCAGTTCTGTAAAACAAGGGCATGAGCTTTCAATTTGACTGGACCCATCTAATAAGAGCCCAAGTCCTTGTTCATAGCTGGTACGCTATGAAGAAAGGCTTGAATTGAACCATCATTCATAACAATATTTTCACTATGTTTAGTTATGTAAATAAATAAGCATAATATACATTACCCAAATTATTGTTTTTTATCATTTCATCCCTATCCTTCAATGCTGCCTCATTGATTTCATATTTTTCTTTCAGCTTATCTAGCTCCGTTTTGAGGCTGACAATATTCTGTTTAGTTACACTAATTTCTGACTTGAGCTCCTCTATTTCTTTATTGTTTTTCTCAATTACTTTTTCTTGTTCCAGTGCTATTGCTGTTCGACACAGTATCTGAAATTTAACAAGAAACACTTTTTAAAATGATAAAATATAATATTAAGACCTACAGCAAACAAGTAAACTTTTTTTTATCAAAGTTAAAAACTATTATGCACAATGTAAACATGACCAATGACCATGACTACGAATTATTGAACATCAACTGGGAACACTTATAAAAGTGATGTAATTAGGACTATCCTATTGCCTTTCGTTATTTGGAAAACTATCATACATATATGACATAAGTTAATATATGGTAAAAAGCAGACAAGGAATTTATTACTACTTCAGTAAGTGATATACAAATGAAAATTTTGAATAAACAAATGAAGACAAAAAATGATACCTTTTCCTTCATTTCAATGATATCATTGTTTTGTTTTGAAATTATTTGATTAGCTTTCAGTAATTGTTCTGAAGTTGAATTTGCTGCTTCATTGTTTCTATTTGAAAGTGATTCGCTGATAGCCAGTCTTTCTTCTAAATTTGCCTGAAAGTAACATCAGCAGAAATAGACAAATTAAGTCAATGATTATTTATAAAACATGATCATTATAAGAATAATTTGCAAGCAAAATGAGCCCAAAGACAATGTTACTGACCTTTTCTTTTTTAATTATTTGTAATGAGCTTTTCAGCTCAGTTACTTGATCTGCATTATCCTTTCCAATCTAAAAAAAAGACAATACATTAAACATCTACTAAATACAATATTTATCTATAGAATCAATAGTAGAAAAATATTAAATTGTGTATTTCAATAATCAGGGGTCACCTTTTCCAAATAAGTACATCTTGTGTTCAAGTTGCTAATTTGCTTTTCTTTTTCAGTGATCTCTCTGTCTAAGCTTGCATTTTTAGCTTTCAATGTGGCCACTTCTATGTGTGACTTTTGAACCTCACCTTCTAAAAGCATCAACCTTTGAGATTTTTCACTAGAATCAGACAAATATTTTCATGAGGAAAAAATACTGCATAAAAAACAAAACACTCTGCTATGAAAATATCATGAACAAGGAAAGTGTTCAGTATCATTAAAATGTCTAAATTAGAGTATAGTGGTAATCTAAAAAAAAAACATTTGTGTGTGGTGTCAGATAAAATTTGAATTTCGCGCCGTTTTCTACCACTAATTTGATTTGCCAACCATAACATGTCTGTCAATGATTTGCACCACATATCGTTGGTTGACAATACATTGAAATATAGCTCATATTTCATTTCTGAAGCTCATATCAGGATGCTAAGAATTGTGACAGTTTTTATAGTTAGTTTTGGTTCTCAATCAGTATGTCAAATATGTATGATAGAGATACCTCTTGAGTTTATTCAGCCCTAAAATGTATTAAAACCAGCCTAAAATTATTATGAAGTGGGTACCTCAATTGGTTATCCAGGTGCACTATTTTATCTTTTAGCTGCTGGCATATTGTATTTAACTCTTCAATTTGTTTGTTTTTTCTGTTCAATGCTTCTTCTGAACTTGCAAGCTGAGCTTTTGCATTAATTTCTGCATTCTTTTGCCACTGTATTCTTTCCTGAAGAACATTGCATCTATTAATTTATTTACTCTAAAATTAAAGTAACAAAATAAATGTATGGCACCATGCTACCTGAGCCATTCTATCTCTTTCCTGCTTCAATGATTCTTGGAACTCCATTTCACTCTTTCTCCTTTCATCTTTTACTTCAGCCAAATTGTTTGTCAGCTCATGAACCTTATGCTCCATTTTTATACACTTCTCCTTCCACATCAATTCACTACTGCTTGCTGAACTTTTGATTGATGCCAATGAATTCTGTAAACATTTGTGCAAATGTTAGAAGATTATGTTCAGAGGTTGTATATAAATAATGATGTAACATAGATGAAACACTAGGATGCATGAAGAAATTGAAAGTAACTTATTTTGAAGTTACTTTTACTAGATGGTGTGGCTAATACACCATTTGGGTATGAATTAATTTTGGAAATCGATTTTGGACTGTATAGGTAGTTATCTAGAAGAAATAATTTTTGTAATATTTTGGTTTTTATAAAGGCGCGGCACGAGTGAAACGAGTCTCAAAAAATAGAGAAAGTAAGGATGCTCAGCGCACTGACCTGGTCTTAAATCCTTGGGCTGCAGGAGCGTCTCGTTCCAAAGCACTTGTCATCAGGCCTGTGACTGTCTCTCACCACTTTATTTCACTGCGCGCGCGCGATAGTAGCTACTTGCCATAAAAACTTGACATTACACTAATTTAGGCTTATTTAAAAATAATCATCATTATATATGATGCGTGCGTGACGCTCTCGATTTAGGAACTGGTGAGCCAATATGGCTGCCCATACAAAATCCGTCCAGAGAGACGGAAATACGGCCTTATGCGCGTGAGCAAAGGATAGGAGATGCGGGTGGGCAAACAGCGTTTCACAAGTACCTTCATTTTAATTATGAAGAAAAAATCTACCTTAAAACTACAAATATAAATTTGAAACCCAACATCCCCCCGGCCTTGAAGGAACCCTTCAAAAGAAAGAGGAATGAGCCAAAATGCTCGAACATTAATCCTAGCCTACAAGTAAGGTCATTGTGCTAAGTTAATTCTAATATGGGGTTTTAAAAATAATTATTTAACCTAACATCTTAACCAGCTTTAATTGCTATAAGTAGATAGGATACACAATAATTGTGTGAATGCATAAAAATAAAGTAAGAATAGAAAAGCTAAACTATCTTATTTTCTATAGATAAGTACGTCGGCGCTAGACGTGTGCTAATAATAACTACTAAAAATGTATAACTAAAGATAAGACTCCTATTGAGTCGGTAAAGGACATAACCGGATAACCGGACGTCTGTAAGTACCGGTTTTAGTTTTGACGTCCGCTACTCGTATAATTCCGTCTTGACTATTAGGGAAAACGTTGGTTATTATTCCTAAAGGCCATTGCAACGGCGGTGCGTTGTCAACAATTAATATTACCACGGTACCTACTTTAATAGGATTTGTGGGTGTGTTCCATTTTTCACGTTGTTGCAAATTATGTAGATATTCTGTTCGAAATCTTTTCCAATACGACTGCACCAGCGAGTCCATTAGTGAAAAACGGGACAACAGATTTGGCGGTTCGTCTGACAAGTCAGCGGCGGGTAAAAATTCCAGCGGCGAAACGGTTAAAAAATGAGAAGGAGTGAGCGCGAGAGGTTCAGACGGGTCAGAGCTTAAAGCGTACATGGGGCGACTATTAAGTACTGATTCTATTTGAATTAAGACTGTGGTCATCTCTTCAAAAGTTAAGATCTGTTTACCGATTACTCTGAACAACAGCGATTTGGTGCTTTTTATGTTAGCTTCCCATATACCCCCGAAATGACTAGCTGTTGGTGGATTCATTTTCCATACTATGCGATGCTTAGCTAGTTCATCGTTAAAGTTTCGAAAATATTCGTCCGATGTTAAAAAATCGTGAAGCTCTTTAAAATAAGCTTTAGACGATACAAAATTGGTACCGTTATCGGAATAAAGAAAGGCACAAGGACCTCGTCGCGATATAAAGCGCTTAAAGGCGTCTATAAAACCTGCGGAAGTTAAATTTGATACCAATTCTATATGAACTGCTTTTGTCACGAGACAAATAAAGAGACATAAATGTAAGCTTTCACGCTACGGACTCCGCGCTTTCTATAAGGAGTGACATAAAGCGGGCCCGCATAATCTACGCCTGTATGCATAAAAGCTTTGCATTCTTCTAAGCGACACTTTGGCAAATCAGCCATTGGAGGAAAAGTCGGCTTAGGATTGAGTTTAAAACAACTTTTACATTTTTGGGTGCGTAGTCTAACGATACGACGTCCGGAAAGAATCCAATACCTGCTTTTAAGTATACCTACTAATAACTGCGGCCCTGCGTGCGAGTTTTCGCGGTGATAAAAATCAATTAAGAGCTCGACGACGCGACCTTTTCTTGGTAATATTATTGGATGCTTGGACGCGTAATCTAGCGACGAGTTCGATAGGCGACCTCCGACGCGTAAAATTCCGTCAGATAGAAAAGGAAAAAGTTTCTGTAATTTTAAAGAGCATTTATTCCCTTTCGATAAAGATTTGATATCTTCTGAAAAGTATGTACTTTGAACGGCTCGTAAAATTGCGAGCTCCGCAATATTTAAATCATTAGCGGTGATTACATCATTTAGCGGCAACTTCTTCATAAAACGAAGGACGTAAACGGTAGTCCGAAGAAGCTTATTCCATGAGGAACAGCGGAGTGCGAGTGACAAAATAGGGTTGTCAATTTCAGTGACTACAGTAGCCACATGAGCCACGATTTTCTTCTGCTCCGGCAGCTGCGACTTGTTTGGAACGAACCTTTGTATAGGCCAATTTTCTATAGGTTCCGATAACCAAGCCGGCCCCTTGAACCAGAGCTCGTGTTCGAGGAGTTGCGAGGGAGTAAGTCCTCGCGAGACGCAGTCGCTAGGGTTTTGAGCGCCCGCGATGTGATATAAGTTGTCAGGTGAAATATTAGCCTGAATTTGAGAAATGCGGTTAGCGACATAAGCGTCAAACCTGTGCGGTGAAGCGACCGACCAACATAAGGCGACCTCCGAGTCAGAAAAGGCGTAAATGTTATTTATTTTATGCCTACTCGACATGGTGTCGTGTACTTCTTTGAGGAGTCGAGAAAGAAGTAATATTCCACAAAGTTCCAAACGAGCGAGTGTAATCGTAGGCTTAGCTGGTGAAACTCTTGATTTCGAGCAAAGCAACGTCACCACAGGGGGCTCGTTATCATTGACGACGTGTGAATAAATCACACAACCATATGCGGATTCACTCGCGTCGGAAAAACCAACCAGTGTAACTTGAGACCCGGCTTTAATGCCTGTATGTCGTGAAAACTTTAGATGCGATATCAGAGGTAGCTCTGACAAATACACTTGCCACAGCTTGACAATATGAGGGGGAGGTACCTCGTCCCAATCTAAGGAAATCAACCAAAGTTGCTTAATTAACAATTTAGCATATAGAATAACAGGTCCGACCAACCCTAGTACATCGTATAGACGCGCGGTTGCCGAGAGTATGGCACGCTTGGTACATACCGACGGCGGACTCGAAATATCGAAAATAAAGCAATCTTGCACGGGCAACCATTTTAAACCTAAAATCTTAAACGTATTTCCATCGTCGAAAGAAATAGATTCAGATTGGCGGTGTGAGTCTGGTATGTGCTCGAGAAGTTCTTGCGAGTTCGAAGTCCATTTAAGAAGGTCGAAACCACCGGCTTTAAAGAGAGCAATTAACTCATTTGCTGTCTTGACAGCTTCCCCTAGCGAGGAAGAAGAAGAAGCGAGATCATCCATATAGACATCTCTTTCTAACACAGCGGCTGCGTTTGGCCATTTGTGGCGCTCATCAGCGGCCAACTGGCGCAAAGTGCGAATTGCCAAATAAGCTGAAGGACGGAGACCGAACGTCACACGCGTGAACGTCAGGACCTCGAGCGGGTCGGTGTCCGAAAACCGGTATATAATCCGTTGATACTTACGGTGCGGTGCGTTTACGTAAATGCATAAGTACATTTGTTTTACGTCAGCAAAAAAAGCTATTTTGTAAATTCGAACATTTAATAAAATGTGAAAAATATTTGCCTGTAAGTTACTTCCGTTAGTACTAATTTTGTCGTTTCTAATCACCGGTGAATGTGGTAAAAAGAAACCTGGAGTGTCGGACTCACAAGGCGCGGTGCGGACTAAGATACCTTTGTTAAGGTAATCGTGGATAGCTTCGTCGTATTTCGATTTAAGATCGTGATTTTTCGCGAATTTCTTTTCCAAAAGTAAAAAACGTCTTTTAGCGGTGTTAAGCGAATCTCCTAACGCGGTAGGGTCGTCTTTAAACGGAAGATCCACAGAATAACTGCCGTCGTCATTACGGACAGTGGTTGAAGTATAAATATCCTCGCATTTCTGATCTTCTGGGCTCAAAAACTTACGCGTGGGTATTTCTTCTACAGCCCAGAAGTTCTCAACTAGTTTATGCAGCGGATCGCTAGTAAAAGCGCAGAAGGTGCGAGACGCGGTATGCGAATTCGCGATAGCGGCGTCGCCCATTATTAAATATCCGAGTGTCGACTCTAAAGCGGTAGGTATTCTAGGGTCTGGATTCATGATTTTCTTGCCTGAGAATATTTCACAGAACACATTAACTCCTAAAATAACATCAATGGGCCCCGGTTCCGAAAAGTTATCATCAGCGAGTATGAATTGGCTAACAGCGTCGATAACTTCTTTACTTAAGGGCGCGTTGGGCAACGGCGTTGTTAAGCGGTCGGCGACTAGCGGTTTTATGGTATATTGGCAGGAGTCGTCCAATCGAGAGGCGAACGTAAGCTCCGTCTTACCTTTTACCTGAAGAACAATTTCTCCTATACCAGTAACTTCAGTTAAGCGTGGCGGCATCTCAATAGGAAGAGAGAGGCGCTTGCAACATGCGGTAGTTATATAGTCTGACATGGAGCCAGGATCCACTAGCGCGCGTAGATAATGAGTGCGGTTGAATTTATCAATCACTTTTATTTGTGCAGTAGCGAGCATTGCTGTTACTTCAAAACAGCTGTTGCTATCGAAAGCGACCACACACACAGGTGCGGAAGGCGGTAGGCTATTTTCGACCTTAACTGCGACATTTGCAGGGTCTATATTAGCCTGAGCGGGCGGATTATTGCGAATCTTACCCGATAAGGCGGGAGTTGAATCACAAGCGGTAGCGGGTGCGGTAATAACAACGTTATTTGTCGTTAAATTATTGTCAGTAGCGACAGTAGCGGGCGGTGACACCACTGCGTTAAGAGCGCAGAGAGATTTTTCTTTCGTGTTGAAATGCAACAGCGAATGGTGCCTTAAAGAACAATGCGAACAATTACGCTTAGAGGTACAAGCTAAAGTTTTATGCTTTGCACTTAGGCAATTGTTGCAATAAGAGTTCAATTTAATAAAATTGAATCTCTCATGCGGAGTCATCTTGATAAAAGATTGACATGAGTATAAATGATCGTGTTTACTATCGCATAACGAACATTTATCGCCGGCGCTTGTGCGGCGGGCCGCAGCTGCGCCAACAAAGGGTTTAGGTATTAGTTTTTGCGGGGTACGAAGTTTATAGGTATTGTCAACCTGCGGTTTACTATTCGATGCATTCGGGGAGCGACTTAAAACTTTGTTTTGTTCTTTGACGAATTTAATCAAGTGTTGATAAGTAGGTATTTTTTCCTTGCGGTAGGTAATTTCAAACAACTTAATTGTGTCGGCGTCTAACTTTTGCAGAGCTAAATGTAAAAGCATAAAATCGGTTAAATAATTTAATTTTAACTGCTTAAGCGCTTCGACAGATGAATTAAATTTATTAATAAACGAATCTAAACTAGTTGCATTCGTCGCGGTCAATTGTTTAAAACTTAACAACTGATTGAGATAAGCCGAAGCTAGCGAGCGCGGGTCATCATAATTCTGTATCAATGCATCCCAAATGATTGAATAGTTTTCCGCGGTCGTAGGCAAGCCAGCGCACACATTGGCGGCGTTGCCAGTTAATTTGCCAACTAAATAGTATACTTTTTCGCTATCACTTAGCGAATCATTTTCGTGAATAATACTTTTAAACTGCTGATAAAACAGCGGCCAATTTTTGCAGTCACCATCGAATGAAACTAACTCCAATTTAGGTAGGCGGCATTTCGGTTTAGAAGGAGAAACCGGTTCAGATGAAACCTTAGTTTCGTTATCTATCAGAACTTGCTTGATGTAACAAACCATTTCTTCAAAAGTTGTCCACGACTCGTAATCAACTTCACTGTCGGGGTTCATTTGCAGGTGCAATAAATTATATGACTCTAAGACTGCTTGATAATCATCGTGCATTTTATCTAAATTCAAAGTACTTGTGTGAAATGCTCGATATTGAGACGGATCGGTTTCTGCTTTATAAGCAAGTTCCAAGATATTTTCAACGCGCTTGTATATAACATCGCGGCGAACTGTATACAAAGCAAGCTGGTTTCTATTAGTGTCATAATCTTCGCTAACAAAAGCCTCACTGCCTTTTCGACCTTTCTTCGGACCCATTTTAATTGGAAACGAATATGCCGTTTAATAAAACTTGTATCCGAAATATACGAAAAATAATTATAGTTACGTATCTATAAATACGTAAATTAATCAGTAGGTGTACTGGTGTAGGTATACTATTTAGCTAAGCAAACGCGGTTACGCATATAATTATTTACGACGAGTATAATATGCGCGGTATAAAATATTTAAAAATCGTTGAGTTCCTAAATCAAGAGCGCGTGCGAGCGGAATAGCAATAGCGCTGCGGTGCAAACGTATTGGTGCGAAACGATCGGAATGACTGGAATTACGAGCAATCCCGAAAGATCACGAATGCGTTTGAACAAGTAATTGCGTATTTTCAATATGGCGAATAAATATGCAATTTGCACAAAGGAAATATGAAACACGTGTTTAGGTATTTTTGTCAAAAAATTAAAAATACATTTGGAAATAGCCAACGATTTACCGTATTAGCAACGCGGAGCGAAAATAATATGAAATAGCCGCCGATGCGGGAAATAAAATACGATAGGTAATGACGAACTATCTCAGTTGCTAAGCACAATGACCGTAGGTATTTACTTAATATCGAGAATTTAATGACGAAAGGAACACATCAGGTTCGAAGAGACCACAAATGGTGTGGCTAATACACCATTTGGGTATGAATTAATTTTGGAAATCGATTTTGGACTGTATAGGTAGTTATCTAGAAGAAATAATTTTTGTAATATTTTGGTTTTTATAAAGGCGCGGCACGAGTGAAACGAGTCTCAAAAAATAGAGAAAGTAAGGATGCTCAGCGCACTGACCTGGTCTTAAATCCTTGGGCTGCAGGAGCGTCTCGTTCCAAAGCACTTGTCATCAGGCCTGTGACTGTCTCTCACCACTTTATTTCACTGCGCGCGCGCGATAGTAGCTACTTGCCATAAAAACTTGACATTACACTAATTTAGGCTTATTTAAAAATAATCATCATTATATATGATGCGTGCGTGACGCTCTCGATTTAGGAACTGGTGAGCCAATATGGCTGCCCATACAAAATCCGTCCAGAGAGACGGAAATACGGCCTTATGCGCGTGAGCAAAGGATAGGAGATGCGGGTGGGCAAACAGCGTTTCACAAGTACCTTCATTTTAATTATGAAGAAAAAATCTACCTTAAAACTACAAATATAAATTTGAAACCCAACACTAGATTTGTTTTTTAAATATTTAATCTGTTAATTAATAATATTGAGACTGTTAATTATTAATTACTGTTAATGTAACTAAGGCAATGAGGGAAAAAAAACAAGTTTTCAATCCATTAAAACCATTGAAAAACAATTATTTGAACCAAAAATATCTTTTTTGAATAAACAAATATCTTTAAAATATTTAATCATACCTTTAAATTGTTGATGGTGTCAGCCATGTGCTGCTTGATGTCTGCATCACTTGCAGGTCCTGTCTTCAGTGATAAGTGAACCAAACGCCTGAACTCATTATGCTCAACTATCTCAAAATAAAACTGAACCGGATTTGTTTGTTGAACTATTAGGAACCTATAAAATAAGAATAAATAATAGCTATAATTGACCATAGTTCTGCAGAAAGTGACCAAACTCCTTATGTTAAAGCTTAAGTCAGATTGACAAACAAAGTAGTTGGTTGCTTTCTGCATAACTATGGTCAATTATAATTTGTATAAAATAAAATACACCAAGGGTATAAAAAAATGGCTTACATATTGTTTGATGCGCATTGCTGAAGGAGCCTAACGAGCTGTGCGGGAAAATTATCGAAGTCAATCAACAGGCCTTGCTGCTTCTTCAGATCCTCGTAGTCGCATCGCGAAACATTGAGGATACACAAGAAAGTAGGATCGTCGTCGTCTGATAGAGATATTCTCTGCAACAAGAGTACACTTTAATAAGGATATGTTACGATTAGATTACCCATACCATAATCAAGAACTTGTAAAATAAGGTACGAACTAAGCTATCACTGCCAAAAATCTTCATAATCGTCACAGTTACATCTCTCTTATTATCTTCAAATCCTCGTTTGAAGGTAACATAGTATTTTCCTTTATGGAATGATTTACATTCCATTATAAATAAGGCTGAAAGCAATATACACTCAAATTACTATCAACAACAAACAAAACAAAATAAAATAAACGGCCCCGTTTGAAATTTGTGTTGATTTGATCTGTCAGACTGTCAAATAGTATTTTTTTAAATGAACACAGATTACTTCTACAAGTGCTGTCACAAGTTTAATTTGTAGTAGCCAAGTTTAATTTGGGATCTTCGCCAAGTGTTTCATAAAAATGTAGGTCTACCAACATAACAAATTAAACTGTTTTTTTTTTCTCATGGCAATTTTATGTTTTACGTCACTTGGTTTCATTCAAATCATTCATTCATTCACTCAGCACTTACGTGTTGTTTGACTCCACTTAGCCGCCTACTATTAAAATATTTTCTATTATCATTGATAATAATGGCCAAATTACTATGTGTATTACTTGTAATATGCGTATCAGGTACTATTTCAAAGAAAGCCGAAGAGAAACCAGCATGGGCTAAGAAAGATATTACAGATTTCACAGATGCTGATATGGAACGGTAACTATTACTTTCCTAATTCTTTTTCCTGACTATCAAGTGCGATTCTAATAAAATATATTATAGGTTGCTGGATCAGTGGGAAGAAGATGAAGAACCTCTCCCTGAAGACGAGCTGCCGGAACATCTTCGAAAGCCACCAACGATAGATATGACCAAAATGGATATGTCCAATCCTGAAGCAGTGTTGGAGGCTACTAAAAAAGGACAAACAGTGATGATGTTCGTTACAGTTGCTAATAACCCTTCCAGACCGCGTACAGATGAATTGACTAAAATATGGCAAACAGGACTTTGGAGCAATCACATACAGGCTGAGAGGTAAGTTGTTTCCTACCTACTTGATCACTGAGATACTTATGCTCAAAACATTATTCTGAAAATATCATCGGGTTTAAGCTGTCCATGTGGGTTAATCCTACTCAGATATTTTGGATTCGCAAACTAGGTTCATATTCATGTTTAATTAATATTTGGTTTAGGTTTAGGCTTTTGCTAAGATGATAAATAAAACTATTTTTTTCAGGTACCTTATTGCTGATGACAGGGCAATTTTCATGTTCAAAGATGGCTCCCAGGCATGGACAGCAAAGAAGTTCCTTTTAGAACAAGAAGAACTGAAAGATGTACAGCTGGAAAGTCAAACATATCAGGGCACCAAGGCTGATGTGAGAAATACTGCTCTCAGAGATGAATTATAAGTTATTTAGCTACTTAGGTCATTTAATTATTTTTTGTACTTTAACCTTTTAACCACCATAAATTTTTACATCAAACATAGATGTAGTGCATAATCCTTTCCCTTGGCTTTTCATGGAAACATCCGAATTTATATTGCTGTCACAATGAACTGCAGTATCCATTGTACTGAAGCGAATTGAGACAGAAAGATAAATTTGGATGTTTCTGTGAAAAGCCAAACAAATAGGATTATGCACTACACCTGTGCTTGTGTTCCCACCATTTCAAAATTTTATCTTATTGATATGATATGACTATGGCAAAATGATCTGAATATTGTTTTTTTTTTAAAGCTGTCAATATCCAGGCAAATAATAATCTTACTATTTTTACAGTGGTTAAAATGTTAACCCCTGGAACGCCGCTGCCATACATTTGCTTGTTGATTAATTACTTTAATTATTTTATATTATAGTCCAATTGGCTTGTGACGGATCTGTCACTAGGCACTCCAGGGGTTAATGGTGTATTTACACTGGACTGTAGATGTGGACCCAGTCCAGTGTATGTAAAATAGAATTATATTATATACCATATGTATGTTTTTGCTACTCAATGTACAACATGAAACACTTGATCAATCATGTGAAGTACAGATTTATAATAAATATTGAGTATTGTATCATTAACAATTATTATTTTAAATAAGCAAGTAAATCTCAATACAAGATGAATTATATCTCCATTATTGGAATTTAGCCATTCAGTGTACTTATCCTTTTTTATTGTGAAATACCATTTTGTTAAGTATCAATTAAAAAGTATAGATATATCTATAAATTAATGGTAAAAATACTGTATTTTTACATTTTGGGCATTTTTAATATCCAAATTATTCTATAATTTCAAAAACACATTACTTTAATGTCTTAGTATAAATTTGTACTGTGAAACACCCTTACTTACATAAATAGTCAGTAGTAAATGTATTTATTTAACTATTGCATAATAAAAATGAGTTCAATAGGATGACGGCGGGTTTGCATTCGCTTTCGCGGCTTGCGCCACCATTCGAACACGAGTGGGGAACTGCCTATCAATTTCAAAGCCTTTATTTCTGATATACCTTATACAATTATAACTGTCTATAAACATAGTTAATTTTTAGTATTACGTGGCCACTAAAGTTATGCAAATAAAGCGAAATATTTTAGGATATGGTCATTTAAATATGGCCGATAAATGTACTTGTACAGTTAGTTACAAAGTCATGTACTTATCCACTTTTTCACCTCAGTGTTAACAGGTGAATTATGTACCTACTACTAAACTCTGTTATTGACTGGATAATAGATCAATCTTGCTAAGCTAAACATCCGTAGAATTATTTATTGTACTAGCTCCATTGAACATAATTACGATCTGTATGTATATTATTAAATGAACTGAATTAGTAATTTAAGTATAATATTGTTTTCTAGAATTTCGTTTTTTATTTCATAGCACCATAGAGACTACCACTATCTTGAACTAAAGCTGAAATATCTTGACGTTGATTCTCATTATTATTCAAGACGAAAGCAGGTACCTTGTAAGACCGGTCCACTAATGACCCAATATATACACCACTAAGAATGCATTTGTTACTACCCCAACACTTCCCGTGAGCGTCGTAAGAGTCGACTAAGGGATGGAGTGTCATCACTACCAACTAGGCTATGGAGGCTGACAAAACTTAGACATAAAGTTCGCGTCGATGACTTGTACTTTTAAATTTAGGGGTAAAATAAAATTATAAAAATTATAATTCGTTCATTTATTACAAAAATAACTGGCCGTTCAACAGCAGATTGCTTAAATTTAAGAAGGTACATATATTTTCGTTGATTTCTATCGCCATTTCGACCTTAAATTGTAAGTTTTTTTAGTATAAGGTCCCACATTGTTGCTTGCCATAATGACGCTAACACATAACTCGTATTACGTTCTTATCGTAAATAACAAGGGACGGTTTACTAAAACGCTCACAATTAGTAACATAACTTAATTTTAAGTTTGCTCGATAGAAAATGTAATCAAAAAGTAGGTAAAAACCACTTAAATACAGAAAATTAAAAAGCATCCGTAGCTCGGAAATGTTCTTCGTCGATTGTAGAGTAGATGTGCCCTTCCCCACACATCCATTCCAAAATGTTTCTGTAACATAAAAAAAATGCATTATAATTTATATTGAAATTTAAAAATTGGTAAAATGTTCTTACACAAACAGACAGAAATAGCTAAAAAGAAAATGATTTTAACCCAATTTAATATTTCATGGCAGTTTTTTTTTATTATTTATCTTTCATTCAAGTCATCAGTCAAACAAACTTACTCGAACTCGACTTGTGGCATGCGCTCCTTCAACGACGCGTACATGTCCTGCTTGCTGATGCCCTGCTCCTGCGTGGATGCCCTGATGAGGTTGAACACCATCATTTGGCGCGGGTTCAGGCCATTCACAGAGCCTCCACTGTCTGCCATGCCAACCATAGAGTTGGCTGGCAGGCTGCCAGTGAATGAGGGGTTGGAGTTTGCTACAGGCTTTTCCTGAGAAAAAAATAGTATTTTAATTAATTTCACGAATAGGACTCTCAATAAACAAGACTTTTGACAAATTTGTTGTACCCACCTTCTTTGAGTCTGCCTCCATTTTCACCTTATTATTAATACATTGTAAATAATGGAATGTTATGGCATTGATATCTATAACAGGCATTATTTTGAAAATCATAACCACTTTTTTGCCTTTGTTGGTTTTCACATTGCCATAGATTTGGATGTAATCATTGACATTGACTTTGGGTGATGATTTATCCTGAAACAGAAACAAATAAAATTAAATCTTTCACCTCTTGGTTATGAATACAGCCAAACTTTTTTTTTTAACAAAAGGTTTGCTAATATGAACTAATGTTTAAAAGTACTGCTGTGTTAGTGAACCAAGGAAGGAAGTTTCAAAAGGACCAAAGAGCTGTACAGACAAGACAACCCAAAACTGCTAATAAGCTTACATCCTCATCCATAGCTTCCTGATCCAACCAAAGCACAGCTCTCATTCTGCCTGTCATATCTTGGATTGTATATGTGATTTTGGTGCTCTGCATTCTAATATTCCTAACTCTTGCCACAAGAGATACTATTTGTATTTCTGTGCCCCATATCTTCACACCATCATCACCACTGTGCAGGGCTTGGCGGATTACAATGGGAGCCGTGCGTGATGCTCTTCGGCCCTGCAAGAGCAACATGTCAGAGTTAGTTAAATAAAGATCATTGCTGCCAGTCTACAAGTCTAAAAGAAAAAAAATATAAGGCTGAGACACATATTGTGAAAGTGTTTACCTAAGCTAAATCTAATAGCCAGACCTTTGTTTCACCAAGAGACCAAGTTTTTATAGTAAGACTACATTAATAGAAAATAATTAGAAAAAAAAATAAGACAAGTATACAGTGACCAAGTGACAAGTGACCATAACGATTTAGAATGATTTCATAACATGAACACAGAGATTTGAGAGAGGACATTCAATTTGTGCTATTGATCTAATCTTATCCATAGTCACTTATATCATTTGTGGGATAATGTTTGTAAGTATCTAAAATTAATTTTCTAGACAATGTTGGCGCAATTTATTGACTAGCCCACCTCCTTATATACAAGTTGTAACAAAAATAGTGGTGATCTGTTTAAGGACACATTTAGTATTATATTTTGATTAGAAAAAATTAAGAGATAGTTTTTGGGAGAAATTATGAGGTACACTTAATTGTTGTAGCAAAGGTATACTATAATGTGAAGCAAGGCTGCACATTCTGTAGCCAATATTTCTACGTAAAATATTTGAAACTATATCAACATAATACCTAATATGTAATTTTACATTGTGACATAATTTATTTATAATAAAATTTGGCACCGCAATAAAGTTATCATATCAATATCAAAAGGCGTTCTCAACTAGTTAGAATAAGTATATAGTATGATAAGTATATAAAAAAATTGGAGTAATATAGTCAGTATTTATAATATACCAAAATGTGGCTTTACATATTTATTATATTTCCACTAGTGACATACCGTTTTTTGGGGCTGGTTAGGAGTGTTTGCATTTCCAAACTGGCTAGGAGAGTTAAAGAAACCTCCTCCGGCCGCAGATTGATCTGAAAAAACAATTGTTCCATTAGGATGCTGTCATAACCTTCAATTATGATTTATTCAATTATTGTGGAAAGGACTAACCATTCCACATAGTTACAGTTCACTTTTGAACTAGTTTCCTTCGATACACAGTACTGGTGGTCGAAATTTTATATGAATCGGCAGGGCTATGCAAAATCTAGTGTAATAGGCGGTTTCAACTTCAGGGTCTCAAGAGTTCCGTGAAACAGTATTGGTAGTGTTCTTTCTGTTTCTCGTTAATGTTTGCACTGACACTTATTATAAATCTGTAAGGAAAGAGACTACAAAAGCACAATTAATAGTAAGTAAAAGCCTAGCTTAATAGTAGGTAACTGGATTCGACATGTAGATTGACTTGACATTACAATTTAATTTGACAGCACAAATAACCGCGAAACGCGTTTAGTTTCGTTTCGAGTAAAATTGTAGAATGCGCCTTAGATGTAAGGTAAATTTTATTATACTGATTAATATACAACTATAATTATTATAGTAAATAAAACTTTATTAAGTTTGAACATTTTACAAATACATATTTTTTATCAATAACTTTATTAGGAAGTAAATTTAATGTATGACGCCAGCAATATTATTAAAAGCTGGCAACGATTTAACTGCCAACTGTCAAAGTCAAACGTGTACCGAAATTAAAATTATTCTCGTCACGAACGTCGGCGGGATGAGTTGTTGCTGACGTACATTTGAATTACTCTGAAATTATGCTACGAATTCTGTACATTGGGTAGTCATATTAATTTGAAAGATATCTAATCAGTACCGTTAGCTGATTATTTAAGTGCTTTGATATATTTGAACTAAACCTAAGTCTAACCAGTTGTATCCAAGTTTTTTTCAAAATTTCGGCTGCCTGTTACCTAATCGAAAAGCGGGTATCGTGATCACTATAAAGACTTGAGTGTATATTGTGAGCACCATGGACCAGAGTGGCATAACACCTAACACTTCTAACCAGCAGCTGGTTAGTAACAGCGACAATGAGTCCGCGACAGCGCTTCTGCAGGAGAAGCAGGCGCGGCGGCGGGACAATCTGAGGGACGTCAGCTTCGTCGAGTACATGACGGTGGGGATACTATGTTTCATCAACCTCATCAACTATATGGACAGATTCACCATTGCCGGTAAGTGTTTTAAGTATTTACCTACCCTTTGCCTTGAAACTGATAATAATTTATCTGGAAATGTTTCATTGTAATCATTTCCTAGATCTCAACTGATATATTAGTGTGATCATGTTGTGATAATGAAGATCTAATCACATTTTTATGGTAATTAATTTGATATTGGAATTTTTGGGTCAGTTCATGATTTATATGTAAATAAGATGACTGTAATTAATGGGTGCAGGCTTGATATTATGATGCTGTTTTGTTCCCAATTTCCTATTGCAATTTTCCAATACTAACATCAGGCCAGCTCCATGATAACATTATATTGTATTTTCCTCCAACTTATATGTATATGCATAAAAAGCTTTTGCTAAATTGGCTCAAAATTCTTTTTGTTGTCTTGTTTCGTACCACTCTGTCATGCTTTTAGTTGTTGTTTCGACTCAGTAAAAAAAAAAAACCGGTGCACTTGGTTTTTTTCACGCTACATTTTAATCCATACATCAGAGATTGAAAACAAAACATCCTCCCATACAAAAATCACCACTGTATCACGTTTTTTAGGGACATAAAATAAGACAACAAATTTTGACCCAATTGTCAACTATTTACTACAAAGTAATTAAAATTTGATTAAACCCAAACTGACGCCCAAACATTGGGACAGGTGAAATAAATATAAGTATTTAAATTTTTATGAGTATGTCTGTCACTTTTGTCTTCACCCTGTTCTGTATTTATTTCTTATTCAGTCTTGCTTTTTGACACTTAGCATGCTTAGTTCCATGAACAGGCGCAGATCCAGGACTTAGTTGAGGGGGGGGCACTGCCCTATGATATGATGGTATATTATACTTAAAACAGCACCTACGCATACATAAGTCCAGTGTGAGGGGGGGGCAAGTGCCCCTATTGCCCCACCCCCCCCCCCTGGATCCGCGCCTGTCCATGGACCTTTGGCATGTTGCAAGTTTGTCTCCATGCTGCTTTCTTAAGGTCTAGGTTTCACTTTCATAGGTTAGACATCTTTTGAGCAACATACAATATTAGTAATGTCCGGCCCAGAGCCGACAGGGATATCTCAGCTCGATTTTTAGCTAAGATTGCCGAAACAGAGACAGAGATCTCGGTTGGACCTTAAATATGAGAACTTCTGCAGTCATGATCTCCTTGAATGACCAATATTTCGTGCACCCACCCAGCTTGTTTATCATCCCGTAATAAAAAATATTTCTTACATAAATTTTAGCTGGCCTTTTCTTTTATATGATGGGGAAATAGTTTAATGATAAATTTATCTGACTGATATTACATATGTATTTATACAGGGAGTGTGAAACATGCTGTTAAGTACTTTAAGAAATATGTGATAGAAACCTCAATATGCAAGTAAATTAAAATGGGCAAAATGAGAATAATTTGAAACAAGTTATAAAAATAAATTACTTAGTCAAAATTAGTTAGTCAAAAAATGCACTTACATACTAAAGTATAAAATAATATCAATGTTTATTCAAACATATTGAATATATTGATTTTAACTTATGAGGCATTCAGTAGGTACCTAAATAGTTGCATGCTGCAGTGCACCTGCATAAAAATTGGCCATTTCTTTGCAGGTGGTGCAGACTGCACCTGTTTTAAATTTATTAATGTTAAAGACTGGAGGTTTTATTTCTTCTTTCAGTTTTTAACAGTAATAAAATGTCTAATAAACAGGTTACTTAGTAACATCTGTACAGTATAGTTTAGTTACTATAACAATGTTTCAGTAGGTACTACAAATTTGATTACTAGTCTAACTATAATCAAACCAAAAATTTTTTTTTGATAGTATAATTTTTAATATGAAATTTGAAATTATATAACTTTCCAATTTTTGTGAGATTACCGTATTGGTGAACAATGTGAACATTGATTGATTTCAATCCAAAAGTTATTGAAATTGTTGTTACATTGATACATTACATATAAGTAATGTTTAAATATATATAAAAAAAAACATTCTAATATTAAATAAGTAAATACCTATGATAATATAAGTATTCTAATGCAAATACCTACCTACATATAGATGCAGTGTTCATAATTCCGATGATACTTTAACCATTCATTATCCATCTCACAATACCATTATAATAATCAAGCGAACGTCATTATCATACCTAAAGCGTAACCTTTTCCCATAACTATAATTGTCTCGTCTAATTTTGTTTTCGTAATGAAGCCTGTAATTGGTATGGCGCGATATTACGTCATCCTACGACATTTTTTCATGCATCCAGTTTAACTTCAACTCACAAAGCTTGAGAACTATTCGTAAATGGCGGTCCCAATGTACTGGCAAATGTTCACCAAGGATTGAAACCGAAGTTTTCAGTGATTTTTCTGTGAGTAAGCGCTGATAATCGTTATCTTATCCTAGCTTAACATACTATTTAGGGTTATCATTGTCGTTAGCAAAGAATTATGAAGCTCATGAGTCAAGCATCCTGGGATGAAAGTGTCTAATCTCTTTCTAAATTACCGGCGTATAGAAAACAGGTGATACACGCAGCCATTTTGCGTAACATGTAGATAAAGAACATTAGGAAAAATCCCGGAAGGACACCTTTAAGCCTTCTAATCTTTGTCTAGTTCCTTTATAATGTTGTAAACAGCGTTACGTAATTTTTGAGGATTGTTAGTAACTACCTACGTACAATTAATAGTTAATGTTAATGCAGTGCGTCGTAGATTCCTTTTTTTTGTTTAGTACGTATTTTCAGTGTTGTAAACTAAAGCAAGAGACAGTCCGAGTATGAGAATGAGAACGCATAATAGAAAATATCCTTTTGTTCTTGCCTTGCAGTTGATTGATAGGCAGACAATACCAACAAACATTAAATCCACCTTTAGTAATCTGTCAGTTCTGCTGTACAGTTTATGATTAAACTATTCTTAATTCAATTCCTCCTCCTTGTGTCGTGTTCCTCATTGCTGAGGGTCGTGACCTTTATGAATAATTTTCCGGATGATCTCTTTCCACTTCTGACGGTCTGAGGCTGTGTGTATTGCTTCGTGGACGTTTGTATTGGTGGTATCGCGGATCTGATCTGTCCACCGCATAGGACTTCTACCTCTTGGTCGCTTGCCTTGTATTTTCCCTGTCACCAGGAGTTTTTCCAGGTTATCGCATTTATTCCTCGCTACGTGACCAAAGAATTCGAAGATCCTACGAAGGCAAAGCGTTGATAGTCTGACGGTGACTCCCACTTCCTGCAAAATTGAGACATTGGTGCGGTGGGCAGTCCATGGTACTCGCAGCATTCTCCGCCAGCACCACATCTCAAATGCGTCAATTCGCGCCCGGTCAGCTTTTTTGAGCGTCCATGTCTCTGCACCGTAGAGGAATATGGAGAACACCAGGGTCCTCACCAGGCCCGTCTTGGTCCTCAAGGAAACCGCTCTGTCAGCCCAAATCTTGCTTAAACGGGTCATAGCGTTTTTGGCCATACCTATCCGCTTACGCACATCAAGTTCACATGAACCGTTGTTGCAAATGGTAGAACCCAGGTATACGAAACTGTCCACGTACTGAAAGTTGAGTGTCCCACTAAGCTCCAGCTGCTTCGCACGATCTATGACCATGATCTTAGTCTTGGATTTGTTAATGGAAAGGCCTAGTTCTCCACTTACTTGCTCCATGCGTTCTAGAAGTACACCCATTTCCATTTCATCAGATGCTATTAGTGTGGTGTCGTCAGCGTATCGCAAGTTGGTTATCTTAACCCCTCCGATGGAGACGCCGCCCGTCCAATCCTCAAGAGTACGCCGCATGATGCATTCCCCGTAAGCGTTAAAGAGTATGGGGGACAGAACGCATCCCTGTCTCACACCCTTACCAAAAGTGAAAGGTTTTGAGAGGCTTTGATCCACTTTCACTATTCCCCGGTTGTTGATATAAAGAGAGCGGAGAAGCGATATTAAATGATGTGGCACGCCGAGCTCAGAGATTACGGTCCACAAGCTGTTCCAGTTAACACAGTCGAAAGCCTTACTGTAGTCGACAAAGCAAAGAACAAGGGGGGTATTAAACTCGTAGGATTTTTCAATGAGTTGCCTGATATTTAAAATCTGTTCCCTTGTACCCTTGCCCTTCACGAATCCAGCTTGCTCGGGCGGGATTTGCCAATCCAGATAGTGGCGGATACGGTTATTCAAAATGTGAAGAAGAACCTTGCTTCCGTGAGAGATCAGAGCCAGAGTTCGATAGTTATCACATGTTCTCGTAGAACCCTTCTTGTGCAGAGGCAGTATAGTTGACTCAGTCCAGTCACGTGGCCAAACACCCTGCGCCCAAACGTAGTTGCAGATGTTGTGCAAAGTGTCTACAGCCTTCTCTCCCAGAGATTTCAGAACCTCAGCTGTGATCTGGTCAGGACCTGGAGCTTTCCTATTCTTCAGGAGGTTGATAGCTGCTACTACCTCTGAGCGCAAAATTTCAGGTTCGGTGTCGAAGTCCTGCCACTCATTAGGGACTTGTGGATTGGTTGTGGTTTCCTCATATAGTTCTCGACAGTACTCGCGCCATCTCTCCACAACGCAGTCTAGTTCATGTATTGGGTTCCCATCCTTTCCATCAATTACCCATGATTTTGGCTTGAACTCGCTACAAAGGGTGCGAACCTTCTTAAAAAGATCGTGGGTTTGATATTTCATCGAGTGCTCCTCGATGTCTTTGCAGATACTCCGTATGAAACTATTTTTGTCGCGGCGACAGTGCTTCTTAATCGAGTTGCATAATTCTGAATACTCTTTCCTGACCTGATCGTTCTGTAAGCCCTTGGTCCTGATGGCCTTCCTCTCTTCGATGAGTTCCCAGGTACGATCGGTAATCCACATCTTTTTCTTCGACTCAGTTGGAGTCGCTTTCCTTTCCTCCGTGATAGTGTTGAGGGTATTACAAATTGTGGACTTGAGATGTTCCCACGTAGCGTTAGCGTTATCTCCAGTTGATGGGTTATCCGTCAGGCTAATTTCGACCATATCACGGAATTGAGTTTGCTCGACCGGGTTCAGGGATCTTGGTCTCATGGGCGGTTTCCTCTGCGGGGCTTTTAAGCGCAGATTAAATTTGGCGACTAATAAATTATGATCAGATCCACACTCCGCTCCGGGATAGGTTTTAGCGTTGTGTATGGAGGAGCGCCAGCGCTTATTGATCATAATATAATCAATTTGGTTACGGTAGCGCGCCCCTGGAGATGTCCATGTATATAGGCGTCTAGGGTGGTGCTGGAAGAAGGTGTTCATGACACTCAGATTCCTTTCGATGCAGAAATCGAGTAATCTCTGGCCTCTTTCATTTCTTTCGCCCAGTCCGTGCTTGCCGACGGCAGTTCTTATATGATCATCATTGAGGGTGGATCCGATCTTCGCGTTCCAGTCACCGAGTATCACTGTCGTATCACGGCTAGGTATTTCATCGAGGGTATGAGTCAGGGTTTGATAGAAGCTATCGATGTCGTCCTCAGTGGCGTTCGCCGTTGGCGCATATACTTGCACTATATGCAGAATGGTAGGTCGGGTGTTCAGTTTCACTGTGATGACTCTGTCTGACACAGGGTTGTAGCCAAGGACGTGCTTATTTAGCTGGGATGGTATCAATATTGCCACACCGTTACGGCTCTTGTCCTCACAGCCAGAAAAATATAGGGTATTGCCCAGCGCAGTTGTAAAATGCCCCTGCCCTCTCATGTGAGTTTCACTTAAGCCCAAAACCGTCATTCTGTGCCTCTCGGACTCTTTTTCCACGATAGTGAGCTTTCCTGCTTGCAATAGTCCTCGCACATTCCAAGTGCCAATGTGGTGCTCATCCTGGATCGATTTTTTGCTAAAGACGCCAGTAGCATTTCCTGCTGTCAAGGCCTGGTGCGCCACCTTGCCAGAGGCTTCGGTAGCATATTTAACACCAGTCAGCCCGGGTACTGGCTGGCGCCGATGGTTAGTCGGGTCGTCCAACATACCAATTCCTAGATGTGTGCTATGCATAAAGGTTTTCTTGGGAGGTTATCACATGGTGGGTACCCGCGTCCTTCCATGGCAGTCTTTCCGAGGTGATTTAGTCCCTCGAGGCCACTGGGGCCACAGTAGGTCGGGTTACTTAACCGCCGCCCGATGCTCGGCGTTGTCTTTTTATGGCACAGTAGACGACAAGTAGCCAACCCTCCTCTTTTCACATCCGGGCTTGGGACCGGCAACGGCAGAGTTAATTCAATTACCTTTAGCTAAAATCTAAGTACCTAATTTGAACTGCGTACGAAATAATTATATAAACTAGATACCTACCTAGATATACAATATTTTAATTCAATAACTAACACCTAGGTCGTAGTAAAGGTAGGTACAGCTACCTACATTATTTTAGGAAGACAAGTGGGTATCTATAGCCGATCAATTCTAGTAACAAGCGAATTCAATTTGTTAAGCACTAAGACAAGACTTTACTATCTATTACGCTGAAACCAATAAAATTGTCGAAGGCCTCTAATGGGGATTAAAAAAGTTAAATCGAAGCGGTTGAAGGTTCAAAGAATCCATCAGCAGTAAAATAGAGAATGGCGTTTGTAATATCGAGTGCACACATCTTTAGATTCCCATAATGTTCTATAGGTATAAGGGTGGGTAATCTATAGGGTTGTGTGCAAAATAATAGCAGCAGTCAAAAAATAGCAGTCAATAAGAAAATTAAAACTTGGAGGAATTATTTTGGGACTTTTTTTTGTTATTCAAGTACATAACATAATATTCATTCAAAATGAACTGCAAACTTTACTGAAGTAATATTGAAAGTTAGACAAACATGGCCATGAAAACCAGCTTTTTTACCCCCTAGCAGGAATGGTATTCAAAACTGAAATACCTAATGGAAAATACACAATTGTGTGCAATTATTGTAGTTTCGTATCTTGTCTATTGTTGTCAACCAAAGCTTTACATATACACCCATCTCATCCAGAAATATATATTTTTTCCTGTATGACCATCTTCCTCTCAGAGTGTACAAATTTTCGATTATTCCGATTTTTTATTGAAGTAATTGGTGTGTTTGCTTCACTGAAGCCCTGGTCATAGCATACATTAAGAAACAAACTAAGTTATCGGTGAAACTTCAACAAAAAATCGAAATAAGCGAAAATTTGTACACTCTGCGAGGAAGATGGTCATACAGGAAAAAATATATATTTCTGGATGACATGGGTGTATATGTAAAGCTTTAATTGACAACAATAGACAAGATACGAAACTACAATAATTGCACACAATTGTGTATTTTCCATTAGGTATTTCAGTTTTGAACACCATTCCTGCTAGGGGGTAAAAAAGCTGGTTTTCATAACCACGTTTGTCTTACTTTCAATATTACTTCAGTAAAGTTTGCAGTTCGTTTTGAATGAATATTATGTTATGTACCTGAGTAACAAAAGAAAGTCCCAAAATAATTTGTCCAAGTTTTCATTTTCTTATTGACTGCTATTTTTTGACTGCTGCTATTATTTTGCACACAACTGTATATACATGTAGTGCATTTTATTCCCGTCGTATTTTCAAAGAAATGTCCGAATTTTTCTTTCTGTCTCTATAAGCTTCAGTGCAATTAATACTCATAGTTCACTGTGACAGCCAATATTAATCTGGACGTTTCCGCTGAAAAGTTGATGAAAAAGGATTTTGCACCACATCTGTATATACCTATATATATATATATATATATATTAGGTACCTATGTGTCAGTATAAACAAACCTTCTGATATCAGTGTTTTCATCAGTATAGCATGAATTCACTGACGAAAATACAGAAATCAGTCGCCTGGAAATCAGTACCCAGTAGGCATAATTCTGGCCCCGTACGGGCTGTAGATATCCCGCACATATTTCCATCAGAAACATGTCTCATTGCATAGACGCACGTCTTAAACGCTACTCTCACAAGACCGACACAATATGTACTTATAGTGCCATTACAAATCGTTCCATGTAATCGAACGAATTTGTTGGTTGACTCTCAATTACCAAAGAGCCGTAAAACGCATTTTGTGAACCATTTAATAGTGAACGAGTGGTTTTGTAAGGACGTATTACGATGGCAATTAAAGGGCTTTAGTGTGAGAGGCGAGGAAAGGTCGACGTCACGTAATCAGGGGCTTAATCTCCATAGTGCGCTCACGTGCGTGGGTTCTCATCTCATAGCCCGTTGAATGAAAGGTCCCTTAATAGTCCGTATACTGTGTAGGATTGATTCAGACACTTAGTAATATCGGTAATGAATGTATCGATTTTAGAAAAAAATAACCTATCACATTGCCGATTACAAAGAAGATGCTAATATTATAGAAATACAATTAGAGGAACCGGCCAAAGTCGACTTGTGTCTTGCAAATGCTACGAAAATTTACCTATAATAAACACGTACGCACAGTCACACACGGTTTGAAATAATTTACGTTTGCTAGTTGCCACTGGAGTATAAAAAATCTGTCGACGTCTTACATTTTTATCAAAATCCGCCCATTGTACGAGTATTGAGAACGTGGAGTTTTTTCAGGTATTTGTGATATACCTTGACCATGTCGCGTAGTTACTGATAAGAACAAATCGTCAGTTATTCCGGTATGTAGGAATTGTTACGTAATATTGGTAGGTATTAAATTAACCTCGGCTCATATGGCGTGATGTGTTTTCCCTACACAAGTAATGGGCAAGGAAAATTATCCTCAGGAAATTATTAAAACCTACCTAAACGTATTTTTACGTTTAGGTAGGTTTTAATTAAAATTTTATATAAATAATTTTGATCACATAATAGAAAGAGTTGCGGAATGGCGTTAATTTAAAGAAATGAGGAACCAATTTTAGGGATGAAACCCTGGATACCTTATTCTTATTTCAGCGAATAAATAGACTCACACTATTTGAGAAGCACTAATTACATGCGGGATGTTTTAGGGATGAAGTGTGTGACGAGGGTTTATTCCCTTAGGGTAGATCAACAAGTGTTGCCACCCCCGAGACTCTTATTATCTTGATTAAAATCTTAAAGCAATCAGAAGCTCCATTTGCTGAATGCAGCTGTTTGGGGATAACACAATGTAAACACTAGAGATATGACTAATGATACTCTGGCAGGTGGTTTGACAACGAAGAATGCTTTAAAATACGGTGAAGATAAGGATATTACACAAGTTTTATGAGGTAGTCATAAAACTGTAATGAAAATTAACCGAGTCAATGAGCGACGCAATGCGGCTTCAAGCAATCGTGGTTATTACCACTTCTCCGCTTAGAAACGTGCTGGACGGGTTTGTCTAATTAAAGTCTAGTCTATATTGCCACATTTAAGTAATTGACAAGTATGTTCCACGTTTGGTAAATTTGGCCTATGGAATAAATCACTGAAAATTTGATTTATGAACCGAGTCATATAGGCGCCTTCTTATTTAAAGAATGATTGAATCTAGACAGGTCGTAGGTATTGTTTACAGACGTAAATAATACCTACGATTCCTACAAAGATACTTGAAACCGTCATAGGTGACTGCATTTAACCTTAACGATTTATCATCCTTTGTATGACAACTTTAAGTCTTAAATGGCATAGAACAAAAAACTGAAATAGTCAATGAACATTTTTATCATCCTATCCTGGTTGCCTGAAGTGACGTTTTAAATGGTCGTGACTAATCGTCATTTTAAGTACAAAGGGGACTAGTTACTGTAGTTAGTGTATTGGAGCAACTAACCTAAATTTGTTTAGCTTCTTCAAAGAAAGTGGTTTAAGCAGTGTCTTCCGCTCATTGTCCCAGTATTTGCCTTGCTACTTAAACATGTGTATTTACACTGCTTTTCCCTGGTATTCATTCTAAAGGCGATCCTTGTCCGTCAATTCTAGTAATACGTATTTAGGTTTATTTTTCTCTGTCCTCAATACAGAATATAATAATCGTTCCACAAGTCTCCGGCAAGTCTTATATGAAATACTCCCATCGTTTCTGCATATTGTACCTGCATTTTGTCCAGGATATATAACGCATGGTTTCCATTGTGATACTTACCATCAATGGAAATGGAGTCATCGGAGCATGCAGCACAGTCCATTTTGGATATGCACACACTTTAAATATATAGCTTTATATTCTAGTTTTAGATAGTCTTACCAGTACTAAAAGCTAGGGAAAGTAAAGTTAAGAATCAACACCACAAGTCATGATGATTTTTATATTTTACTACTACACAACTGATGAAGGTAAAGTTGTGTGATAACACTCATTTAGTACTCCAGTCTTGGAGATATTAAGTGTCCAATAAGATATTATGCCAATCAAATTCTCAAATTTTGTGAATTCGATTGGCCTAGTATAGATAGATTCAAGAAACTAGCGGCCTTTGCGGTATATAAGACAAAATAGACGTGATTTACTTATAGTGCTAAATTGCGCACTATCTACACAATCTAATATTAGTTAGCGTACTATGTCATGCTAAGTATACTTACTTAGTGTGACTGTAGTGAGCTAGTGAGTCAGGGTTGTGACGTCACATTATGATATCCAGTTCAGATTGGCGCTATTGGCGCGCCAGTTTGTCTGGCCAAGTCTGAATACGTGACGTCACCAATGTCAACGTTACTTTCCTTTTTAGCTTTATTTTATGGAAACAGTTTAGTTATGATAACATTTTAAGAGTATTCTAATACCTATCCTATTGGTGATACGGTCGGCTCCATAAACATGTTAACGATTTTGACCCTTGTAGACCACAGGACGGATATACGTTTTGAAAAGTATACGTGACTAATAATGACTTACAGTCAATACTATCTTGCGATTGTGTCAGATATTTTGCAGCCTTCATAGAGCAGATACTATTGGCGGTGACAGTAGCTATAAAGGATTATCATTCTGCATCGAAATTTGGGTACTTAAAATCGCAAATAGATCGTACCTGTTATAAATATATCGCCAGTGAAATAATCTTAGTATTAGTGCCCTGATCTGATACTTGAACTAACTAAAACATAAATTTTACTCGTGGGTAGTTTCTCCTGTAACCACATGACATATGTTGTTATAACTATTATAAGATGTATTTGAACAGTCATGCACCCTAAACGACAATGTCATTGTGATTCAAACGATTTAGCCCTTATTGTATGCACTTTACAAAATGCATAGTCATGTGACAACGTATGATGGAGGTCTGGTCTCACGTGATTCTACGACCACTGATATATCTAAAATCTAAATAGACGTCACATGTGCTTACAGTAATTATGAAATCACATTCATTGAGGAAAAATAAATAAACAGTTAAATCACGAGCCTATAACTCCACATGTTCATATTCAAAAATTTTGGTTTAAGATTTCTGATTTACTTTTGCTTTCGTTTAAAATTAATTCCGCACAAAATTATGTTTTAACATAATTCACTATCGAAAGTGCTTCGTTCGTTGAGATAGATAATTAACGTTGACTCGCAGAGCAGATGCATTTGGGTGGTCTACTTAGCCAAATATCTATAGAAAGGTGCTGTTGTTATGAATAACTATTTTAGAATGGAATGTCGGGTAACAAAAAACCTATTCCTTGCTTGTTAAACATTAACTTAAATATTAATGTATGATAATGAGTTCCGTAGGTCAGTCATCGACATAGGTTCAAGATTCACAATTGCATTCAATAGTGTTTCTAATCAGTTAAGCAATGCTAGTTGAATAATTTGTTGCAGTATTGGGTAATTTACTTCATGACTTCTCAGGCAATTGATAAGGAACCGCTTGGTTATATACTTCGTTAGTTACCATCCCTAAACTTGGCAAAATTCTGTCTTAAAAAAAATACAAAAAGTGGGTCAAAAAGTATGTATCTTTTAAGATACACTGCCAAGTTAAGGGTTAGAATCTTACATTAAATTACACGCTACAAACAAATAAAACATGGAAGCCGCTCGCCTTACTAAATTGCCTTTCAAAAAAGGTCCTGAATTTTAGTTGACAAATGTCACCCCTTCTTCAATGCATCACGGCAACGAATTTCAATGTCAACCAATAAAAACTTAAACCGCCATTTAAAAATAGTTGTGATGGGTCCATCAAAGTTTTGATTGGCTTTATAAACATTTTGTCAAAGATGTTGCGCCGAAATATGCGCAGTGTTAAGAAAAACGCTATGTCCTGCCCATCTTGGCACAACTGAACAATTGTTTCTGGGGGCATCTTTGATCTGGCGTTAGACGTCCATGTTATATATGGTCGTAGATTACACGTAACATAAATTCTTCCGTCTAGATATCGTCGGTTGACAACCAAAACTCACTAAGTAACAAATACCTACTTGAAATAGAGATCATATCTAAGTTCTGATTCAATACTGACATAAGACTTCAATATTAAACTGGTTACTAAAATCACACTTCCATTCCCATGAACGGGTGAAAAATAGTTAACTAGTTTCATAATAACTATTGTATAGTTTAATGTATGCCTCGTCCTTAGAGCGTCTGGTCTATTTGTTCTATTCTAATTGCCTAGGTTGCCTTGAAGCGTTAGTATTCGTATGTGGAATATAACTTGTTAGAATAAAGTTGAAACTAAATACTTTATTACATCGTGTAAGTAGACAGTTGATACAATAGTTCTGATTGTATTTTCCTACTTTTCATTAGTAAATATATTTACAAACCGAATGTATTTTTATAGTAGGTACACAATTGGAACCCTAGGCTACTCTAGAACCTTGTCAAAAGGAGACGTAGTAAGGAGTTACCTACTTGATATTTGATTTATTTATGGTGCTATTGGAATTGATAGGAAACTACTTAATATTGCTTAGGAATTTTAGAACGCTTTGCAATTATAATTTGCTTGGCTGAACTAATGTAATGATGCTGAACTAATTGGTCAATTATTAAATTATGTGGGTAAGTACTTACTTAATTATTTTTAGTAAATTACTATTTTATTGCTTATGTAAACCATTCAGGTCATGTAGTTTTAAGATTCTATTTTTATCCATGATTAGAACTACAATAAACTTTTAAAGTGTCATGTTTTCTAAATGGCTTGGTTAATAGATATTACAACTTGTGTAATAAAAAGGGTTGTCCCCATTTGTTTAGTAAGTTACGGCGGGCCCGGCGTGTATCGTTTAATGAATAAAATATGGGGAAGCTTACGCTAGCTTTGCCCAGTGAGGGGTAACTGCGGACTGCGGTGCAGCTCGGGGTGTCGGTTATGAAGCTTTTTATCGCTTCAATACAAACTGGGGCGTTGTAACACATCATTTTTGACGGCAGTGACACCGCCTACTCTCTTTATTTGTTTATTAATTTTATTATTTAATAAAAATAATCGAATTGCGGACTTTGTCTTTCAATGGTATTCACTGCAGCATAAGGTCAAACAGACGTACTACAACGTACAACAACGTAACAACAGTTAAATTTAATAATTACATTTTTGTTAAATATACCTACCTACGGAATATTTTTGACATAGTTGGCAAGATAATTTATTTATTTAGCTAGGTTGTACAAGGTAGATTGGAGAATATATTGGAATATTCTATCGTTTATATTTTTTGTTTTAAATTAAGCAAGAAAATCGTCAGCTCGCTGACAACATCGCTACTTAACAAATTAAAAGTGTGCATAGCCATGTCCAAAACTGTCAAGTTGAATACGGCTCTCTAAGTTGTGTTGTTAAGACTTGTAAGGAAAGTCGTAAACTCCCGTACTTATTTATCGTCAGTATTCGAATAATATAAATTATTACGTTGTCCTTTCTATAATTTTACGACTCACCCGTAAATGTTGCATATATAATTTTATGAAATGGATTATAGAATTTGACAACCGATTAAAAAACAAAACGAGAACATTAACTTGAAAGTTTTTTGTGACGTGAACGCAATAAATAATACCTACAAAAGAATGCTCGGTTTGTTTGTTTTTAAGCCGCTTAAAAATGGTTTATAAATCTATAAGATTAATAATTAGCGTCCAACATTAATATTCATAATAATTCTCCCTCACCGTTTTGATCCCTCTAATGCGCGTGCAGTGCTATTCCTCTAACCGAACACTCTCATAATTTACTATAACGTGGAACTCTATATCTGTAGTAAATATTTGTAAATGGAGATCAAACATATACTGGTTCGAAAAACCGCAGCTTTTATTAATAATCGGGACTCGCTCGCAACTCGCATACATCATATGTATAGGGATCTAGGGATCAAATAGGATCAGTTAAATAAGTTAAATTTATGGGCTTACGTTGCGCACGTTCCACCGGGATTTATTTTATGTATTTTAGTATGTATTCTCATTCCTTTTAAAACAAAGTCGAACCAGCCTACTTCTAAACTCGAGATCCTATTCCATGGAAATGCATATTTAAAAGTTTAAAATGTGGAGTTGTGGATATATGTCAAGAACTTCATTGAACCGTATCGGTTTAATTTTCAAGATATTTTTTTTAATGTTCATTACATAATTGGATTGATTTGTCTCTAAAGAAAGTTAATAGCCCTTCAATTGCATTTAGTAAATATCCATTAGTTACTTAATCAGACCTCTTCGTAATTAAATTATGCGCAATCGCACCAATCGCATACAGTTTTGCCTTGGTTTACTTAAACATTCGACTCGACTGCTCTATTGTAACAACTTCCTTCACTACCACCTTAAATCCTTTCGTATCAGGTGTCCCCTAAGATCTGTGCCATAGATTTCATACAATAGGGTTCCCGATCGGTTTCCCATGGTACTTCAATTAAATGTTATCTTCCAAATAAACAACCGACATGAGCATTTGACTTTACGTTGGTGGTCTGTGCTTTTAAAAACATGCGTCCACTTACGTAGATGGGCTAGACGTGTCAAGTGATAAAGCCGATGTTACCGACGCAACATTTAAATTTTTAAGTTTTATTTAGTAAATAAAATACCATTTGATACAAAACCTAGGTCAATAAGGCAGAATAATGAAGCGTGCAAGAATGTGTCTAGTTAACACTTATACAATTACGAATAGATATCAGTTATTAGTTAGATATTACTCTTACGAGGAATTCGAAGCTCAGCGAGGCAATTAAGATTGGTCAGGTGCATTTTAAATACATAATACTATTATTTATTATGAGATCTTGCACAGTATTCAGTGGGATAGATATACGAACGAATAGCCATTCGCCCGCTGAGGTGTTAATAATTATTTTGCCGTATGCTGTTTAATACCTACCTAACTATTATGTTCATTCACTTCAGGTCATGTGATAAAGACACCATTATCAATACTTAGAAATGGTTTGACGACGGTCTCACTGATTGGTCACTAGAATTGATAATTAGTCACTTACTACAAGAGATAATGTCACCTCACGCTGTTTAATGAAGTAGAAAAAACACTTAAAGTGTGCAAAAATGTGCATGGTTATTGATAATTTACTGAACGCGTGTAATTTTCTTACGGTGTGAGACACGGAATAATGTAAGACCATTCGCTCTGATATATATGTAATTGAATAACAAAAACTGTAATCTTAGTTATTATTGAGATTTGAGATACCTACTAATTTATAGTATTGTACGAATATTACTTTGACACTTTTGGGTCCAAGAACGAAGAAGATTTTCTTACTAAAAATTAGTTCTAGTCAGTGAGAAGATTGCATAGTCGTCGAACTTACGTAGGGAAATTAGGTTAGCTTAGCGTTTGTTTAAAACAATAAAAATATGGGAAAATAGGAACAATAAAACGTTGCAAAGTGTACAACGGCTAAGGCCGACAGTACAGAAATGAAAGGGACTTTTACTTGCGGTCAGCAACAGTGGCTCTTTGATCTGATGCATTACAGCTGCGGCTGCGGCGTATTCCGGCATCGTGCTCCAAGTGCTCTCGAGAACGCACTTGAACCATTACTTCTGCACCGCAGAGATTATAATCGTGTAGTGTACTGATATGTCTGATATCATACG
Source organism: Thaumatotibia leucotreta (assembly GCA_025490895.1). NCBI lineage: Eukaryota > Metazoa > Arthropoda > Insecta > Lepidoptera > Tortricidae > Thaumatotibia > Thaumatotibia leucotreta. The sequence continues at coordinate 366,483 of JALPQI010000094.1, forward strand.
TTCAATTAATGATTAATAGGTGATTTGCTTGAACAAGAGTGATCTATTTTAAACACAAAGCTGAACCGGTTCTCGCTTTCTATATGAAAGCAGGAAAAACTGCAGTTCCCCAATCCGGCTGGAAATGCTTTCACGTAAAGTGATTTACTAATTTAATTTAAATAATGCATCGTTTTGTACTAATAGGATTATACATCTTCTGTTAAATAAGCGAGTACGAAACGAAACACGTTGATGATTATTATACAACACGCTTTCCTTTTGTTAGTAAATTGCATTGTGCTAAGCGTCAAAGTTCACGTTCAAGTACCTAGTCAAAACATTTGATTCGCACGTCCATTGTGAGACCGAAGATTTTTATAACAAAAGAGAGCTGAATTGCAGTCTTATGAGTCTTACGACTGTTGCCATGAGATGCCGTGCATGCGTTTTAATGCAGTTGGATCTTGTGTATTTTTGTCTCCGAATCAATGCCCGATGCCAACACATTTGTGCGGTAATACTTACAGGAAGTTTATTCTGTTTCGCTAAACTTGTAATGCTGAATTACGAGTACGTTCGTTACGATTACTTCAAAAGTACGAACTGGAATTTTATTGTTTTTTTGTAAATAAGTAAGTGCAAGTAATATGCATAAAAACAGAAAAACATTCCTAACAGGTAAAATATGGCTTCTTCACAGAACTTAGCGAATCCGAATAAACTTAACATATTAAAACTATTTCACAACTGGTCACGTGTCAAGCTGTATTCTGTCCGACCTTTGAAGTCCAACCAGGTTGTCAGTAGAAAAAGGAAATTAAAATTTTCTATGAATAATAATTAATAAACTCTTCCCGCGTATTTTTTTTAAGTTGCCTTAAATCACGTGAGTGACTCTTTATAAAAGTTTTTGTTCTATGTAATCATTCAAAATCCCGAATTTGTAGCTTTCGTTTAGTGTTCAACTTTTAATTGTCTTTTAATAATGAGTTCTCCCCAGACAATGACATTGGTAATAATAAATAATAATCGATCCTTATCAAACCCGTATATTGTTTGATATAATTATTAATATAATGTCGGGTCAAGCGTGTATTGGCCAATAATTGGTTTAATTGTAGTATTAGATATGACACTCTAAGGGGCAATAATATCCGTTTGCTTTGGCTATTAATCATTGTTAAACGACAAATGCACGGGCACATTTGGTTGGACCCAGCTGCATTGGTCGCTGCATAATGGCCGTAGCCACTTGGTAAAATGAATGTTCATGTTTCAGTAATGGCAATTTGGTTGATATTTATTTTAGGATCAATTGGGTCGGAAAGGCTCAACTGTTTTCGCCCCAAGAGGTAACAGCAAACGCACGTAACTGGTTATTTATTGACTGTCAATGCGATAAGTTTATCGGAGATCAGTGCAGTTTTGCTGCTGTATACAATTACAACGAAGGCCTCTCTTATCAAACTGACGGTGCACCTCGGTTGAATATGTAATGTACTCGTAATTGACGGTAAATTAGTTACCGAAAAGTTGTGTTGTCGGTGTGTCGGCATAGGAGTAATATGTTTTTTAACACAGATTCATTCGCTTGTTTTATGGTGTTTGTACAATAAAATTATTGTCCGCATAATTATGTATGTATACGTGAAATTTTAAACCATAAAATGGAATATTAAGCCACAGAATGTTAATTCGAATTAGTAAGTCGACACGAGCTCGTGCGACCATACCTACCTACTTTACCTTTCGACGCGCATCGATTTTCGGTTCTGTAATTTGATACGGCTTCAGTGTCCTTACCATGAACTGACTGCTCATAGCAACATTAACGTTTGCGTATTTTACTTTCAGTAACCCTACCATGAGCTTCCGTTAGTAACGTAACGTAGTGGCAGTTAATGGTAGGGTTATGTACAGTAGCCGTACCATGACTTCGCAAGTATCGGTAAGATAAGATTTTAATCGATACGTGAATCAGGCCATCGCGCTCATCGGATTACGTATCGAATAAATCCTTACGTATCCGTTACTTTCCAACTTATGGTACCTAGTTTCCTACGGCTACTGAAGGCCGAGAGTAGGTAATAACTTGTAAAAAACGTCTCGATCGCGTTTACGTTTTCATCGTCAATTTCATACAAATGACCTTCTGTTCATTCCGCTCGTACTCGCGACACTCGCGTATTGGTGCGAGCTAGAGGGATAGACAATCAGATGATTTTATGCAGCGTTTTTGCGACAGTATTTAGAATGGCTATAAAGCCCGATGCGGGAGCAACAGTGACGTCCGCAAGATTGGCATGTCAGTGACGTGTCATCAGATGAATGGGTTGATGATGTGTCCCCTCTCTCATTGTTGTTGTGTCTCCTATTGAGTTTCGCATCTAGATAGAAGGTAATAGGTAAACAAAGTAGTCGAGACTGTTCACGCTGTCAATTAACCCATGGTAAGGACTCAGTAAGTCAATTCAGAAGGCGACCGGCCAGTTTTACCTCATCAACACAACATTCCACGGTGACATATTGCAACCTGGTCATTTTAAATATTTACGGACTGTAAGTGTTATTGGAAAGTTAACGCAATTATCAATAAGATAAGAAGTTGACATTGCGACATAACTGTGTCCATTCTGAAGTAACGTTAAGTTAACAGTTCATACGAATACTGTATAAAATACTGCTGAAAAGAATACAGACGTAGGTGCATAGCAGTAGTATGGCCTTTTTATATGTCTACTACGTTTCTTGTTGGTATTGTAAAATAAACATTTACATCGAGTGATAATAAAACTTCGTAATAGCGCGGCCACTGGTTTTTCATAGTACTAGTTCAAAGGGACGGAAAACGAGGTTGATGAACACTTGACCCAAAATATTGTTGATTTATTCCTAGTTTTGATTCAAGAGATAATTAAATTATGTTTGCTTTTATGCAGTTACAACTACTTCGTTGCATAATACATCATTAAATAAATCACGGCTTGCAATGGCAATGACCGATCATTTACTATAGGTAGATAATTATAATATATTATACTATAGTAATATCAACCACACTACTGCACAGTGCACACAGTGCCGCCTGCATGCACGCCTCACTCATTAGTGTCACTAATAGCACTGCTTTTCTTGAATTCTTTATGAGAACTAGGTAGGTACTAGAAAAAAGATTCTAAATACGAGTAGTTCAACTAAAGTCAGAGTTCGCACAGCCATTTTGGCGTCGGTAATGCCAAAAAACATGATATAATTTGTACCGGTTTTTGTGTAATGTAAAATGATAAGTAACACTTTCAAAAACATGTTACATTAAACAGTGTGCAAAAGATTACAGTGCTTGTTTTGCTTAGAGATACAATCTAGATCCGCATCAGGGTAATATACGGCTGCGGTTATCTTTACGGTTGCCGTATGCCAAGGGTCAGATTCGTTAATTATTATTTCAAAAGCGATATACAATTATTTAGTTTTAAGTAATGAATATTTACACCAACTTAGATTTCTTTACTTATTTTTATTATTCTTATTCACATTTCATTTCTGAAAATAAATAAGAATATTTTAAAACGACAAAACAAAGCTGAATTATAGTATGATGACTGTTGACATGAGATTTTAATGCAATCGGCCTCGGAATGATTTCTATAAGTAGATAAATTTAATAGGTATTCAATTAATTATTTATAAAATTAACCTATTTTATCGATAATCATCTCTTACTAAAATAAGCCTGGATCTTAGCGCTGATTGCAATTGCAGCATACCCACATATCAACAAGCGGTGAAAGTAAATTATACAGTGGCATAATTATTAACATGCTTGTTTGCATGTATTTAGACGCTGTCTTGTACTCAACATGAAGGTCTCCTGTTGCTGTCAATGACTTAAATGACGTCAAACGGACTGGTGACTACACTTGATCAAATTAAAATCGCCTCATAAACTAAAATTGTAATATACCTAGGTTTCATCGTAGCTATCCTTTCAGTGTAATTTGATACAGATATTATGCATTATTCACAATCATAAATTACTCAATAAGATTCCCACGAATGCTACTTATGCAAGTTCATTGATAAGATTTCAAAGAATTAAGTATTGCAAGTTTTTACGACTTCCAGTCAGGTACACCTACCTAGCTACCTACATACCTAATGAGCTATAAGGGCTTAAGAGTCGATTGCAATACATTCTACAACTACATGGTTAAAAGATTTAATGAAACAAAATTTTACGTAAAAAAACGTATTATGTTACGAAGTAAAATTTTGTCTAACAAACTTTGACAGTAAAGAAAAGCGACACATTCAAATTTACTGTGACAATACGTGCCTCCATTTTTTATTTGACGCCTTTTTCGACTGCCAAAGATTGTTGGTAGGATAGGATACTATAGTTTGTTGTACGAGTATTATAAGGTTATAACCTTATAACTTTCATATCGTAATGGAATTGTTGTTTTGATTAACCCCTTAACTACATAGTTTTTTTTTTGCAATTGACCTATAAAATATAAAAATCAATAAATGTACTTAGTAGTGTAAATCTTGGCCTTCCTGATTAGTTAAGAATACTCCGGAAAATCAATTATTTTGCCTTTCGTAGGACAAAAATATAATCCTACTAAGCCAGGCAAGCCATACTATTTTTCGGGTCTCGTTTCGTCCGCTCCTTTATTACATTGTATTGGCATAGATTAGTATGCTGTCGTTAATGTGCACATATGAACAATAGTACATTGTGCATCAAGAGAGGTAAGTACGAAATTACTAACGAGAGTGTTAGAGCTTTTATGAATCGAGTTAGTATTCCGCTTACCGACCGTGATGCATACAATGTTTTTCATCACACTTGCCGACAAAAAATATGTTTTAAGACATAATATTATTAAATGACTTACTGACATTTCTATTACTCCCTAGGGAATTTCACTTTTCTATTACTCCCGCTACGCACGCAAGCAATGGCGCGCTTAGACAGCAATTGTGATGAAAAATAAATTCCTTTATCAATTATATCAGGCTTAGTAACATTCCCTAGAAAGGACGTCAGTATCCGTACCATGAGTTTTCAAGTATCGGTTACGTTAGGTTACTCGATACGTATAGGCAAACCATCGCGCTCGCTCCAATAAATAAGTAAGTGCAAGCGCGATAGGAAGCTTTACGTATCGAGTAAAACCTAATATAACAGATACTTGAAAATTCATAGTACAGCTACAGTTGCAACCTTCACCCCATGGGAGTGCGTTTTTGCACCCAGACGGCGCCTTCCTCTGATAACACCATCGTCTAGACGTCGCCGAACCACTTTCGATCAAAAACGCCGTTTCTCTAACTGATTACTGACATATTTAACTACAAATTATTTGTCGCTTAGTAAAGGTTCCGCCCTGTAAAAGCAAAAGAAACGAAAGCCAAGCATTAAGTTAGCATAATATATGTTTATCACGTTTATCAGAATATCATCAGTTAGAACAAGACTGCTGTTAACCAATCAAATGCTATTTTCATTCATCAAACCATGAATATACATATAAGACATCCAAACAATATCGTACTGAAAATTAAAGTTTAAAAAAGAGCTGGCGACTAATAGTAAAGTTTTTATAACCTTTTAAGAAGCGGAGCCCGGAAGTCTGTTGAGAGGGCTATAATAATAAAACTTTGAAAGTTTTGTTGTCAGCGAGTGGCGAGTGTTATAGTTTTTTTTATTTATTTTGAACGAATATAGCTTTCTGCCCGAAAGGATTGAGTTCAACATAGTTCAAATGAATTATTTTCTTTCGTATCTTTGATAACAGTTGGGTCTTTCTCTACCAATTGGAAAATCGCTGTCCTTGGCACGTTATAGCAAAATTATATGAAATAATTATTAACAAAAACTATTTTTCGTAATATACAACAGTAATGTTTATGGGTAAGTAGGTTTTTTTTCTAAATGTTAACTTATTAATTGTTATATTTTTTCTAACACGCTCAAAAACAATCCCCTGGTACGCCATCAAAATCCCGAATTCAAAATTCGAGCTATACGACAAATTATTGGGCATTTGTTGCAATTTTAAAGGTTTATTATAATATTAAAAAATTGTAATATTAAAGGTTTATTATATGAGGCATATTATTTGTTCATAATTTTTATTTTACTATTTTTAGATTTTATTTTAACATAATTTAAAAACTGTCCCTTAGCTTCAAAGACAGTCCTCGACAACAACGCATAATAGCACTTTGTACGTTGTTTGTAGGGTTGAATCTGCTATGACAAGAAAATCGCAGATTGCACCTTAATGCACCTTATACGTTGTTGTCGTCGCTCTGTAGCGAATTAAAAAAGAATATAATAATATTTGTAAAAATTTACTGGATTTTAGATGTTGCACAGAGCAAAAACAGTATCAACGTCATAAAGCAAAAAGCACTAACCTCTTTTGATTTGAATTAATTGGAAGATAAACTCGGCAGAGGATTATTTGAATTTGCGAATTAGTAGAGAAATGCCCAGTTATTGAATTTAATATTTAGTGGAAGTATCCGTTCTTCCCGTATGATAACGAGGTGTTTTATTCTTGTAATACATATTTCTTTATTTAACAATTAGCGACCCGCCCCGGCTTTGCACGGGTACAATACTGATATAATATAAACCCTTCCTCTTGAATCTTTCTATCTATTAAAAAAAAACGCATCAAAGTCGGTTGCGTAGTTTTAAAGATTTAACTAAGCATACATGGCGATATAGGGACAGATAAAACGACTTTGTCTTATACTATTTAGTGACAAATAAAAAATAATTTCCTTTGAAGTCTATCCTCTTATTTTATTTTTTTATTTATTTATTTTATTTATAAGACACACCAACAAAATACAAGGCTTACAATATTAAAGAAAAAACAATATAGGGTACATGACCGGCCCGTAAAAACGAAAAACCATTTTGTTTTGAGCCCAAGTTGCCGAATTTCTAATTCGAATCGAATATGGCCATTATCGGCAGCTCCAAATACGGGGACAGTCATTTTGACCTATGCAAGCAGCCGACTTCCAAAGGAGCCCTATCTCCCTATGACTGTACTAAAGTCCTAATGTATGTGTGACGTTAGTCTATTGGACGTCCCCATACATAACAGGCAGAGGAATAGTAACTTAAATAGGTACCTACTACAAGAATATTTTAGGTTTTTCCATAAGGAACCTACGGAGTGAGGAGTTGAATTTTACAAATGATCGCGAAATTCATGGTCACATTATTATACTACGTGAGTTAGGCGCTAATATGTATTACATTTTCGTGTAAAAAATGAACTTACTGTAAAAAATGTGGAAATGTGCCAACGGAGAAATTGAAAAATAGAAAATGGGCGAGGAGTTGAGGACCGCTTTAGTTAGCTTAACTTTGCTAATTCTAGCAAGGGCGTACATGTATAGGTCAAGGCAGAGTTACATTTGCATACATTGTGGAAGTTGTTATTATATTAATACCTAAACATCGCCTTACATTATTCAAAACCAATCCAAGTATCCATTTTTTTGTCCGTTTCTGTGAAAGTGACATTTGTGTTTTTCCGGAAAAAACTAAAAACCGGAATAACACGAAATATATATTTTTAATTCCTGTTCAATAGGGGAAAAACATTGTAAACGAGCTGTAAAATAACCCCTTTTAAGGAATAGTCGAATTTCCAGTCGCCCTGTACCCTAGCTGTACCGTTTAGGGGCAGTCACGAAAATTCTTCTTCCGGCGTCTACAAGTTCTAAGAAACTTATAATTTTACTTACTTCTATGGTGCTGTCTTATAGGTATACACTATACACCTTCCTCATTCATCAATTACATCACCCATTCATAGATTAAGTATCTCATTTCAATACCTACTTCAGTTTATTGACGTATCGTTTCAATCAGCAAAAAGCAGCGAAGAAATTTTCCGAAGAAATGTTCACCTACGCGTCGTTCGTGAAAGTGGATCCGCATGTCACAGTAACTTGTTTGAACTATATTTCGCGCCGTCATACATAATCCAGTTCAAGTTTGACCTTGCATTGGTAACAACTTCTTGTTGATTAAGATCGTAGTTACAGTGGTTTGCTAGACGATGCGCTCTGAGGAACACCCTGTTCCAGGTATTGGCTGTTAGCTTCAGCTTACACAACATCTACATAACATGCCGCCGCAGAAATATTGGTTACACAGTTGCAATACTTGGTAACCGAACTTTATGTTTCGGAAAATCGGTAGCAACCAAATGTGACGTTCTGGGTAAAGCGGTCAAAATGCAGAACCAAACATGATGTTGCGTAAATATGTCTTAGGAATCGATCTTTACGATTTCTTATACTATTTACAATCGTTTTAATGTGATAAAATTGTTCTAAGGAGTATCAGTAATTTTAGGTACGAGACACCAATCACATTTTAATCGATCTTATCAAACGACTAAATTCGAGATAACATTTCAAATGTAAAGTTAGGAAATATTCCGACATATTCGTTACTTGATAACGATTTGTTAGCAATTAACAATAATAAAAACATTGTAGCCAAAATATATGAAATGTATTTAAATCTAATTACTGCCTGACCGCGAATGGAACAATATGTTAATGCTGATTATTTAATTGCTATACCTTAATCAATGAAGTTGAAAAAATACTTTGATGCCAATTACTCTTAATTACTAATGATCATTAGATTGATAAACATTAGATCATAGGTCATATCGACGACTCAATACAGATTACAGTCAAAGACAAAATAAGGTGTACCTACACAAAAATGTTCAAGATATGTCCTAGAGCACTCTAATTCTGTGTAATAAGAACGTCGTAACATATTTATGAGCGGATTCTTTCGATACTTCTTTTTGCACATGATTGTACCTGCCCAATTTTTTTTTTACGAATAACTTTTTTATACGAATGATTTTGAAACGTGCCTATTAGTGGTTTTAGTTAGGTACTGGTTCTGCAAAATATTTATTTCCTTGTCAAGGTATTCTTGCGAGTTTTCCCTCCCCGTTATTAGCAGTTACGTTTACGTGTGCTGTCGCTATCTGTCAGAACAGAACAGAATGTGCTTGTTGCGTTCAGATTGATGGACGTGCCGACTTTCTTAAAACGTGGCCTTGCAAGTGTGTGATTTACCATTTAACCGGATAATTCAAAAGTTCATTTGAACGTGCACGAAAATTGCTATTATTTTCTGGTTGACTCAGATATTCGTAATCCAGGGTCTTGTAAGTAACAGCTTAGTGTAAGGTACTTATAAGGCCCTGGATATTGTTTTTCTAAAAAGCTTCATGTTTTTTCGCAATTTACCTATAAAAGTGTTAAAGATTTAATGGACAAAAATAAATAAATAAATAAATAAATATCTTGGGACATCTTACACAAATCAACCTAGTCCCACGGTAAGCTCAATTAAGGCTTGTGTTGTGGGTACCAGGCGACGATATATATAATAGATACATACGTATAGATACTTAGATACATACACGGCCATGACCAAGGAACAAACATTTGTGATAAATAAATACACAAAGAATGCCCTCGCCGGGATTCGAACCCGGAACCTCCAGCTTCGTAGGCAGGGTCACTACCAACTAGGCTACAGAGGCTGACAAAAAAAAACCATTTCTTAGGACACAGTTACATACTTGCCTATATCATGCCACACCGCCCATGACTGCGGTAAAAAATCGTCGACCGGTTAACTGTCACTTTCATTGGTTCCATTTTTTAAACCGTGCAGTGTGTGTATTATCTTCCCCTGTAGGTATTATGTTCTTTGTAATATCATAATAATTATGTATTCGCTAGATGAACGGTGTCAAAATGCCTTCATTTGTAATTTATGATCTGTAAGGCGTTAAAAAAGTAAAACTTTCTTTATATGCCTGTAGCACATGTGACTGAATGTTGCACCCGATCGCGGAATAAGGTGTCCGCTTACCAAAACATCTACCGTCAATCGATATCCTTAGCCATTAGTCCCCCGCGGCGATCCGTCATCCGCAGCAAACATCCCGCTTGCCGGAAATGAAACGCGCTTTCCCAATTTTGAAACGATTTCATTACCCCCGTGAAAATACCGAATCCCATTACATGCCTGTGATTGACACTTTATTAATCCCCAACCCATCGTCCCTCTCGAGTCTCGTTTAGGGCTATTTATTTCCCACATTCGCGTAAGTTGCTAACATTGTTATATTTTTGATCTGCATTAGTCATGCATGAAACTCATGAATAGGGAAATGCTGACCGTTGTAGAGTTTATTTATTAATGAAGGTCAGCGTCTATATTGGCAGGTTTTAAATTAAACATGCGTTTCGTCATTTATGACCACACGTTACTCCGTTACGAGCCGGTGCGCTGCAACGTTTCGAGTCTCGTGCGGTAAATCAACTCAGCGCTGATTGGGTACCGGTGATGGCGTGATGCGCGAAGTTTGCGTACGCGCGTGCCGGCGTGGCGCGAGTGGCGCGACGGTGCTGCCAGCGCGATTGTTTTGGCCGAGAGGTTTTATTCTTATCGCTTATTATGTCGATAGTAGACTCGAGCACAGACGCCTCGAATGCTCAAGCAAACCAGTATACCATGCGCTCTATAGGTACTACTGCTTCGAGGTGCCATTTTATCATGGATTTTTTCAAGAGTAGCGCAATGGGAATACCCTTTTGGCTTAGTCTGACAGTGACGTTGCAGTAGTCGGTACCACAACCACGCCACCGAACGCCCGTCACCAAAGCGAAGGCCGCTCTAAATCTTGATAATTTTATCATGACGACAAAACTGTGATTGCTCATAGCGAGACTTGAATGATGACTCTTTACGATTAACCAAATAAGGCCTGATATGTCATCATAACATGATCAGCTGTTATTTGCCATTAAAAACAATCTTATCTGCTCTTACCTATACCTAATGTCATTGGTCTTTTTATTAAATATGATAAACTTTATCACGCACCTACTCATTAAATACCTAATCAGTAATCACTTTTTCATGTAATCTAGTTAATTAGTATGTCTGTACTGTAAATAGGGCATTTCTTATTGCATTTGACGCTCATATATCAGGGGCAGTTAAAATTAGAGCTCTACAATTTCACGGACTGACTGGAAATACCTTTTGGCTTTTTACATTAATTATTCCGACATTTCTATCTGGGGCACATTGACATGGCTGTTTTCCAAGCGTTTAAATTAAACAATTATTAATAACGGGTACTTTCTCATCAGTAAACCAATCTGTTTGCCATCACTTTCTACATAGATCTTTGTAACTCGCAAGTGCAGAACCATGGTATCTTTGATGTGCTTTCACCATCACAGCGTGAGTAGTTTTACTTAGATAAAGCTTTTCATTCTACCATTAGTTTTGTATCTTATCTTTTGTAGCGGAATATATCCGTAGTAGTAGCGAGCTTTCCATGACCATTATGCCAAGAATACCACCAGCTTCGATGTTTGCTACCCGGTTGTCCCTACTGCTAATGCGGCGAACAAGTCCTGTTGAACCATTTTAACTGTGAACTCTAAATCCGTAGGAGGTTTATGTAACCGAATAGCACTTTTAAACTGGATTATGTTTTATTGGTTTGTTTAGTTAGGACATTGGTCAATGGTCAACTATTCAAGGCTTCGTTAGTCAGGACTTCGCAGGTTGTATGCTTTCGAATTATCGAGGCATGCTCGTCACTCGCCCGAACGACCGTGATCTGACCGTGAAAATCTGCTTACGTCATGGCACATCACACCATCGTCTGACGCAATTGCTTTTAATCGTAGTGCTAGCGCCACACACGCCCCTTTCTTGTTTTTCAGCTGTGCCTTACCTAACTGAAGGCCGATATTTGTATTGCAACAGAAATACGGGTGTATATCATATCAGTATCGATTTTACTTTTAAAATTATTTTGTTTTACTTCAAATATCCCTTGTTACTAAGAACTAACTACACTCTACATTTCTGGCGTCTGAACATGCAGTATTTATATTGTTGTCATTGAATTTTGACTTTGGCAGTTATTGTTTTAACATTTTGACCTGAGCAAAGGGCGCATGTGTCCTCCATGAAGTTAGGAAGTTACTGTTATTTAAAATAGTTAAAATACATTTCAACTATTTAATAAATTCACTTGAGGATAATACGATCATCCTATCTACGTTTATTTATTAAATTCATGTCACATTCCGCTGTCATCTATGTATAAGGAGCTGGCTCTTTTATCTGTTTCGTTTTATTAACAAAAGCCTCGTATAGATAAATTCATATAGCTTTTATGAGCAAATTGGTAGACGTGGACCAGTCTATATTGGGATCACTTATGCGTAGTTGCTACGTTCATCCTATAGGTCAAATTATACCAGGGATGATTCGAAACGGTCAGTAAATGTTTCGTGAATAAAGCTGCAACCAGGACTATAAGAGCAAACTAATAAAATGAATCGTCGCCGGGTACAGACAGAACGGGGCTTCAACAAATAAAGGTGACGCAAACAATGGGGCCCGGCAATAAAAGAAATGATTTATTAAAGTGTCTGCATGATAGCCACGGGACGAACTAGGGAATATTATTACGTTTTATGACATGACAATATTAAAAATTCAAGGCAAATATTTTAAGTGTTATTGGTTTAGTAACAAAAGTAAACCAACTGCCCCTAGCCGTTTCTTTTTAATATTTTATGATCTGATTGACAACAGATTTTTTTAACTTTTAAACAAGAGTATTATGCCTATTTTGATATGCTGCAATGCCCACATGTCATTACCGACTTAACTTTCTATGTAACCGCCTGTGACTATGTATGATTAATATCGACGCCTTGGCTAACTAATACGAAAGTAGACAATACAGCCTAAAAGCAATTAGAATAATAACTCCCTGGCATTAAGCATAAGCTTAGAATAAATTAAGTTAATCGGGTTTTAATAGCGCTCATAATCATATTACATTGAACCGGCTTAAAAATTGCGAATGAAACCCGCGTCCATTTATCACACCAGTTGTATTATCACAGTGTTATCGGGCATTTCCATGGTTTGCAAACCACGCCCTTTTACAAGTATTGTATTTGCTTCACTCTGCATCTAACTTTCTTGTGCAGAAATTCGTACTTTGGTACTTCTTGAGATATGAAACTGCCCCTAAACCTTATCCTAACTTCCTAACTCTTGCATTGTGTTGTTTTCTGGTCGGAGAATAGTACCTATCTCCTATATTCTTTAGTTGTATAAATATAGTGATATAAAAATATCATGAGACAATTTTACATAACATTAAAAAAAGGCTTAAGCGTGTTCCTACACCTAGTTGCGTCCGGTTATTCATTCTGTTTAGCGCATCGGCCACGCATTCTGCCATTTGGTTGAGTCGGCCAATCAACTTTGCAAGGTCAAGTTTCGTTGAAAGCCGTTTTTTAGTACCTCGAGGCTCTTTCGAGATGTTTTATGAGATTTTTAAAATTAACTTTGTCTTGAAAATGACGGGTTCCTGAGATATAAGATGTTATAGCTTTGAGATCTAAGTATTCCGCAACGATTCGATGTCGTAAATTCATTATCATAAATATTCATATGGTATGTTTTTAGCTACTTTCATTGCAAATAGTTGATACATATTGTAGTTAATGATCGCGACTCTCGACTGATTTGACATAGCAACACATAGTTTTATCGATGGTTAAAATTACAGTAACCTAATCTATCCAGTGGGAAGAGGTACCGCCCCAAAATCGGCCCACGTTATCACGCGATGGGCGTGCCATAGCAGCATGACTTCACTAAAAGTTTATGACAGCTTGTCACGTATGACACCCAAAAAATGGGCCAGGATTAAAGAAAAAGGGTTCAAAGGAGCATTGAACATTTTACTGTTTTGGAATGGAACCCTACTGGAAGCATGCATTGGACTGTTATGAGCATTGGACATCGAGCATGACAGAATACATTTGTACTTGTAGCTATGTGCAGGCTTATTCCGCGCGAATGCACCTGTTAGGGCAGTGAATCGAATCGTATGTTCGGTGTAGGACGCTTAAAAAACACGTGTGAGGTTCCCCGCCCTTTTATTTGCAGGAGCTTATGCATGTGTTTAGGTATACAGAGATAGTAGCGATTTATAAGAGTTCAATAAGTATTAAGGTTACGAAATTATTCTTACCTAAGACACCTACATAGATTTCTGTATGTATTCGGGCCTTTATGCAGATGTGCCTAGTTTCACAATGGGACTGCAATAATAGCGTGGAATATCTTTTAATTTAGACCAGAAATCCTGGAAATTTCAAGCAACAATATCACTTCAACTTACTAGATGGACGCAACGACCCAAAGTGTGTTTAGCCTCACAAAAGCATGCCAGTTCTCTCGGTCCTGAACATTTTCATACATCAGCAGCAGCTTCCGCAGGTCCGATTCGACCAGATCTTTCCAACCGATATTTTACGGCCGACAGGGCAACGGCCAGTCAGGTCACCCAAGTATGCTTTCTTTGCCTGACGATCGTCCTCCATTCGCTCGAGGTGGCTTCGAGGAGTTGTTCGAAGGGAATATTATTATATCAATTTAGTGATATTGATATTTGTAGGTATAACGAGATCTGACCCAAAGTTCTCTATCTTTACAGGTGTATTAGGTGATGTGAAGAAAGAATTTGCCATTGGCGATGACCAGGCCGGCCTGCTACAGACTGTGTTCGTGGTCGCGTACATGGTCTTCGCGCCGATCTTCGGTTATCTCGGGGACCGGTATTCGAGGCGATGGATCATGGCGGGTGGAGTCGCGTTATGGAGTCTCACCACCTTCGTGGGGTCGTTCTTCACGGTAAACTATTTGATTGAAATAAACTCGGAATATGTAAATATAAATTATATGTAATCGGAATACTACTGACCGATTCCTTTTGATGGTATGCCAATAAAAAGACAATGTATGTATTTAATTACACGTCAAAACTACAGAAGTAATTGGATGTGGTACGCCAGAGTTACCGCAAAGTGGTTGTACGAGTATTTACCGGTAGTACTGGAAATTATTGTATGAACTATAATGTAGCTACGAATAATTTTATTGTGGCGGATTATACCACTAGCGAGATTTAGATACACAATGTTAGTAATTTCTAAATCCATTTTTTACCATAAGCTTATGCCGTGTAGAAATGTGGTTCGTCATTATCATCACTATCATCAGCATTTTCAGTCCACTTGTTCGACATAGGCCTCTCCATATAGGTTGTTTGTTACCTATATGTAGTGCGTCCGTTGATTGACGATCGCAGTTCCACTATGATGACGTTGCCTATCATCAATCTTCAATAACCGAATGGTCAGTGATACTTCAATCCCTTAGTCGACTCTTACGACACCAACGGGAAGTTTGGGTGGTCACAAAGTTTTCTTACTACCGGCACCACGCGGTTTTTATTATGCTCTGTATGATTCGTCTATGAACTCGGAACTAAACTATTTCCAGAGTTTCGGCATGTTCGCGTTCTTCCGCGGCCTGGTCGGAATCGGAGAGGCGTCCTATTCCACGATCGCGCCTACCATCATCAGCGATCTGTTCGTCGGCAACGTGCGGTCCAAGATGCTCGCCTTCTTCTACTTCGCCATACCAGTCGGCAGGTAAACAACCTTGTTACTATGAATATTATATTAAACAAATAACCTTTCAGCACCGAGCACGGGTGTTGAAACTTTGAAAGGTTAATGAGGATTAACTGTAAACAAATATCTACAGCTACAGTTTAGTGAAGCTACAAGTTTCTTCCTAAATTAAGCAATAGTTTTGTAAACACTACACATAAGATGAGGGAACTGGAGCCGAGGGGACGTGGAATGAGTTTAACGTAGTACGAACATAACACAGCAAACAAATGTCGTGAGTGGTAGAATAAAAAGCCGTCTGCATTATGAGAAGCCGTCTTTTATGCTATTTGTGTACCATCCATAACAATTACGCAAGTTGATAGATACTTTGTAGGTACACCCTTTTGCAAGCTATGATTATGTAGTTCCAAAAAACCATTGCCAATCGTCTTGTTGGCAGATGAATTAAACTGAATCCCGGGCAGATATCGGTTCAGAATTTTCATGTAGGTGTATAAAAATATCCGTTGCTACGTGAGATCTATTTTTATTTCTTTATGTTATCTTCCGTTTGGCGATGTTTGCTGTGCCCTTGCCGTTGTCGTACGACGATAAGGGCGGACATTCGCCAAAGTATGCCAAGTGGAGATAGCATCGGAAGATCCAGGCGATTGCCGCTCTCGCTTTAGACGTGGCCTGTATGTCGATAAGAGTGATAGTATCGTGAGCGCTTCACTTGATCTCAATTAGCGTAGTTTGATAAAGGTTCCGATAGCTAATGTTATTATTCTAATAGAGTATTGCTGTTTATTTTGTAGTATTTATCGTAAAGCTGTGTAAAAATGAAATAAGTAATTAGGTAGATTTTAATGACAACTAACCAAATAAAAAACCATTTTTGGTCATGGTCACATTTCCGTTATATAGAAAATTGCATCACATGAACAGATATAGCCATCATAAGGACTTTTTCTATTATATTAAGTAAGGTACACCCGCTCTCACTTAAGTCTTCTCTGCTTTTTTTTAAATATATCATTATATCGTTTTGTTCTGCCTTATAACCCTTTATCAAACAACATCCCCATCTGAAACAACATCCATAAATAAACACACGAATCAGTGAGGCTAAAATTAAAGTCCATATCAGAGGGACGTTGACTTATTAGTAGGAAGAATTATGAAGTTTATCATGGTGTATTCTTAGAGTTAGTGTACAAGGGAAGCACCAAGAACATCGAAACTCTTATCTCTGTCACTCCAAGTTCGCCTTTCATTAGAGAGACATCGATATAACTTTGAATTTTCGTGGTAGACTTTCAGTTCTCCTTTGTAGTTGTTCCCTCATGTCTGAGGATCGTGACCATTACCTATTGCTCTCCATAAAACGCGACTCTTTGAGAGTTCCACCGCCTGGTAGAGTTAGCAGCCCTCTTGCTTCTCCTCTAGGCAGTGCTTAGGTTAGCACATTATATAGCCGAAGAAACCTAAGACGGTGTTTCTATGCGATTTTGTTACGCGTTTTTTTGTTCATTACCGTCACCATTTTACTTACCGTTTTATAAAAGCAAACGAGACTATTATGCCAGAATAGCAGACAAACATGCGTCTGCTACAAGATAATCGAAAATGACTCCACTATTTATACGCAGTTCGTCAATAATTTGGGAATGCTAATGACTTGATTGTTGCGACTGAATAATCGCATAGAACTATCCAAGAGTACTTTGCTGACCAGATAATCACACACACAGTGTTACACTGCATTTATAAACACAGATTCTACGTTTTCGGAGTTTTTTTAGTTTTACATTTGTTTTCCTATTCCAGCGGCCTAGGATACATAGTGGGCTCCGTGGCCGGCGCGGCGGCGCACAACTGGCGCTGGGGTCTCCGCGTGACGCCGTTCCTGGGCGCCGTGGCCGTGGCGCTCATCGCGTGGGTCATGTCCGACCCGGAGCGCGGCCAGGCAGAGGACAGCCACATCAAACCCACGTCCTATAGGGCTGATATACGCTCTCTTATCAGGAAGTGAGTATAACATTGGATACCATGCGTAGCCAAGGTGACGCCGTTCCTGGGCGCCGTGGCCGTGGCGCTCATCGCGTGGGTCATGTCCGACCCGGAGCGCGGCCAGGCAGAGGACAGCCACATCAAACCCACGTCCAAAGGGCTGATATACGCTCTCTTATCAGGAAGTGAGTACAACATTGGATACCATGCGTAGCCAAGGTGACGCCGTTCCTGGGCGCCGTGGCCGTGGCGCTCATCGCGTGGGTCATGTCCGACCCGGAGCGCGGCCAGGCAGAGGACAGCCACATCAAACCCACGTCCAAAGGGCTGATATACGCTCTCTTATCAGGAAGTGAGTACAACATTGGATACCATGCGTAGCCAAGGTGACGCCGTTCCTGGGCGCCGTGGCCGTGGCGCTCATCGCGTGGGTCATGTCCGACCCGGAGCGCGGCCAGGCTGAGGACAGCCACATCAAACCCACGTCCTATAGGGCTGATATACGCTCTCTTATCAGGAAGTGAGTACAACATTGGATACCATGCGTAGCCAAAGTGACGCCGTTCCTGGGCGCCGTGGCCGTGGCGCTCATCGCATGGGTCATGTCCGACCCGGAGCGCGGCCAGGCAGAGGACAGCCACATCAAACCCACGTCCTATAGGGCCGATATACGCTCTCTTATCAGGAAGTGAGTATAACATTGGATACCATGCGTAGCCAAGGTGACGCCGTTCCTGGGCGCCGTGGCCGTGGCGCTCATCGCGTGGGTCATGTCCGACCCGGAGCGCGGCCAGGCAGAGGACAGCCACATCAAACCCACGTCCAAAGGGCTGATATACGCTCTCTTATCAGGAAGTGAGTACAACATTGGATACCATGCGTAGCCAAGGTGACGCCGTTCCTGGGCGCCGTGGCCGTAGCGCTTATCGCGTGGGTCATGTCCGACCCGGAGCGCGGCCAGGCAGAGGACAGCCACATCAAACCCACGTCCTATAGGGCTGATATACGCTCTCTTATCAGGAAGTGAGTATAACATTGAATACCATGTGTAGCCAAGATGCCAATCGTGACCGAAACGCTATTGCGTCTTTGAGGCACTACTGCGTGCTTGAGACACTTTGACAGAGAGAAAAAACTACGAAACGCTTGAGCGTTAGCGATTGGCAACGTGTCTACGCACTCTGAAGTTTTAATTAGCAATTTCACACATGTAATTCTTACATTAAGAAAGCAGCTTTCAGGTACCGATACAGGTATTTCGTATGTCTAATATGTATCGCTCTCACCAATATACCAGTACAAGCTAAAAGAAAAGCATAGATACGAAGTAAAACCAGGTAGGCAGTAGGCACTAACGTTATGGCTTCGTGAAACTCGCGGAAGGATACTACTAAGAAACACCGACAACACGGCCAATATTGAACGTACCTAATCGTTTAGCTAATTCCGCGTCTATTTTTAGTGGATGAGTATTTATAGCTCCTGATTTGTATAAAATCAATAATAATATTTTTATATTGCATTATTAATGTAGAACTGGTTCGTGACGTTCGTTATCGTATAAGGCAAGTTATGCAAAACATGGTTGCATTAATCATAGTCAACATATATCTTAAGATGTATGATGATAAAGAAACTTTTGTTGCTAATTATTGCAGATCAATGAATTTGAGTCAGCTTACTCATCACATGTTTTTTTCTTAAACGATTGTGATTCATTGTTAACATTTCCAAATAAGTTACAGTGCGTTTTCTAAACGATAACGAATCATAAGATAAGACTAGCGTAGAAGAAACAATCTTGACAATTATATCTGTAGACTTATACATTTTATTCTTAAAAGTATCACATGGTTTTTGACTGAAAAAATCTCGGTAAAAGATCCGTCTTACACCTACGCTGAGACAGTCACTCGATGAAGCAAACTTATACGAATATAATGTTAATAAGAAGCTCAATCCTGAGC
Source organism: Thaumatotibia leucotreta (assembly GCA_025490895.1). Lineage (NCBI taxonomy): Eukaryota > Metazoa > Arthropoda > Insecta > Lepidoptera > Tortricidae > Thaumatotibia > Thaumatotibia leucotreta. Next base: position 386,048 of record JALPQI010000094.1, read on the forward strand.
TGACGTAAGCGACATTCCGCTATGTAAACGTAGGCGGCTGGCCAAAAAGTGCAGTTATCTTTCGACAATTGGTATCGTTCTTGCGATAATATTAAATTTATGTAAATTAGCGCAAAATAGAAACTTGCCTCTACCCTCTGTACTTTAACTACAATAGTATGTACGAGTACCTACTCAAGATTGTTTAATACGGTAAATTAATTGATTCGTTTTAATTAATTATGAAAATCGATTTAAATAAATCTATAACCCATCTATAAGGCCATAAATAAAAAAATGGCAATAAACATGTATAAGTGTTACGCTTGATTAATAATTAGTGTATTTCTAGATTAGAAATGCCCTTATAAAGTGTCGATACTCAGGCTGAGTTATGCGGTTAACAGATAATTTATGAAGTTGAAAGAGTGTTTAACCATAGTTAATACCTTCAAACTAAACCGTAGGTAATCAACACGTTCTATTCGTCTATGTCCAGAGGGTAGAAACACGGTGTTTGTGTAGATACGATGCCCAGAGTAGGTATACCTACCTACTATATGTAACAAACGTGTGTGACGTTTAGTATAACGAACGACAGGAATACGTAGGTGAACGGCCCGACAAATTAATTAAACCACTTTGTTCTTCACAATGACAATACAATTAAGTACTTATTAGGTATTTTCAATTTCCATTTCGCATCATTCAAATTCGTCTTTAAAATGAGATGGCCAGTCCTTTAGACTCTATAAATATTTAGGTATTAATGATACTAACGGTTTGCCAAACGTTTTGTCTTTCTCAAGCTCAACGATTGCTATGGGCTACTCACGTTGGTATTTTTAGCGAGCTCTATCTACAGTTGGCCTACAGCGACCTTCGAAGTTCGCAAATTTCGAGGATTTGTCTCTGTCACACCAAGGAAGGCGTCATTAGAGTGACAGAGACAAATCCCCGAAATTTTCGAACTGCGGAGTTCACGGTAGGGCCGCAGGAGGGCTACTGCGAACCTCAGTCGACGTGTTGTGTCCCTATCCCACTTACGCCTGAATTTGCAGTTGCAAAAGTGACAACAATATCGTCAGTTGACAAGCAAAAGTCACTAAGTAACAAATACCTACTTGAAATAGAGATCGTATCTCAGTTCTGATTTAATACTGACATAAGAGGTTGCTAAGAGTAGTGACCGTTTTTATAGTGAGTTTTGCTTGTCAGCCGACGATATCGTGTTTCGTGGTCGTCAGTTTCAAAACCGCTTTATACTCTGTTTGGTTTGATGTTTAAAAAAAGGTAAACAATCTTGCAGTATCTTTTTATTGAAAACTACGAGTAGAAAATAAGTTTTAGCAAATATACATAATATAACAAGGAAATACAGTGATTTACATTGTTTTTGAATCATTAAATACCTAGTTTGGATATTTATATGCATTTTTCAACTGTCGAAGATTTTAAAGAACCAACAAAGGACACGAGTGTATATCTGCAAAACTGGAAATTTTAATTTGATGTAATCACTATTGTCTAAACCAGTGTGTAAATGCCATACGATAAATAAATAACTGCAAGAGTGATTGTTACCTTTTTTAAACACCAAACAAACCAAACAGAGTATAAACGTTCGCCATTCCACTTCCAGCCCGTCGTTCATGCTGTCAACCCTCGCGTTTACATGCGTCGCGTTCGTGACGGGAGCGCTCGCGTGGTGGGGCCCGCAGTTCATCTTCCTCGGACTTACTCTGCAGCCCAACATGGACATAACACTAGAGAGGTGAGAATTAGATTGGGTTTTGAGTAGGTTAGTTCGGATGGAATGATAGAAGTGGTGCGAGATTTTAACTGGTACATATTGAATTTTACTAGTCAACCTGGATTGGGTTAGTTATAGAAAAGGATATAGTGAAAAAGGAGCCTATTCACAGAATTTTAGCAAATGAAAATCTTCATGCATAAAGCCAAGAAACATGTTAGATGGAGGTACTTACCATATTTTCAAACGAAAGGCGTGATTGTAATTGTGTGTGGTTAAATAGGTGAATAATTCAATGTGAATTAGTAGTAAATAATTTAGGTACCATATAGGGATTAGATATTCTACTTAATTCGATACAGTCAAGAGCATAAATATACAATTATTATTCAGTTCCTTATTTCAATGGCATATTAATGTGAATTGTATATTTATGCTCCTGACCTGTACCTCCTTTATTAACTAAGAGGAGAAATTCGATAAAAGGAAAAGTCATTTTTGAAACCCACGAATCCTCGCTATATTCGCATTGTAGGTACTTATTTAATTAAATTAGTTATTATACGAAATGAAAAGGTTTGTCATTTCTGTTATAACATTGCCAGAGAACTTTACCAGGATGGCAATATGCCCAACTACATCGAATACATATATCAAAAGAACGTTTCGTTTGACGTTTCAATCGAATGACTGTGCTATAGTTTGGCAAGGATTTGTCTCCTTCATGCATATTCAGAGAGAATCATACTGGTTTTTTGATGCTAATATTGCCACTCCAAAAAGAGGGATTGATCTACTTTTTCTGGTTACTTCTAACTGGCAAACTGGTATGCCCGAATATAATTTGGAACCGACTTCAAAAAAAGAAGGAGGTTCTCAATTCGACCGTAGATATATTTTTTTAATGTTTGTTTAAAAACTAAAAACTTCTAATTGGGTGACCGATTTTGATGATTCTTTTTTTATTTGAAAGTTGATACTCACCGATTGGTCCCATTTTAATTTGGTCCAGTTCTGACAATGGCATCCACGTGATAACTATATAAGTCACAAATGCACGACAAATGGACAAATATCTCAATATCACGCCAACCGATTTCGATAATTATTTTTTTAACCGACTTTTTTTAATAAACCGTGATGATGGGATCTCGGAGAAACCGGTTGAAGTCGGTATCTTAAAAATTTCTAATTTGGTGACTATGTGTCGAAGACAAAATAAGGGGTATACAAAAACGTTCAAAAATATGTCCCAGTGCACTCTAATTCTGTGTAATAAGAACGTCGTAACATATTTATGAACGGATTCTTTCGATACTTATTTTTGCACTTGACTGTACCGTTGAAAATTATTAATAAGAACCCCAGAAGTGGCAAACCTTTTCAACAACTCTAAACCGTACGACAGCGTGTCGTACAAGTTCGGGCTAGTGGGCATGTTCGCGGGCGCGCTGGGCGTGCCGCTGGGCTCGGCGCTGGCGCAGCGCCTGCGAGCCTCCTGCGACGACTCCGACCCGCTCATCTGCGGCTTCGCGCTGCTCGCCTCCTCCCCTCTCGTGTTTCTCGCGCTGGTGTGCGTGAGCGCACATGAGGCGTTGACCTACCTGCTCATGTTCTTGGGCATGATCACGCTGAATCTGACGTGGTCCATCGTGGCCGATATTATACTGGTGAGCGTTTTCTGACTTTACTCGTGGTTCTGCTACAGTTACTACTGTTTTAGGTCCTTATTTGCCTATCTAAATTCGATCGCCGACGGTGAACGGTGGTCGATTTTATAATGCTGTTTGCATTATAAAATACACTGATAATGATATCGTATATCCAAATTGATCCTATTTGTTGCATGTTTAAAATTGAAATCAAAACATTGATGTGACAAGCAGCAGTCGATTTACCTTCTAAAGCCATATAGAGATAGGCACATTGATTTTCAAGTCTATTGTCTGCTATTAGGATTCAAATTTGAAATGCACTTTTCTTTGTCGCATGCATTACAGGGTTAATAAAATAAAAGCCGTTATTTTAGTGTATTCAAGTCTTTTTTTAAGCCTGGAAGCATGAAATATTGAAAGTAACTGTGGCAGAAAAACCACGATACTTGCATAAGCATGCGGGCGCTAGGCTTCGTATGGTGCAAGCATTTAAAGCAGAAATCGTCCACTGGCCCGTGTCAAGAAAAATATTCCAATGAAATATACTCGTCTTATTTCATGACCCACCGTCATCCATGCGCTGTTTACAGAGAATGCCGCTTATAATTAATTACTATAATTTTATTTTATATATAAGATCGTATATTATATCACCACATTGTGACTAAAGCATAAATATGACTATGTATTATAATTTATTAATAAATTATGGTGGCATGTACGCTATCGACTATAAAATTTAAAATGTTATATTACAGGGCTTTTGAATAATGCATTTCCTAAGATATTAATTAATCACCGTTTTCAAATACATTTTATTCAAAAGCCGCGTTTTATTAAATATATTATATTATATATTAAATACTTAGTACATTATTTTTGCAACTTATCTTATTGGCGGGTTTACGGATACACTGCAATCATTTGTATAAAGATTTACTCCCTTATTCATACACGTCTCCTAATTTAGCAAGCCGCTAAGTATTGTTTGTCCCTTTCAGTATTATCGATATGTCTATAAGATCGAAAGGGCAACGACACAAACAATACTTAGCGGCTTGTTAAATCAAAGGACGATTAAGAATATCGGGGATAGATATCACAGAAACATTCAAAATAGTCAGTCTAACTATTATTTATTCCAGGGTCGCGTTTTATAAAGTTACAATTTACAATTTCGCTATTTGCCTCTCTAACGCATACACATATTGGCTAGAAAGAGAGGCAAACAGCGAAATTGTAAATTGTAACTTTATAAAACGCGACCCAGTAAGCATTTTTGGATCGTCAGACACAATAGCAAGGGAAAAAAAACTATCATTTTACCATACCAAATTCAAATAGCAAAGTCCGTACGCAGTTTCAAAAATAATGTAATCACCAGGTTTATGATGGTCCCGTTTTATCTATTTATCGTGCTACGCATCACTTTCGCCCTTGCATACTTGTTAGAACGTGACAGCAACGCCGACAAACGATTAGAGCTAGTTCGCACGCGGCCGTTAAAAAAACGTTCAAATGAAACAAATGCAAAACCTTACATTCATTCACACGATGGCGGTTTTATACCGCGCCGCTTTTTTATCGAGCACTGTTTGATTTTCGACGTTGGGCGTTGGACGTTAAATCGAATTGAGCATAATGGGCCGCCAACGTCAGGTTATAACGCGACGCTTTTTAAGCGTTCGTGCGAACTATCTCTTAGACGCGGTACCATCATAAGACTACAGGGCTAAAGCCACTGCATGTGTTGACCGCGCCGTATTGCACGAAGGGTGTCGCTAATCTTCGGCGGCATCACGATGACGTCGGGGCTGCTGGGAGTGCCGCTGGGCGCGTGGCTGGGCGCCGCGCTGGTGAAGCGCTACCCGCGATCGCACGCCGTCATCTGCGGCGTCGGTCTACTCGTCTCCGCGCCCGCCATGACGCTCGGCCTTGTACTCTGCGAGCATTACTTCTACGGACCCTTCGTCGCCATGTTTGTCGGCGAGGTCTTCTTGAATCTCAACTGGGCAATAGTGGCCGATATGTCGCTGGTAAGCTTGGCTTGAGCGGATGCCATACCGTGCGGTGACGGTGTCTGAGCGAGACAGTGTGACATGGCGTCCCAAAAGTACGGGACATGAAGGGAAAGTATCTTAAATAGCGTGGAATATTTTGCTGAAATAAGTCTTTATGTTACTTTTAAAAGATAGCAATTCTGCATTGACAGATTTTATAAAAATTACTTACCTCGTTTGGGAATCGAAGGCACTCAAATATGAAAACATAAAAAACCTGTTTTTATGCTGTGAATCGAGACTATGCACCTAAAGAAATCATTTGTATAAATATAAAGTAACATAGTATCTCAGAAGAAACAAATACGGTAAAATTACTGAATGTCATAACTTGAAAATTGTTCATGCCTCTAAAAATAGCTACTTGTCATAGGTACTACTTCTATTAATGCAGTATGACTCCCTATTAAAATAAGATAAAGTTTATTTTCACCAAAACAGTCTATCAATAATTTTTTTGAGTATTTTCCCTTTGCGTCCCATAGTCCCGGTATACACACACGCGTAGCGCTGGCTCGCTCGCACGCCGTCGCCGCATGCGAATTCGCATCAGTGCGACATCTGTGCGACATTTGGACGAGAGCGATGCCTGGGTGCGATCGAAATGCCAATCGTGCATCGAAGTAAAAAAAATGTTAGAAATGATTCAATTTAATTGTTCCATCTGTCATTTCTATGCATTTTTCACGATTTGATATACGATTAGCATCTTGGGTAAGCCTACCGTTTCACTAATTTGACATTTGTCCCCTGACAACAGGGATGTAGATTAGATACACATTGTTTTTTTATAGATTACCCCAGGGGTTCCTAAATTTGGTCTAGAATTTGTGCAAAACATTAGCAATGTTGATAATGATTATGAATGATTTTAATATAATTTCTTCCTTTTCTAAACGGATTCTATGAAAATTGGCTTGTCAAGTTACTTTAAAAATAAAATTTAAAAAAAAAACATTTTTCATGAAACGATTTTGATTTGTGTTTTTAAACTTTTTAAGTACCACATTATTTTTGTTAACATTTTTCTTACTGACTAGTAACGTTGAATTATGGTCCCTGGAGTCTGTCCCATAAAAAATGTAATTGGTGCTACATGTCAGAGACATCTTGATGGGGCGAGTCGGGTAACAATTGCCAAATTGGTGAAATAAAGGCTAGATTGAAATGGATGCTTATTACTTTTGGTTTTTATGAATTCGTAGTATTTTGTAGTTGGGATCGTGGTAATTGGGTGCATGACGTAAATGTATTTAGTGTATTCGGTTTCGATATTTTATGTGTAATTTAGTATTTTTGCTTTGGGTTGCATGCATAAAACTGAATTCAGTCACTCATTAAAAGCCGTACCGGCCCACTGTTGCCCGGTTGTGATCTACTAGAACTAGTCTTATTGTTAGATAGAGATCGTTCAGAATGTTATATTCATTGGAATATTTTTCTCATGGCATACGACAGGCCTGAGTGGACTGATTTCATTTTATTTGAAAATAGTGACATCTGTTGACAAATGCCCGTACTACATATGTAGCTGGCATACGTTTTGCATGTTTGACATTCGTAATGTTGACTAAGTATCACAGATGGCGCTGATATCAAAATATATTAATTAAAATTCGAGACATTATGCAAATGCATAGTCATCAAAACTTCATTATAAGCAAATTTAATGCATGACCTATGAGCAAGTTATATTATGTAGATGTCGGGGGAATACTAGTTGCTCTCGTTTTTTGTTAAATACATGTATTTTGCTTTTACTGAAGAAAAAACTTGATCTTTATGCTATTTTTCAGTATGTCGTGGTGCCTCCACGGCGGTCTACTGCAGAGGCTTTCCAGATTCTGATATCGCACATGTTCGGGGACGCGGGTAGTCCTTATTTAGTTGGAGTGGTAAGTTTTTCGACATAATCTATACACAGTTTACAACAAAATTAATTTATTAAGAATTGTATATTATTAAGAAGATCTGTTTTTAGACATTATTTGTCAATTTTTTGTTTTTCGAAAAACTAAACTATGGGAGAGTAGTTAGATTAGTAGTTAAATAGTTTATTACCTTTGAAAATATGTCCGTGATAAATCGCACGAATGGAACTTATGTACCTATGACTTTTTTCAGATATCGGAATCATTGAAAAAATCGTTAAGCATAATTCCACATGGCGAAACACCGAGTCACAGCGTCCAGTTCAGAGCGTTACAGTACGCGCTCTTTGTGACATGTTTTGTGGAAGTCATTGGAGGCGTATTCTTCTTGCTGACGTCCGTTTACATCGTCAGGGACAAGTTAAAGGTCGACCGAGCGATCGCTGGTAAGTCAAAAATGTATAAACCTTTTTTCAAGTAGTTTGCAATCTGTAAACATAGTTAACAATTAAGCTTTTATTATGAAATTTATTTTTATATGTTGCGTTCATTTACGTTTGTTTCCATTATTTAATAATTTGTGGTGTTGATTTGAATAGTTTTTTTTAGTTGGCTTTGTTGTATTTTTCTTCATTTTAAGTTCGTATTTGAAATAGCCTAGTCGCATCGAGACAAAACAATATTTGATTTAAGTAATTGTTAACTTTTATTTTCTTGTTACTTTTTTATTTAGATGTTATGAATCTATCTTTCACATTGTTTCAGTTGCTTCAAAAATAGTTTAGTGTAGTGGTGAGTTAATTAACTCATTAAACTGCTTTATGTGCACGGGTTCCGCTAAGTTATGTCTCTTTGTGACTATACCTTTAATATAATATCTGTACTTGCCTATTATAAATATTATGTATAATACATAAAATAATATATTTCATACATAGACAGAGAAATGAGACATACAGAGTAGGTAGTACAGTCCACTTACTACAATATAATATATTGTATAATTTTATATATCGCCGGACGCCATAAGAAATTTCCGCTATGAAAATAGTGGTTATGTTTTCTACTACCTACTTCACGCGTCTTGATATTCCTTCGTCTATGCTTTTCTGTAATGTTTCAAACTAAAACTGGGTTGGCTTCGTCCACAGCACTTCTTATCAAGTTGTTGCAATTTGTAATGAAGTACATATTGATATTCGTATTTTATTTTTGCAGAAGCAGAAGCCCAAAGTGCGGAGCCCTCACATAGCAACGCCCAAGAACATGCGGCAGGCGAATAGATAAATTACAAAGTGTCCTTAAGAACATTGATTTAGATCTGTGAGTGTACACGTACTGATTGTGAGTCGTGAAATTACTCACCACGGGCGCTTGAAATCAAAACTTGATTGCGCCGTTGTTAAGACTGATTTGTTTGGTATTTTGTGTAGGCAAAGTACGGAGGCGTGACTAGTGTGAGATATTGTAATGTATAATTATGTAGGTTCTTAATAGGCATCACAAGATTAACTCTAGACAATGATCTTTATAATGCGCATTTTAATCATGCAAGTTGCAAGAAAGGGACTATATTTGAATGAGATAGGTACTAGAATCAGTTATTGTAGGTATTGAATTAAATGTATTGATTCGTAAGTGTGAGATAAGATAACATACAATTGTTGCCGTTGGTACATGATTACCTCATTTGTTACTCTTTTTAATTTAATAATAGTTTGATTATTCCATATTGCCAATGTTAAAATTGCAATAATTATGTTCCTTATTTATTAGATAACTTATTTGAATTATAATGACACAATTATTAATTTCCTATTTTGTGTCCAGTCAAGCAGTTTTAACACGAATAATATTTTGTACCCAAGTACTTATTTATTTATTGTTTTTGCAATTTTTTATCTGGCTAAGTAAGAGTGGTTATAATTTTTCATTCAAAGGCCGTAAGAACTAACTAGGGAAAGGTTAAACTGTATTGAATGGCAAGACTGAAATGTATTGAATTAATTTATCGTAATGTCGAAATTATGAATTACGTAATCCTGAAATTGTTTATGTAAATATCGTAAAATTACGGAATGAAGAAAATAAAAATAATTTATTTTTTATAATCGTATTTTAATTGGATAAAGCGGAAAATTAACGTTACCGTAAAATGATGTGATTAAGACTCTTATCACATGTGTCTCAGTCACTTAATTTTAAGGCAATTACTAATTATTTTAACATGTAACATGATAATAAAATGGCACAATGTCGGTGGTTTAAAGGCGGAATCAATTCGCCGTCATTTACTTATTAAAATCAATCAAATTATAATTATGCTTAATAAAGTAATCATTATGATGCTTGAGATATATTCGGGTCTTAGAATCTGTAATAAAAGCAGGAAATTACAAATAAATCTTGAATGGGCAAACAAAAAAACTCGCAGAGCAATTAAGAATAAAAAAAGAACTGAATTTCTTTTAGAGCATCACAATGAATACTTTGCAGTTAAACATAGGTCAAACATCAACATTTAAAACATTTAAACAACAACAACAGTGTTGCTTGTTATTGATACACAAAGCACACAAATCAATAATTACCACATCAATTGGATAAGATTCAATCATAACAAATATAAAAACAAATTAGGGCCCTAGCAATCGTCTAGAAATTTCACGATTGAAGTAAATTAGCTGGTAAGGCCTTTAATGGTTTAAGAATGGTCTTCATAAACATTTCAAAACCATAAATCACCAAGGCCCCGTTTCAATACAACAAGTAATTATAACATTTCCAAATAATTACGCTTAAAACAGTAATTCACAATGAGGTAGACACATCACATAAATCATACTGGAAATAAGAGAGCATTTAAAATAGGCTAAACTTACATGCTATCAGATATTTCCGAGGTTTATGGGCTGCTCAAACTATTAGCTGAACTTGTGTCTTCATCCATTGAGACAGCTATCCTCATTTTCTTAGGTATTGGTTCACAGGAACTGCTGAAACTGTCGCTCAGACCACGTTTTCCTTTAGCCACTAGTCTAATAACCGTTACGTTGTCGGCATTGCTGTTGTTCTCTTCATCGGAGTTCATTGATGACACTGAGAGCTGACTGAATTGTTTTACTTGAATAGTCTGGATCAGTAGCCTATCAACTCTATTTATTACATCCACATCCTGTGAACAAATATGGAACAAATTAGTCAGGTCAAGCCTTAAAAGGAAATGGGAGGTATGAGGTTTTAGAAAAATAGCTATTTGAACACTTGTATTGCTGTCCCGAAACACCTAAGAAATTGGCGAAAACATAGTTTCTAGTCCGTGGGCTACTCGGCCTGAAATTAGAAAACGGTATAATTTGGGGGTACCAAGTGTCCTTTTTACAGTAGTTAGACATATTCATAAGGATGTTAAAAAAGTATGATAGACATCTCAAAGTGGTAGCTAATAGGCATACGGGCTATTTCAAGATTTCCGTTGTATGACAGGTATGGTTAAAATTAGGAGGTACAAATTTTCCTTTTCACGGCTGTTAGGTAAGCTTATAAAAACGTCAAAAATGCAAGATTGCCGTTTATAAGTGCTACCTAACAAAAATGGGGGCCAATCAAACATGGTGGATCTCAAGTTTTACAAAATCAAGTATATCTCGAGAAATATTAAATATATCTAATTACTCTCTCGAACAAAATTAAAGGCATATCTGCAAACTTCATATTTTGCATACACACCATATTGCTAAAACCAACCAATAATTAATTATTACCAAATTTATGAAAATTTCGTGATTTTTATTTTTTTTGTGTCGTGTTTTTACATAGTAGTCATGACGCTAGAAAAATTAAATATTTTTTTAAAGATAGTGTATTTAATAAGCTTTAATTTGATGTATGTAACTTGTTGGCGGTATTTAAAAAAAGACCCATAAAAAAATATTTAAATAAATTGTAGTCGTTATCCACCGTATACTTAGTGATTTAAGAGGCGATTTTTTTATATTTTTCAATCTTGGTTATTTGAAATAAGCACTATTATTTACGAGTGGCACTTCCATCGCCTCTTAAATCACTAAGTATACGGTGGATAATGACTACAATTTATTTAAATATTTTTTATGGGTCTTTTTTTTAATACCGCCAACAAGTTCCATACATCAAATTAAAGCTTATTAAATACACTATCTTTAAAAAAATATTTAATTTTTCTAGCGTGATGACTACTATGTAAAAACACGACATAAAAAAAATCAAAATCACGAAATTTTCATAAAGGCCATAGTCGGATTTTCATAGTAAGTCAGCCTTTAAATCAACCAGACTCTAGTATTTTTTTGTGAGTACCTCTTATGGTGAAGAATATTTCTGCTGAGTATCAACGTCCTATCGGTGACAGTTTTTGACTTATGATTTTTTTTAGTTTTTTCTTTAATGTGTTGTATCTCAGGATGTATAAAAGCGAATTGCTTCAAATTTTGAAATAATGTTCTTTATTTAGATATGCATCGAATTTAAAAAAATGAATGTCGATTGTCGTATAAAAAAAAGAAAAAAAAAGACCAAAAAATTTTTCATATTTTTTTTTGTGTACCTATGAAGTAGTGACACCTCTATTTTCTTTTTCTAATTATAGACCATACATTGGCCTACTAGTTGCCTAAGTATCAAAATTTTCCAAGCGGTACTTCTTACCAAAAATCGGCAATATGTGTGGTCAAGTTCTGCATTCAATCGGTGTTTTTCGATGTAGTATACAAACTCTTCATTTATATTTGAGTTTTCTTATCAGGTTATCTTATTTAAGAGTAAATGCTAATGACAACTTAATGTCATCATGATGCAAGCTGTTTATTTCATTATTAATCGGCCGTTTATTATTTTAACTAGCGTAATTCGATATTATTTATGAGATATTCATTAAAAATAATATATTTCTTGAATATATATATATATATCAAATAAAATTAATAATAAACGGTCGATTAATAATGAAATAAACAGCTTGCATCATGATGACATTAAGTTGTCATTAGCATTTACTCTTAAATAAGATAACCTGATAAGAAAACTCAAATATAAATGAAGAGTTTGTATACTACATTGAAAAACACCGATTGAATGCAGAACTTGACCACACATATTGCCGATTTTTGGTAAGAAGTACCGCTTGGAAAATTTTGATACTTAGGCAACTAGTAGGCCAATGTATGGTCTATAATTAGAAAAAGAAAATAGAGGTGTCACTACTTCATAGGTACACAAAAAAAATATGAAAAATTTTATGGTCTTTTTTTTTCTTTTTTTTATACGACAATCGATATTCATTTTTTTAAATTCGATGCATATCTAAATAAAGAACATTATTTCAAAATTTGAAGCAATTCGCTTTTATACATCCTGAGATACAACACATTAAAGAAAAAACTAATAAAAATCATAAGTCAAAAACTGTCACCGATAGGACGTTGATACTCAGCAGAAATATTCTTCACCATAAGAGGTACTCACAAAAAAATACTAGAGTCTGGTTGATTTAAAGGCTGACTTACTATGAAAATCCGACTATGGCCTTTGGTCATAATTAATTAATGGTTGGTTTTAGCAATATGGTGTATATGCAAAATATGAAGCTTACAGATATGTCTTTAATATTGTTCAAGAGAGTAATTAGATATATTTAATCGTTCTCGAGATATACTTGATTTTGTAAAACTTGAGATCCACCATTTTTGATTGGCTCCCATTTTTGTTAGGTAGCACTTATAAATGGCAATCTTGCATTTTTGACGCTTTTATAAGCTTACCTAACAGCCGTGAAAAGGAATAGTACATTATTGCAGAGGCCGGGAAAGCGAATTTCGTGGATGAGTATTTTTTGTCGGACGAAGCGAAGCTGAGGCCGACAATTACATACGAATCCACGAAATTCTATTTCCGTCCGAGGCACATATAGGACTTTTCTCCAAACATGCAAGGAAATAAAACAAAATTTATTACAATCGATTAAGTAATTCTTCTTGCAAATTGAATAACAATTGAAAAGAAAAAATCTCTTATGATTCCCGCCTAAACTTTTTTTTAATGCATGGTCGTTCATAAAAAATAGTAACGATATCTATGGTTTCATTAAACCGTACCTACACGACCTGACACACCGAGGCGTTTGTAACTCATGATAGAACGAGACGGCCATAGATTTGATCGCCGTCTCTCGCTCTATCCAGACCAGGCGTTTGGTCGTGGCTTTAGAATTTGGCTGTATGCATTTTTTTCAAAGTCCAAAAGTAGTTTTTAAGAAGTAAAAAACAATACATTAATGGATTTTAGTACAATTTCGCGGCCGCAAAAACTGTACAATAATGAAAATCTTTTTTTTTAATTTGAGCTGGTACATAAGAAGGTACTTCGCGTTTCGTTTTTGCTACATTAATGCGAACATTTCCGAGCATATTGGAGAAAAATTTGTACTTCCTAATTTTAACCATACCTGTCATACAACGGAAATCTTGAAATAGCCCGTATGCCTATTAGCTACCACTTTGAGATGTCTATCATACTTTTTTAACATCCTTATGAATATGTTTAACTACTGTAAAAAGAACACTTGGTACCCCCAAATTATACCGTTTTCTAATTTCAGACCGACTAGCCCACGGACTATTCGTAGTCCCGTTTCCTTTTCCAAAAATAGATCAATAATAAAATGTATACTCTGTCCAAACAGCTTGTCAGTAGAAAAAGGCGATAAATATAAAAAAAATAGGCAGGAAGAGTTGGTTGACTATAGAAAATTTGAATTTGCTACCATTTTCTACTGAGAACCTGGTTGGACAGAGTATATATTATATTATTTAAAAAAATATTTGAGAAAAAATACATATCTTTTCCTTTTTTTGATAATTTACGAGATAGTCTCCTCTTCATTTGATAAAATAATGGAATATAGTTTACCTGCATCCAGCTATGCCTCAAAATTTGGTCAAGAGTTATTCGCCTTTCAACTGGCACAGTAAGCATCTTCTTCATAAGTTGTTTAGCCCGGAGACTAATGCCTTGCCAGTGCGACGGAGAGTAGCGATAACGGCCGGTAACAATTTGGTCTCGTAGTGACATGTCTGAATAGTCTGCCGAAAAAGGCAAGTAGCCTGCCAGACTGAAATAATGGATACAAATTAATGTGATATAGTTATACAACAATAGGAGCAGAACCACAAAGTGAGATAACAATTCAATTACCATACAAATAAAATCACTCCAAGGCTCCAAACATCTACTTCAGGTCCATATCCTCTTCCATTTGCTTTTAATACTTCTGGAGCCAAATAGAGTGGAGTCCCACACATAGTCTTCATAAAGCTGTCCTCCCCAACAAACTTGCTCAGGCCAAAGTCGCTGATTTTTACAAGTGTTTCGTCATCTTTGCTCTCTAATAGCACATTCTCAGGCTGAAAAAATTGTTAAATAGTTATCATAAAATAAAGTCAATACTAGAGTACAGTCGACGTCAAAGATATCATTACGGTTTAGGTGCCAAAACTATATTTACACGACTGTAATGTCAAGGCAATAAAGTCGTGTAAATATATTTTTGGCGCCTAAACCGTAATGATATATATTCTTTATATCTTTGACGTCGACTGTACAAAAAAACGAACAGAGAGTTTTTTACTGCTTACTAACTATTTCGCTAGATGCTGACTTAATTAGTGAATTCTCTCTAAAATGTTTGAGTCAGAAATACAATTTCCTATGGAGATTAGGGGCACCTCCCAATCTGTTGGCTTCCATCTGCTTAAGCAGTCGAAAATGCTCATTAATGTTCTTGCCATGACATGGTTGTTAATAAATTTACCTGCCATTGAGTTACATCTTCCAAGCTGAAGTGAAAGACACATTTTTCACTATAATAACATTGTAAATTTTTTTTAACTGGAAAATACCACTCCGCCACCAACCGACAGATTGGGAATCATCCTTTTGTATAAGGATAGTTTAGTTTTATTAGAATCTGCTATAGATAGTTTAAAAAATATACATACTTTAAGGTCTCTGTGAGTGATGCCCTGAGAGTGCAGATACTTAACAGCAAGTACCATCTGCCTGAACAAGAACCGAGTCAACTGTTCTGTCAGCCGTCCATGTTTAGTGATTCTGTCAAACAGTTCACCTCCTTGCATCAGCTCTAGGATAATGTACACAGCATCACGTGAATCATACACAGCTTCGGTAGATATTATACATGGCTGTAACAAAGCACATAGGAAAACCACATCAAGCAGTACAATTTTTATTACATTAATTTTTTTTGTGATAACACAAACAATTTAACATCAATATCAGAAAATTTTTGGTTGATGTCTAGCTCATTTTAAACCAGTATTTTGAAATGGCCAATCATCCCAAACCCTAGCAAATAAGTATTTTTTAGTGTGACTAATACTGAATCTGGGAAAGTTACTTACATGCCTCAACGCAGTCATAATATTGATTTCATTCCTAATTTTCTCAGGGTTATTTAGATTATTAACTTGTCCATTTGTCATTCTGCTCTTCTTAATGATTTTCATAGCATGCTTGGTGCATTTTGTCTGGAATATGGAATAAAGATTAAGGAGAAAATCATTGGAAGGTTATCATTTAACCTAATTTCTGCATGCCTACCTTGTCATACACTAACTTGACTACCCCGCAAGCTCCTTGGCCAAGAACTTTGGAGATATAATACTTCTGAGAAATTTCTATAGGAACTTTATCCTGTTCCTTCAATAAGTCTTTGAAGATAAAAACTGGAAAATAAAGTTTAGTTAAGTCAATGTAAAATAATTAAAGCTAACTTGTGAATCATACTGGCAATAATAATAAACTAAACAACTAAAAGAAAAAAAATAGGGTAAAACAAATGAAAAATACATACTTTTTACAGCAGGGTGGGTTACTGATATTTCGTCATTGTCATCCAGGACTCTGCTATTGCCCTTGCCAATTTTTTCACCATTTAAAAAAGTGCCATTGTATGACAAGTCAGTTATAATAGCAGGACTAAGAGGCTCCCTGGAGATCAGAATTAATTGATATAAATAATCATAAATAATTAAAATTCATAGTTGACATACAAAACAAGATTATTTAAAAAAAGATAGGAAATAATTGTTATAACTTACATCACATCTCTCCTTATAACAAAATGCTGTTTGCTAATATTTTTTATGATATCTTCTTTAATTATATCTTTCTTCATAACAAATGTGCATGAAAGAGCCCTGCCAAGGCTGAACTCTGGCTGAATGAGATCTGTATAATAAACAAAACGATCGATTTATGGATTTGAATATTTTTTCTTCCAGCATTGTCAAGGTGGCTAAGTTCTTCAAGATATTCATTGTGCTTATTTTTATTCTTATAATTTTACTGAATGCTTACCATAATATTCGGGGTAAGTAGAAGCCTTCCAACAAAGTTTGCCTTTCAGTGAAAGTTTAGTTGAATAAAGTCTACCCCATATCGTTGGGATGGAGCTTGGAGTGGTAGGTTGACTCCAATCTATCTGGGAATTCTGAGTTTGTGTTTGTGTGGCTTGGCTTTCTTCGCCCATCTTAGAGACTATGTTGAAACTCAAACACCACAATTACATTAGATTAGCACTAAACTAAACTCATAGAACTAGTTTCAATCAAGCCATCAAAAAGACAAAAAAAAGCGGTCACCGGTAAAAAACAACTACCTGAAAACATTTCCACAGATTATATCAACCACAGACTAGTAAGAAGATACTATGACTACGTAAGACAATAAAGGTGAAACTACGAACAACAGCAGCGGTGCCAACCGTAGCTACGGAGAACGGTACTCCAGTGGCCTATACCACAAAACTTTACAAGCGTACAATAAATTCTACAAAATTGTATAAATTCTCATACAAAAAGTTGTTAATTTTGTAGAATTGTACGCTTGTAAAGTTTTGTGGTATAGGAGCCAGGCCTACTACCGCGAAAATCGAAATTCGGAAATATCGAGGATTTTTCCTGTCACTCAAACGAAGACGTCATTAGAATAAGAGAGACAAATCCTCGAAATTTACGAATTTCGTTTATCGCGGTAGGGCCGCTGGGTCGCGTTTTATAAAGTAACAATTTAAAATTTTGCTCTTTGCTTCTTTTTCTAGTCAATATGTGCGTGCGTTAGAGAGGCACACAGCGAAATTGTAAAATGTAACTTTATATAACATTTATGTACAATAAGACTCTCGCGAGGCACCTTCCGAAAGCTCTCGGCATAATGGTGATCCACACTGGTGTTACAAAATGTTATAATAGCATCATCTTTCTCTCTTTGACATTTTAGTATTCTATTGTCACACTTTGTTTTATAATAAGTATACATAATAGAATACATAATGTATAACAGTTAACACATTTTATAAAATTATATTTTACAATTTCGCTGTTTGCCTCTCTAACGCACGCAGGAATTGGCTAGAAAGAGAGGCAAACAGCAAAATTGTAAATTTTGTTGCAACTTTATAAAAAGCGACCCAGAAACAACATCCAGAGTGGGATCACCATTAGCATTGGCGAGCGGAGTGCTAGTCATTCACATCTCCATTGCATTAATTTAGCCCCTACGTTTACTACAAAATAGACGTGATTGAAGAGACAAATTGTTTATTTATAAATCGTTTTACCACTATTCTAACATGTTGTCGCTAATTCCATTCAAACTCGTGTATTTATACAATACTTATATTTATTATCTGAAATACTTAAATCTAGTACAATATTATTAACATAACTGTATTATTTCCATTTTAAAACATTAATTTTTATATCAAATCGTCTTTTTCAAATTAACAAAAGAAAATCTCTAACATTACATTAGTTTTTTTTTAATCAGCCAGCTTAGTCCGTGGGCTAGTCGGCCTGAAATTAGAAAACGGTATAATTTGGGGGTACCAAGTGTCCCTTTTACAGTAGTTAGACATATTCATAAGGATGTTAAAAAAGTATGATAGACATCTCAAAGTGGTAGCTAATAGGCTTACGGGCTATTGCAAGATTTCCGTTGTATGACAGGTATGGTTAAAATTAGGAGGTACAAATTTTTCTTTTCACGGCTGTTAGGTAAGCTTATAAAAACGTCAAAAATGCAAGATTGCCATTTATATGTATATGTATTGTATATGTCATATCATGTAGTTTTTTTTATAGAGTTTTAGCCATCGATTCCGGATAATTTATACATCAAATGAAAGGTTATTAAATACACTATCTTTAAAAAATAATTTAAGTATTTTACATTTTTCAATCTTGGTTATTTGAAATAAGCACTATTATTTACGACTTTTACGAGTGGCACTTCCATCGCCTCTTAAATCACTAAGTATACGGTGGATTATGACTACAATTCATTTAAATATTTTTTATGGGTCTTTTTTTTAGTACCGCCAACAAGTTATATACATCAAATTAAAGCTTATTAAATACACTATCTTTAAAAAAATATTTAATTATTTTAGCGTCATGACTACTATGTAAAAACACGACACAAAAAAAATCAAAATCACGAAATTTTCATAAATTTTGTCATAATTAATTATTGGTTGGTTTTAGCAATATGATGTATATGCAAAATATGAAGCTTACAGATATGCCTTTAATTTTGTTCAGATAGTAATTAGATATATTTAATAGTTCTCGAGATATACTTGATTTTGTAAAACTTGAGATCCACCATCTTTGATTGGCCCCCATTTTTGTTAGGTAGCACTTATAAATGGCAATCTTGCATTTTTGACGTTTTTATAAGCTTACCTAACAGCCGTGAAAAGAAAATTTGTACCTCCTAATTTTAACCATATCCGTCATACCTACAACGGAAATCTTGAAATAGCCCGTATGCCTATTAGCTACCACTTTGAGATGTCTATCATACTTTTTTAACATCGTTATGAATATGTCTAACTACTGTAAAAAGGACACTTGGTACCCCCAAATTATACCGTTTTCTAATTTCAGGCCGACTAGCCCACGGACTAGCTACTCGCGGCTTCCCGCCAATATTGTTGAGACAACAAGTTGTGTTACGATTTATCGCATGCATCTGCCCAGATGGCTGTTTAACTAAATCAGTTTAACATCACCATCAGTGCTGCCGTGATAAGTTTACTGTTTGTTTAATAGTTATTTGTTGTACAAGGGAGGAAAGTGTAGTCTAATAAGATTTTCTCCAGAATTTTATAAAAATGTGCCCCCCTAAGTCACGTGGCATTCGTATTTGGTATACAGATTTCTATAAATATGCGGTCTTTACGCGGCTTACAGCTCGTGGGTTACAGTTATCAGAATTTTATGTCTTGCTTTTTAGGCAGGAAATTAAACTTTCTCCTCGCAAAGCGAACAGTAAATCCCACGTACGGGCAAGGGCGACGTAAAATTTTATTTTAAGATACATATTCTTTAATCTTGTTATATGATAATTAATATTTGAAATCAGTCTATTTTTAATAGGAAATTTAGAAAAAACGGTAGCTTAACAAGGGTTCCGAATGAGGTGGCCACGTGATACGAGCCATGAGAGGATTTGGTCCGCGGACACCCAGGTAGGTGCACCACGTGAGCTGTGTCCTTGCCCAAGGATATGACACGAGTCTGCTTTAATTAAAAGTTTTGAGACTAACGTTAATAACATTAAATTGAACGGCATTGAAATATACGATAATAGAATATACGACGCGTAAGTTGCGCGTTGTTTACAAACAGCTTATGATGAACACCTATGTACAAAAACCCTTTTTCTAGAAATAAATCCACCTTATTCTTAAGAATTAATTGTATTTTTTTTATTAGGTTACGGTAGTAAAAAATATCGTCGAGTAGGTTAGGTTACGGTAGGTACCTAATGTAGGTATAAGTTAATGTTGATTAATCGCTAATATCGTCCAAGTACTTACGATTTGTTTTGTGATTTCATATTAAACTGAATTTAAACACACTACTAGCATGAGCGCAATTAACAATAGTTATTTGTTTTACTAGGGAGCAAAGTGATTGTTTAACTCTCGTGCAAATATTGAAACCCGAGCAAGCGAAAGATTCCAGAGGTTCATAAAATGGAATCTTGAGCGATGCGAGGGTTTTAACGCACGAGAGTTGAACAAGCTTTGCTGCCGAGTGAAACACAACATTTTTCACCACACTAAAGCGAGGAAACATGCGAAATAAAACTCAAACATAACAAATTAGAAGGTATTTATTTGCAAGTCCCCCTCCGTCAGCCTCCGTAGCCTAGTTGGTAGTGACCCTGCCTACGAAGCTGGAGGTTCCGGGTTCGAATCCCGGCGAGGGCATTATTTGTGTATTTGTTTATCACAAATATTTGTTCCTTGGTCATGGCTGTGTATGTATTTAAGTATCTATATGTATCTATCTATTATATATATCGTCGCCCGGTTCCCATATCACAAGCCTTATTTGAGCTTACCGTGGGACTGGGTCGATTTGTGTAAGATGTCCCAAGATATTTATTTATTTATTTTATTTTAAGTCCTCAACTTCCAAAAAATAAACATACAGGGTGGAAAAAGATTTTGGGTCAGTGAGGGCAGCTATCAGATCCCGTGTAGCTACGTGAAAATGGTCTTAGAAGACCTTCCCGCGATTTTCAATTAAAGAAGATTAGCGTTTTCAGATTTTGGAAAAAGTATACAGAGTGCGAGGAAATGGTCATTTTTGAGAAACTTTTTTTTTGATGCCAATCGATCCTGTTTCTGTTCAGGATCAAAAGCTTGTATGGGACCAAATAAATTTTTTCGGCTAGAAAAGACGCAAATCGGGTTTTAAAATTCCCATACAAATTGTATGAAAATGAAAATTATTTTTTCACGCTTAATTTTTTTATGCCAATCGATTCCATTCCTATCCAGTACCAATAGTTTCCTAGGGGTCAACTTACGGCAATGTAAAAAAAAAACAAAAATAAAAAAAAACTGTTTTCATACATTTACTATGGGAAAAAAGTGAAAATTAATTACATTATCTGTGACGCTAATTAATGTTGCTAATGATTTCATACAGTATTATTATTATCATTTAGCATAGGACGACTAATTATCGTGACAGATAAAGTAATTAAGGTTTCACTTTTTTTCCATAGTAAAAGTATGAAAACAGTTTTCTTGAAAATTTGGATTTTTTGTACATTGCCATAAGTTGACCCGTAGGAAACTATTGGTACTGGGTAGGAATGGAATCGACAGGTATAAAAAAATAAGGGTGAAAAATAATTTTTAATTTTCATACAATTTGTATGAGAATTTAAAATCTCGATTTGTGGCTTTTCTAGCCGAAAATTTTTTTTTGGTCCCATACAAGCTTTTGATCCTGAACAGAAACAGGATCGATTGGCATCAAAAAAAAAATTTCTCAAAAATGACAATTTCCTCGCACCCTGTATACTTTTTCCAAAATCTGAAAACGCTAATCTTCTTTAATTGAAAATCGCGGGAAGGTCTTCTAAGACCATTTTCGCGTAGCTACACGGGATCTGGTAGCTGCCCTCACTGACCCAAAATCTTTTTCCACCCTGTATAATAAAACAATAACCTCAAATATTTATCTTGGCGTAGCAATGCTTAAAAATTCAGGATAATTCCAAAATGAGACTCATGTAGTTATTGGCGATTTTTCTGTGATTTTCGGAATTATCCCACTTTTGCATCTCGCAATTACCCCAAAGCCACTTAAGTATGTTAAACTAAGATATCATGAATGTAGGATTAATATGGATTTGACAACGTTATAATAATAGCAAGAACGAAAGGGATGGTCTTATGAAACTTTTTACTAGTGGAAGTGAAAAGGAACGATAATCGTCCGTCCTTATCACTGTGCCACTATTTTTTGTGTGTGTGTGCGTTAGATGCTAAATGTAAGTGCCAGACAAATGCGTTGAATACGTCACTAAGTGCCTGTGTGGCACTTTCGTCTTAGTAGTAAGTGACTATGTCTATCCCTCTTAGTGGCACACTATGTGCGGCCCCTCGTAAGATATCCATATCACCAATGAAAGAAAACGAAACACGACCGAACTCGTTTAAATTTTAAAAGAAAAAAATATTCGGATTCGTTCTGAAATGTCAACACTTTCATTTTCCTATTGTTTTTATTTGTCGTATTTTTATAACGTTTAATTAAAAGCCTTTTACAACAAAATGTGGTATTTAATTTGGATTTTAGCATATTGAATATAATATTATGAAAGGTTCATATGTATGAATCTGTTTGAAACTATTGAGTTTTCGAACGTACTGTCTAGTTCAAACGTCAAAAAGCTTATTTCATTCTCAGGCCGTATAAGTTATTGCTTTAGTCTATCCAGAAGATTTAAAAAGAAATTACTCTAACCTCTAGAGATTAAAACACAGTTTTGCGCCCTGAAATTGAAGGACAAACAGCGTGTTTACGAGCAGTGTGGTGAAAAAACATTAAAATCTAGTTGGAAACTATTTAGATTCATTTTAATGAATCAACATTAACATATTATACCATATACCTACATTACCTACCGTAACCTAACCTACTCGACGATACGTGCTGCAAACTTAAATATAGGAAAAGTATAGGTATTTAGGGCGTCCATTTTATTACCTTGTACAACTGGAAGATTTGGAATTAATATACAATAAACCCAAAACATTCCAAATCATCCCACCGGCGGTGTGTTTTTAAATTTTTACTTTTTGTAACAAAATGTGATTTCATTAGCAGACGGCTACCGAGTAAAAATGTAGGTATCGTTAATTAATTTGCACAACGAAAAAGATCCCAATTGATCATCTTTTACCTGTTATGATATGATAATTAACTATATACTTACACAGTAATTTTTCCGTAGTAAACATGGAACCCTTATAGGTAGTTTCGCACTGTCCGTCTGTCAGTCAGCTAACTCAGCGGCCGTTAGTACTAGAAATCTACAATTTGGTACAGACACATATGAATCATGCCGATAAAGTCATAGCATAAAAACAAAATAAATAATAAATATAAATAATAAAAAACTTCTTTTGCACTTGCATCGAAATGTAGGTACTATTTTGGGGTACCTACCTTACTGGTGAAGTGGGCATAATTTTCTTTATTTGCTGTAATACTATTGTATCATTGAATAGGTTTCTTAAAAATAATAAGGGTCTTCGAAATGAGTTTTTTCTAAAATCATTAGATTCGGAGATAACCCCTCCACAATAAAAAAATTATCCCCCCGCCTTCTAACTTTTGATCCGTGGGTCCAAAAAATATTTTAAAATAAAACTATTTCGAACATAATCGGCCCAGCCGTTTTCGAATAACTACGAAACCCTATACTGAGCATAGCCCAACATGCTCTTGGCCGATTTTTTATAATAATAATATATAGGAAAACGTACTTTAAGGACTAGGTCGATTTGTGTAAGATGTCCCATAATATGTATTCATTTAAACTGTCTTCATACCAAATTTTAACAAAATCGGTCCAGCGGTTTTAACATGAAGAGCTACAAAGTTGACAGACAGACTTACTTCCGCATTTATAATATTATTAAATGTAAGTATGGATACAGCACCAATTAAATTACGAAAAGTTTCCTAAGCATACACCCTATAAAGGCACTCTTCGTTGAAGTGTTATTTTAACATTATGGTAATCTAATACGAACGACCGTCACCAGAAGCGAGACTATGCAAAGGCTAACTGAGACTAACGACCATTACCTAAAAAAATAAATCGCTTTCTGATAAATGTTCGCTACAATTTCAAAGACGATATCTAGAAACGTAATTTGTTTTTACAATTTTTATTTACACGTTTACTAAACATATATATTACAAAAGTTTTGAACAAACGCCAACTTTTATGATTTTACATCAACGTCTTATTATCTTTGCAAATTTTGTAATATTTTTGCGCTTAATATGAGTTTCTTTTCAAAGTTTTAATGTTATACAAATGTAATGATTAAGCGGATATTGTGCGTTTTGTATTATTTTTGTTGCATATAAAAATTTCAAGGGCCATGGTCCCTTATAATCATTTGTCTTTTCAATAATGTTTTTGTGGTATCTAGTCTCCACTATATTATTTTGAAACTTGTTCATTTTTTATTTTTTATGTATATAAAATTGTCATATTGCAAAAATTGTAGCTTACTTGTTTCGAAGTTTGTAAATTGTATATACCTATTTTGTGGTTCTTGAGACGGGTAGGTACCTACTGTTTATTTATAGTTATTAGTTCACTGAATATTTTATTTCGAGTATTTCGTTTTTCCATAATATTTACTGCGGTACTAGGTACTAATGATTAAACATTCATAGATTTTTAGAAAATTATTGTAAAAGCACTAAACTAAGATGCTGGTGGTAGGCTTAGCTAAAGTACTTATAATTCCCCATTT
The DNA here is from genome assembly GCA_025490895.1 of Thaumatotibia leucotreta. NCBI lineage: Eukaryota > Metazoa > Arthropoda > Insecta > Lepidoptera > Tortricidae > Thaumatotibia > Thaumatotibia leucotreta. The sequence continues at coordinate 410,791 of JALPQI010000094.1, forward strand.
TGAATTAAACATATAGGTAGAGGCATGTAATAGTACATTATGATACGAGCATGCTAAGTTAATCATTAAACTCGATGCGGTATTAGATAGCAGAGAGTATATTACGACGTTTTTCAATGCTCGCAAATTTCCAAGGCAACATCTCTATCGACAAAGAGCCAATAGAAAAAAAATCTGCGAATTATTAACGATTATCATAAAATGAAAATACGATAACTTTACATTTTAATATAATTACTTACTAAATTGGCACAATTTAAATATATTATTTATTAATTTACTAAAATGTATAGTATTTTGATATGATCTTCTGGATTCCGCTATTTCTGCCACATGGCAACTCTTTGGTCAATTTAAAAATTAAATATAACCTGGCTAAATTCGAATGCTTCATTTACTTGACATAATTCTTGCAAATGTTTGCAAACATACTTGATCGGGTTATGATATTACCGTACTAGGACGATAACGTAATGAAAAGGCACGCGTGTTTAATATCTTGGATTGTGAGCCTAATGTCGCGGCCACGACATTGGTCTAAGGCAGGGGTCGGCAACCTTTTAGCATCCAAGGGCCACATAGCAGTTAACGAACTTGACGCGGGCCGCACTTTGTTAATATGTAGGTTTTGTTCGAAAAAAATACTCACATTATCGGTTGTCAATAGGGAAGAGTTGAATATAGCAATATACTTGCAAATAACATCTTATCGACAATTTTTTTTTATCCAATCGGGCTGGGAACTGGAAATCCGAGTGCGTGACTTCTGGGCTCTCCATGAAACTTTTAAAATAATGGCCCGATCCCGCTGAAATTTGGCATACAAGCACTATGTGGGCCAGGAGTGATACCCATTGTAAAAATATGCAAATAATTCAAGATGACGGCGCCCCGGAACAAAAAGTCGAAATCCCGAGCGTGCCAATTATAAGTAATTTAAAGCGAGGCCGAAGGCCGAGCTCCGAGAAAATTTAGCTACCAAGCGTTTAACTACCCCAGTAGGCTCAGTAGGTAAATAAACCCAGCCAGAGGGCCGAAAGCTGAGCTCCGCGTATGGCCGGAGGTCCGGAGCGTAACGATCGAGCCCACGTGGTACAACTGCCGTACTTAGGTAGATTTAGAGAGGTAGGTAGATCAGGTAAATTTGGCATACGGGCATTATGTGGGCCAGGAGTGATACCCTGAAAAAATTTTGGAAAAAATTCAAGATGACGGCGCCCCGGAACAAAAAGCCAAAATCCTGAGTAAATTAGCCGAGCCCCTTTCAGCTCGGGAGGCCGTAGACCGACTTTCCCGAGAGCCAAAGGCCCGGAACTTCACTTCGCGGTCCCGAACTATCCAAACTATCGCAAAAATCAAAGCAAGTGAATGGCTAAGTAATCTAAAGCGAAGCCGAAGGCCGAGCTCCGAGAAAATTTAGCTACCAAGCGTTCAACTACCCCAGTAGGTAAATAAACCCAGCCAGAGGGCCGAAGGCCGGAGCGTCACGATCGAGCCCACGCGGTACAACTGCCCTACCTAACTGTCTTAACAAGCGAACTGGAGGCCCGGAGACCCGACAGTTCGCTTCGAACCCTTGCGAAGGCCGCAGGCCGAGCTGCGAGTAGGGCCCTTCGGCCTTCGTCCGGAGCGTCACGATCGAGCCCTGGCGGTACAACTGCCCTACCTAACTGTCTTATCTTAACAAGTGAACTGGAGGGACGGAGATCCAACGGTTCGCTTCGAACCCTTGCGAAGGCCGCAGACTGAGCTGCGCGTAGGGCCGAAGGCCCGGAGCGTCACGCTCGAGCCCTGGCGATACAACTGCCCTACCGAACTGTCTTAACTGGGCATTTTTCCGAGAAGAGATCCAAAAACTTATTTCTCTGAAACAGGTGAATTTTATGTTTTTCCTTCTCAGAATCACGAGCTCTTTCGAATCTACTAGAAGAAAAAAAGTGTCCCAACTTTTTGTTTCTATTACGTAACCGTTTTTCAAACACTTTGTACAGCGGTTACAAAGTGGAGAGCAAGTAAAATGTATGAAAAATGCGAGACCATTTTTTTCTTGTACTTTTTTTCTCTTCTAGATTGGAAAAACTCGTTATTCTGAGTAGAAAAAACATTAAATTTACCTACCTTAAAAAACAACTTTTTTTGGATCTTTTCTCGCGAAAATGCCCAACTAGCGAACTGGAGGGCCGGAGACCCGAAGGTTCGCTTGGATCCCTGAGCTGCGCGTAGGGCTGAAGGCCCGGGGCGTCCGACAGACGCGCGGGAGCCCGCGAGGCCAAAGCGTGTCATGACTACATCGGACATTGTTGATATTTCAAGAAGTTCTTTACTTCGCCTCTGAAACCCGGTACAAAATTAACATTCAAAGATAAGGTAGACGAATTGACTTTCATGGCAATACGTCGAAAAATGCATGTTTATTTTTTGAAATATAAGAGGCAGGATTGCAGCCGGGCGCAAAGATAAATTGCATTGCGATTTTCAATTATTTATTATTTGAATTGTACCTATCTTATTAAATTTTGTACTTTACAATTTGTCCCTTTTTTTCTGTTAATGTGTATGACCTTTGATGAGGTTCGTGATTTTAACATACACGATATACAAAATAGTCAAGGAGGTCCGCGGGCCGCAAGGCCCGCAAGTGACCCCTTCGCGGGCCGCATGCGGCCCGCGGGCCGCCGGTTGCCGACCGCTGGTCTAAGGCGACCGGCTTAGCGGAAAACAATACGTGCGAGAGGGAGTTCCCATATCGGCATCCCGCTCCAACTCATGAATTCGCTCGCCGCTGGTCGACTTAGACCAATGTCGTTATTATTATCTATTAATAATACCTATGTTACGAGCAAGTGTGTTGAAAGAAATTGAGCAAGTGTGTTGAAAGAATCTATTGTGCAGGTAGGTACAATAACTATCAGAAATATAATCCAATAATAAAAAAACAAAATCCTTAAATCTAAACTTAACGTTAAAATACAATAAAATATACGTTAATATACAAAACAATACCTACAATTACAACTTAAATTAAAAGTAAACTATCTACTCAAATAGGCTCAACGTTCCCGCGCAAAAGTGCCTATCAGACTCGCCGTCGGTCCAACGAGGCCGATATTGACAACCTTTGCGCTAGGAAAAATCAAGAGCGGGGGTAATGACTAAAAAAAAACATAAAATAAGCACCTTAATAAAATTGTACTTACCCTGACCTTAGAGACTACAGAAACATGAGATAAATACTCAAGTCTAGACATTTGCGTCATTCCACATGGAGAGCTACCAGAATAGGTATACCCGTATAGCGTATACCTAATAAACAAAATAATCAAGTTAATGACTGACATGGTTTGTTATTTACGTAGCCCACGTATAACGATACAATGAGCTTGATGAGAAATCACTGGGAATGAGAGTACGTAATGGTAATGATTGCTATTCGAATGTTCGGTGCGACAGCGCCCCTGCTGAGCTGAGCTCGTGTAAGATATGGAACCGGTAGTGAAGTGTGCTATTAGTCTCCCAAATGATTCAATTTTCAAAAAATATGTATTCGTGTTTCTTTTGTATATAATGTATGTATTATGTTGTGTTACAAATAAATGTTTCTTTCTTTCTTTTCTGCCAGGACGCCGCAACTAGTACCTATCACCATATCACCAAGTACAGTCAAGTGCAAAAATAAGTAGGTATCGAAAGAATCCGCTCATAAATATAGACGTTCTTATTACACAGAAATAGAGTGCACTGGGACATATTTTTGAACATTTTTGTGTACACCTTATTTTGTCTTTGACTGTAGATAGTATAAAACAGAGAAAACGACTTTCGCTTTCTCTGTTCCTTGTATGCTTATTAATCTTTAAAAATACGAAACGGATTTTGGTGAGTTTTTTTTAAATAGATAGAGTGATTCAAGAGGAAGTTTTCAATGTCAGTATTGTACCTGTGCGAAATCGGGGCGGGTCGCTAGTTAAGATTTTTTTTTCATTTTAGTACAGAATAGTCAGTACACTCAGTACCTACAAAATATGTATCGATTCCATAACGTACCTACTTATATGTATACATATGTATAGGTATGTGTGGCCTTGCCATCTTGCCAAACCTGATTTTACTGTGAGATTTTAAAATTCTCCCGGTTTTTCAAAGCTTCAAGCGATCATGCAATAGTTTGTCTGCAGACTTGCAAGAGCGCCAAGAACATGTCTAACTTGTCTAAGTATTCAGTCTTAAATAATAATTTACGTACCTATGAACTATTTTTACGCACTATTGTATACAGTGTGCTACCATGACCCAGGCTTTTACGAAAATGGGTAATAATACGCATTACTGGCAATCGTTTTCAAGTATTAAGAGTTGACAAATATTTAAATTAATTGTATAATTATTTTTATTTCGTTCGAACGATCAATGTAACGCGTGTACTGCTTAGTTGTCAAACGTTGCGAGTGGCTGCGATCTGTCATTGTCAAGTGCCAATTAACGATTTATTTTGAAGTACATTGCTTCTCAATTAACTTTTCTTAGAAAGTTAATTACTTTTAACATTAGGATTTTTAAACAAATAATGCACATGGTTTGGCTAAGAATCTGCATCTCAATCCTCGGTTCAAATAAAAGCCTGCATCAAGTTAACACACAGTTAATGTAAATATTCGATAGCTTTATGTTTAATCGATATTTAGACGCCAAATAAAAGCGTGATGTTGTCTGGGGCATAGGTCGAAAGGTTAATTTGAGGAAACGTTTATGAGCATAATACCGAATAATTGAAGAAAAGAATAAACAATTAAATGTCCTCATCCAAACAAGGAAAACGAATGGACCCTCTATTTATTTATGAAAAAAAATTGGTTTTTGTTCTCATTTTTACTGGACTAATTAATAAAATAAAGGATTCAATCGGGTTTGATTCAAGTGCTTCAAAGGTGAACGATTTAACATTATCCTAATTCAGAGAATCCACAGGAAATTAACACAATTTCCCTTATTAGGGCATTTTTGCGAGAAGAGATTCAAAAACTTATTTTTCTGAAACAGGTAAATTTTATGTTTTTCCTGCTCAGAATCACGAGCTCTTTCGATCCTACTAGAAGAAAAAAAGTGTCCCAACTTTTTGTTTCTATTACGTAACCGTTTTTCAAACATTTTGTACAGCGGTTACAAAGTGGAGAGCATGTAAAATGTATGAAACTCGTTAAAGAACTCGTTATTCTGAGTAGGAAAAACATTAAATTTACCTACCTTAAAAAAAATTTTTTTTGGATCTCTTCTCGCGAAAATGCCAATTAATCGAATTAATATCGAAGGTATGTACGTAAAGTTCATTATGATAAATTTATGTAATATATAATAATTATAATATTAGTGATGCCTGTTTAAAGCTTTTGACTGACTAAAGTCAGTCATATACAGGGTGTTCGTTTCGATTTGCGATAAATTAGACAGGTTACTTGGGCCATTAATAGAAGTTGTCTGGTATATCGGCTTTTGGAAAATTGGATAAAAAATATTTTTTTTTGTTTTCATACATAATAAATGAAATGGTAAGTGTGAGAGAACCTTAAGAACAAAATAAAAGTTAATCTCAGGTGACTGACGGCACATGTCAAAATAAATAAAATGTAAAAATGTAATAAAGGTTGCATACACATGTTCAGTGATTAAACTTATTTTTTTAATAACACAATAACGGTAAGAGTTAAAACACTAGTTTCTTAGAGGAATTAATTATATTTGACCTAAATAAGCTTCCCTTAAAGTTATAGCATATGAAGAAGAACACGCTGTATATATTTTTTTTCATTTGTTGTTGCTTGTCCTACCCGTATGACAAAGTGATATTCCCTAGTGAGTAATAGAAATGTCAGTAAGTCATTTAATAATATTATGTCATTTATGTCTTTAAACTTATTTTTTTGGGGTGATGAAAAAGATGTGTCTTGATATTTCTTACATCATACGAATAAGATCGAAGGTAGTGAAGATTGCATTATATCAAAATTCCAATGGAAAACACTTTTATAGAATTGGAATATGCCTCTGCCTATAAAGCGCGCTGCAATATGCGAACATTCATATGAACGTGTGAATGAAAGTGCTACGCTCTCGCGTAGCATTTAGCTACGAGTTGTCTACCCACGTAAAACAAAATAAATTGATACAAATTAAAATGGATTTATGAATTTTTTTGGATAAAAATATTTGAATCTGTATTCAGGGCACACAAAATATAAAAATATAGGGAGGGACGTTTTATCTTTATTACGAGATAATTCTTCTGGGTTAAGATGCCGTTAAGACTCGTAACGAGAAACTTGAGTTCACCCGCTAACAAGATGTCTAATATTTAGGATGATTTACGTTAATTGAAATTAAATTAGCTTTTTAAAATACCAAAATGGAAATCGAGTAGCTGGAGAACGATCGAGAAAATTTGTACATGTGGTTAAAAAATAGTGACAGGCCAATTTTGGATTTCGTATTTAATATTTTCTAGTATTAAGATCATGCGGGTCAAATGCAATTGTGAGGTAAATGTAACTAATTGAAAATTCTCTTTACAATTTACAATGTTACTGTTTGCCTCTCTTTCTATCCAATATGTGCGTACGTTAGAGAGGCAAACAGCGAAATTGTAAAATGTAACTTTATAATACGCGACCTTGGTGAAAGACGGACATACAGACAGCGAAGCCTTAGTAATAGAGTCCTGTTTTACCTACTCTAAATTAACAATAAAACAATATGAAGGTGTTCTATACATACGTCTAGGTATACTTACTCTAATAATTTAGAAAATATTTTCCTAAAGCATTTTGTTGTGTTGCTAAGATGGAACCGTTCAGAGTTATTGTAGATAGGTATAATCTCAAAATAATCTAAGAGTTCCAGGTAAAACGGGAGGCAGTGTTCTTGACATTTTTCTATTATTTGATTTAGGGGATTGTAGTATCTGGTTATTTATCTTTATTTTCACACAATTTATATAAGATACATTCAGACAATATGTATTATAGGTGTCTGCATTTCTTACCTACACCAGTGGCGTGCGTTTCATATAGACAGAAAGACACTGTCTACCCTACTGGGATACTCTTATCTACCCGTTTTAATTCCATATTTCATAAAATAATATACGTGCACAATCATTTAATCAATAAATAATTTTTAAGTATAAAATAGCTCCATCTATCGATTCTATCGGTAAATCGTCACTTTCGCTGACGCGCGAATCGATGTGGCAACATCGACGCGGAACTAGCGCCGCTACCGGCTTTTGACGGCTAAGACAGAAAACATTTGAGTCTAAATCGTTTATATGTGTGCGTCAGTGTGCCGCAGTTACGCATGTACAGCGTAGTGTGCTTTCCTATAAAAACGTGCACACTTTGATGCCAAGTAAAGCACACTAACAGACATTTAGCCGCTGGCTTACTCGCAAGCTAGGCGAAAGTATACGACGACGGCCGAAGATTCCCGAATGACCTAAGATGGCAGAGATAATGCGACTATTTAAAAAAATAGCTTTATTTATGGAGTGCCGTGCAAGTACGAGCATATGTTTTTAGTCGCTTTTGCAAGATTGCTTGTTTACATTTTTTATGCATCTACCATTGTTTTCTCGATTTCAACTTGATAACAATGATAACGTATGCCGTGCCGCGAAAAGTGTTAGTGTTTGAAAAATGGATAACAATTTAAAATTTGATAGCTGTAGTGGTGGTATGTATGTACAAAAAATAATAAAAAATGCTTTCTCAAAGCTTTCTTTTAACAAAAAAAAAATCTGCAGTTAGTGAGAAACAAAATTTTTGGAAAGTTACTTGCTTTTTAGGGTTGATGAATTTTTATTGCCACTAAGTATAACAACAAATACTAAAAAAAGGAATAAAATAAATATTTAAGGGGCCTCCTATACAATAAACGTGATTTTTTTGCCAATTTTATAGATAATTTTTAAGAAAACGAGTCCGACTTTCACTTGACCTTTTTTGTCTACCCTGTCTCAAAACTGTGTGCACGCCACTGACCTACACACATTACATTACATTTATTTGCTTATAGGCTGCACACTGCAGAAAGTTAGTATAACAGTGACTTGACATTTTCATATACATAATCAATATGGGGAGCATTCAATATGTTATTTTTAGTCGATATTTATTAGATATTTCAGACGCGTGGCTTTTATCTCTAAATATAAAATAAATGAAAAATGTCATGTGTGCCTACAACATTTGAAGAGTTCCCTCGATTTCTCCAGGATCCCATCATCAGATCAGGATTCGGTGACAATGGGACCAACTAGAAGGTATACCCTTTCAAACAAAAAAATAATTTTTCAAATCGGTCCACGCGTCTTCGAGTAATCAGGGAACATACATAAAAAAAAAAAGATTTCGACGAATTGTAAACCTCCTCCTTTTTGAAGTCGGTTAAAAATAACCTGCTTACATTACAAAACATTTGATTAAGAATTTAAGAAGAGTAATCATGTCTGGTGATAGTGTAAGTAGGTAGGTACCTAAATAGAATAAAAAACTTTTCTTAGAAAATTAAGAGTAAATTTTTATATTTCCTGACTTTTCTCCCTTACGCACGATTTACTGAAAGTAAAACTTTGTAAATATGTTTGAACATAAAACATTTTTATTTTTCCTCTATTTATTTGAGGTAAAAATCTCCCATAAACTCCCAAAGTTACCGACGAACTGCGTTAACTTATTTTTTCCTTCGTAGTCGTAACTTATTCAATAGCCATATTTCTTGCTAACGGGTTTATGTAAAAGCTTACTCGCAGGAACAACAAAATACGCTTCTCTATAAAATTGGGTTAGTGTTGACGATTCAATGAGGCTGAGGTTAGTACTCTCTTAGCAAATGAATTTATGTCCCGTGGTGGCAAATCCAGATCGTTACAAGCCTTCATCATATCAGCCGAAAGACTGAACATAGGCCTCCCCCAAAGATTGCCACAATCCACAATGACCGGTCCTGTGCCACCCGCATTTATCGGACTCCTGCGACCTTCACCAGGTCATCAGTCCACCTTGTGGGGGGCCTACCCGTGCTGCGCCTTCGCCTAAGTACGTCCATATAGATTTGAAGAAGTATTAAAACGTAAAAAGTAATGAATTATCATTTATTATTAAATAAATAAATAATCAGTTAATAAAACCGGCTAAGAGCGCATCGAACTCGCGCACAAAGGGTTCCGTAGGAGTAAATATAAAAATTACAGTTCAACCCATATGTCAAACGAGTTTTATTAGGAATGTAATACTGCGTAGTTAAAAAAATATTGACTTACAAACATGAAAGGCTTTTACCTGTGTGCAATATTTCATAGAACAAGAAAATAATAAATAATAAAATACGAAAAGCAGATAAGGATGAGTCGTTTTTATGAAAAAAAATCTGAAAACTCATCAGACGACTTGCACTTTTTTGTAGTGTTCATTTTAATATTTTGTATTCATATGTTTTGGTCCACTTGAAACTACGCTCAATAAACAAATGGGGTCTAACAGTCTATAGGCATACATACTCGTACGTATTATTTTTCCTGTTAAACTAGCCCGGAAACCTTTATGAGCCGGATAATGTGAAAGGGCTCTTACGAGAGACGTTAATCGGCAGACTCTCTTTGGCATACAAGTATAAATACCTTCACGGCAGAGACGTGATAGACAAAACAATGCCTTTCTGTTATTATGAATATATCTTTCTAAGTGTTCTCTATATTAGCTATAACCCTTCCACATTCGAGGTTTTCCATACTTTTCTTGGAGAAATAAGTGTCTCACTCGTATTGTTTCATACGAGCACATACTTAAGACTTAAATAGGTGTAAACTTTTACGGCTGGGACCCAAAGGTTTAATTAGTTAGGGTATAAAGTTTAATATGTTATTAATTTAAGAAGCTTTATAATAACTCACATAAAACTTATCTTCCTCTTCCATTTAACTACGTGCGTACCTATCGTCGAGGATTTATTTACTTAATGAAATTAAAACGTCGTTTCAGAAAGGTAATCAAATATTTGATGCCTTTTAAAAGGTAAAAATATCTACTTCGTAACAAAATAAATTGAAATGTATTGTAATGTCTTTAATTGCCTCGTGCCTAGCATTAGGCACTGGTCCCACCGCGAGCTACTACTTATGCTATGAACTATCAGCTATATCACAGCGAGCATCGCCGTGTCTTTTTTTTGCACGGGAGTGCGTATCTTTTGTTCGTGTTTATAGTTCATAGCTTAGTAGCTCGCGGTGAGACCAGTGCTTTAATATCTACCTGATATTAAAACGTTGGCCAGGCTTCAAGTATGCTCTAGATGTCATTTTAATAATTTAAAACGTCAAGAGGGGCAATGTCGGTAAACAACATCCGGTTAGCTAACCAATATTTTTCCTTCATAGACATTCTAATAATTCATAATTCATTTATTCATTGCTTTTGTGGGTATACAATAGGTCTTATGTTTAAAAATAATAGTACGTTATCCACAAACCCTGTAAGGGCACTGCATTTTTATGGGCTTATGTCTACATTAAATAATAATAATACACGAGTAATTAATTTAAATAATTTGCATGCTTACAGGTAGGTACATAATTTTTATGAGGCATATAGTTTACATGGATAGGCATGGGCTCTAACAATTATTTAAACTCTTTAAAGTTATAATATTCGTTAATGTCATAAAAACAATTAATAATAAGGAAATCTTTAAGTTTTTTTAGAAGGGATGATGACTGTAGAAAAAAAAAATATTTTATGTCATGAACGATATTATGAACGTCCTAACATTTCTATAACTCCCTAGGGTTTCAGTTTTCTATAATTCCCGCGATGCATGCAAGCAATAGCGCGCTAAAAAGCAAGTGTGATGAAAATTAATTTGAAAAAACTTAAAGCAGTACTAGGTAATTTAGCAGTATACAAACGTGACGTCACTTTTATTTAATATAAAACTTTATAGTGGTGATAGTTTTGACAGTTCGAAAAAATATGTTGATTTGACTAGTCATCGTGCCTATTACGTACAATCACAATTAGATATATCGGAGTTGCCACGGTGATCAAAAATATCTGAACGTACTCTAACGCTATGATAATAGAGGCTCAGATGTTTGTGAGCACCTACCGGCTGTTTTCATACCTAAATACCTATATATCTGATGGCGATAGTAGGTACCTAATCGCACCTACTCCTTAAAACCTAGTTTGATATGTAACCACTTAAAATTATTGTTTTTTTAAATTTCTTGTGTGTTATGTTTATGTGTCATGTTCAAAAGTCGTGTTTATTTGGTCTATTGCTCGACAGTGCTAGGAAAATCGAAGTCGCCGGTTGTCAAATTTGGCTGTCTACTAGTGTAAACATGTCCTAATTCTAGTGGATGTGTCATCGACCTCGGAAAACTTTATGTGGCACCGCCGAGCCAGTTAATTCCGGCTTGCGGGTCGCAACACCGAGTAAGGCGCTCTATGTGTCGCCGCTCCGCCGTGCCCGATGACGTGGTGGAGTATGTCCGCCTGAAGATTGGCTTCTCGCTGAGGGTGCAACAGCTGCGGTCGCGCCACTACGTGCACTTCAGCTCGTTTGTGCTTCGTTGTGACGTGGCCCGCTGCAGGACACCATCGCGAGTGCAGACTTCTGGCCGAAGGGTGTTTCGCCAGTTCCGGGGCAATCTACCGAATCCTACGTCAGATCAGACGACGCAACGGAGCCACGTCGTTACGTCATCGCCCAAATTTAAGTAGTTTTTAAGTATTATTTTATTTGACATGTACATTTTTAGTTCGCAGTGACTTGGTTTTTACTGTTATGCTGTGAAACGGAATAAAAATAAAATAAAATCTTTCCACAAAATACCTAATCAGAACGCACTTTACTACCTAATACATTTTTGATTCTTAAAAGATATGGCCACATGATGATGCTCTCTTGGCTCAGAGTATGGATTTTTAAAAATAAAAATGAAATATCTTCGTTTTGGCGTACAGATGTAAATTTATCTTTTCCATCGTTTTCAGTTATTGCGTAAATGCTCAAAGTTGCTGTTTTAATTGGCTTCAATGTCATCGAATACACTTCAGTTAATTAAGGTAACATCAATAAAAATCAGGTTTTCATAAAATTACGATGGAACAGGGATACCTATTATAGGTATGTTATTGGGATTGAAACTAGTTGAAAAGACAATATTTACGAGGATATTTTATAAGCATCTTAGATACTTATTTTACCTATACTATTATATGGCATACAATCTGAATGGACAATACCAACTCAGTATACAAAGGAATACAGCATTTTATAATTAACCACATCTGTTTAATATGTTTTGTGTTTTTGTTGTGTTCAATTGATAATTGACGCTGAGTTCCATTTACTTACTAAGCTTTTATTATGTAGTTAGGTATACGTAGGTGGGATAAGAAAACGAAACTTGCAAGTCACATATTTTATTTACTTTAAAGATAATTATAACTATTACAAGACTTGCGATATTAGCATTGTTTATTTTTTTCCGACATTTACAATAAATAACGCCCTTGGCTTAATTTATAGGTACTTAAGTTACACAGACCAGTAAGCTTTAGCTTTGCAATAGCAGAGACAAATAGATAGAAAGATCGGTAATTTCAAAACAAAATCCATTCTTTAATAGCGTTAAAATGTTATCTGAATGAGTCTGTCTTTTTCGTCAATTCGTGTCACCCTTTACCAGCCAACTTTGATTACAAATTACCAGTCTTTATTTATTCATCTCTGCCATTGCCAATAGTAAGATTTTATTTACACGAACACCATAACCGTAACCATTCAGTCGCATACTTTGATGCTATCGCGTATTGCTATATCTACATGCAGAACGTGAAAATAAACTATATATCTAATAATTACTTAAGGTATGACTAGAACATTGTAACAGGTAAAAGAGTAGACGAATTAAATGCTTAACATTTGTACAACTAAATTGAATGAAATTATGTTCTCAACAGATTCCTAAGATAGTAAAAAAAAATACATAGGCGACTCTCATAAAATTGCGCGAATTACCAACAATGTAAAAAGGTTGAACTACCACACCAGCAATACCAGCATGCCTACCGTGGACCGGGTACACATGTTGCCTCCCAGTCACACTTACGTACGAATTCACAAGTGCGAGAGATAGGCAACACGACAGGCTTCACGGTAGGTTCTCAGATCTGAGCTAATAATCCTGACAGAAGCGAAATAGAAAGAAATAGACAAATCAGATAATGAATACCTAGCTTAATAACAGAACTGTAAATCGTGGTAAAGATCTGAATCCAGAACAGTACGAAATGAGCATTAACTGTAAGACTAGAGCGTGGAAGCGTTGTTCACTTGCAGAAGTAAAGTACGAATAGCACTGCCGTAAAGACCTGAGCTAATAATCCTGACAGAAAAAAAAGAACTAGACATCCAAAATCATAAATTTAAAATAAAAATGTAACCACCAATCATTGTAAAGATCCAGAACAGTACGAAATGAGCATTAACCGTAACACTAGAGCGTGGAAGCGTTGTCGCCGGTCGTTCACTTGCGGAAGCAGGAGATGGGGTTGAAGTAGCACTGCCGGAACCGAACCTGGCGTTTGTCGGCGCGCCACGGCCGCGGCGGGCGGCCGTCCAGTGCGCGCAGGCTCCAGCCGCGGGCCTCGGGCTGCGGCCAGGAGCGCCCCACGCGGCCCATACCCAACCTGGAACCAATAAACATTTTAAGAATGTAATCTCTGATCTCACCTTCAATCGATTCGAGGACAGATTGGATAAGCACATTTCTACAGTTTTATCTCAACATTCCTGATGATTCATATCAATTTAAAGCGCGTATGCTCGCCAAATCAAAGAACGAAGTTGCCAGGCAATCGACATTGTTTATATGCGGCGAACGACCAAGTGTAATTGCTGCTTAAAATAGGCTATATTTTACAATCCCCGAATAAATGTTTCCGTCAGATGAAATTATCACTATCATTTTTTCCAGGAATATTAAATAAAAGGACAGCTAACGTTAATTTTTCAGAAATAATTTATCCGGGCATGATTACAGTCATTGGAAATAGGTACCATCTGTTGTCTCAACTGTCTGCCTGAATGTTCGAACCTAACTAAGAATCATAGCATAATAAAAGAGTTTAAATAAATAAAAAATCACACATAATAACAAGAATGACACTGGAACGCATGTCTTAGGGCCAAAATACTCGAGGGATAAACTCGGACGTGGCGACAGAGTAGTAGAATTATTTAACTATCATTTATTATATAATTCTCTCGTTCTAATTGGCATATTGTGTGAGAGCAAGATGCATAGAAAGTTACGTAGATGACTCGTGTCTCGTGTTACATCTCGTGCGCAACACAACGTGGTAGAACCAATTAATTATCATATCAAATCAACTGCAACTTGGTACCCACATGAGTAATATCAACTAGCAAATAATTTCAAACTAACCCATAACAAATAACATCGATAGTTAGTAAACATTACGCAAACTTTATGAATATTAATAAGACTGTGAATAGTTAGCTATCTAAGAAGATAACTATAGGTAGGGTTTTTTATATCTTTCAAGTAAAAGTTGTAAGTAGTTTGCTAACTTCGACGACAATCTAGTTCTTTCGTGTTTAGTCGTAAGAAGTTCTGCGGTAAACGTTCAGTTGGAAGGAAAGTAATAAGGCTGACGCTTAGCCGTTAAATGCGGGTAATTACCGCTTTATTATGTTGTAGCCTCGCCTTAAGTGTCTATATTATATTACTTACTTCCATTAGCTTAAGATATTACTGTTATTAGCCATTGATTGTTTACTTAAGTATCGGTAGTATCTGTAGTCCCTTTTTACAGAAAATTAGTTTTGGGTAAGTAATACTATGTAGGTATCTTGAGTAGATAATTTATTATTATTACACTACCGGTCAAACAATACGGGTCGGGTAGGATTTTTCATACAAAATGCTGTAAGCATACTGTGATTTTAAGTAGATTTTTAAAATACCTATTTTAGGACATAAGTGGAATCCATTTTTAACCGACTTCAGAAAAGGAGGAGGTTTACAATTCGACGAAATCTTTTTTTCATGTATGTGCGCCGACTATTATATTAAACTGTACCTATTGGAATTTTCTTGATTGTTTCGAAGAATCCAAAAAATATTCAGATAACTCCGTGAATATATACAAATAGGAAGTCCTGATGAAAATGCTCCTTTGTTCATACATTTTTGTTGTTTTTTATAAACTCCCTAAAATGTAGCCTAGGCAAATGAAGATTAATATAACGACATTTTTTTTGAATTATTAATTCAAGAAAATTCTATTACATCCAGATGTTAAAAAAGATTCTACCTATACTGTAAATATTAGAAAACTCTATTTGAAATAAACCCGTCTGCCATATTTTCTGTGAAAATTTACAACTGACCCGTACCTTTACCTACTCTTCTACCGCGAGTGTAGATTTCGGCCGGAATGCAATCCCTTTGAGTGTTCTTTTTGCTTATTTTTACTAGGTATATGCCTTTACTCTAGTAGTATTTAGATATACTTAAATGACTAATTTCTATACCAGACTAAGTGCATAGTTTTAAATATAGGTAAATACATTTGTACTCAAACAAAAATACAAGATGTCTAGATGTCTGTATTACAACAACTAACAAAAATATGTTTCCCTGCTTTATATGCAAACAGCTATACTTATGGATAACAGCAAAATACCCACTACCTACTCGTGGACAGGAGATAATCAGAAGGTAAACTAAGCTTCGGACCCAAGTGATCAAAACTTGTCTTGTCGCCCTTGTTAGCCGGCTTTAAACACCTAAGTACTTATCTGGGAAGGTTGGTGTGCAACAACAACAATTTGTTTGTAAACCGCCGCCTACAATTTAAAGCGGCCAACTAAGAACTGTGTTGCTTCTTTCAGCGTCTATATCGTTGAGTCACTTGCGGTTTAAAAGATCGATGACATATTCTTAGAAAATTACCTTTCTTCGGTGTCTAGTTGGAGCAACACTTACGGAGCGGCGGCGTTACCGGGATCCCCGGACATGTCAATTCCATTGCTGTCTTAGGCCACTAGCAAGTTTTCATATTGATGGAACATTGTTACTTAAAGGGTTATTGTCTTACTTTCCTTCAGCGTCCAGTTGGAGCAATAACTTGCTAAGTGGGGAGGTGTAAACGGAGTCCCAGGGCGTTCCGGACGTGCCCAATTGTCTCGTTGCCGTCGTGGGCCACTAGCGAGATTAGATTTTGATGAAACATTCTTACCTGAAGAATTGTTTTCTTACCTTTCTTCAGCGTCCAGTTGGAGCAACAATTTGCGAAGCGCGGCGGCGTTTACGGCGTCCCATGGCGCCCCGGACATGTCCATATCGTTGCCGTCGTGGGCTACTAGCGAGTTTTCAGATTGTTCATCGTCAGGTTCCTAAGAAATAACATTATAATTATAACACATCATAAAATTTATCACCGAAAGGAAACCATACGTTAAGAGACAATACGAATTTCAGTATATCAGTACGCGCTCTCTACTTCGTACACATTTTTTTTGGTTTCTACTGACAAAGGGTATACTTAGCTCATGTATTGACAAAAACTGCTGAAACGCCGCGGCCACGACATCGGTCTAAGGCGACCGGCTTAGCGGAAAACGTATGGTGCTCCCTCTTGCACCCATATCGGCATCCCGGTCCCACTCATGGATCCGCTGGTCGCCTTAGACCAATGTCGTGGCCGGGGCATGTAGGCTTATGATTGAGCCGTGTTTAATCGTTTGTCGTTATTGCCGTCAGGATCTAACTATAGTATGCAAGTGCGAAAGTGACGCGTAGCACGATACCTAAATGGATAATAAGGGACCATCATAAGCCACCTGGGAGGTTACCATGACGTACTAATCCAATTCAGTTTAGGTTCAGGGAAAGGTACAGAGATATACGACTCGTATAGCTTTGTCCCTTTCTCTCGACCTAAACTGAATCGCATTAGTACGTTATGGTAGCTCCCCTGACCACTATAAGCCACCTTGAGTAGATTCTGGCATTCTGGTACCTACGAGTAATGTAGTTATGACTTATGACGATAACACAAAAAAATTAAATCAATGTTGTTCGAGACATCAAGTACCAAAATTTGGAATAATTTGGTAATACACAATGAGCAAAGCTAAGATTAAGTATTGTAAATGCAAAAGATAATCAATAGTAAATACCTTATACTTTTACATATGACTTTTTATCTAACGCTTTTTCACTGGCGATATAGTAACAAACGTAGAATAGCCGCGTTCTTTATATAACTCTTAAATTTAGTATTTACGTAATGTGGGTGCAAGTATCCGAACATTTCCAAAGTAAATATTGTATTTGTAGATTAGGTCATGGAAACTATTATTAAAGTATTTCTATTTAAACAAGGACCTATACAATATCAGTTACAAAATATAAATAAGGGTTCGTCCATTGCTCAAGCCGCCCGCAGCGAAAAGAAATCGAATCTGGGGCATATTGGATATCAAATTAAAATTACAAGCATTTTTTCACACAAAACAACCAATAGCAATGTTTGCGTTAACGCATTGTGTTTTAGGTAATTGTTAATGTAGGTAAGCTTTCATTATACCTACTGTATTATTGTAGCTCCGTGAGAAGCAGTTTTTGTTATTTTTAGAAATTATAAAAAAAATTAAAAAATTGTTATCGAGGCCGCCTAGGCATGAGGAGATATCGAAACTTAGATTTTCATGACGATTGGTTAATTAAAAGGAAGACAACTGAAGATAGACGGGTAGAGGATTTTTTTGCCATTATTGGTTAAAGAAAATCAGCTTGCATGATTAATTTGATGCTTAATGTAGTTAACCGAATGGCTCATAGTAAATGAATTTTATTTTATTTTATTTATTAGGAGAACAAACAGAACAGAGAATTGGTACGATTCATTACCGAAATTTCAAAAAAATAGGCATAATGACTGGCAAGTTAAATCAACATATTTTTTCGAACTATCAATTCAAAACCATCGCCACTACGAAGTTTTATATGGAAAGAAAAAAAAACGTCACATTTATATACTGCCAAATGATCTACTCTTTTAAGTTCTTTCTAGTAAAGAAGTGGTGTAGGTACAATCAACAACACACCTGTGAACACAGGCAAAGTGCCAAAAATATGTAAACAGAACTTTATTGCCTGGACATAAAGGTGTGTATACATATTTCTGGCACTTTGTCTGCATTCACAGCTGTGTTGTCGATTGTACACAAATTATTGCAATCTACATTTTAGTAATAATTTCTTCGTGTATTATGTTGTGCTTTATGTGAAATAAATAGTTGAACTACAGTCATCATCCCTATTTATTATACGAATCGTACCGTACAGACGGTGTTAACGAGGTGTTAACTACCTAATCGTTTCGAATTTCGATGGCATAAATGATCATTTTGAAAGTGTAAAAGTATGAAAGTGTCTAGCCCTGGCGTTTATCGTTTATCGCCGCGGATACAAGAGTTGTCATATTTTAATGAAGGAACTACGACTTTGACACATGTCACTATCGACGATAAAATTTCAATGATCTGCTCACTTAGATATTTAATTTACTTATTGCTTATAAAAGCTTACAGCTAAACTCAGCATTCAAGTAGCAAGTAGCTCACACTAGTAGAGTTTTGCTAAAGTTATGAAGGAAAATGTTGCAAACAAACGTTGCAGTAAACTTCAGTTAAGTGTAACACCACTTGTTGCGCGACACGGCGTCCACGGCTTAGTACCGGCATGCTCACTCGCATCTAGCCCGTAATCAAACAAGTTGTATCGCTCGGTCATGATGAGTTCTGGCAGGGGATTATTTAAAGAGGTGAATCTAAATAGTATTTTATGCAACCCTTGTTTAAGAGAGGTCAAAAAAATTTAGTGGCGTGGGTAACAATTTGAGGAGAAGCCGAAAATTTTTATTAAAGATTTTTTTAACTCAGTTAAACAATGTTACATACAATACTTTTTCTACGACCACACACTTATTTTCAAATAAAATTGTAAATTTGCGAAATATTCTTAGTTAAACACATTTTTATTAATCATCAAGGTCGGTCGAGAGACATCAAAATTAAAAAAGAAAGCTCCTCTATGGTTTACGATTCATCTGAAATGATAATTAACATTAGGTTGGCAGCCATGTATTTCATTACGTCTTGTATACACGAGGTGTCTTTAAATTCAAAAACGCACTTAACGCACTGCGTGTATGCCCGAATGCGTTTATAGGGAATAGATAATATAGACTTATCTTGACTTTGTAAGGTAGGGGCTTAAAGGTGTGTTCACGACTCTGTAAATGACAAATAAAAGTACGGAAGTAGAAAAAAATTAAACAAACCTAAAAACTGGCACGATTCCATAATCGCACTTATAAGACAGAAAACACAATCTTGGTTTTATTACGAACTTAAAACCTTGAGTTCATATAGGTACATTTTTAGTTAAAATAAATGATATTAATTAGTATTAACGTAAGAATTTATCTGTGAATGTCTTTCACTATATGTGTCAAAGACGTCAATTGCTATGGAAAGTCAGCCATATTTTTTTTAGATTCTACTGTGGATTGATTTTTATTTGTTGATAAAGACATTTCGAGAAACAATCTTTCAAAACCACCACTCAAGAAACGAGCTCACTCTTGTAGTCTTTTATCATACTTATGAAGTACCTACTACCTAGTCCTGTTAAGCGTAATATGCCACTTGTTGCGCGACCACGGCTTACTGCTGGCATGTGCCGCTCGCATCCAGCGAGTAATCAAACAACTTGTACCGCTCGGCGTTAACGAGCTCTCGCAGGGGATTATTAACAGCGGTGAACAGTTTAGTTTCAATAATATGGATCTGTAGCCGTACCATAAGTTGGAAAGTAAAGGACACGTTAGGTTTTATACGGTACGTAATGCATTCTATCGCGCTCGCACCGACATATTGGAACGAGCGGGATGGACTGCTTTACGTATCGAATAAAACCTAACGTTACCGATTCTTGCAAAGTCATGGTACGGCCACTGAGTAAATTGTTAGTTTATTAACAGAAACAAACGTCAGTTCGAGACTTTGGAAATTTTCCGTAGTATTTTTTTTAAATACAAGGTTGTCATATGTATTAGAAAAAGTTTAAAACCTCCTTAGAAAATTATGCATGAGACAAGGCAACTGTCAAATTAATTCGAGTTTATTTTTATTAGGCAGTTTGTGGCCGGTATGTTCCTGCGTAGCAAAGCGATGAAAACTTCTTAGACATTTAAAAAAAATGTGAAAAAAAAATATGAAAATAAATTAATACCCTGTTTGTTGGAATCCTCAAAACCTATAATATAAATAGAAAACATAAAATAAACATCTCTATTAAATTATACCCACTACCTTATTCAGGATCTGGAACTGCCAGAACCATTGCCACTGTGAGTTGTCGGCGCATTATTAACGTGGATTTATTTTCTATCCAGCTCGGTCGCACTCATACGCGAGTACGAGTGGGATAGATAGAAACTTAATCTGTTTTAATATCCCGGCGGTAGCTCATAGTAAGCACACAGGTCGGCTGGCAGTAAGTTAGAGTCTTGCCAGAGAGGTAGGTTTTCCATTTTCCCTTTATTTGTAACATCGTGAGTGTCGTTCCCAGACATTTCTGCTTATTCACTAAATTATCAGGTTGTAATTAACGAGATCAAAGGCTGACGACAAAAAGCATTACATCGGAGTGGACACGCAATTTTTTGTCTGTAGGTACTATATTTTACCGTAACCATTTTCATAATTTTGTGTGTTTTATACGCACAAAATGTAACTATATGTACTTGTATGTGTCACTAGGCCAGTGTTACTAGTAAGAAGAAATAAAATAGCCACTTTAAATGTACCCCCTATAATGCTTTCAATATGGTACATTAAAACTTAACGACTCGAATGATGGTCGAATCAAATTTTGACGATCACGTCCGCCTGCGCCGAGCCATTTAGGGAGCTTTTGGGTACATTAAATTCATTGTATTCATAACAATCCTCATTACTAAATTAGTAAGCTGTTGTACACTTGGATGAATGTTGGTAGAAAGTTTCTTTTAATCCTTGCAATTGGAAATTCAAGTAATTGAACGCATGCATAGTTGTAATAAATTTCAGTTTACGTGGCCGATGAATAACAAATAACCAGTAGGTACCTATTAATATTTAAGATATAGAGATCATCTTTTATGGCCGTAAGCTAGGGGTAAAATGTACAGTAACTAGGTACTAACATATGACAAAATTTTAGAGGGCACAGTCGTGAGCAAATGCTAGCTTCAAAGTAATCTGGAGTGAGATAGAACGTAAACTAGTGGTAAATTAGGTGATAATTTATTAACGGCCGTTTTCTTACTTTTTACCTGCTTCTGTATTCTGTAATCCCATTCTGTCGTTTTTCCCATTTATCTGCCGTCGCCTTTTCCATGCATTCGTATACATTCAATAGAAACTATTCATTGGTGCATGTGCTGATATCTATTCAGTAGTTTGATAGGACGTTAAGTGAGATTCTCGCCTATCGCCTAATGTCCTATTCTGTATTTCGAATCATTTTTTTTCAATAGGAATAGATTGAGTGCATTTTCATTTTACCGTTTCTGTAAAGTTATAACGGTTAATATGATGCACCCACATTAGATGTTGTATTTATATAATAGGTACATTCGATAACAGCATGTTAAAAATAAATAGGTAGGTACTGTCATCTTATACTTATAACATTTTATAACTCCAATGTGGGTGCTTCGAATTTGTATCAACTTTCGTGACATGCCATTGTCGTATTTACTTACATAATTAGATCGTGTCTTATCCGTTAGACAACAGATGATAAAAGAGCGAGTCTTCGGCATATATCGACCGGTATAAAGTATTATTGTAACCAATTATAACTGCGATTCGGACTGTAATAATCCAGTCTCACAGATCTCATTGGCAATTCAGCGTGGATTACCAGGCCATTGCTACCTGCCAGTGTCATGGAGACGTTTGAGCCAGCTAAGGTAAGGGATGGTCCTTTACTAGTTTAATTAGTGGTTAAGATTGACAAAGCTTGTTGCGGAATTCATTATTCATTAGTATGTAGCCCTATAACTAATCTGTATTTGCATGCTCCTGAAATAGCTGACTCTTTGCGGATTATCATCATGGAATATATATTATAAGATATATGGTAATATATCTG
This sequence comes from Thaumatotibia leucotreta, assembly GCA_025490895.1. Taxonomy (NCBI): domain Eukaryota; kingdom Metazoa; phylum Arthropoda; class Insecta; order Lepidoptera; family Tortricidae; genus Thaumatotibia; species Thaumatotibia leucotreta. Next base: position 433,085 of record JALPQI010000094.1, read on the forward strand.
AAGTAAGTGATTGTACACACTCGACTATTTACACTTCCTACTGTATTATTAAAAAAAATATTTGTTTTATTTATCTTAAATCCATTCTCTTTTTATGCCTTATTTTATAATGACGTCTTATAAAATGTAAAATATTATATTAATGAATACTCTCTAAACCATAACCAAAATATAGCATACCAATATTACCAAATCTACATTTACATACATTAATTCATTATTTTATTGCTGCACTGTCTTCGCGGGTAATGCATCAATTATGATGCTGTTATGTATTGACATACAATGTTTCGACGTTCGCTTGTATTAAAGGAAATTGTTTTTGAAGAGTGGAATTCGTGTGCATTAAATCTATTATTAATTTCTGTTGATTATGAAGATCTTGCCTAGTGTAGGTACTGAGTGCTTAGCCAAGATGCCAATCGCTAGCGCTTAGTAGCGTAACGTAGTTTTCCCTCTCTGTCACTCTTTCATATTAGTGCGACAAAGACAGTTAGCTGCGATTAACGATGAAGCGCTAGCGATTGGCAACTTGACTAAGCACCCTGGTGCGCTGCAGTCGATGATATAAAATGCAAAGGTTGCTTATTTAAGTAGTATAGGTAATAAGGTGAAAACGTTTGTTTTTATTATCGATATAATTTATATTTACAGGTTATATTTATGATGGTCCGTTTTATCTATTTATCGTGCTACGCGTCACTTTAGCACTTGTATACTTGTCAGAACGTGACGGCAACAATGACAAACGATTAAACACGGCACCATCATAAGCCTACAGATCTCCTGGTTTCGTGTCGTCGCAAGTTTACTTACATCAAAAAATTGCCTTAAATGGAACGACAAACAAAAAAGCTATTTATCGCCTACTGCTTAACATAGGTATCTCTTCTTGTACCTACGTCATTAACGCCAAGCCAGAGACAAAAATGCAGAAATAGAAAAAAAACACCAAACTCGATTAGTGTAACATTTTCATCAGATAATTATATCTACAAATATTCGAGCTAACTTACCATCGGTGCGGCATTTGCAGACACAAGCAGCAAGACGAGTGTACTGGCGAGCACAAACGTACTGCTGTACGCCGAGGAAGTTTTCATCATGGTTCTTCTGTCGGTACCTGTCAACATTATTTATGAATGAAACTTATAAATTGAGGACTTGTTTTTATTATAGAGTTAATTTGGTACAGGTAAGCGGTATCGAAAGCTATCAATAATTTATTTCCTATAATATGGCAGTGTTCGCTAGTAGAGAAAGGGGCGTTGGTTAATTCAATTGCAATAGTTTAAAACATAAATTGATTCTTCATTCAGCTGTCCTGTTAATTTAGACACCACCAGTAAATATGAGTCACAGAGGACTGAGAAAACAACAAGTTTGTATAAAAATGATCGGTCTCGGTGTTGACTATTAACTAGTTATAAGTAGGTGAAGGTGACATACACAAGTAGATCAACATGATTATTTGTGTTATAACCAAAAAAAGTCACGATGCCGCAGTCGACTTTTAAAACACCCATCAAAATAAAGCCGTCTTTTCAAAAAAATAAAGCCATAAGGAAAAATATTGTACTTAGGCGGCATTCGCTATCAAAAACATGTTGCTTTTAAAGTTGAAATATCGCGTAGGCCCGATCACATAAAAGATAAATATGACACAAAATACATGTGTTTGCGGCAATATTGAATAACCTCGGCTGTGCCGGACAGTCGCCGTGGGCTTGGAGTTTTTTTATTCGCCCCGAGCTCCTTCGGTGTCAAAGCGTCAATAGCACTCACAGCGTCGACGTAATGTAATTAACATTTCCATGGAATATTCTGCTTTTTGCTACTTTCATTGCGGTAGTGTATTTATTACTTGTGAAAGTAGATGACTGGAACTTTTACTACCACCCAAACCACACGCCTACGTTCATAAAAAGTCGGCCCACGTGCCGGCTGTTTTGTTTTAAGTAGGTATACACAAGAATTCTGCTTTCAGTTCACAAGGCGTTTCCTTTCGAAATGGTGTTAACTACGCGATATATTTTTACATGATTGCAAAAATCAATTTTGAATAAAATCTTCTTATATTGGATTTTTTTGAATTGGCAATTTTGAAAAAAAAATGGAGTCACAATTTGTATAAGTACTATTTTCAGTACGGTATTAAGTATTTGGTTTGTCGGTACTCTGTACGATATAAAAAAATATAAAATAGCTTGGTTTTACGAAGAGAGGCCTATGCTCGGCAGTGGGCGCTCGGGGGCTGATGATGATGATGATGATGATTGGTTTTAACGATAGGGATTTTCATGTTAACGTTATCATTGCGACGTCAACAATACAGAGACAATTTATTATGAAAATTTAAATAAAAACGAAATGTGACCACTACCGTTATTTAGAATGTGAATGAATGCAACTTTTGATACTTCTAGCTTATTTCATAGACGCTTATACGAACACTCTTACTAGTTTGCTTTGTTTTGCATTAAGTCAGATGCAGAAGATGCACTTATTTATCACGCCTCATAAGAATTATCAGTGCGAGTGAGATAACTTATAAAATGTACTCGGTACGAATGATTCAACGACTTAAGTTAATAAAGTTGTCTGTAATAGTTAGGGTAGAGCCCAAGTGCTTTCAAAGTTGTAATTTTTTAATTGGGTAATTCACTAAATATGTTCCACTATTTAAGGACAGGTACTGCTTTTATTTTTTTTTTATCAGAGAAGGTGAACCGTCTCTTTCCATGAAAAACAAAATATTCAACCAAAAAAATATTGTGGAAAACATAAATCAACAAAAGTAATACTGCTACTTACTCAATTTGCTACTTACTTATCAAAAGGATATTATGCGTATTAAAAATTAGATATTGCGAGGAATGTGAGGACCTCACATACAAATACATATTATTCAAAACAAATTATAAAATGAGTTCTCGCACCTTCACATATATACGAGTAAGCACCCCTACTCTATTCAGTATAAATAAATATCTTGGGACATCTTACACAAATCAACTTGGTCCCACGATAAGCTCAATTAAGGCTTGTGATGTAAGTACCAAGCGACGATATGTACAATAGAATGATACATATAGATACTTAAATACATAGACAGCCATGACCAAGGAACAAATATTTGTGATAAACAAATACACAAATATTGCTCTCGCCGGGACTCGAACCCGGAACCTCCAGCTTCGTAGGTAGGGTCACTACCACCTAACCTACGGAGGCTGACAGTATCAATGGAAAGTTATGGTAAGGGTGCAGTGTTCGAGTCGCTTTGACAAGTAATTGGTTATATGATATGTTATTTATCGATAATAGTGAAGGACACCAACTTCGACATATTTATATAAGACTACATACACAACACAATTACGGAAGTGGCGGTTTCGGGGCAATGAACGTAGGGTGGTATTTAATAATGTGGTTCCTGAGTTATACCCATAGAAGTAGTTGGTTAATATAATAATTCTTGATATTTTCTTCGGTTACCGCGATAGTTACTCATGAAATAAAACTATTTTAATAAATTATACCACCCGTAGACCATGAACACTGTAAAGTGTTCGAAACGTCGTAATGTAGTTAAATTTAATTAATATACTCGTTCTATGTTTAGCAGTGGACGTCTTTCGTCTGATATGATGATGAATATACTGGTACGCGTTAAAATAGTTTTATTTCATAATAATTCTTACTATTTTTAACGCCTGATGGCAAGCAGGCACCGTGTCTTATGGATACTCCCAATCCCAGGACAGGGGTGTCAAATGCACATTGCCGACCAATAGTTGTAATATGAATTAAGTACACAGTAGTAATATTAGCGAGTACCTACCTCTACAAAAACACTCTTCTGAAATGTTCCACGTATGTATAACACCAACACAATTCTACTGACATACTACTTTAAAAGCCATTCTACGTAAATATACATACAAAGCTTGAATCCGTGATTGCACATCAATACATTTCTTGGTACGTAATTTCGTATCATTTCTTCCTACACGTAATAGATTTACTTGGCATCAAACGAAGCTCTCAAAGACAAGTTGCTTAAGGGTTGGATGACGGCGAATCGGCATTTGTTTGATTGTTCCGAAACTTGCCAAATTGGACATTCCAAAAGTTGCCTAAACACGCAATCTATGGGACAAAGTATCTACTCCATGAAGGCGAGTTTAAGAATTTGATATAATTTAGGGTTCGTTTTGCACGCATCACTACCTTAAATCGAGGCTAGTAGGCATTTTGTGGGTATTTGCGCCATTAACGGGGAGAGATGAAACAGGAGAGGGCGAGTTGGTGTTTCTGGACCAGGGTGTTCATACTGCTATATGAATATGATTTTCTCTTAATTAATTTAGCTATTGTAATGTGTACAATCTGAAATCGCTCTTGACCCCAAACTGATCCAACCAGCTAAGGGCCGAATCAGGTAACGTATTTCGTCAAAATTATGAAACGAAAGGACAAACAATCAATCAATAGGAACTAAAATTACCACTGTCAAAAGAACCGATTATTTTTAACTATTCAAATCAACACAGGCTTATAATGGTCCAGTATTTATCGTTTGTCTTCGTTGCCGTCTCGTTCTGCCAAGTATGCAAGTGCGAATATGATTCGTTGCTACGAATCATATTCGCACTTAAACACATACTTTTGCCAAAGTTGCACGGTAATCTATATTACATTTATAAAAAAATATTTTAGCTTCTTATTTTCGCTTTTTATTACTTGTAAGATAAAATTAAAATATTAAGTCACATGACGCTCCTGTTCACGCGTGACATGTAAAATTAATATGAAGAGCGGAGCTAATTTATCGTTACATACTATAAAAAGTACACGTTTTTCTAAAAATCGTAGAATAAATAGCTTCCACGATCATATCCAATATATTTGTAAATCAGGTCTTGAAAACGTCTTCAATAATTTCGGGTTTACGAAGTCGTTCAGATTTCAGTAATGGGAAAATAATTTTACCTTTTTTTACACGTAAGTACTCGCAGATTTCCATGAAACATATTATAACTATAGTTCTTCAAATCACTCTGCATTTGGTGATTTAGTGAAGCCGAAGTGATTAATGTGTTATAATCTAGCCCCATTTCAATTCGCCTTATAGACTGCCGACTGCAGGCAGCTAGTTATGTCAAAATGGAATCTATGTAATTGAGCTGGATTGGTAATATTCGGATGCCACGATAGAGTTTTAAGCAGCACTAAATACCTACTGTATTACTTAAATATACTACATATACGCGTGCAAAAAAATCGTGGATCTGCCCTAAGTATTCTTATTTATTTATTTTAGATTATGTATCATATTAAATCAAACGAATATTGACATTATAATAATATTCTAATTATTTATTTACCCTTTTTATTTTCAAAATTGTATCTATAATTTAGTTATATACATAAATTAAATCTAACTTAGCTAACCTAATATACCTAGGTTGGTAAGATTGGTCTTTGTAGCATTACCTCGCTGTTCAATTTGTTATAAATATTAGAAATTACTTCGAAAAAAAATTAAACTGTTAAATTAAAGTTATAATAGGTATATACAGGATGTTTGGGATAACGATGTAGGAATTTCTGGAGGTGGTTAAGGAGACTAATTGGAAGAGTTTGAACCCTATTTACCTTAGTCCAATATGTGACAGTTTTTTTTAAATAAAAAAAAATTAACTCACACTTGCCTACTAACTACAAGAAAATTATTTTGTTTGGTGACGGCGTTCAACAATTGATCGACGATAACTTTTAAACTAATTGCTATTTTGTTGTACTTTTTTTGTAATCAAAACCTAGAAAATCAAGCATGTTTTTACACGAATAGGAAGACTCATATCCCGACTACTTTTTTTTTTCACAGGCCGATAAAGTTTAATTTACTGTTAGAATTCAGTAATGATGAACTAGAAAAATTATTTAAAAAAATGTTGTGTGTGGCAAGTGGGAGTTCAATTTATTTTTATTTATTACTCAACTAATTGTTATGTTAATTATAAAAAAATCAATGCTATTTATTGCATATTTTGTTTAAATTTTAACTTTTTAAGTAAATTTTTGGTATAAAACTAAACATTTTGAAAAACATGATTAAAAAAAAAACTGTCACATATTGGACTAAGGTAAATAGGGTTCAAACTCTTCCAATTAGTCTCTTTAACACCTCCAGAAATTCCTACATCGTTATCCCAAACACCCTGTATATTTTACAACATTTAATATAGGAAAGGAAAAAAGAGTTGCTTCATGAAAAAACTTCTAAACGTGGCTGCTAAGAAGTTAATTTTGTTGGATATTAATGTGCATATATGGACTTATTTCATACTGGCTATGATTAATATCTATTGTGTTACTCAGATTTGAATTGAAATTATGCCTATGTTCTTTTAGTTTGTCTATTTGACACTCGTTATATTTGTTTACATGGTGACACACGTTTTTCTAAATATATTTTGATACGCTTAAATAAACTAGTGTTATTTAACCACTGTGTGCTTGTCGGAGAACCCTGCCACAATGGTTATGGGCCCAGGATGCCCAGCGTATTAAAATAGCCAACGAGTCTTTTTAGATCTACGGTTGCTATTTGAGTTCCGAGTTGGTTGGCGTAGAGAAGTAAGTCAACGCAATGAGTTCAGTAAAAATAGAACCACTCACGCAGGAAAATTACGAGACATGGAGGATTCAGGCTGAAGCGGTTCTGGTAAAGAACGACGCTTGGAGCTACGTCGATGGGAGTAGCAAGAAGCCTGCCGAGCCGGAAGAGGCTCGTAAGTGGACTATTGGAGATGCGAAGGCTAAGTCAGATCTCATACTTGCTATTAGTCCGAGTGAATTGCGACATCTGCGTGATTGCAAAACATCCCGAGAGGTCTGGTTAAAATTGAACGAAGTGCATGCATCTAAGGGGCCTGCCAAGAAGGCAACTTAGCTGAAGCAGTTGCTACTTCACAAAATGTCGGAAGATGGTGATGTACGCGAACATGTTATGCGTTTCTTTGATGTCAAAAGCAAGCTGGCAGACATGGAAATAGAAATGAACAGAGATTTAGTCTCCATAATGCTTCTATACAGCTTACCACCCAGTTTCGAAAATTTCAGGTGTGCGATCGAATCTAGAGATGCATTACCAGACCCCGAGGCACTTAAGGTAAAAATAATTGAAGAGTTTTGTTCAAGGCAACAGAAAGAAAGCGCCGATGGAGCTTTTCTTGCAAGAATGAAGCCAATCGACCGTTTCGGAAGAACAAATTTTAGAGGCAGATGTTGGAAATGTCAAGAATATGGCCACAAGGCTTTTGAGTGTAAGGCGTTGATTAATAAGGATCGATATAAAAACAGTGCTGATAAGTATGTATCGGAACACGTAGATGATGTACAAAATCTTAATTTCGGACTTGTAACATTTAATTGTATTCCAGATAGTGAAGTTGCTGCTGCAGGCGTCGGGAGTGAGGGCTGGATCCTGGATAGTGGGTGCACTTCGCATCTATGCAATGACGCTTCTAAATTTGATAAATCTTTGATACCTGTTTCCGGTAAGCTAAGCTTGGCAACTAAGTCATGTGCAGATGTAAAAGGTAAGGGTGTTGTAAGGTTACTTTCGGGTAAAAATGATTCAACAACATGTGTTGAGCTGAATGACACATTATTTGTTCCGGATGTAACATACAATTTAATGTCGGTGGCTAAATTTGTAGATAGAGGTTATAAAATCGAATTTGACAGAAAGGCAGCTCATGTTAGAGATAGCCACGGCAAAACTGTTTTGATTGCAAATCGTTCGGGTAATCTCTACTACGTTGAAGACAGAATAGGAACTGTCTCAGTAGTTTCTAGAATGTCAGATGACATAAAATTGTGGCATGAACGTTTGGGACATCTTAATGGAAGAGATTTAATGAAGCTCTTAAACAAGACTGGTATGAATGTCACAATGAAAGATTTAGACCAATTGTATGATTGTAGTATTTGTGCGAGTGGGAAAATGGCTGCGTCTCCTTTCTTAAGGGGTGGTGGACCATGTGATGAAAAATTAAGAATTGTATATTCAGATATTGTAGGTCCCATGCGCCATGAAGCTTTAGGTGGAGGGAAATACTTTATCACGTTTATTGATGATGCATCCAGATGGTGTGAGGTGTATTTATTAAATAGAAAGAGCGAAGCATTGAAATTCTTTAAGATATATAAAAACCATGTTGAAAACCTGATCGGCAAGAAGATTAAATATTTTCACACTGATAATGGCGGTGAATATTGCAGTAAAGACTTTGAAGAATATTTACATAATGAAGGTATAAGAAGAAGGTTGACCATTCCTGGAACGCCCCAGCAAAACCCTGTAGCCGAGAGAATGAACAGGACTTTAGTACAAATGGCGAGGTGTATGTTACTGTCATCAGGTCTTTCGCCAGGATTTTGGGGTGATGCTGTCTTAACTGCATGTCATCTTCGGAATCGTTGTCCTACAAGTAGTTTAGGAGGTGAGACTCCGTATGAGAAATGGCGTGGTCAGTCTGCGAAGATTGGATACTTGCAACCCTTTGGAGCAAAAGTTCACGTTCTGGACAAAGATGAAAATAAAGATAAATTCGCGCCACGCAGCGTAGATGGCATCTTTGTAGGATACCCCGACGACAGAAGAGGTTACAAAATCTGGCTACCACAAGAGCGCAAATTTGTTGTTTCACGAGATGTCAAATTTCACAAATTCATTGATCGACGGAATGAGTCTGGGACTTCTAACTTTGATCCATTGGAAATCAGAATTGATGAGATGCAAAACAAGAGGAACGAACCTAACTTAGTTAAAATAGACTTTCATCCCAAAAATACTGTCAAAGACACAGTTATGCATGCTCCTCAGAGTGAACAAGCAGTGATGCAAACAGTAGGCATTCAAGAAGTTAGAATTAAACGTGCTCCAACAGTTCAACATATAGAGAAAATACAGGAAGATACATTCAGCATAGAGCCTAGCGCAGGGCCATATCATATTCCGGTAGAACAAATCGTTGATCGTCATATCGAAACTGAGCCAACCACAAGCTCAACAGGGCAAATTGTTGACTCTCGTTTTTGTGAAAATAAAATTTTGAAGCGAGGATCCGGTAGACCAAGGTTAGAGAGAGGGAAGGTAGGAAAACCAAAGAAAATCTATAACATGATTGAAGTGGAGCCAGAAATTGAAGTAGAGCCAGCGACTGTATTGGAATCAGAAAGTACTGTAGAACAAGGTAATGTTGTAGAAGAAGAAGATATAGAAGCATTTTCTGATTGCCAAATCTTTGCTGCAGCTGCGGAGACAACCTTGAAAAATGCATTATCTAGTGAAGAGTGCCAGCAATGGAATGAGGCCATCCTGTCGGAGGTTACGAGCCTAATAAAAAACGACACCTGGGATATAGCTAGACGACCAGTCGGCCGAGCAATTGTGGGCTGTCGCTACGTGTTGTCAACTAAATTGAACGTTGATAAGACTGAAAAGAAAAAGGCACGACTTGTAGCGAAAGGATATAGTCAAAAACATGGTATCGATTATCATGACACGTTTGCTCCTGTTGTTCGATTAGATACTATACGTTTGTTGACAGCACTTGCTGTTGAACTAGATATGGAGGTCCATCAAGTGGATATCAATACAGCTTACCTACATGGTACGTTGGACGAAGAAATATATATGGAAATACCAGAATTGTTTCAGGAAAGTTTGCAAAAAATATTGGAGTCTGAAAAAATAGGGTCCGTCGTGCATGGGCGAGCAAAGAAAATGTTAGCTGATATAAAATCGGGAGGAAATGCCTGCAGACTTAAAAGGTCACTGTATGGGTTGAAACAGGCCGGACGTCAGTGGAATGCAAGACTGGACCAGCAACTGCGACGTATGGGTTTAAAGCCATCTTTAAATGAGCCGTGTTTATACGTTCAAGGTATAAATGAGAAGTCAAAACTTTTTGTTGCAGTTTACGTCGATGATATTTTGATAGCCTCGCAAGAAAAAGTTTATATCGAAAAGTTCAAGAAGGAACTGGCCAGCGAGTTCGAATTAAAAGATTTTGGCATAGCGAAATTCATTTTGGGCATTGACATTGAAAGGTCTGTCAACAACAAAATTAAACTGTCACAGCAAAAATATGTTGAAAATTTACTAAACAAATTTGGCTTCGAAAATTGTAAGGGTTCTGTGTCGACTCCAATGGAAGTGAACTTGAAATTTGAACCGTTACAACAAAACGTTAAATCAGAAGAGCGCTATTCTTATCGAGAGCTAGTTGGAAGTTTGATGTATCTATCCGTCGGTACCCGACCAGATATTTCGAACACCGTGTCCAAGTTGGCTCAGTTTATAGAGTCTCCAAGTAAAGAAGCATGGGTTGCTGCAAAACGCGTATTGCGTTACCTAAAGGGGACGAAGGAATATGGCCTTGTGTACACAAAAACTGGTAAGTCTTTGAATGGATTCTCAGATTCAGATTGGGGAGGTTGCGTATTGGATAGACGTTCATACTCTGGTTATGCTTTTGTGTTAGGTGGTGCGTGTGTCTCGTGGAAGTCTCAGAAACAGAAGTGCATCGCGACCAGCACGTGTGAATCGGAGTATGTCAGTTTAGCGTCAGCCATGAAGGAAGCTATGTATCTCAACAGTTTGCTGTGTGAGATTGGATTGGGTGAGTTTGCACAAGTAACCTTACACGCGGATAACCAAGGGGCAATCTGTCTAGCAAATGATCCAGTGTTTCACTCCCGAAGCAAGCATATTGATATTAGATACCATTTTATCAGAAATGTCCTTAAGGAAAATACAAATTTTAAGTTGGTGTACTTACCAACCGATTTTATGTTGGCAGACATACTGACAAAAGCTTTACCAAAGGTAAAGCATCATTTGTGTATGTCTGGTTTAGGGATTAGTTCTTAATAATGTTATTTTATTTGATTAGTTCTTAATTATGTTGTTCATTGGGATTTCTTTTTATGTCGTAAGCTTCCTTAATATACACATTAAGGGGGCGTGTTGGATATTAATGTGCATATATGGACTTATTTCATACTGGCTATGATTAATATCTATTGTGTTACTCAGATTTGAATTGAAATTATGCCTATGTTCTTTTAGTTTGTCTATTTGACACTCGTTATATTTGTTTACATGGTGACACACGTTTTTCTAAATATATTTTGATACGCTTAAATAAACTAGTGTTATTTAACCACTGTGTGCTTGTCGGAGAACCCTGCCACAAATTTGTCATATCTTATCATACATTCTGGACTGATAATTGACATTACAATAATATTAAAATTCTTTTTTTACCCTTTATATTTTCAAAATTGGTCCTACCATTTATATACCTACGTAAATTGAATCTAACCTAACCTAGTTATATTTAATATTAGCCCTATATTTAATATTACTAAATATAAATTACTCCGCAAAATATTTTTACCTTTAAATGAATTTATAATAGGTACCTATATTTATTTTGCATAATTTATTTCATTAATTTTTTTACAACATAAATATACAGGAAAGGAAAAAATAATTGCATAATGAAAAAACGTCTAAACGTCGCTGTTAATAAGTTACCTACTTTGCCAGACCTTATAATCATACATAAAGGAATGGTAATTATTTCGAGTTTATGTAGTAAGTTTCAGTAGTTAAAATAGTTTGAAATGTACACTTTGACCTATTCAGATGATATCCTACTTCACCTAAATAATAACTAGACTTTAAGCTCTTCTTATTAGGCATTTCCACAGTGAAAAATGCATTTAGTGTGTCTATGTCTAGGTTATCGTCGTTCATAACAACTTAATCCAAATTTGAAACCGATAACTTAACATTTCTCGAGATATTTATGTGAAAGACAAACGGACAGATCGCACCAGAAGAATTTTTTAAATTACCTACACTAAGATCAACATTATTTCATAGTTAATACTTAGGAATTATTTGCTTTCCTTGTAATCAAATACTTAAAAAGATATATCTACAACTTCCGTGATAGGCACTGAATGTGGTTTGCGTTATATCACCCGCAGTTTAAAAAGTTTTGAACCGACCCAAACAAAAGACTGAGGGTGAGGGTTGGAACTTCATTTCTAAACAGAGCTGAAAATTTGGTAATTTTACATCCCTGCTTATACTAGAGTCTAGTATAAGAATATAACAGGAAGGAAGTAGTCAGTATTATATTATTTTGCTAGAATTATGAACATAGGTATGCATACGATAGACATACTTGATAAAACTTACACACATATTACTCCTTTATGCGTACGGGAAAATACTAGAATTCAAATCCGTAATCTGTATTCCCTAACAATTACGATCCGCTCTAGGTATCTTCAAAGCAAAATAAAATAGGTTATCACTGAACTAGTGAGCTCTTGGGAGCGAAGGTTTAATATCTAGGGGCCTAGCAAAGACGACAATCGTATAGTCGAGTACATAAATATGTCTACCTTTTCTCAGTTATTGCATGAAAATAAGGAGCACAATCGTATACATATTTATGAACTCGAAGATAAATCGAAATGTCGAATTTTCGATTGAAAAGTCACACAATAAATAGGGAAGATCAAGCGGCATTTTATTGGAGCGAATAAAATATGATTCGATCTGATGTTTCGTCTAGAGTTTCTCGATGATGATTCTGTTTTTAGCTAGCGGCGATAGACCTGTGATGGTCGGAGTTGTATCATTTACCCTTACAGGTAAGATTGCTGGAAATTACACAGTAGGTACGTTACAACAGGCACATGACGTAATATATTAATTACAATAAAATAGTTGTTGAATGATGGCGTCTTTTTAAACGAGTGTTTATAGATAAATGCGGTTAATAACTAATCTAATTTCCAGGATGCGCCCATAGTAAAATGTATGGCTCAAATAAGGATACGATTGAAAACTAATAGCAGATCGAAAGCGACTACACATTAATATGCAAAGGCGATCAAGCTGAACAAATCGGTTGCATAAAGTAATGGCCGTTACTAGCATTTGTCAGCTGTTTCTAACTTTTATGGATATTGGAGTTCTAGTTATGTATGACTAAGGGTGCGGCTCCACTGATAGGCATGATGACTGGCAAGACAAATCAGCATATTTTTTCGAACTGTCAAAACGATCACTACTATGGAATTTTAAATGAAATGCTCAAAAGTGACGTCACGTTTGTTTGAGTACCTACTGCCAAATGACCTACTCTTTTAAGTTCTTTTCAATTTATTAAATAGAAGTTCTATACAAAAATTACTGCAATCTACATCATAGCAATAATTTCTTCGTGTATTATGTCGTGCTTAATGTTAAATAATTTATTTTAACTACAGTCATCATCCCTATTGACCAATTACATTCTTCAAATTCAAAATTCGAAACACTATGATGCGGTCTAATTGGCCGAGCTCCCGCAGCTCCGCTCCGCTCCGCGTCAGTGGAGCCCCACCTTAAGTCCGTAGGTGTCAAATATCATTTTGATAAACAAATGGCAAGATTATGAAAATATCTTACATGGTGCTAAAATCCAAGTTTAGTAAACACATTCAAACGTGCAAAGGTACATACGTTAACAGATAATATTTACTTGTTGCCAATAAATATTTTGCGTCGCATTTTTAGATTAATTTTCAACTTATTTTTCAGCAATTCAAGAACGTATTTACATTTTGGTAGCAGTGCGTAGGTATTTTTGTATATAGTCTAAATACGTCGTCACACATATACCTCGTTTGTAGGTACGTTAGTCAACGCTTCATGTGAGTTATTAAGCTCGAAGTTTTTACTACCTTGACACATGCATAAGTACGCAATGAATATCTAAAGTTAGTTTAGTAAATAGTTTACCCAACTTATACCTACATAACTTAGTAATGATGTAATTAGCTCATTAATACGTGGTTAGGAAACTTGCCCTTCACGACTTAGGCCGGTAATTGCTAAGTAACTTGGTTTTGATATACCTGGCATTTATATAACTCGCGCCTACCTGCTACAAACTTTAGGCTTGCTGAAACTCATGATTTTTATTTACATGTTTTAGATTGGTTAGACACCTCACCAATACGCTAACTTGTCACGTCTTGAAAGTCGCTAAATAAACAGTACTTTTGATTCATATAAAACATAGCATTGCAAACTCTTATTAGTTCCAGCAGATTTGGTAAGATACAATCATTTACAATTCATTCATCAAATTTTCCGAAAAAATAATGTTATGCGACATTGTTCCTGTTTAAAGGTACCCTTTTAATACTGAAACAATTGAACACAAAATAATGCGGCTGTTCAAATAATAGCCTTTGAAATATCAAACAGTATCTATATTTAATATATAAGCTACGAGTAAATAAGCCAGTTAATAAATCTAATTTTACCCTATTTTTGGCCTGACTGCAAACAGGCGAAAAAAATATTAAATTAACAACAAATCGCCGAAACAGTATCTTTAACCTGGAATGATGAATAAATTTGAATGATTTCTATATTTATGCAAATGTTTTCCTTAATTTGTGTTCAGTGAAATTGGCCGTAAACAGAAATTAATGTCGATCGTTGTTTGTTCAGACTTTTTAGTCGATACCGCTATCTCAAGATTGCGAAGTTTGTCGCATAAAAGTTGCCATTCGTTCGCAACAAGTCGAAATTTTTTCGATACGTACAGTGTATCCAAGACTTAACATCCAATTACTTTAAAAAATGTGTTAGATAAAAAGCGGTACTATTTACCCGGAAATACTTTCATTGTGTATTATAAATATTTGATCCTTAGTCATGGTTTTTTTCTAGGTTTTTAAAGTATCTAAACCTGAAGCTTTATACCGTGGGCGCAGGACAATGTGTGGATGATTTCCCATAATATTTATTTATTTGTTTACTTGTCTTTGACGGCTTCTGTAGTTCAGGTACAGTCATACCTACGAAGGCGGTGGTTCAAATATTGCATCTATCTAGTTGTTTGTGTGTTTATGACAAATATTTTAGCCTTGGTCATGCTTCTTTTCTATGTAGTTATCGTGGCTTAGTACCCATAACACAAGTCTTAATTAAAGGTAAGTCTTACCGAAGGACTAGGTTGATATATTATGTAAGATTGTCCCATGTTAGGTATATAATTTTTTTATGATACATATATACCTGAAAACCTATTTAGATTCCAATACTTGTCAAAAAATATTGCCATTAAAATCAAATATTAGGTGGTCCCGTAAATTTTCACTTCTGTAAATATTAGTAGCTGCTTATTTTATTTATATTGTTAAAGACAACATTTAAATCTACTTCTTAATTTAGAAATGTAATTTAAATACTTGTCGCAAAAAATGATATTTAATTTAATTGTTTTATCGGAAGAAAGTTTAAATTTCAATGGCAATAACTCAGGAATTAACAACATTTGGTACCGATTAATAGTCTCGTAATGTGTGATTACATTTTTAGAAAAACTGATTAGGTTACCAAAAGGTTGTTTTTTTTCTGAAACGTCACAAATGTTACAATGACGATAATACGTGTCACTGTGATATTTCGCCATCTTTGGTATTTTTTTGACGTATATTGGAATTCAGTTTTTAAGTTTAGTAGATCATAAAGATATCCATGTGCAACACATAAACCTAGATGGGACTTCCCTATGGAAGGTTAGATGGTGTAAAATGGGAGAAGCCTATGTCCTGCAGTGTACAAGTATAGGTTGATGATGATGATGTCGGAAGTCATGCGATATCCTAAGAATTTATGTCTGGTAATTCACAGCTTTAAGAATAATCTAAACGCGGACGGAGACAACGGCAAAAGCTAGTAGCTTTGTCGACAGTACCAAACCGAGAAGTGTAACGTGCTTATTTAATACATTAAAAATAGATTAAATTTAGGATGACCTTTATCACGATTTACACAATAACGAGTTGTATTAATATATTAACATCGCTGTGTGGCGATGGTTGGTTATTTCTGAAACTTCACAATGGTAATGACATGGGACAGCGTGACATTTCGCCATCTTTGGTAGTTTATGGTGGTTTTTTTTGACGTGTATTGGAATTTAAATACGTTATAAACTATACATAAAATATCAAAAAAGTTTTTAATTATTATGCGTCCAATATGAATTACTTTATCAGAACGAATCCATCATCCGCGTATTCACAACTTTCAATGGCGTTCCGCTAAAAGTATCGAGTTTAATTAATCTTGGCCAAAGATTATCAATCTGGTCTTTTATAACCACTTGAACCAGTTACGAAACTTTCTATTTACATTTCATGTTACGATGTAGCTCACAAGAGTAATTAAAAAAATCTAGGAACTTTCACGAGCTGTTCTAACTTAGTTCCTTCCTACTATAGCTAAAGCTTCATGCGTAAATTAGTGAGAATTGAAAAAACTCCCCAATTACTCGTATAATGCAAAAACTAGCCATAAGTCCAAAAATAAATCGAATATTTTTTATTAGGTCTAATTATTATATCAATGGCGCAATTATATGGAAAAATACTCAAAAAGTACCTACATTAAATAACTTAACATGAAAGTTTGTTTATTAGTATAAAATTAAATGTCGCAAGTCCATCAACATTAAATTAAACACAGAAATAAAATTAAATGGATATTAATTTACATAAGATTATTAAGGAATATTACTTTTTAGATACTTTCATGGGAAATATCTTGAACTCAAATATGATATTATGGCGTACCGCGCGAGGAATATTACTTTCAGTATTAATGTTTACTTATTAATTTAATTTAAGTACTTGCCTACGTTTTTATTAAGGTTTATTTTAATTAATTTATATAGGCTATGTTTATACAGTATAACCTGGCGTCAATATTTATTTAAATATATTTTTTGAGTTTCAGTAGGTTGTGCTGCAACAACGTATATTATTTTTGTTCAAAATAACGCCCAATACTTTCGGCACCTATAATAGGTATGTACTTACTAACAGAATAATGGATATGCGTCAAATAAAAAAGAATACATTCTTGTAACGTAATGTTATAAACGTTCATAACAATAAATTAATATATTTTCATTACCAGATTCAAACACGAAACTTTCATTACTTTGGCTAAATGTTTGATTTAGACACAATTTATTTTTAATACTTGCTAAAATGATTCACCCCAACTACCAACCCATAAGTGATACCTACACGGAAAATAACCAATAATTTACAAAACACACGCTTGGACCAAATTAAATAAAAAAACACTACTTATATGTCCTACTCGTACTGGTATGGGTACGTAATTTCATATTTTGATGCAGGTTATCACTAAACTTTTTCGAAGTAATTTATATGATTTTTTTACTCAAATAGGTCTGTTCAAAATTTTAGCGTTATTAAAAATGTACATATATATAGATATATTTTTTTTCTGATTTATTAATATATATTTAAAAAACTCGAAAAAAATTAGATTCTCAAAAGGAATATAAATTAATGTTGCTTGTACTCGATCGGTAATTAAAACTTACCTTCAATAGCGCGCAAGTGAAGTTGTAGGGAGCAAGTAGCTTCCGTGTTGTCGGCCGATGGTTTTTGAACGCAAATGAGAGGTCCGCGGTGGTCGGCGCAGCTTATATACCGCTACGGCAGATCGTAGCCGCCGCTACGCCGTAGCTACGTAGGGTGCTACATATTGCTACGTATGTAATGATAATGACGATCTATTACGGTATTAAAACAAATTAATCGAAACGTTTTTTGCAATTATGATGTGTTTGTGTGGGTGAAGATGTTTAAACGATAAAGTGATATTTCTTTAATTGAATTTAAAAAACATTTACTTTTTAGAAAGTATAATTTGTAGAATATTTGATAAATTGTTTTTTATTCATGTAAAACAAGTATATTAAAAAACATACTTGTGAATACTTAAGAATAATATTAACTACAAACTAAATCTTAAAAAATAAATTAGCAAAAGTAATATTGAAATATTAACTTAAATAAAATGAAATCTAAAAAAACCCTTAAAAGGAGCTACCCATCCAAACCACCCCGATTGGTTCCCGACGCAAAGGTCGCGATAGACAGTCTTTCATAAATGAATTTGTTGAAATTTAATCGATTATTTAACGAATGGGGATACCTACCTTTGTAAATAATAATTAAAAAACAGAATAATTATTATTTGGTAAACATTCATTGAAGATATTTAAATCCTAGGCCTGTCTTAATGGAAACTGCTAATAGTGGGAATGTATTGCAGGGTAGTGGGGTGGTCGATTAAAGATGGTACCTATAATTAACTTATCAAATGATCAGGAACTGTATTATACCAACCGAAGCATGTTCTTATTCATATTTGGACATAAGTACAATGTACAATTAACGTTAAAGATATAATTATTATGGTTTGTGCCAAAATATATTTACACGACTTTATATATTTTTGTCACCTAAACCGTAATGGTATCTTCGAAGTCGACTATACTGTACACATTTACTTGTTTGTAGTTATTTTTCCTTTAAAAAGATGGAAATTTCGGAAATGGCATATGGCTGTGACACATAGCAATTTGCGTGTGTGAAAAAACTTGTATTTTTGAAGTACTTGGGGCATGTTTAATATACATATACCCAAACACATATGTACGTAGACTATATTTTATCTGTAACTGGACAAACATTTAATCAGTTACAATTCGTCACTGGTGGCTTTTAGATTACCGAGACTCATACCTCCCGGTACCTAAACAGGTAATTTTCCCTACGGGGATACATTCATCATACAACGGATTTATCACTCAGCCACGTCAAGATAGGCTCTAATAACTATTTGGGAACGATTGCCGAGCAGCGATTATGCATCGGCAAACAGATAAAATTGACAAATGCCTGATTATTGACTATCGTAAGTGCCAACCTTATCTTTTTATGAACAGTATTCCTTTTATATGGTAAACGAAGTGATTTAACAAATCCCGTGGCCGCTTAATTGGAAGTTCACGATACCTATAGGTACTTACTAAACTGTCATTTTTGTCTACCTAAGAGCAGAAAGCTCGATGCCATGGCTAACAGTACTTTAAAAAGCCGGCCAAGAGCATGTCGGGCCATGTTCAGTGTAGCAGTGCTCCATAGTTATTCAAAACTGGCTGGGCCGATTATGTTTAAAATAGGTTTAATTTATAAGTATACATTAGTTCAATATTCATGATTTTTTTCATATTTTGGGGGGGGCACAATTTTTAATTTATTTGAACCTACTTAAAACTGTAAAACATGATCATACGAGTATTATAGTTCCCCGATAAGAATTAAATTTTCACATCTATCACTTAAGAGATTGTGCGGTAAGTAAAAACTACTGGCAGCAAGGCACGCCCATACATCTCGCGTGCCTTTGCTTTCCGAACAAACTCTAATGCAATTAACCTAAAAGTGACTTTGTGGCAATATGCACGAAATCGGTATTGATTGTCATTATCTAGCCGGGGACTATAATGTCTACTTAAAGTACAGCAAGATTTTGTTTAAGATTGTGAAATGAAATGAAAATTTCATTTAATTTCATTTAAGATTGTATTGTATTCAAAGTCTCCGAGTAAGCATCGCGCCTCTATCGTACTGGTTATTTAATATATACGTGTTCTAATCAAGTATTTAGTAATTAACTAGAAAAAAGCACGTGACAATAGATAGATGATCATAATGCCATTATTATAAACCTAGATAAAAAATTATTTAATTTATTTCAAATATTACATTCACTTTATTGAATTTATAATATTTTGTTGAAAATTATTTTTAAGTTGTGTAATTTTTGACTACTATTTATTGGGATTATCTTCCTTTATTTATTAAGATTCATCAATATCGAAAATGATCAAGGGAGTCATCCCTTGATCATTTTCGATATTAATGAATAGTTGACTAGATTGCACTAGAAATGAAAAAACCGGCCAAGTGCGAGTCGGACTCGCGCGCGAAGGGTTCCGTACCGTTATCAATTTATCATTGAAAAAGTACAGTTAAATCAATCTAACTCAAAAACTATTACAGATAATTTAATCAAACCAAGAATCGTTGATAGAGTTTATTAATGTGCGTAACTTGCGTAACATATATTTTTTTAGAATTTTATTTCGCGTATTTAAAAAAATAGAGGGGACACATTTTTCAGACTTTGAGAGCTGATATCTCGAAAACGATTTGCTTAAATAAAAATGAGATGTATAAACCTTCAATATCATTTTCAAAGACCTTTCTATTAATACCCCACACGCTTAATATACAACTAATTTTTTTTTTCTATCCCTCAGTACATGTATGGAGGGCCCCCGCCCCAATGGTTTTTTTACAATATAGTATCATAATCCTGTAGCGGTCCATAAAACACACATCCTAACTAAATTTCATTACTGTAGCATTTATAGTTTCCGAGTAAATCGCCTGTGACAGATGGACAGACGGACATGACGAATCTATAAAAACGAGCAATATTTCTTTAGGAGAAAGGCATTTGAAAAAATACAAAGGTAACATTTGAAGAGATAGAAAACTCACGGTTGGGTTGACTTCCTGTTACAAAGTCAGCACGATATTCACACTATAACTGACGCCGAAACTAAAATAATAGTCGTCCAATTGATGGTGACGAGTGGAATGGAGCCTGTGATGTTTGGGTTTTAAAAATAAGAGATACTAAGTGTTATTTAATCTACAATGATAAGAGAACGACCTGGTATCGGGACTTTAAATTTTACATTCTTGTTGTTAATATCGTAAGCGTTAACGGTCTGCGAATATAATTTTTTTTTTAACCTATGCACGAAATAGTTATGAATGATCTGCAGGTATATTACATGTTAAGCCCTCTTTTACTGGATGGAATCATAATCATAATCAAATGTTAAATTTTGGGATTAAGTTACCAATTGGGCCCTGGGCTCTTTAACTCTGAAACTCCATCCAACTGGCATAAACAAATCACCTTTGTATTGATATTTAGTGTGATATTACGAAATACCAGTTTACATTGCGGCTGTGCTATGGTAATTGTTATGTACAGTTGTGTTTCTTGGAGCGACACGTGAATTGTGTAAAGGTGCATGCAGACCAAAAGAGCATTCGCTGTTCTATCCCCCACTCTACGAAATCAACGAATCAAGTTTCGTGCATCTTTCATGCACCTTTACCTGTAGCGAGGGAAACGCTTGAGGCACAGCGTTTACTCGCACTAATTGAGAAAACTTTAATAATGACCAGAAATTCTTTGCCAATGCAGGAATATAATAACAATATAGGCATGTAATGGTAGTGTCGTGTAATAGGTATATCGATGCATGATGGAAGTACCTGATAAGTCGAGATATTTTGGAAAAGGACAAGGAGTTATATTTATGACAAATTCAAGTTAACATTTCTTCTACCTTTCATCTCGAGTTACGAATATCGATATAAATTAGCGTACTTACCTAATATTACAATAATTTTATTTTTATGGTGACGAGTGGAATGGAGCGCGTGATGGGGTGAATGAAACGGGCTTTAAAAATAGGAGGTTTTACCACCAATTCAACCTACAAAAATATTATATAATGTATTATATAAGGTATCTAAATTTTGTATCAAAAGTAATGCAATGGCATTCTTAAAATGTAGGTAAAATACTTAACTGATGTAAATAAAGCTGTTCTTTAAATGTACTAGTATGTATTATCTCGTCAAAGTATATAAATAAAACATGCCAAACATTTCACGAATGTAGGATAGTGCTGCACGCACTAGAAGTTAGTAATCGTGACTAGTGTCCATTTTCAACGTTACTCATACACATGGTTACCGCCCGCAGACACACATGCCTAGGGCGTAAACCTACTTATTATGATATGTTTTTTAAGAAACTGTCATTATTTTCTGTAGGGAGGTAGACTTGCCAAGGATTGCAAGAACTGGAAAATATAGTACAGGAGGTTAAGGGACTGTTTTACCATGTACATATGTATCAGGTAAATGTTAGCTGTCTTTTTATTAAACGGTTTTTATTAACTTTACCGCGTATCAACTGTCGTCGATGCTTCAAATCTTGTGATCGATTTTTCGACCACTTCTACTGCACCAAAATTAATGAAATTTGGAAACCGTGTCAAGCCCCCATGACAATGCAATATTATGATATTTGTATCCTTGTACCCTCAAAGCCTGATGCTGCAGACGTACTGCTTACCTTAACCGAGAGTGTTAGACACGTGAAAATGAAAGCATATCATGTTTGGCATAATCAAATACTAACAGCCTGATCTTGACTTCCAACTCCTCACTCCTGATGCTGCAGTACTGCCCACAATAACCGCAAGGTTTATCTTTTATCGATTTCTTGATTTTAAAGAAGTTCTTTAGATATTAAGTAGAAACATGCGAATTGAATACTAACGTCCAACTCCTCAGATCTGATACTCTAGTGTTACTGCCTGCCACAACCGCTAGGTTTAGCGATCTGTAGATTTTGAAGTAGGTACTGCTTTAGACATTTGGTAGAAATCAGCCGAATATCAGCCGAAAGGCCACAAGGACCGGCCCTGTGCCACCCGCATCCAGTGACCTTCACCAGGTCATGAGTCCACCTTGTGGGGGGCCTACCCACGCTGCGCCTTCCGGTACGTGACCACCACTCGAAAAACTTACCGCCCCAACGGCCATCGGTACCACGCGCGACGAGCCCCGCCCACTGCCACTTCAGTTTAGCGATTCGAAGAGCTATATCGGTTATTTTGGTTCTGCTGCGGATGGTCTCATTTCTAATCCGAGATCGCAGAGAGACTCCTAGCATAGCCCTCTCCTTTGCCCTTTGGGTGACATTGAGCATTCTTATAAGGTCCATTGTAAGCGAGCACGGTTTAGTACCGTAGGCCATCACTGGCAACATACACTGATCAAAGACTTTCGTCTTCAAACCCTGCGGAATATTGGACGAAAAGATACAGACGGATTGAATACTGACTTCCAACTCCTCAAACCTGATGCTGCTGAGACACGTGTAACTGCCAGCCATGTCGGGCCTGCGGCCCTCCGGCTGATAGACTGACGGCGTGAGTGGATCGCGTAGCGTAGGGCGACCCGTCGGGCCTGCGGCCCTCCAGCTGATAGAGTGACAGCGTGAGTGGAGCGCGCAGCGTAGGGCGACCCATCGGGCCTGCGGCCCTCCAACTGATAGAGTGACAGCGTGAGTGGATCGCGTAGCGTAGCTCGACCCGTCGGGCCTGCGGCCCTCCAGCTGATAGAGTGACAGCGTGAGTGGATCGCGTTGCGTAGGGTGACCAGTCGGGCCCGCGGCCCTCCAGCTGATAGAGTGACAGCTTGAGTGGACCGCGTAGGGCGAGCCGTCGGGCCAGCGGCTCTCCAGCTAATAGTGTGACAGCGTGAGTGGATCGCGTAGCGTAGGGCGACCCGTCGGACCTTCGGCCCTCCAGCTGATAGAGTGACAGCGTGAGTGGATCGCGTAGGGCGAGCCGTCGGGCCTTCGGCCCTCCAGCTGATAGAGTGACATCAGCGTGAGTGGACCGCGTAGGGCGAGCCGTCGGGCCTGCGGCCCTCTGGCCGATATACTGACAGCGTGAGTGGATCGCGTAGCGTAGGGCGACCTGTCGGGCCTGCGACCCTCCAGCTGATAGAGTGACAGCGTGAGTGGATCGCGTAGGGTAAGCCGTCAGGCCTGCGGCCCTCCAGCTGATAGAGTGACAGCGTGAGTGGAGCGTGTAGGGCGAACCGTCGGGCCTGTGGCCCTCCAGCTGATAGAGTGACAGCGTGAGTGGATCGCGTAGGGCGAGCCGTCGGGCCTTCGGCCCTCCAGCAGATAGAGTGACATCAGCGTGAGTGGACCGCGTAAGGCGAGCCGTCGGACCTGCGGCTCTCTGGCCGATAAACTGACAGCGTGGGTGGATCGCGTAGCTTATCAGCTTGTCAGCTCTATCGAGTGACAGCGTAATTGGACCGCGTAGGGCGAGCCGTCGGGCCTGCGGCCCTCCAGCTGATAGAGTGACAGCGTGAGTGGATCGCGTAGGGTAAGCCGTCGGGCCTGCGGCCCTCCAGCTGATAGGGTGACAGCGTGAGTGGATCGCATAGCGTAGGGCGAGCCGTCGGGCCTCGTTTTAAACTTGATTTTCTCAATAAACCAAATTGATTGATATATTCCTTATTGTCAGATCTCAGTTATCTAAGGTATTGTATGAATAACACGTCTAGTTGAGACACTTCGGGCATTCAAGCTGACATTTTTTTAGTGTCGGATTTCAAAAAATATCTATTCAGCAGCGATTCCCTTCTATTACGTTTACACATGTTTGTGTCGTGATTAAAGCGCGAGAGTTAAACGCTAGCATCCCTAATTGTATTGCATATTACAAACAACATCCTCTGATCTAGAATAAGTTGCCCTAAAAACTTGAAAATAAAATAAGTATATATTTCAGTTTGGTAAAAGTTTCCGATTAGGATACGCTTAATCCACTGACATAGAGGCTAAACGTGGCTTTCAGCATCCGACTTGGGAAGACTACAGTGATAATAGTTTCACGTGACTAATCTACAAAAAGTAGCATCTACGGTTAGTTACAACTAATTTTTATTTTCTAGTTTTTGGTACAATAAAAACCGTTTAACTTAAAACTTTTTTTACTTATTTTATTCTTTTATGTGTCTTGGCCAAAAGATAGTAATCATTTTATCTGACGGATATATTTATCCGGGGATTGAGACAAAAATCGTAAGGTAGAGAACGCGTGGATTGCAAAATGAACACATTTAATTGAAGGTTGTCGTAAAATCATGATTAATGTTCGTTTTAAAATTATTTCCATGGAAATGACGAAAACATTCTGTGACACATACCTACGTAAGCAGATTAAGTAGTGAGCCATTTCTTTCTAAATACCCGTGATACATATTGTAGATATTGTATTCACAAATGGGAGTTACTAGAATTAGGTATGTCATTTAGTCGTTTGAGTTGAAACCAGGTCTTTATACAATTAATATAATTGGGTATATAATGAATGAGTTTTGAAAATGTACAAATTTCATTTTATTTCGATTATAAATGTTGATATCTCATACTAATCATCATCATCGGCCTATGATAGTCCATATGGACTTAGGCCTCTCCTATTAACTATGTTTATAGACGCATTAGAAGGTAAATGCCCATAATCGCCACGCTGGGCAAGCGGATTGGAGATCGCAGTAATGTGTCCACTATGATGACGCTGCTGCTTATCATCAATCTTTTATTAACACTTTCAGGTGCGCAACTTCAATTAACTCGTTGTTAACATACAATCTTCGACGTCTATAGGCTTTGTTCACCCGAATGTGACATAATAATACATACAATAATGGTCAGTGACACTTCAATCTCTTAGTTGACTCTTACGACTTGGTTGGGGAGTTGGAGTGGTGACAAATGTATTCTTACTGCCGTCACCACACGACCCCATACCAAAACGTGAACGTCTCCTAGAAGTATATTATCACAATAACATTAAATTTGTACATGTTCAATAGTACATTTTAATGCAAGTGCAAAAAAATTTTTTTTCGAGGAGGGTGAAAGTTGGAGCCCGAGTGAAACGAGGGCGACAATCACCCGAGTTAAAAATAATTTTTTACACGTGTATCGAACGACTTTTTTCATAACAAGTGCCTTAAAAAGAGAAATTTACGCACAAAGTTTACTTTTCCACACTAGTTGGGAAAAAATCATTACATACCCAATTATATGTATTAATTGTATCAAGTCCTGTGGCCTATTTCACCATAATTACAATTGTAACAATTGTAAAATATCACTGTTACTGACGTCACAGGCCTCCGTAGGCAACGGCTACCGCTTACTGTCGGACGGTCTATGTGCTTGTTTGCCACCAACATAAAATTATTACTAATAACGTTATTATATCGTTATTAAACTACTTTTTATTTTCCGAAACCCGTGACAATTGTCGCAAGGTTTAGTACAATTTTCATTAATTCTTGACATGAGGTTCGGCTTATGTCGGAATTTCGCTACAATTGTCGTGATTTTTGTGACAATTGTAATTTTGCTTCGCATAAAAGTGGCTATTTACTGCTGATTTATTAAAGTTCCTGCACTAATTTTTATGCTGGTGGCAAACAAACGCACGGCCATTCCGATGGTAAGCGGTAACTGTAGCCTATAGACGCTCCCTATTGGAGAAACCGTAGATTTACAATTGTAGGACTTGTCAATGTTGTGAAATTGGGGCCTGGTTTCAACTCAAACGACTAAGTGATTCGCATGTGTAGTATACATAGGTACAGTCGGGTTCAAAATTGCATGGACAGTTTGTGAATGATTTCATTCATAAATTGTCCATGCTATTCTGAACGCCACTGTACATGGCGGAAGTATTTACTAAGTACAGTAAGCATCAAAAGCGTGTGTTGTTAGGGAATAAGCGCTTTTGACCCCTCGATAAGCTACGTTTGATGCTGACTATACAGGTAATAGGTTAAAATACTAATAGTATAATCTATTTAAGCGCCCTGGACATCCAAGAGTGTTCACGTTTAACTCAATTTAGTTACAAAATCCTTCTATATGAGACTTCAATTTTACTCGGATTATAGGTAGTAAAAGCAGCCTTGTTACAAATTTAATGTAACATAATCCAAAGGTGATCACGGGATTAATGAGATATTCAATCATGAAAAAATATTCACGTGCGTCCTAAGGGGCGACTTTTATCGATTATTATTAAGCTACAAAAACAAAGGAACCTATGCAGGTAAGTTGCTTTATCTTTGGTACCTTAACAAAAAACTGCTCAGACAGTGAACTAATCCTTTGGAATACCTAGACCTCTGGGTCGGTTATAAACATACCTAACTGGATATCGTATCAAACTGGTAGCCTGATGCCATGTACTCAATGTATGTTGTAAATTGACAACAATGACGACTCTACTAACAATATTCAGAAACGGTAAACCGATAGCATTATAATATCAATTCAATACGAGTATAATACCTAAGAATGACTGAATTTATTTGCAGGTAACAGCAACATTTGTCGATTCTGTAGTGTACCACCACTGCACTAAATTTTGTTCGGATTCACACTATAGTTATTTATTTAAAAACATTATTCTATCATGTTATGAGTATATTATATTATGTACTTAATGCAATTTATGCCTTTACATACATGTTACGTCTTTTTAGACTATATTGCTACAATAGTAGATTATGCATTAAGGGGATAAAGCACTGTTTTATGTCACGGGCGCGACATTGAATCCTGAACATAACGAAGAACTGCCAGTTTTACTCCCGAGAGCAGCGAGGGAGTCATAGATTTAGTTCCCGAGCGAAGCGAGGGAATTAAGACTGATCTCTGAGTGCAGTGAGGGATTCAAGCGCGCAAGACAAAAACAGTTTTATTCCCGAGGTATATACTCTACTTTTCTAACCATATGCGAGACAATAAAAAAAACCAGCTTAGTAATACTTCATCATCATTATCATCACATCAGCCAAAAGACAGATGACCTGGTGAAGGTCGCAGGAGTCCGCTGGATGCGGGTGGCGCAAGACCGATCATTGTGGAAATTTTTGGGGGAGGCCTATGTTCAGCAGTTGTAATACTTAGTAGATAATATTTATTGCAGCAAATGAATAGTGTTGCAATTAAATAAATTAAATGTTAAAGCAATAAAATGGATACGGCAACTTGTTTCTGCCGGGTGTGTAATGATCCGTATAAAAATACTTAATATATTTTCATTCGATATAACAACAAAAAATATATTTTCGAAGTATATAATCGTTCATTGTATATAATAAACTTTTGGTATAATATTAAAGTATCTATTATTGTTTAGTATAATGAATAGTTAATATAACACTTATTTTGTATAACCTTCATACGGTATAATTCTCATTTGATATACAATAATAAACTTTTCTGGGTTGAAAAAAAAAATAACCTCGAAGACTAAGGCGGGAGCAAAGCTCCCGCCTTAGTCTTCTAACCTAACCTATCCGAGTCGGATCTGCCCCGGAAGGTTTTGTTCGCTCGCTTCGCTCGCTCACTGCAGATTTAGTCCCCATTCGTTAGTAATTATGATCAAAACCAAATTTTATTTAGGAGCCAATATCTTGGTAATTATCAAGTTTTAAGAAAAGTAGCGTTATACTATAAGATCATTATACGAAATATGAATTAAACTAAAAGTATGTTATATGAAATATCATTATTTCAAATGATTATTATATAAAATAATAATTATATCATTTGTAAATATATTATTTGTTGTTATATGATTCAATAATTATATCAAATGAGCGTTATTGCGACTAATATTATATCAAAAGTTGTTATAGCCTTCGTGACGCACCCGTTTCGGGTGTGTAATGATCCGTATAAAAATACTTAATATATTAGCATAGCCTACTTGATTTAACACCTTGAGCGCGGAGAACTCCCAAGGGGAATTCTCTGTGGGAGGTTCATTTTCGCTACAAAGCGGAAAAATCACGGGATCGGCTACGAGCGTAGCGCGTAGCACTTGTCCGCAATGAAAGTGTTAACAAATGAACATCGTGCGAATCTAGTTGGATGCGGTGCCCGCGGCTTCGGGGTTTGAAAATCGAGCCGTGCACGGTCAACTCGATTTTCGGGCGGTGCTTACACATTTTGCTTAACGAAATTAGGCGTTATCGTCATAGCAATAAAGTGTAATTATATTATCGCCCAGCAGGTAATAAGGAAATTTCATACAACATTATAACCCGGTTTTTGCCAAGGAATATAATGTGTTGCTTTTTGTGAGGTTAATATTTATTTATTTACAAAATAACATTTATACCATTACAGCAAAGCCAATGTGGCATAAACATAAACATATGAACACAATTTAGAACAAAACTATATGACATATAATCCGGCTTTGACGAGCAGAAAAAATATTTTAAGTAGGTGTACTCGAAAAAAAATAGTGTGACCAAAACTCACAAAACACACTTTTGCTGAAAAACACTATAAGTTTCAAGAATTGAAGGTTGAATTAAGCTAGTGCTGCAAACCAATTTGTTTTCGATATAGTTCCTTTATGGATGAATCATGTTGAAAGTTAAGAGCCCTTTCGGTTAACAAGCGTTGTAATAAAGTCGATCACGATACGCCGTTAATTAACCACAAGGTAGTTTTGTTCTCTTTTCTAGCTTCTCCCAGCAAGAAAAATGTTGATAAAATTACGCAAGTATTACATTTTGTTATACCACGACAGTGCACAATCAAGCATACGGCCTGCCTGAAGATAAGTCTAGCCTATGGACACCTGTACTCCAAAATATTGATATGCGGGTTGCCGACTCTATTAAAAACCTTTGTAGAAAACCTCAGCAGGGAGCCGGAAATACATTATAATTTTTTGAACGCCTGATGTCTATTTACTTAATGATGTTGTCGACTGTACCCTTTGAATAATATAACAGAATGGTTCATGTATATGTATCACGCATATTTTTACTATCGCGTAAAACTGATATACAATGTCGTAAGTTACTTGAGATATAGGAGCTTTAAAACGCGTTTAATGTCTACAACAATACAAATGGACGATACTAAGGCACATGCTGTTTAGCGACATGTCATCGAGTATGAGAAGGCTTTACCTTGTGAGCTTGTGACATTTTATTTGTTTTGTATAGGTGCATTTTGTTTGTTGTGTAATGTAATGTACATAATGTATCTTTCTGTTCAAATTGTTAAATTTTAGTTTCAAAGTTGACAAATAATATTTTGTCAACTTTGCAACCAATGCTAGCAGGCAATTATCATAAGATAATGGAGACGATAGGTTGACCAAATTATATGAACAATTTCGAGGTAACGGTGCTTAATAAATACCGTGGAACGATATTTACTTCCTACATGACCGCTTAATCATTAATATTTTACGGAAAATCACTATAATATAATTATGTGGTCCGATATGCGCTTTGGCGGTTTTATTTGTAAATTCAATTTACTTTGAACCTTTTGAAGAGAAAGTTTGTTTGTAAATTATTATTTGATAGATGTTTCGATAATCTGGATCCAATTTCACCACATTGACAAGTGCTACAATTGTAAATTTACTGTTTCTCCAACCTGGGGCGTCTATACGCTACAGATACCGCTTACCATCGGAAGGGCCGTGCGTTTGTTTACCACCAACAGAAAATGTAGTGCAGAAACCTTAATAAATCAGCAGTAAATAACTACTTTTTTGCGAAGCAAAATTACAATTGTCACAAAAAACACGACAATTGTAGCGAAATTCCGACATATGCCGAACCTTATGTCAAGATTTACTGAAAATTGTACTAAACCTTGCGACAATTGTCACGGGTTTCGGAAAATAAAAAGTACGTTATTAACGATTTAATAACGTTATTAGTAATCATTTTATGTTGGTGACAAACAAGCACATGGAGCGTCCGATAGTAAGCGGTACCCGTAGCCTACGGAGGCCTCTGACTGGTCAGTAACAGTGATATTTTACAATTGTCAGACTTGTAATTATGGTGAAATAGGCCACTGGTATCATTTACTCGTAACTGTCATCAGTAATCGTTTCTCCTAGCACATTGTGTAGTTAAGTTTTTATTCATCAATCAATCATGTTTTTCTGTATACTGCAGATAATAATAGTAATAGATAATATTATGTAGGAATATTAAGTATGATGTTATTTTAATCTTACTATGGATTAAAGGAAATTTTTACAAGCAGGCATAATTAGGAAGGACAAGGCAGTGATAGTAATACGTCTAAAATATCTAAAATATCCGTAAATGAAACTACGAACTAGTATTTTTTTGTAAATCAGGCGGTAATGTATAATAACTATTATTGTAAAATACTAAGATACTATTTTATACCTAACATTGTCTTCGATTATTTATATCGCCTATATAAATGTAATAATGTATCTTTGGAGTAAAGTACTATATTAAAAACGTCCCATTTTTTCGCTTGCCATAAGGGCGCTTAGACATTTTCCCCTCACTAGCTCGTAAAGCGCTCGTTTATCGTTTAATACGAGCGGGTAAAAACGCTTTTTACACACTTGTGAATAAAGTAATTTGACATTGCTCTAATTCCTATAGCCCCCTACTGCCTAGTATAAGTGGATCTGTATGACCGTAGTAAACATGCGCAATCGGAGATCACATGTTAAATTGGTCGTTCTCATGGGTGACTTTGTAAGCCATTGGCTATATTTAAGTTCCAGAAGTAACTCTATTCTACGATACGTTTCGACATTGAGTTTTAAATGGTTTCTTTAAGTTAATTTACATTTGGATGAGATTTGTAATCATATTTCCTCGCGATAGTGAGGGAAAAAAAGTTGTACTACACTTGGCGGCAAAGTTTGTTCAACTCGCGTGCCTTGAGACCTTCAGATACAGATACAGATACAGATACAGATATTTTATTGGTAAATGTCAATACAAATTTACACGTCACACAATTACATGAGGTATGAACACAGGTATTTATTATATCGAAGTAATTTTACATTATTCTTAAAGACTATTAACATGAAAATCAAGATGACATACATAATAGAGAATACATAGTATAAATAATTGAGATCAATCATTTTTAATTAATGTGAGTAGGTACACATTGACACTAAATTCAAACACATCATCTTTTTGTCTGGGTTAGTGATGATATTCTTTCAAAATATTCATTAGTACTATAGAATGCCATGTCCAGGAGATACTTTCTTACTCGCCTAAGGAATATCGAATCGCTTTCTATATTCTTGAAACCGATCGGAAGGGCATTATAGATTTTTACACCCAAGACATTGAGCGTTTTTTGGGTCTTGGCTCGGCGCGCCGACGGGACCAGCAGTCGGTGCGGTCGCCGCCCATCGACACCGAGACGCTGTGCGTGCGTCATGTACGACTCCATATTTTGCCTAACATATTTGCAAGCTTCATAAATATAAATACTATACAGCGTTAGAATTTTGAATTCCCTAAATAGTTCCTGGGCAGGATAATCAAAGGGTTTCCTAGCTAGTATCCGAATGGCCTGCTTTTGAATTTTGAAAACCCTGTCACGGTCAGCTGCTGTGGCCCATAATTCCAGCCCGTACACCATGACAGTGTGAAAATAGCCATAGTACGCTTTCTTCATGTTATCCATGGACAGACTAGGAGCCAGCCTGGACAATGCATACGTTGCAGAGGACAGCTTATTACACACTTGATCAATGTGCGGTGACCACGTTAATCCCGCATCTATCACAAATCCCAAATACTTAACGCTATCTACTTGAGGCACGGCTATGTTGTCTAATATTAAATTTAACTCACTATCGTTAGTTCTACGCAGCTGAAAGTGAACTATGTTTGTCTTATCTACATTTAGCTAGCTCCAGTTTTTGAACCACTCGCTACGCTCGTGGCTCAATTTTGCAATCTTTCGCTAGCTCAGGTCTCAATATTGGCACGACAGTTAAACAACAACTTTGCCCCCTTGTATAATAATAGTACATTATGATACAAGTGTGCTAAGTTGATCATTATACTCGAGGCGCTATTGTGCGCGCGAGCTGCAAGCGAGCGCGCATAAGATAGCAGAGAGTATAATGATCAATGCACACGAGTTTCATACGACGTTTTTCAACACACTTGTAAGGAATAACTTGTTGTTGTAACTTGTAGTGACTTACCTTCGTGTTTGCCGTGTTTCGGGGTCAGCCGGTGTATTTACCAGCATCTAGCGGGCCAGCAAGGCGGTGGCAACTAACAGGTTACTGATTGTCTCCTGTTCGTTGCCGCCGCGATTTGGGTTCTACTTTTCACTTACGATCAGGTGGAGTGGAGCCACTTTGTTGTGCCAACGTTATTTTTATTGGGTCGGCAACGCGCATGTGACACCCTGAGGTTGCAGGCGTCCATAGGCTACGGTGACTGCTTTCCATCAGGCGGGCCGTATTCTTGTTTGCCACCGACGTGGTATAAAAAAAAAATAAAAATAACCGACTTTTAGTAACACTTTTACTAACTTTTGTTGCTAGGTAATTACTACTTACTTAGGTAAGTACTATCCCAAAGTTACGTTTAACCTTTTTATTTTATTCTTGTTCAGTACTTGAAGTTCACAATTCACATAAAAGTAATAAATAACAGTAAACACAACAAAATAAACGCAACAAACATTTGAAATTCACTCCACTTCGAATAACAGCAAAATAATACAATGGTAAGGTAACTTAAAAACGGCACGCGATAAAAAAGGAATTTTTTTTTTTAAACGCGCGCAAATTTGTAAGGCAGCAATCCTATCGATAAACAGCCAATATAAAATAAAAAACTGCGAATCATTAACGATTATCATAAAATAACAATACGATAACTTTACATTTAATATAATTACTTTAAAATTTGGATGCACAATTTAAATATTCTATTTATTTATTTACAAAAATTTATAGTATTTTGAAATAATATTCTGGATACCGCTATTTCTGCCACATGTCAACTCTTTGGTCGATTTAAAAAATAAACATAACCTGGCTAAATTCGAATGCTTCATCTACATGACATAATACTTCCAAATGTTTGCAAACATACTTGGTCGGGTTATGATATTACCGCACTAGAGCAATAACGTAATGAAAAAGCACGCGTGTTTAATATCTTGGATTATGAGCCTAATAGCGGTTCAATAATACCTACGTTACGAGCAAGTGTGTTGAAACTAACTATTAATTCGTACAAGGTAATCTCGTTAATTCTTATGGTCAAGCGATAAAGTGGGGCGTTTTTTATTAAAAAGCTCACATATTTAAATACAGGCGGAACTAGTAAATATTATGCAACATTTTATTGAATATATATATACCCACTACATTCCATTCACACAAGCTACGAGTGCCTATATTCTATAAAATATCCTGCAATTACTCGAGGAAGCCCTGGCGAAAATATAATAACTGCAGAAAATAATAAAGTCAGTTATAATTTATCGGTGATTGGCTGATTGTTCTTGGCTAAATGTGGTAAATAAGACATAACTATTGAAAACGTTTTAAATATAGAGTGTGGATAGCATATATTTTTACGTTTTAGGAACACACACTGAATTTTAAAGATCTATGAAGGTTCGCCGTTTTCTTACCTAGACCAGACTTAATGCACTGGCTACAAACAAGCCGAGTTTTATAATAAAATAAGTGTTAGTGATTCTGGCATATAGGTTTTTTAATAAGCGGAATTAAATTGTGAATTTGAAAATCAACGTAAATAGAAAAAATAATAAAAATTATAATATGTCACTCGCGCAACGACAAAATGTATGAACGGACAGGCGACTCTGACTGAATAGATGTGCTTTTGTAGCTGGATCAGAAAATTGGGCGAAATATAAGTATTACTTATAAATTAAAAGTAATCCAAATCAGGCCCCCTAAAAACTCGCGCACTCTATAGACCGTTTACTGGGTGCACTTACTCGTAAGTCTCGTAACTCACAAACACCAACTCGCCCCTCTCTCATTCCTACTCTCCCCGTCGGCTCATGGTCCAACTGCTCTCCCAATCCTTCACCTCATCGTATTTTACGATACCTACTTAGTAGAATATTGT
The DNA here is from genome assembly GCA_025490895.1 of Thaumatotibia leucotreta. NCBI lineage: Eukaryota > Metazoa > Arthropoda > Insecta > Lepidoptera > Tortricidae > Thaumatotibia > Thaumatotibia leucotreta. Next base: position 467,756 of record JALPQI010000094.1, read on the forward strand.
TGATGTTGGGTCACCAAGCGGTTCCTAAGAAAGGGGGTGTTCCTGAGAAACATAGATGCGATCGTTATCAACAACAAATGTTAAGAAATTGATTATAATTTTATATGAAATTACTCTTCTAACAAATTAACGTAACAGCGTGCAGCCTACCTGGATTTGGTATAATTTTTTCTGCTTTTCATATATTTATTTTTTAATGATAAAATCTTATTTACAAATAATGACAATATGCATAATACCAACCATTACTTAGGTTACTAAAGATTCGGTAATTCGCTCCAAATAAAGTAATTATTATTTTTTCACTATTGATATAGGGATTACTCTGTATAACACATGTTCGCGCTAATATCTTAAAATTATATTTGAAGACTAATTTCGTTGTTTCCTCCTAAGAATAATGAAGTAAGTTTATATTAATTCTGATTTTTGACGGTGACACTGACACCTGTATTTTCAAGTTGTAACAACTAGTGAAGCACAGACGAAGATTTTCCCTATTATTAATATATTATTAACCCTTATTCCATTAAAAAAAAACTCGGCATTGGTATAAAGTCAGTGGCTAATAAAAGGCCGCGGGTTTACTTTGCACGTAGTACAGTATATCACGTTTAGGGGAAAATGTTGTCGTGAATGGGTCATTGTCAGTCTGAAAAACAAAGTCGTCCACACGGTGGCTAAAAATTAACAGCTTGTCCAAGCATGCAATAAAATCGATGTTACGATTTTATTGCATGAGGTTGTAGACCAGGGAACCTAGTTGTATTGTTTTATCCCAAAAGTAGTACATGCATTTCTGAACTTCAGGTACATTCATCGAATAGATGACAACCTAAATCTGACAATGACCTGACTACTTGACTAGGTATGTCAAAGTAATACTTTTAGATAAATAGGCATGTCAAATTATTCCCACTCAGAATCACGAGTTATTTCCATTTATACTGAGAAAAATAAGACTTTTTTCTGCATTTAATTCAACGTTTTCAATAGAAAATCCTATAGCGTAACAAATCGGACATAAAACATTTTCATTGCATGTTCCTATAGTACTAACCTGTACACATTTTACAATTATGGTAACACCTAAGCGATAATTCGATTTGTTGTCACTTAAGAAGGCCCCGCTCTGTGACATTAAGTATTAAGTAGGCAGGCTTCAATTTCCGAATTAAGGAAGTGCTTAACAAATATACATGTTACGTATTACTTATTTATTGTGGCAGATGTAAACTGTCACTTAGAATAAGGAAATGAAAATAAAGAAATGAGTGGGAGTACATGAGGGAAATAACCAATGACAAAATATTTTGAAAGAGTTTTACTTAACTCTTTCACAATATTTTGTTTCATTGCCACATACTACCACCATTATCCACATAAGAAAGTAAGTATATAGTTTAGGCGTAATATATCTTTTAAGAGGTTATACAAACTTATAAAAGGCACTTCGAAAACCAACAGGTTCAGCATGAGTGCAAGGCATCTCGCGGCAGATATAAGTGCAAGTACAAATATTGCATGTAAAACACACCCAAGTAATAATACTAATTAAATAATATCGGTTTGCACTAAATAACTTGCACATATTGTATAGCGCAATAGCAATAGTGGGTAGATTGTGTCATATCATAAGGGATCAAAATGATATATTTTCGGCGAGGGCGTTCATTGAAGCCTGAATGAAGCGATGGATTCCACAACGTAGTGAGGGATTCAAGCGTTAACCCCACGACGAAAATAATTTGTTCCCGTGTGACACATTACTGCTTTTCACACCACCTATGGAAAAAAAGATATATAGTATATGTAATACTTAAGAAAATAATCGTCAAGTGTGACTTTGTTCCCTCCTTGCAGAGAAGACCCGTGTTCAAATAGGTGGTGTAAAAAGTAATATTATTCCTGTTTTTATGCTTCTTTGTATTAATTAAACAGTGACAGCTGTCTATCTTGCCAGCGAGATACTATCGCAGCGTGGTCGCAACACAAATAATATATATATACACGGTGCTCGCGAGCATTGCGAGAGATTCTAACTATGCATTCTAGACATCAAAATAAACAAAAAATATTATGGGACCTAATGTAAACTCAACCAAAAAAAAAATTTTTTTTCTTTCTTTAGGCTTTTTGAATACTTTTTAACATTTCCAGTACTTTTTATCATAACAACAATTTGTTTAAATTATTTATTTCAATTGTTTTTTAGGTACAGGTTATTTCGTCAAGTCTATTCGTATTTTTTTGATTGCCAGGCAAAAGGTGTGGTAATATTAGAACTCGTTGTGGTAGCATTGTAATCAAAAAGAAGTTAAATGACGAGTTACGTCGAAAAACTTATTTCGAAAAAGGTTGATTATCTCTGAAACCAATCCGAATCCAGGAAATTTTATATAACATTAAAGACTCTAAATATGGTCAGGAATCTAGCATTAAAATCTTTCGGAATGCTCACGAGCACCCTGTATATATAGATGCGTCTTTGATGAATAACGAGTAATTAGCGTGTTGATCAATTTTACCTTCCGAAGGTAACAGACCCCGGAGTTCACATACGCGGGTACATCGTCCCGGCTTATTAGCTTCAAGCGGTCTTGTTTATTTTCCCGTTGAACATGTCAATAACACATCCGATTACAAGTACGTTTGAGGACCGATTTTACACTTCGCGTCCTTACTATGGCATTGGTCCCACCAAAAGCGACGTAGCGTCTGCTTGGCAAACGAACAAAAGATAATCGCTTCCGTGTAAAGAAAAAAAACACGATATTATAAACGGCGATATTTGTAGTTCACCGCTGATCTAACAACTATCCCCCTTATTCATAAACGTCTCCTAACTTAGCAAGCTGTTAAGTATTTTGTCCCTTTCGCTCATAAAGACATATTGATAAGACCGAAAGGGTATAAGTATGCTAGCTCAGCGATTTCCCATGAGTTCGGAGCCGTAAACTGCGCCGGCCTTTCGTGTGAGCAAGATGCATAGAAAGTTACGCTATGCTACTGCTGCGGCAAAACCATGGTAGTGGGACAGTCGACAGATAAGTATTGAAATAAATATACACACCATGAAACAAGCAACCTCTGTGAATTACCTACCTCATTATGACGAGAAGCAGAAAACCTACAACGTCACATCAAAATAGCTTCAGAATGAGCATAACTACATTATGTTACTTTGCTTTCATAAATACCATAAAACTGGAATAAAAATACCTCATTTCATTTAATAATTTAAGCCTTTATTTTTAAGATACTTATCTTCACAATATTAAACTCTAATACGAATTAGCCGTATGCTTTTGGCTACCTACATAATATTAATATATTTAAGTTTATTGCATGGTTACTAATATGTATATTTTTTTATTTTGCCAGACTCGATATTAGTTAGTGGTTACTCCTTCAATTAAGTATACCTAATTGTTGTTTGGCAGATTGTGTAGACAATATCTTTTATGTTCCGTCTAGTTGTTTACTGTCAACCTTTGAAATATATATAAAAATATACAATAACCTCATGTGGCATGAAAATGACGCTTAAAAGTGTAAAGTCATGAGTTTTAACAACCCTCAACGTGACAACGTTGACATCGGACACGCCTGAGAATTCAATATCAATTATAAAATGCTTGTCTAAGTGATAACCTTTCCAAAACTATGTTTAAGGGAATAAAGTTGTAGAAGTTCGTGAGTTTGAGCCGCGTTCTTTTGTTTTTGCCGAGTAATACAACATAGGCAACAAGCCGTAGGCGTCATCAGCCATGGATTACCACGAATAGACTCCGATCTATGATTAGCCTACAAAGATTTATATTCGTAGATACATACCAATTCCAACTTTCACTTATTACAGAACGTTAATATTTTAACTCCCACTTTATTGTAATATAATAAGGCACACGGATGATCCGTTAACAAAGTTACTAAGATCCTATGAATGTCCGTTCATAATGAACATAGGAAAATTATATTTTTAGGTTTATTGTACTTTATTTCGAATACTATAAATAACATTAGGTATACAGAAACAAATATTAATTAATCTAGAGCCTAAAATAAAATTACGAAAATAAAACTAGGAAAATATATATACACTCCGTTTGATCTCAGAAAACCCTGCGTGACCACGAAAGTAATACTGCTGTCCTGCTTCATCGTGTCATCAACGATTGTAGCTCGGGTCTCTTTTGAGACCCGAGGCGTTTTCTAGGTTCAGTGCAGTGTAGATTAGTTTATTATATTTATGTTATTTTCCATTACAATCGAAATAATTTATCATTCTTTATCCTACGTACAGTCAGCAGAGAAGGTGGTTTACCACTTTTAGACTTTATTACCACTGAATAGAGAGTCGAAAAGTGGTAAACCACATTTTTGGTTGACTGTAGCCCTAGAGACTACGTCCTATATACGTGTAAAAATGATTAAATGGATTGTATACATTTTCGAAATGGTACTGAGTCGTTACAAACAGGACTCTATTTTGTAGCTGAAAAATTATGTTAATTCCGTAGCCATTTTTTGTAGAAGATAAGTACATTTATTAGAGATAGATTTATCAATTTCCTCCATTATCCCGCAGACCACCGAATGCTGTAAAGTGTTCGAAACGTCGGGAGGAAGTTAAATTTAATGAATATATGTGAGTTTATTCGTTTTATAGTTTTATTTCATGAGTAATCATAACCGAACAAAATATTACGGCTTCTAGTGTTAAAATGATCTGTAGCGCCATCATACAAGGGCAATTTTAAGTGGTTAATGAAGCAAAACTTAGGGTATTTTGTATAGTAACTTGTTGAGGAGCGACAAAACTTTAACAAAAGAGAAGGCAAGCACTTTAAATAGTATTTTTAAATTAAACCGAGGCTCGCGTCTTATAAAGTGACAAAAAGCCTTAAATAGCCGCTCAATTATTTAGTAATTGAGTAAGGAAATTTAAATAGTGAGAACATGAATGTAGTTAAATAAATACATATCATGGGACAATCTTAATCAAATCGATGTAGTCTTACAGTAAGCTCAATTAATTCTTGCTTCGTGGGTACGACGATACATATGAAAGATACACAACTTAAATAGAAAATAACCAAACATTTGTGATAAGCGCACAAATAAATGCCCACATTGTCTCACACATGAATATTTAATAAAATGTTTAATTCTTTACATGTGCCCATATAATAACCCTCTTAAATAAATAAAGTAACAACCGGTTTACAAAATGCAGCTCAATTTTTAACATAGGTACATTTTTGTACATCCTACTCGTAATCATACATTGTGGCGAAAAAATAACTGAATTCCCGTTGCCAGCGACAATGAGGTTTTGGGACTAGAATAGGCCTCCTAGAGCCTTACTTTGGAAGTTAGGACAAGTTCGTTTTTTCACGCATTATTTTCTGTTTCGTAAAATAATTACCGTTAAGAACTTTTGTTTTCGTAAAGTTGTGTCTATATATCAGTGCCTCTATAATATGAGAATCATAAATCCCATTCATGTATTTAATCCCGTCCATTATCTACAATCTTTAGTTAGATCATGCTTATCTAATCATATAGAAAGATTTGGTAATCAAAGGCTTCTCGATAAAATATAGGTAGGGTTGGTACTTAGCAAAACCAGAGTATTACTATTAAGCAGCGTGAGTGGGTGTTCGTATTTGTTTCAGAATTATTAATGCAAGAAACCTTATCTTAGTAAACAATGGTTAAGTATAAATATAATGAATTCCTCAAGGTTATAAGTTCATACGATAACAAAACCAAATAACATCTATGGGTTAAGTACAATATATATTACAGATTATTATTTATTCTCCTTTATTTATTACTTTTCTTAGGTTAGGTATTTTCATAATATGATTATAAAAGTAAAATACAATAAAACATACAAAACCAATACAAAACATATAAACATATTATAAAAAACCTAACCTAGGGTGCCGCCGGCAACGGAGCGGGCCCAAGCTGCCGGTGGTTAAGGTCGCAGAGAGAGGAACCGACGGACTATCCGCGCCGTGTCCAGGATTACCGCCTTCTGCATCTGACCCTTGATCCAGCCATCTAGCGAGAGACTCTTATTATTTATTATTATTATTGTGAGCCTATAGTGTCCCACTGCTGGGCAAAGGCCTCCCCCCATTTTATCCAATCTGATCTATGTCGACCTACCTCCGGCCACTCTTTCAAAAAGGAGTCCAGCTCGTCTCGCCATCGCCGATGAGGTCTGCCGCGTCTCCGATTGGAGCTGTCGGGCTGCCACTCTGTGGCTATCCTGGCCCACAGCTCACTCGGCATCCGACAGATGTGACTAGAATACAGATATTTTTACAGATTTAAGGCGTTCATTTGTTATGTTATTAGTAAGTTGTTTCGAAGTATAAGTGTAACTTTAAGAACAATAAGTGAATGTATATCTACAAACGAATACCTAACTACCACGTACGAGACTTGGCACTGCGCAGATCCCCCTAAATTTTTTCTTCATTATTTATACCGATGGTGATGGTCCTTATTTTATTCCCTCAATAAATTTACGAAGAAATGTTACGTTGTAAAAGTAGTCTCTGGCTTATAAATATTAACAAATACTTATTACACCCTTTACAAGGATGCGAAAGTCAGGCTTAATTGTAAAATTCCGAATATTGAGCATTATAATTAGAATTTTTGCCCGTGTGCTACGGACGACCGGACATTACATATTTAATTAATGATAGACAGAAGAATTATATTTTCAAGTGAAGTTAACACTATCTACATTCGACATAAAGTTCAGTTTTAAACTTTATTTGGAGCTTTAACTATGGTTCAATATTTCTTCGGAATGAGGGACTTTCGTATCAATGTCCATCGAGCCATCTGCAGAATTATTCTGCCTTTGATCTTTTTGATAGATCGTGGGTGTTAATGAGCATAATTTTATTATTTGACAACTAAGAGTAATCGGCTAAACAGCTCGAATTATGTATATGCATAAGCACGGATAAGTAAATATCATGGACAATCTTACACAAATCGACCTACTCCCACGGTAAGCGCCATTAATTGGTGTTGTGGATACTAAGCGACGATACATATAATTATTAAATAAATAATATAAAACAACCATGACCAAAGAAAAAATACTTATTAAATTTGTGATAAAGACCCAAATAAATGATTATGGGTCTTTATCATTTATCATGGAAATTAGAACCCAGATCTCCAACTACGTCGACAGGATCACTATCAACTAAGCTACGGAGGCAGACATTAATTGGATTATTAATTGTCTATATTTAAAATCAAAGTCTTTATAAAAAATCAAAGTTATTTTGACTTTTTATAAAGCAAGAGCGGCCCTACCGCGAACTTCGAAATCCGCAAATTTCGAGGATTTGTCTCTCTCACTCTAATGACGCCTTCGTTGGCCTCGAAATTTACGAATTTAGATTTTCGCAGTAGCAGGCCAGCACCTTCCTTTTAAGTAAATAAAATAAGAGTGATGATGATATTTTCTTGCAAATAAAAAACGTTCCGTGCTCATATGACGGCCGAAAAATAGGGTAGCATCAATTATGTCAACGCAACGTTTCTAAACGTCTAAAATGTTATACTTCACCATTTGTATAAGGTACCGTGCTCCTTCAATTCAAATGACAAAATGCCTTCAAATGATGGCACCAAAATTAGGCGGTTGAAACGCTCAGATATTCACCCACACCTATGATTACAATTTTAATGCCGGTAACGCCGCGTCGAAAAACGTAAATAGCGAGCATCTGTCCTTCTTGCTCAGTTGACGTCTTCTATGGAGTGACAGGGACAGAGATGCTGTAAATGAAGCTCACGATGCGCCGAAGTAGGTACTGTTTCTCGTCTGGATGCTTAGCCAAGTTACCAATCGCTAACGCTTAGTAGCGTATCGTAGTTTTCCCTCGCTGTCAATTTTTCATATTAGTGCGACAAAGACAAGTAGCCTTTCGTTTACGAAGCGATTGGCAACTTGGCTAAGCACCCTGAGCACCTACAGCTTGACGTCGCATCGCAATTGCTAGAACACAACATTAGGAGATACCGAGCATTTGTTTCTGTAACTCAATTGACGCCTTCGTCGGAGTTACACAGGCAAATGTTCGAAATTGTCGATTATCGAAATTTCCGATTGACCTACTGTAATTTGGCTCAAGTGCCCGCATCAGCCTGCCCTCTCCACCGCATCAATAACAAAAATTGCTATAACACAATATTACGATAGAGATTACTCCTAAAGGCATTAATTAAGCACCGTCCATCAATATATAGTGAGCTAAAGGTGAGTGGCACTAATAAAACTTTACATTAACACTCGCACTTAATAGCCTAGGCAATAATCCATAATGGAACCGAGAGTGCTTTAAAGAAACGTGGTAGTGGAGTTTTATACCCGTCTTCTCCTAAACAATCATGTTATACATTCAATTAGTATATATTTATATATATAAAATATTTTGCATGAGAAATTAGTACTGTTACTAATTTCTTAGAGAGTGAGTTAAAAAGTATAAGGGCATATTGTATTACCCGACGGTTCTCGCTTATTTTGTTAAAATACATGAAAATAATACTCACCCCTTTTCAGTGCTTAGTAGTCATTTTCCGGGTAGGCTATGTTAATTAAGTTAACTTAGATAGGACTAATATTATAAGGTGCGTTGGAGTAAGATGAAACGGTTTTTTAATTGGGGTAGCTAATGCAAAATGCTCAACAAAAGGACGACATATTTGTCTTACCCAATTTAAAAAACCGATTCATCTTATCATATTCATATCCCAACGCCCTTTAATAGTAGCGAATGAAAAATACACTATACTTAAATTGCCATCATTACAACCACCGAACCTACTGAGTTTAATCTCAAGGTTGATTATAGAAAATTCCGGGTCCGGGTCAAGCAATCTCACTTTAAATAAATAAATATCTTGGGACATCTTACACAAATCGACCTAGTCCCACGGTAAGCTCAATTAAGGCTTCTGATGTGGGTATTATCAAACCGTGATTAGAATGGGATTCGTTGACACAACAGCGTATAAGTCAATCTAGGATATGTTTATAGTTATATTCATATGTTTATAGTTTAAATGCAAAAACTTACCGTCAATAAATTCATTAATCAGTCACTACATCTATAAACAACTCTTTTCTTAGTAAATGTTGTGTCATTTTTTGTGTCAACAGTACTCTCGAATCCCTTTCTGATTCCGGTTTGTTAATACCAGGCGACGATATATATAATAGATAGATACATATAGATACTTAAATTCATAGACAGCCATGACCAAGGAACAAATATTTGCGATAAATAAATACACAAATAATGCCCTCGCCGGGATTCGAACCCGGAACCTCCAGCTTCGTAGGCTGGGTCACTACCAACTAAGATAAGGAGGCTGACTTTGGGTCGTTTAATGTTCTGTAGTCCTTTGGTGGTTAAGATCTTGTCGTTTATAGTGATAATTGTGTCATTTTCGCTCTTACTTGATTAGAATGTGACAGCCGTCTTATCGGCAACGATAGACGATAAAATATCGCCTATTATAGGCCTACTGATCGAATACGAGTTGTTAATTACTATAGCTTTACGAATTGTAGACGTTTCTAACTCGCCGACCACCGTCAGATTTCGGTGGGACGTCTTTTTTCACTTAATATTTATCATTGGATAAATTCGGGAAATTATGTTTTGAAAACCATGTAAATTGATGACCAGGAGTTAGAATTTAACGGCCTTATTCATAAAAAGTTACGCGCCCGCTGATGGGTCGTTGTTGACCGGATGGCTAAAAACGTTATTCATAAACGTTCAATAGCGCTATTCAGCCGCTCAAACCTACTATAAATCCCCCGAAAGTTATAGAGCCGAGGACCCTTCTATAACGGTCTTATAACTTCTTATTTAACAAGATGGCTGCCAAAATTTTGATCAGCTGATTTTTGACAGGTGCATAACCGTGCGTTTAAAGTAGGCAGAAGGATTTGGTGTATACTTTTTTATATCGTCTATTCATCTGATTATTATTAAATATGTATCCAGAGATACTTAATTATATTTAGATAGGTATTTAAAACACCCGACGACAACTCCTTGCGGATTGCGGTTGCTTTTCGGCTGGGCTGTGGAGTTTGCGAACCCCATGTTTGTATATGCGGCTCAGTAGTGGAAGGTAACGGCCATCATGCTCTGAGTTGTTGTCGGTGTGCCGGAAGGTTTCCACGGCACCACGCGCTCAATGATTTAGTGCGGAGAGCGTTAGTGGCCGCAAACATTCCGTGTGTGCTGGAGCCGCCGGGCCTTAACCGGTCTGATGGTAAAAGGCCCGACGGTGTAACTTTGATCCCGTGGGAGAAAGGCCGATGTCTGGTGTGGGATGCCACGTGCGTCAGCACGTTCGCGTCTTCACACATCAGCCGCACTATGCGATGTGCGGGAGCGGCGGCTGAGTTGGCTGCGGCGCGGAAGCGGGAAAAGTACGCACGAACTATTTGTTTGTCCCGCTCGCGGTGGAGACCACCGGATGTTGGTGTGTCGAAGCCTTAACTTTTATTAAAGAGGTGGGGAGGCGGCTGCGGGAGAGTGGTCACGATCCTCGCTCCGGGTCTTTCCTGCTGCAGAGGTTGTCTATTGCGGTTCAACGTGGAAACGCGGCGAGTGTAATGGGCACCTTTGTGTCGGGGGAGGCGCGGAGCGGGCTTAGCTAAGGGGTGCTAGTTTATTTTAGAATAAGTTTAAGTTTAATTTATAATATTATTTTATACTAAATTTTGTATTTAAAATAAATATCCGATGATTTATTGTAAGTAGTTACGCAGTTTCGATTTTCTCTACATGCAACATTATACGAATCAGAAATGGTGGGAAAACTAATCTCCAACTTTTTTAATTTAAAATTTTGTTGATAGTTTTTCAACCATTTCAACTTCAACGTCAATACGCAGTGAGACTCCATCATGCAGGCCTTAAACGCTATTGATGCCATAAATAATTTGTGTAATCCGCCGCGGCGTCCATAAATATATGTTGAATTTAGGCGGCGATACCGCTTTAATAAGGCGACTGTTTTGTATATAGTAGAGTTGGTGAAAGAAGACCTGAAGAAAGATCGCAGAGGAGCTGGCCTCACACCAGAACTTCAGGTTCTAACTGCAATTAGGTGTTGGGGTCGCAAGGAAGTAAATATTTATTTATTACTTACCCGTACTACTAACTGCCCATACCTAGGTACTAACTAGCCATACAATTATGTTTCGTTATCTGACCGTCATCGCAAGTACCTAATCATAAAGCTAACTGTTTTGATTAGTTAGTTTTTTGTTATTTTTATTCATTTTGAGAGGTCAGGCAAATAATATAATTATTTGAGATAAAAGTAAGTAACAAGGAATTAGGAAATATTTGCAAATTCCCGCCAGACAGCTGTCAAACTTTTTTTTAATTTGCGGTGAGACCACATTTTTGTCTATGATTTTGTCAAGGCGCCAACATAACGCGTCTAATCCGTTCAACGGCGGCTCAACAGTTATCGGAGAGATATTGAGCGTTTATGAATAACACTTCTTATAAACCGTTCAACAAGACTTATCGGCTCGATAACTATTGGGCCCCTCAAACCTTCAACAAGGATTTTTTATGAATAAGGCCGTAAATGTGTGTTCATTTATGTATGCTAGAGTAGATAAGTGTTACCTTATATTGACACTATTAGCAGGATAAACAGGCCCTCAAATGAATCACCACGATTTTTGTTACCTATACTCTCTACAAACAATAAATACGACAATAAATACTTGTGCATATCATATATGTGCACAGTAAGATTTGACCTAATTCTTATAATGCGTGAAACTTAATCTGCCCTTTCGGGCGGAAACACAGCCTAGGTAAATACACAGCGGGAAATGTTACGTAAACAAATAGGATAGGCTTTTCCGGGACACGGTATTAACTAAATTACTTAATCGGCGACAAGACACGCGAACCACATCGTGAGAGTTTCAAACGATCACTTAGTTTATTTGAATTGTACTGCACGAAAACTGGTGAGATAAATACAGTAAAGCCTTTTATTTTTAAACTTTATTCATTGTTTCATTTATTAAGCACAACTTTATACCCTACAAATACACTCTTTTGCTCTAAAACTGCCATGTTTGCTTATACCAAAGTAAAAATTTTAGTGAACTGTAAATTTTTCCCCCGAGATTGCTTTACTTCACAGCAGAAAATGTGCATGTTTATGTTAGAAAGTTGTTTAGTAGATAAAACACTGCAGATGAGTGGGTTGTAGACCACATATTGATTTTGTTGCCGTACCTAATCTAAATTGATGTCTGTTTGCATAATGAACTGTCATATAATACCTGGTCTACATGTGAGACGTAATTAGTATTGTGTTTATATTAATTACCTACTAATCGTCGCTCGGTCGCTTACAATTATGAAACAAATTGAACATAGCTATGAATGTCTATAATATATGTAGTGTAACTAATAACGTACCTACTGTGGTTGTCACTTTCGAATTGCTGTGCATGTAGGTACCTACTTGTTGAATCACGTACTTAACCGCCACGATCTAAATCTAAAAGAAACATAGATAAACCGCGAGCCAATGAAAATAGTCTCAGTAGGCAACAAAGACTTTAATAAAATAATAATATTTTCAGTACAGATGGTGCCAAAGGAATCAGCCCTGTGTAGCCGTATCATGAGCTATCGCCGGGAAACGCTTAATCAAGTTTTTTAATATTTTATGTGCTATAGCACACTCTTCCTGTATACAGGTTCCCAGGGTCCAAAGGCGCAAATGGCTGAAACATGCAACCCGAGTCAGAGTCATATTTGCACCGTTTGATGTTCCGCAGTTTATTTCTCGTTATACACACATTCTTAAACCTTTAACAAAAATAGTGGATTTAAAATATATGTATTAAAATGCACCCTTATAAAATTGTACTACCTTATTCAACATGTAAATTTTGAAATTTTGATTTCGGTTTTCGTGTGTATAACGACAAACAAGAGGTTTAACGAAGCAAATTTTGGACTATACAAAAGTGGTGAAATACCAGTGCATGCACTTAATCCTGCAGTTTAAGTTCTAAACTAATAAAGTTTATATTATCACAGTGAAATTTAATCGGGTCAGTGGATTGGGTGTGCGGAGAAATGGGCGGAGAGTAATAATGAGGTGCACTTGCTTGTAACCTTTAATCAATCAACACTAATAAATGTTATTTTTTTTTTTAATTTCAAGAAAGTATTTACTTATAATTGCAAAAAACACTTCAAATCGGTGCATAATTTTAGTCACAACTTTATTCATTGTTCTAGAGTTCGATTTACGTTGTTTGCTTTGACTGTGAGGCAGTGTACGAGTATAGTGGGTGAACGTTATAACAACTTAGGTATTATTACTCAATATTATAACCGACATCTTAAGTAAGTAACTATTTAATGTATAACACTTAAGCCTAAAAAGCTAAAACGTTACTCTATGTATGCTAGTTGTGAACAAAGGCCAATAAAATATTAAACGCTGGCCACTATACTCGAAGACACATAAAAAAGCGTCACATTGACCTTGATATTTCTACATACTTTTATGCGAAACCTTTTCGGTAAGTTGAATGACTAAGTTTTAACGGAGTTTGGTTGAATGACTAAGTATTTAAATTGTATGTACTTACGAGTATGTACCTACATGAAATACAGTATTCCGCGTACGTAAATACAAGTTTTAGACCGTGACGTTTATATTTTGCCACGACTGTCTATCACATTTTTCGCTTACGATTATTATACAGGATCCTTTTTTTATCACCAGCGACAAGTCGATAATTTTTTTTTTTTGGTATTTTCGGTAAATGTGGTGTATCTTGCTCAGCATCATTAACTTGACCAGCCTGCCAAATTTTATCAATATCGAAGACGTGATCAAATGTACAAACTTTTTGAGAATTGCTCACCAACCAACACTAGGCTAGGTTCAACGTGTACCTACTAGAGGTGTGCGCCGGCACAGAAATCGCCGGCGGCGGCGCGCCGCAAAATTTTGCCGGCGTGGCGGCGCCACGCCGGCGTCAAGGTCGAATTATTGCCCTATACGTTCATATATCCTTATATATGAACGTATAGGCCGATTATTCGATTCTCATCCATATGAGAAGGTATTAAACACCTAGATATAGATTAGGACAAGTTTATTATTTTAAAAATAAACACATAATAAAATTATAAGATTGCATTTTATGCGACAGTTGTTATAATTATCGTGTACGAAAATTGTTTTATTAACTTGCAATGGGTCGAGTCGTGACATTTTGTCTACACATCTACAGATTCGCAATACCCAATTGTACATATTCCTAATACTATAGATAAGAGGTAATACTACAGATATTGTCAGTCCCAATAATACGGATTTCGAATGCTACAAATATTATCAAACCGCGATTAGAATGGGATTTGAAAGTACTGTTGACACAACAGTGTATAAGTAAATCTAGGACATATTCATATTTCCATAGTTTAAGTGCAAATAATTACAAGCAATAAATAAATTAATCACTCACTACATCTATAGGCAACTCTTTTCTTGGTAAATTTTGTGTCATTTGTTGTGTCAACAGTACTTTTGAATCCCTTTCTGATTCCGGTTTGATAATACCCAACACTACAGATTCCCAATACTACACGTTCCCAATACTACGAATTCCCAACAGGTAGGTACTCCAGATTTCAAATACTACAGATACCCAGCTTTACAACCTCTTTATAGTACCATCATCGCCCACACTGCTTAATCAAATCATACATCGGTGTACACACGAAAAAATATTTTTTTTCCATTTAAAATCTATTTTTGCATCGCGCATCGCGCATGTCGGTATGTTTTGCTTTTTTTGACGTTATTATTTATTCCAAGCCTACAAAAACTGCAAAAATAGCCAAATTTTGAATGCGTTTTAATGTACTGATAAAAAATATTTCGTATACTGTCCAAAAAGAGGAAACATACCGACATGAGAAGTATCTTTCTTAAAATGCTTATGAAAAATTTTTTGTAACAAATTGGTCTATTTTTGGAGGAGGAAACAGGGGACAAAAAACGTTGTTTTCGCCAATTTTACTTAGGTATTATCAGGCGAAGCGGCAGTTATCTGTTTCTAAGCCGTGCAAAGCGACAGCAAAGGTCATTGGGCATTTTGTTCGGGCATATGACCCACTGCGTCCACAGACGAAATAGGGCTAGGTATGTAGGTAAATGTAAGTGCTACTGAGTGGTATGAGTCGCATTCTTGCAAGGCATGGGAGAATTGAGGAAAAAAATAAAAACTATTGTATAAACCTAATACTACTTATTATAGTGTTTTAGTGTACATGAACCACACTTTTGCACAATGCTGACCGTCATAGCCCTGTTAGCGTTATTTCGGCACCAGCCACAGTTCTAGCAAGCCCGGGGTCCGCTTGGCAACCTAATCTTAAGATTTAACATAGCACTATTTTTTTGTGGAAATGACTGCCAGTTGGCCTTCCAACCCAGAGGAAGAAACTAAGCCGTATTGAGATTAGACACCGGTTTTCTCACGAATCTCACGATGTTTTCCTTCGCCGAAAAGCTAGTTCTGAATATCAAATGACATTTCGTACATAAGTTCCGAAAGACTCATTGGTTCGAGCTGGGGTTTGAACCCAGAATCTTCCAGATTGAAGGACCAACATCTGCTACCCACTACGACCAGTAGGTCACAACCGTTTACGCAATTATACAATGCTGAAAGTAAAGACATTAAAAAGACTATTTCGGATACAAAAGGTCGAATAACTTTTTTTTCCCGGTTGAAACATACGGAAAAGTTACATATTTAGAAAAGTGAGATTTAATTATTTATTTTAAAGCTAGTTTGGTCTCTGTACGTTAAAGCGGGCCAAAAATGCCCAATGACCTTTTTCAAATGCCAATTTTTTAGCTTACATCTCCTTTTTCCTCTAAAAATATCTTATTCAAGAAGCACAAAATCATCCATGGCAAACGCTTAAATTAATAGAATCAGTTACTAGACAGTCATTAAGCCTCTTATGGTGGCCTACCGTAGATAATGAAAAAATATCCACCATCATCATCAGCCTATTGCAGTCCACTGCTGGACATAGGTCTCCCCAATTTCACGCCACCGTTTTCGTTCATTGGCTGCTCGCATCCAGCTCCTGCCGGCCATCCTACGCAAATCGTCGCTCCACCTTGCCTGAGGGCGTCTTACACTACGCTTGCCGAGACGTGTCTCCACTCAAGAACTCGTTTACCCCAATAGTTGTCGGGTTTACGGCTAATACGGCCAGCCCACTGCCACTTCAGCTTGCTAACACGGTGGGCTATGTCGATCACTTTGGTTCTCTACCGGATAACCTCATTTCTGATTCAACCCGAACTGATTCGGCCCGCAAAGAGATGCCGAGCATAGCCCTTTCCATAGCTCACTGAGCGACCTTGATCTTGTGAACCAGCCGTACCGTCAGTGTCCACGTTTCGTCGTCACGACGGGTGGAACGCACGTATTGAAGTGTTTTGTCTTCAGACACTGTGGAATCGACGATGTGAAGAATACAATATAATGGAATTCTGTAAAAGAAATCTGTAAAATTGGGAACAATTCTACGTATCAATCTCTTTTAAGCCTGAAAATCTGTAATCCAGAAGTGGCATTTCGGTCTGAGGGAACCTCTTGTCGATATTCGCAAGCACATTGTTATTTAATGCCAATATAATCAGCGTGGCGCGTAATTTAAATGATTTTATTCCGCAAAATTTTTGTCGCGGCGTGGATTTTGAAAACGTCGGCGGCGGCGGCGGCGGCGTGGGTCCCGCGGCGCGGCGCCGCCGCGCCGGCGTGGCGCACACCTCTAGTACCTACCTACTCCTCTACATAAGTAGGTAGGTCAGTTGGAAGACGAAGGTATTTAACCAATGCAATGAGTCTTGTCCACCCTCACTAACGGATCAGAAACTTGGGCGCTCAACAAGTGAGTTCTACACAAAATGAACGTGACACAAAGGGCCATGGAGCGAGCCATGTTAGGTATCTCCCTTGTTGATCGTGTTCCAAACAGCGAAATCCAGCGCCGTACGAAAGTATCCGACGTCGGCGAACGAATCGCACAGCTGAAGTGAAGATGAGCGGGACACTTGGCGAGAAGTAGATATGGGCTGTGGACGAAGCAGGTTACTGGTGGCCAGAGTGGTCAAGAAGATATGCTGGGAGACCACCGACAAGATGGTCCGACGACATCTGGCCAACCGCAACAAAACAGTGGATGCGACTAGCACATGACCGAGAAAAGTGGCATAATAAAGAAGAGGCCTATACCCAGCAGTCGTTAGCCACGGGCTGAATAGATAGAATAGTAACTGTAGTAACATCAAACCATAACGCTAATAACTCCGTACCTGATCGGCTTTCACCATTGCTTTCAAGTTAGACCGTTAGGGATCTACCATAGTGTCGGTCTTTCTCGTAGTTGATTTTTCTAGTCAAAATCCCCTTTTTGGTAAGGATTAAACCGAGAATGCACTCAGCACTCATTAGCCAAATCTTGTACGAATGCAGCATTGATATTGCGAGTTGCATTAGTAAGGCAACTGTAACAGTCCGTTTGAACTGCTACATATATTCCATAATTATATTTATAATTTTTATATATGTATCCATAGTAAACCAACGCAATTGGCGAATATTAAGATATTAAACGATCGTAAATAGTCAACGAAGTACTTCATTGAATTAATTCATTTCCGTTCAATCCGACAGTTGAAATACGCGATAGTGGGTCTAGTCGGACTCGTATTATAAAATACTAACAATTAAAATAAATATTCGAACTAAAAAGTATATTCGAAATATAATCGCTAGATCAAACATCAGTACTAAATTATTAAAATCTAAAAAGGACGATGCTAGTAACGTGTGCAAAATCCTAGAAAAGATGGCGAAAGATCATATAGAAAGTAAGGGATTCTATGTCGAACCTAGAGTCAAGATAAAATAAACTTAAAGCTGTAGAAAATAAGGTCGATATTAAATAGTAGCAACGTTTTACTTGGTTCGGGATTTTTAGTGATACATTTTAGGCAGTTCGAAAACCCTATAAATAGACGCCATTTTTTGCAAAAGGGAGGATTTCTGGCTCAGGTGCGGAAGGATACGGTCGCTCTGCAAGGGGGTCACGTGGTGGACGAAAAAGTCTAGTAAATTGCAAGTACCTTCGATTTGCGTTGACTGTGGATACCGAACGGTGATAACGAAATGGTCAATGCGATTTCAGAATTTGTGTTGAATCGAAGTGAATTAAGCCAGATGGGCAAAGTACGTAGGGAAGTAATAGTATACTAAAAGTAAGTCAGATGACAAAGAATTGGTTTAAAAGGTGAGTTCGAGAAAGTTGGTAAGTGTTTATTTTTGTTCGTCACAGCGAGATATTGTCTATAGGCCTTTGGACCCAACTCTCGTTCTTTCGCCCGTCAAAGGGTTGCATATTGATAGTATATGGATCGGAGATCTACTAACAAGTAGAGATTAATGTTGAGAGATATCCTGGTGCTACGAAATTTCAATCATTATTCTGTGAGAAATGTCTGTCTGTAGTACGTATAGTGCACAGAGCAGTGTGCTGTTTTTCCATCAAGGAAATATGATCTCAGTAACCTGAATCTACCATTTAGAAGAATTTATACCATTATCTTTATGGGATTTCATTGTGTAAATTACCTATTTTGTGTGCATGTATAATTTTCAGAGCAGCTGCTTTGTTTTGGAAATAAAGTTCCAATTACCTAATCTAGTAATCTAGGTTGAACACATGAAAACCATTGTAATATGTATTTGAAATACCATTAATATCTTATCCATCTTTATAAATACTATACATAAAAAGGCACCGTATAATGATCAAGTATTTAATATACTCAAGACTACTGCATTTATAATATACACCGTGTTTCACTTAACACCAAAAACCAGAAAACTGTTTGTTCAGAATCGGGAGTAGAATCGATTGAGCTATATCTTGTTGGGGGTAATATTTTTATTTTTATTTGTATTTTTAGTTATTTTTTACATGCCCAGTCTACAAATTCGTAATACAATATTGTGCATATCGCATTGCTGAAGGTTGTATACCTTTTTCAGTATTTAGGGGTATTTTGGTAATAATGGCTGGACGATTATTTTTTCCGCTATGAGTTTGACGTTGTTTGTCAATTTGATTTGTATGTTCATTCCGTTGATATTTCTAATTATCATGGCGTTTAGATTCACGAACGTTCAATACTGTGAAATGGTAAGAACGCAAGCACGCCGCAATGACAATGTCAATTTAGCGGTAAGGACTTATCACGAGGAGTTTTGTGACGCCGTGTCGAATGCCACCATAGCCGCAGCTACTCAACGACTTCGGGACTACGATTCTTTCGACCACCAATGGCCAGAGTAAGGCATGATGAAATGAACCTTGATTTCGAGGAGGCCGTCTTAGAGTATTTTCACGTTAATCATACGGCTAGCACACGACAAGCTGGTCGTCGGTTTAACTGTGATCATAAGAATATTTGGAGAATTTTGAGAGACGACCAGCAACACCTTTTTCACTATCGTCTGTATCAGGAGCTCAACAGATTGTTGCTTGAAGACGTTCCCTTGCAGTTTGTACATCAAATGTATTACCAGCATGATGGTGCTCCTGCACACTTCCAGATAAACCTCAGGAGACATCTGGACAATATTTATGGGCAGCATTGGATCGGACGTCGAGGCCTAGTGCAATGGCAAGCCAGATCACCGGATTTAACTCCACTAGACTTTTTTTTGTGGAGTAAAATTAAAACGTTGGTGTACGATAACGGACCAGGATCGACGACTATTGACGTACTACGAAACAAAATTATTGCCTCTTTTGAGACGGTTAAAAATACCCCTGAAGTGCTGCAGTCAATCAGAAACAATTTACGAAAACGAGCATTGCTCTGCCGTCGCCAAGGCGGGCGACATTTTGAACAGCTCTTGAACATCCGCGAACACCGTAACTTGTAAATAAAATTACAATACTGTTTTTGTTATAATTTTTATGTACACAATTGGTCATTACTTATGTAAATATGTATGAATTGAAAGAGTCGTTTTTTTTTCTTGCTTAAACTCACCAACTTACATACTACATAGTTAATACTTAAACATTTCTGAATCTGAGAGAGCATTCGTAACCGTTATAATGGCGGGACCAGATAGTGAATTCGACCGATTCATATTGTATTATTTAGTACTTAGTTAGTTAATCAGTCATTATAATGGCGGGACGAGACTATTTGAAATGGAAGAGGTACTAATTATTTTACAACAGGTACCAAATAGTACCAATTCAGTACTAAACAATACAACATGAATCGACAGAATTCAGGATCTGGTTCCGCCATAATGTTATAATGGCGGGACCAGACTATTTCAAATAAAGCTTTGAAATGGAAGTTCAATTTTTTTTTACAAAAGGTAGCAAATAGTACCAATTCAGTACTAAACAATGCAATATAAATCGACAGAATTTAGGACCTGGTTCAAAACGGACGACATTTTATATCGACTCCGACACAAAATCGTTGTCGGACGACTGTGAACACCATATAAAATGTTCTGCCACCGGAACGGCCGATTAAAAATCGGCTCAGATCCAACATAGTGGGAACGAGCTCTTAGACACTGGTCTCACCGCAAGCTACTAATCTATGAACTAACGGCTATAAACAGACACGGCCCTTCAGGCCTTCACAACATTGGCCGAACATAGGAGATCGTACGGACGCAGCTATACAAGTTCTAAAGTTGCGTCCGGTACGATCGCCCATGCACTTTCTGTCCGCCCGTCTCAGTGTCCGCTTGTCTGTAACCTGCAGGTTGTTATTTTATGAGCTGTGATAGCTAAACAGTCGATTTTTTACAGATATAATGTTAACATATTCCTGTTGCCACAGATACGCCACAGTGACGCCACACACCACCATACAACACCATTAGGGAATATTTCGCATTTTGCGTAGGAGGCACTCCAGTTGGCGTGTTTGCGTTATGACTCTCGCTTCCACCTGTATACTAATGGGAGCAAGAGGCAAAACGCAAATACATACGCCAAGTGAAGTATCAGCATAAGCAAGCAGTCATAACAGATAGTGTCATAATCAGTCTGGTTTTATACAGCTACAATTTACAAGCAGCAGTCTCTTTCTAACTTACTTTGCTAAAAAGAGACAGAAATATTCCCAAATGTTATGCATGACTAAAAAGACTCTTTTTCCATACCTACATTCGATTAGATCAAGTCTTTCTAATTCTAAAGGTCAAACCTACCTTTTAATAAACTTTTTGTTAGAAGATTATGTCTTTTTAATTCTTAGGAGCGACATGTCAAACTGATCGTTTTCAAATAAACCCAGTGACATCACAGGTAATTCAGAAATAGAAAACGTACGTACATCTCTCTTTGACACCGAATTTAATTGGTAAGCCAGATAAGGATAGTTACTTGCATAATAAATGTTGTACTACATCTATGCTTTAGTCCTTAATCCTCGGTGCAACTGGCCTAATTTGAAAACGCTCGAGTGTCATAACATAAGAAGTCGAACTCGTACCTAATTACAACCTTGTCATTTTGAATGTTGGGTTAAGTTTGCTTAGCTTTCCTATTTGAAGTTTACTGTGACAAATGTACAAAATAAACATTGGTAGTAATGGATAGGCTAAGGCCGTTACAGTACTCCTTCTACTCTATATATATAATGACTGTTGAAGGTAGTTGAGCTGAAATCTCAGTACAAGCGAATTTCTTGGCATTTCTTCTCGCTTGGAATAGGCTTTCCGAAATGCTGGTAGCAGCTGATAGGTTAGACTAGGGTCGCAGACCACATCCTGCTTGATGATAGTTCGTACATGATGAAGTAACACTATCACATGTACAGATAGATGTGAGTTCTTTTAAGAATTCATATGAATGTAGACTAGGGATAAGGAAAATCTTCCATTGTTCTATTTTATTATATTAACTTAGTACTTAAAGAGTATAATTGTTGTAAAAATATGTTTATATTCCTTTGAAACTCTGGTAGAAAAGCAAAGGAATGGACTATCACAAGTTAGCCGCGACAAGAAATAGCTGGTAGTGGATTAGGAAAAAAAAAACAATAATTATTTTTATTGTTTTTTTTAACCTTGTATACTAAACATTTATATTTTAAATTCTCATGTTTGCCTTTCTCTCTCTGCAGGTGGTGCTCTATAATATTAGTGAATTACATTATAAATTTATACTTTAAGTTACTAATTGTTTTCCTATTTGATTAATTATGTTTTGCTATGCCATCCAAAATGTTTTATCATAATGTGACTGTTTGAATTATTATTAATCTTCTTTTAATTTGCGAATATACTTCCTTATTCTTTAGTCTAGGCATTATTATTTATCTCCACAAGCTCCACATATTCTGTTATTGTCAAAGACTCTAGGTTACTATGAAACAATGTTAGGGTCCACCATCAATCTCTAGACGATCACATTTCATCATGGCCAAAACTTTAAAAGCAGGAGAGTCGACTAAGTAGTTTAGTAATAATTTTACATAGGGTTTTGAAGTAGCTCAGGCGGTTCGTTACACAACTCATACTGCATAGGTCGAATTAAAAAATTACTAAAACTTTCTTGTTGTATTCCATTAACATACTCAAAGAAACGTTTTAAACAAACTTGAAACTAAATAAGGGTGAAAGAAATAATGATAAATATTATTTTATTTAATGAAAACACTTTATATGTGCGTTAGCACATTTTTTTATATTTATTTAAAGCCACGTATTCATTGTAAGCATTTGTTGAGCAACAGTGTTGAATCAACATGTTGATTATGGCAACATGTTGCAGTCAACACTACGTGTTGCAGAGTTGCTAACTGCGTGTTGCTGTGTTGCAGCTTGGTGACCGAAAACATTAGGTTGACGCGTGTGGATAGGTTCGCAACTTTTCCATAAACATGGCGGTAGTTTGGGATAACGATAAAATTATGAAATTAAAGAATTATTTCAATCAAAAAGTGTATAAAAAGCTAGTGTAAAAAACTATATGAATCTCCAGATGCCGTATAGGTACCGAAATGTATAGCCAGTCTTGTTTGAGGTGAAATAGTTTGACGAAAATTTGTTGTTTTTTTAGCTATTGACGGACCAATCAATTCCAGGAGATGTTCAAAATCACATTTTGTTTTTCGCATAAAGTTAATAAATTATCCATCTGTCATTCTTAGGTCACTTAATACATTTTCCCTTTGCGACAGATACTTTCGTACCCACCATCTTTTTTTCGATTTTCGAGTCTTCAGTTTACACGATATATACACAAGAGAGCACAACAACACGACTTCTCCAGGCAACATTTTAACACGGTCTGGTGTGTGGACAGATGATCAAACCGTAAACAAAATTTCCAGCAACTTTGTGCTAGTTGGTCAACAAAGTTGATCAACTGATGCTCAACAAATGTTTACAATGAATACGTGGCTTAATGCTTAATTATCTAGAAGGTATCACATTATTGCGTTCAACCTGTGTAATAACTCCTATAAATAATTTCTTATTATGAAACGGGTACATTTCATTTCGTATTCATCAAGGTTCCGTACGTAGGGAATTAAGCAATTAACAAATGAAGGTCGAATCACCTCTTTAAACGAAGAACCAATATAAGTTTCTACTGATGGGGTCCCAAGGGCTGAAGCACAATTATATCAAAAGTTATGGCACGCCTGATGTGGTTTGATTACATGACTCAAGTATCGATATTAGATTAAATAAATACATATGTTTACTTATATATTTACCAATATATAAGGTCCTAATTTATTAGATGCAGATATTTTAACACATGATACTTTACATTAAAATAATTAACTTTAAATATAAATTAAGAAATCTTTTCATGTAACTTTTTTGATTTCATTTTCCTAACAAAAAAAAAATTATAATTTCGTCAAGAAAAAATCATCAAGTGCATTATCACATGTCACAATAACACTCTGTCTGTCATGTCATCAAACGACACAATCCAACGGAAAATAACATGACATTGACAAGCAACTATTTAATTTATCGGCCAGTTCCAGTTAAGTGGTACGTAAAAGAGGTACTAGAATCTGTTCAAAGAGTTTTCATTTAATAATCACATTAACAGGGTGTTTTTACGTAGCTGTTTTTCCATTTTCTCCAAAAAAACATCGTAAAAGCTATAATGTTTCACGGTTTAATATACTCCAGAGACCGAGTACTATCAGCTGTAAAAATATCTGCATCTAATAAATTAGGACCTTATATGTATAAGACATAGACGAAATAGCTACAATGTGACGAACCAGATCCTAAAGTGTACAGAAATTTCTCTTTATTTGGAAATGTATAGTACTTTACTTCAGGTACTTAAATATGAAAGTATGGATGTTGTAGCATGTTATAGAGTCGGCCATACACCGTCAAAACTAAACCATGCAAATTATACAAAAAGGCACATTTATCGGCCTCCATAGCTCAGTAGGTCGGTAGTCACCCTGCCTACATATTTACATATATCATCGCTTATTACCCACAGCACAAGCGTTAATTGAGCCTACTGTGGGTCTAGGTAGATTTATGTAAGATTATCCCGTATTTATTTATTTTGGACATTTGTAGTCGAGTCCCCTTTGCTAGGAATCACAGAATATGTAGTTCTGTTTCAAATAGCTAAATTTCTCAGGTGTGAATTGTATAAAATTGAAATTTTTTTCAAACTAAGGGGAAGCAGGGGCAATACCAGTCCCCGGGGTAATGGCAGTCACCTTAATAATATCATCATTTTCAAACTAGTAAGTAAATAATGCCGATGCACGGCTTGAATAAAACCAAAAGTGACGTGAGACTGAGCTTTCGTGTGTTTGTCTGGAGCTAATATCATATTATTTTTCACTAGATGTTATCGACGCCATGTTATTATGTGACACATTTTCATATTACATGTCTCGCTGTTATTTATTGTGATACCATTAAAACTAAAAGATAATTGTAAATTATGACACCGTCATAAGAATATTATTTATTATGTACATGGATTTCAGTGTGCAATGCCTTGTTTATTTTCCTTATAATCATACCGATAAAGCATCTGCAAATTAAGAGTAGCAGTAAAATGAGCAAGCGTTACCTACTTATTGCGAAATCAATGATTTACGAGTATTCGGATTGCCGAAAAGTGCAATAATAATAATAGCGTAAATATTGCGTTTTCAACGTAAGAAAGACAGAGACTGCTGAATGACAACTTTGTTAGTCCACAACTTGATCACCGCTCAGTCTTTACTAGATAATTATCAGAACCTAATAACGAGAGAATCACGCCATACAGGCTGGCTCATTCAACAGTCAGTATGGGAAAGTCAGAAACAATAAGACACTATCCTCTAGCGTGTGGGGCCAGTGGAGCGTAACTATATATGTTCAGAGTGCAATTTGGTAGGTGTTACATACGTCGACTTCTAGGCTTAGCACAAGATTGGTGCGACAGTAAACTTCCCATCTGAAGATCTATTGTTTTTGATTAACTAAAGTTGTCTGGAGGGCATAGCCAACAGCCGAGAAAGAGTAAATTCATCATCATCATCATCATATCAGCCGAAAGACGTCCACTGCTGAACATAGGCCTCTCCCAACGATTGCCACAATGACCGGTCCTGCGCCACCCGCATCCAGCGGACTCCTGCGACCTTCACCAGGTCATCAGTCCACCTTGTGGGGGGCCTACCCACGCTACGCCTTCCGGTACGTGGCCGCCACTCAAGAACCTTCCCGCCCCAACGGCCATCGGTTCTACGCGCAATGTGCCCCGCCCAAGAGTAAATTATTAGATAATTTTTAAATGGTTCATATTTATTTTTGTCCAAACGAAAACAAAAAGGTTTTTGTAAAATGTTTAGCAAAAAGCTGATTAACTATTATTATATTATACATTAATTTCTTAAAATAATCCTTGTTATTCACAAAACAATAAACATTTTCCTTTATGGTAACGCTGTTTCCGCTGTTACTATTACAAAGTTATGAGTTTTGTGACGATTCAAATAGGAACTAATAATAAACCAAATATAGTACGAATCTTGTTATAAGTTACATAACACCGGAGCTCTAAAGAAATATATTGAAAACTCACCTTTAATATATTTGCATGCAAGTTGTCAAAGGGCGGGTTGAGAAGGTTACTAACAAGCGGAGTGCAGCGTTAGCTGTCGGCTCTCGGGTGACCAAGATTTCTGCAGACATTGTTCAAAATACAGTATCTACCCTAAACTATTCCTCGGAAAAGTCTTAAATAATGTTGAATAAGTTGAACTTTAACAAGTTTAAGAAGTGCTGGTTTTATTTTACGGTAACGTAAACCTAATATTTGTATGTCGACTTCTCTGTTTTTGGTAATATTTTCTTATAGAATTTTGTGGTAATATTTTAGGTAAAATAAAATCTAGAAAACTGGCCAAGAGCATGTCGGGCCATGCTCAGTCTAGAGTTCCGCAGTAATTCAAAAAATGTTCAAACTATCATCTCCAAAATAGTTTTTCTACAAAGTATTAATAAAGTTCTACTTTTGAGTTTTTTTTATATTCTTTAAACTTATGATTCAGATGTTAAAGGGTGGGAGACACGTTTGTTTTGGTTTCAGAGCAATTATTTCCGAAAACAACTATTCAACAATATATCACACGCTAGGGTTGAAATGAAAAAAAAAATCACAATACAAGACAATTTTAGTTAACAAGTAAAATCAATTGCAAGTGTAGTAATATTTATTTCTTTAATTATAGACAAGGTTAACATATAAGATTAAGATAAAATTAATTACAAACTAAAATTAATAAATAAACAATTTACCTATAAAAAGAAAATGCCTTCCAAAAGATCAGCCAAGTTGCCATAACTCAATAATGTACTTACAAATAAAACTGTCGTGTGGTCCCTGTGCTTAACATGGCCGCCCGACTTTCCAGAGACGAGCTCAATCAGTGCCGCTATCGGATAACACCGTATAATTGAATCTACTGCAAAATTATACCCAATAATGTGCTGCAAAAGCAATCGCATCACGTGTACCGTGTACACGTGATTTTCGTGACCGCCATGTCTTCTATATTTTTATGTAGGTATAGGTACCTAAATAAAATATATCTTACTTATCACATCATCAGAATATAATTAGTCCACTGCTGGACAAAGGGCTCTCCTTTTACCTAAGCGTACGGACGCATTAGGAGGTAAATGCCCATAATCGCCACGCGGGTTGGCGATCGCACTAGTGTGTCCACTCCACTATGATGATGCTTCTGCCCGTCATCAATCTTCAGTAAATAAATGGTCAGTGACACTTCGAACCCCTTAGTCGACTCTTACAACACCCAAGAAAGAAGAGTTGGGGTGGTGAAAAATGTATACTTACTGCCGCCACCACATGGGAAACTTCGTACATATGCAGTGTAAATAAAATAATAGGTTTCTTATTAACTTCCTAGCTCCTAAAACGTGTAGGCAGGTAACGCGAGGGCGAGCGTTATTGTGTGTTTTTATTAATTAATTAGCTATGACCGGTCCTGTGCCGTTTGTATTAAAGGGCATTTCTTCTATAGGTAGTTTGACAGGTGTGTCACAATCATGTTCGAAAGTTAAGGGTTTCCAAGAAGCAGACCAACAAATATCAAGTTATTTGTGAATTAGCCACTGCGTCGAGCTTTCTGTTCATATATGAAATTATAGAATACTACACTGAAAAAAATGCTATGTTGGATTTATCAGATCTTGCGTAATTCTAACCGGTAATTAAGATTGAATTCGGTCCTATCACATTTTTTTTTTGATTTTACCATACTTTTTATGTTGGTATTCTACTGAATTAATTTGGTTAATTACACCATATTTTGTTTATTACACCAGTTGTTTGGTACAATGTACAATCTTCTTTGTTGATTTGGACCAGAACTCTGGTATCGACTTTAACCTTTTTATTTTGTAAATTTGTAGCAAGGATTTGTTACATACATACTTACATAAAAGTTTCCTCGTAATATAGCCAACCTAACCTAAGTCACTTTGGTATTTTTTTTTTCAGTGTAAGGTAATGTTAACTTTTTATACATGATGTCTGTGACAACTCACAAAACTCTAAGAGAATACCCTGAAAAGTCGACTTTTTTTATTTAACGTGCTATGTATTTATATATGGACGTTGTACATAAGTTGTCTTGTCGTATTTTTTATAATTTTTGATAAGATATTAAATATCTACCTACCTAAAACGTATGTCGCATCAACAATGGTTAGGTACTAGATGTTTCAGTCAGCTATTTGTTGATACCGGACAGGTTTTTCCAATAGTATATAGGTATGTTTCTTAAACACTTTATTCTGGCTCTAGCAAGCAGGGATCGGAACCGGTTTTTTAGAAAAACCTCGAAATAGCTCAATATTTTAAAATGTTTTACACTCTTTATGTAGTATTCAACATAAACATTAACTATTAACATCATATTTTTGAATTACTCCATTAACAAAAAAATTATAAACCGAAGAACGAAAAAGAACGGAATTCGAACCGTTCTTTTGTATGGAGCAAAAACCGGTATCCGATCCCTGCTAGCAAGACCAACACAGAACGATAGGTATTGTATGCTGCTACTATATGCCATGCCAATCGCATGTGTTATGGAAATATGTGCTAATGACACAAATGTAGCATATAATTGATTACAATTTTCTCTAAGCACATTAGCTAAACATTGATGACATATTTTATATCACTTAGATGAAACTATAATTTTGCGCAACCGATGTTTAGGCTTGTTACTTTTAATAATGGTTGGGTGAAGGATGATTACAACCCGTGGCGGACTATAATTTGGTTAGTTTTCGAGGCCGAAGGGTCCTTTGTGGACGGCACGCGTCCCTTTCATACATCGCCACCAAATAACATGTACAGCTAATTGTGTGGACACGTAAACGTTTAATCTTTTAGTTTCGGGTGTTATTTAGCGATATCGTGACCGGACAGGTCACACAATACGCTAATCAACTCACGACCTACACAAGTACGCACAGAAAATAAAGTCGATTAACTAAGTTGTCTATACCTATCCTGTAATTGGATCTTGATCACAATTTTATTTAGCGTCAGTTCTATTGCATATATGTATACAAGTACTGCTCGGGACTCTTGATTTGTAACATTTAAAACGATAAATTCCGAATTACCATGACTTGTTCTTCAAAGTTTAATTGTGACGTACTGTACAGTGGCGTTAAGAATAGGGATGATAACTGTAGTTAAAATAAATTATTTACGATTTAATGCACGACATAATACACGAAGAAATTATGACTAAGATGTAGATAACAGTAATTTTTGTACAGAACTTCTATTTAATAAATTGAAAAGAACTTAAAAGAGTAGGTCATTTGGCAGTACTCAAACGTGACGTCACTTTTGAGTACTTCATATAAAATTCCATAGTGGTGATCGTTTTGACAGTTCGGAAAAAGATGCTGATTTGACTTGCCAGTCATCATGCCTATTGCATGGACGATTTATGAATTAATTCATTCATAAAATGTCCATGCAATTTTGAACCCGACTGTACCTACGAATTCCGGTTCACTATAACCAAGTTGTATCATATTACCATATTCCTAAATCGTCGAAATCCTAAAACGGATTAGTCTCATAACATAATGTCTAAAACTTGAAATGACTTAAACCTACTTCTCAAATTACCGTATTCCCAAAATGTCTAAAAGCTAAATTACCTTAAAACGAAAACTGCACTTTCTCAAAATGCCTAAAATACGGTCTCCTCTCTATGAAAACTGTATTCAATTTAGTCTTTCATAAATAGTTAGCATTATTTCATTAATTTAATGCTGAAGTTGAAAATAAAACAAAGTGCAATTAATATACCTAATAGGTATCACTGTAAATAATATTTTACGCAGTTACTCTGGATTTCGGATATTAGATGTAATATAACAAAGTCATTTTGGCACTTTGATGTACTAAAAATTAGATATTTTAGAATTTTAGACATTTTACTATTAATCTGTTTTAACATTGCGACATTCTAAGAACATAGAATTATGACATTTCGTTGTAGCGAAGCGGGATCAAAATAGTTCCGAGTAAGTCAGCGGTGTTTTTCGAAAACGTCTATAATATCATAACATAATCTATAAAACTAGTATTGATCACGTATTAAATACGTGATCAATACTAGTTTTTTTGTTTCGCATTAGGCGATTGACGAAGTGTTATTGCCGCTTTACATATAACAGAGATAAATAGGTACCTATATCGATTTTAAATGTCACATGATGTCACATTTAAGTACAATTTTTTCCTAGTAGTGACGTCGCTCGCTTTAAAAAAATATATTTTTTTATTGATCGTTAAAAAAATATGTAGGTAATAGATGTCCTTAATTGTTTGATAACCCAACAGACGACAATCGAAGTGTATTACGATTTTATTGATTTCATGTCTTTAATTAATAGGTTCTCCTAGTTAAAATGAAGACTTACAGTCCTGAATATAATTACGAAAACATCTTATTAGAGATGATGTCACAATTATTCTTCAATTTCTTTGTCGCACTCGCTAATGAAAGCCAATTACGAACTGCAACTAATTGCACAACCTCAAATTATGTCAAATTTACACCTAGGAACTGCAGAGACTAGAAATAGCTCTTTAATTAAGACTCGACTGCTGTTTGCAAAAGTCGACGAAGTTTAAGAAAGGAATCTAATTTATACCTACGAGTAGCTGTGGAAATGATTACTTCCCGTTGGGACCCTTTTGTTTATTATTATTTTCTTCATCATAAAATAGTAACAATCTTGTTATATAAACTAAGTAAGAGAATAAAATCATCTTAGTAAAATAAATAAATAACAAATAAAATACTAGGACTCACAATCATTAATTGTCCTCGACAACTACAAAGCGTTTAGGCGGAGGTCGTCATATTCTTAGTAAGTCCCTTTCGAGATAGGTCATGTTCGGTAGATGCCACTTTCTGAGGATGTCATGCTCTGAGAAGGCCGCTTTCGGAGAACGACACGTTCTAATTACGTCACATTCTTATATCGCCACTTTATGAGTTCGTCGCTTTCTGAGTTTGTCGCATTCGGAGTACGTCACTTTCGCATTTTACGGCGCTCCTGTGCATTTTCGCAAGTTGTCTCCTAAGAAACTAATGATCCTGATCAGGAATGGTATCGATTGGCATCAAAAAAAGAATGCAAAAAAATCAATCTAATTCTATGGAAAAAAAGATTTCGACTGTGGTGCTGGTGACCTTTTAGTACAGTTTGTAGGTTGGTATGGTGATTGGTATCAGAAAAAAACAGGAAAATGGACTGTCAAAAACTTAATAGGTAGGTATGTGATTTATTTAAGATTCATTTTTATTTTATAGCAGGTTGAGTAAGGAAAACGAGCAAAAATGGAACATTATTTTACGGGAAAGCAACTTTTAGAAATGACAGTTGACTTCCAGTTAAGTAGGTTCATGGCATTTGACAAGCTAAACGTCATATGTATGAAATTTCTGTACTTTAGTACTATTACTTATTCTCTGATAATACATACTGTAGCGTAGGGCTGCCAGTGTAGCGTAGGGGAGTTGTGACGTACTATTTGAGACAAAGACGTGACCGGAAACTTATATTGTTTAATTTGGTAGAGTTACAATTGACTCGAATACTAAAGGTATATCTACTAATGTATCGAAATAAGCTCGGGAATCCGATAACTTAGATCGTACACTAAGGGGAGTGAAGACAAATATCGAAAATCATGAAGCCTACTTATGGGTTCTCCGGCGAACTATCTTTGGCGCGATCTATTTCAACGCCAGCGCCATCTAGCGGGATACTGGGGTACTGACGGTTTTAGTGCTGCTACTCGTCGAGTGGCGCTAGTAGTAGCCGTCATGCCGACTGCGTGGTATCTTGTTTACAATACTTATTTATTATACATACAAGGGGGTAAAGTTGTTGTTTAACTCTCGGGCTTATACATAAGGTATTATTTCAGAGAAACAAAAAAAAATTGCATTCTTTTTTTGATGCCAATCGATCCCATTCCTGATCAGGATCATTAGTTTCTTAGGAGTCAACTTGCGAAAATGCACAGGAGCGCCGTAAAATGCGAAAGTGACGTACTCCGAATGCGACAAACTCAGAAAGCGACGAACTCATAAAGTGGCGATATAAGAATGTGACGTAATTAGAACGTGTCGCTCTCCGAAAGCGGCCTTCTCAGAACATGACATCCTCAGAAAGTGGCATCTACCGAACATGACCTATCTCGAAAGGGACTTATTAAGAATATGACGACCTCCGCCTAAACGCTACAAAGACACTGTTGACAAAGACAAAGTCAAACTATTCTTTATCAAGTAAATGTTTTGCAAACGCTCTTTCTAATATTTACCTAGTATATTGTGTAATTACCCAAGTAAACATCACGCTAAATAATAAGGAGTTTATTTAAGTAAAGTAAAAAATCCGCCACAGGCCGAAGCCTTTTGACGAATCAATTATACTACAACATATAATCAGCCACACCAATGGCAATATCCGCAACAGACTTCGTCATTATTACACCTAACCAAAAAAATATTGCCCGCACCGACCCTAAAGTCTGCATTACCTCGCCTTGCTGTATGGCCAGGGATATCTGCTGCACCAAATATAAGCCAGAACGGGGTTCACAACCACTGTCTCTCAGTCGCCGACCTAAGTCCCTCACGAACTTAATAATTAGCGTCCAGAGCCCCGCAGTCTCGACAGCTCCCGGTACAAAGTCGTACAATACAAGTAAATTCACAATATTTCGCAAATGATAGTAAAAAGATAACAAAAACAAGTTTTACCCCGAAAGGGGGATATCCATTCGGCATTAAAGTGCAGGCTTCACCATAGTAAGTCAAAACTGTCAGACAATGGAACTGATTCTCTGCTAATAAAGTAGTGAAGTACTCACCAGTCTCCGGCTCTCTTGGCCCGTAGACTGACTGCATCCGTATTCTATCACTGCAACAAAACTGCAAAACATTAATGTCTGATTGTGTAATCAATAGCATATGAAAAGTAAGCCAAAACACCACACATTTGTTTCAAATGTGGAGTGTTAGGCTAGATAATATTAAATAATTTTAATTTACAAAAAAACGGATGCTTGAATAAATTTTTCATATCGATCCATTTGTATGGAATGTAAAAAAATTCAAACCAGGCAGTAAAAAATGGGAGATATTTAAATTTTCTATGAGGGAGAACTCTTAGCGTCTGCATTTTTTTAATTTGGGGACTTTTTGTGCACGCGGATGCCTCTTGGTGGGCAAAAAGTAACCCGATTAATCCATCCGATTCCGAGAGGAACAAGATCCGAGAGGATTACCATCCTTGACTTTGGTGGGCTTGGTGGCCAATCTTATTAAGAAAGCCCATTTACCCAACCCGACAACCCAGGACAGATTGTCCTGGCGCCGAAAGATAAGGAGAACCGATCCCGCCTAATGGAAATGGTCAAGAGAAAAAGAAGAATTATGACCACGTAAACATTTTATTTAGATTTACTGCGCTAAAATGTAGCTGTGACAATTAATGTACGCAACGCGATATCCGGTTATGTAAGTACTATTTAGAGGATTTTATTCGAGTGTTACATTGTGGGATTTGATGATGGTCAGCAGCGTCATCATAGTGGACACACTACTTCGATCGCCAATCCGCTTGCCCAGCGAGGCGATTGGCATTTACCTCCTAATGCGTCTATGTCAAACATACTTAATACGCCTACGTCCAGCAGTGGACAGATATCTTAGGCTGATGATGTGTGTATGTGTTACATTTCTATCGATATCATTTTGCGTTGTATTGTAATTATAAGCAAAATGTATCTAATTCCATCCATTAATTCCTGCACTTTTTAAAATTCTTCTTCTTCTTTTAATGCCATGCCCTAACGGGCGTCGGTGGCCACCTTTGCAAAATCCTTTCTGTTCTTGGCCAGTTCCGTGAGTGTAGCCGTGTCTTTAATATTTGTCCACTTCTTTATGTTGTCGAGCCAGTTAGTCTTCCTTCTTCCCCTTCCTCTACCTCCCTCCATTTTTCCTTCTATTATGTGTCTTATTAAGTCGTACTTATCATGTCTAAATAGGTGACCAAAGTAAGCAATTTTTCTACGCTTAACCGTCGCTAAAACTTCTTTTTTCTTGTTCATTCTGTTTAATATCTCTATATTTGTTACTTTTGCTGTCCAGGGTACTCTTAACATACGTCTATAAAGCCACATCTCGAAGGCCTCTATTTTTTGCTCCATTGATTTCTTCAGCGTCCATGTCTCAACACCATAGTAGAGTATAGATAAAACATAGCATCTTACTAATCTCCATCTTAATTTCAGGTTGATATCTTTGTTCGCATACAATTTCTGCATTTTTATAAACGCACTTCGAGCTACCTCTATTCTGACTTTTATTTCTTTTTCTGGGTCCCAATTTTCGTTAAGCCAGCAGCCCAGGTACCGGTATTTTGACACTTTTTCTATTGGCTCTCCATCAATTAACAGATCCGTTGTTGGAATGTTTGATTTGCTAATTACCATTAATTTCGTCTTACTCACGTTCATTTTAAGACTATAGTGTTTGACCTTAGCGTTTATGCGATCCATCAGCTGTTGAAGTTCGTTCATACTGTTTGCTAATATTACGGTATCATCTGCGTATCTTATGTTATTAATATATCTGCCATTACACTTTATGCCCATCTCAACACCGTCCAATGCCTCTTTAAATATACGTTCAGAGTAAAGGTTAAATAGACTTGGAGATTATATACAACCTTGACGTACACCTTTAAGTATTTTCAGATCTCTTGAGGCAGTCTGTCCGATCCTGATATGTGCAGTTTGGTTCCAGTACAGGTTCATGATTATTCTACTATCCTTACTGTCAACGTCTGTGCAGCGTATAACTTCTAACAGCTTTTCATGGTTGACAGTATCGAAGGCTTTTTCGAAGTCTATAAAACATGCATACACGTCTTTTCTGAATTCCAAACAGTTTTGAATTAATACCTGGACTGCCGTCAAGGCTTCCCTAGTCCCGAGTCCATTTCTGAATCCAAATTGGGTTTCGCTTATGTTGCAGTCTATTTTTCTGTACATCCTGTTGTGCAACATTTTTAGAAAAACTTTGAGGACATGACTCATCAGACTTATCAGACGATATTCATTGCAGGTTTTTGCGTTTGGCTTTTTGGGGATTGGCAAGAAAGAAGATTTCAGCCAGTCGTCAGGTAGTACTCCAGAGTCATAAATTGTATTAAATAGTTTTACTAGTGTATCTATTCCAAAATGATCAAATAACTTGATTAATTCTACATGGATGCCATCAGGGCCCACAGCTTTTCCCGATTTCATGCTACTGATAGCTTTTTCCACCTCTTTATGACTAATGGCGGGGCCTTTTAGATCGTCGCTCTTTAAATACGATGGTGTTTCAGTTCTATTATCTAGAAAGAGTTCCGATATGTAGGTTTCCCATTCATTTTTTTGGTCATCTATTTCAACCAATAATTCATTGTTTTTGTTAAATAATTTTCCTATAATGGGCTTTCTTCCTGTATTTGTGAATTCTTTTACCTTTTTATGTAAGTTAAAACTATCGTGCTTCAAATCTAACTCTTCTATTTCCAAGCAATTTGATTCCAACCATTTATCTCTTTCAGCCCGGATATTGTGTCTGATTAGTCTATTATTTATGTTTTTGTATTTAACTTTGTCTATTTCCTTATAATAGCTCCTCTCTTCCATTTTTGTTAGTATAACATTAGTTATCCATGGTTTATTACTTTCCTTCTTATAGTGTCCTAATAAGTCTTTACCTGTGGTTAGTGTAGTGGTTTTGATTTTCTCCCAAATGTGTTCGCTGTTAGCATTTATACCTTCACTGTCTAAAAACGTGTCTTTAAATGACTTAACTAATTCCTTGTTTATGGTAGCTAGTGTTTGT
This sequence comes from Thaumatotibia leucotreta, assembly GCA_025490895.1. NCBI lineage: Eukaryota > Metazoa > Arthropoda > Insecta > Lepidoptera > Tortricidae > Thaumatotibia > Thaumatotibia leucotreta. Next base: position 503,963 of record JALPQI010000094.1, read on the forward strand.
GATTTAATTTTACTGTCTTTTAACTTGTCTATGGCAATGTTTCTATGTTCTGGCTTGTTATTTTTCACTATTTTTAATTTAAGGTTGAACTTTGCTATCACAGGATTATGATCAGATCCAATATCCGCACCAGAAAATGTTTTTACGTTCCTAATTGAGTTTCTAAATCTGGTAGGCACAATTATGTAATCTATCTGGTTGCGTACTATATTTTCTGGCGTGTGTCTGGGAGAGGTCCATGTATATAGTCGCCTAGGTGGATGGTCGAACCATGTATTTGCGATAACAAGATCGTTCTCCACGCAGAATTGAAGTAAGCGGTCTCCACTTTCATTTCTGTCACCCAAACCATGATGTCCAACATATTTACCCACAGCGCCCTTACCAATTTTTGCGTTTAGGTCTCCCAGAATCACAGTCAGCTGTTGTGACTTTAATGACTTCATCACTGTTTCAATTTCCTTATAGAAATGTTCTAATATGTCAGGGTCTTTTTCCGCTTTTTCTGCAGTTGGCGCATAGATCTGAAGAATGTTTACGTCAAATGGCTGTGCGCTCAGTTGTAACAACATGCATCTATCTGACATCGGTACAAAGTTGGTAACATAACGGCTCAATTCCTTTTTAAGCATGATTCCTACGCCGTGGTAATGACCTTTTTCAGTTGAGGGTTTTCCTGAGTAATAAAATACAGTGTCGTCGGTAACATGTTTCCCGCTGTCTTTCCATCGCACTTCGCTGAGGCCCATTATGTCAATACCTAATCTCTTCATTTCCTTTATTGTATTTTCCATTTTACCTGATTTTATTAGGCTACGCACATTCCACGTCGCAAGTTTTAAACATTGTGTCTTCTTTCGTAGTAATTTTAGTCCTCTGTTGAATTTTCCTGTCCTGGTTTCTTCTGTTTCTTCTCTCACGGTAGTATATTTCCCATCACTAGACCCGGAAATCTTGTGACGCCGGGTCGGGCCCGGATCGCATCGAACTGACTCACTTTGTGGACTTTGCATGGTGACTTTCTTGGAGCAAAATATGTGTAGTGGGGCCCCAGTTCCTTCTACACAGGCTGTAACCTTGCTCAAGGTTTGGATGCCGCCGTTGATTTCGTTGAACGTAGATTCATCCGCCGCCAATCCTTCTGCTAGCTCCAGCCCGAGTCAGCAGCACACTTTTTAAAATTAACTAGCATTAAAAGATTTGCCAGTATTTGAATGATAGTCTGATAAACCAAGTTTGTAGTAAAAAAAAATATCGAAATTAGTTTCCTTCAGTAAATTTTCTACCTTTTACGTGTGACATGATGTTTGCCAGACTAAAACAAAAAAAAGACATTCTCATCTGTCTCTCATCATGATTTCAGAATATGGTAGCACTTTTGTCCGGCCGCATAAAGAAACTGTCGCGGCACGGAACTGTCCAGATGAATCGGCTGAAGACTCGACAAGTCTTTTCATGTCACCAACTGCATACATTTTTACGTTCCTGTATAATCAAGAGCATGAATACCCCGTGTCGAATAATTCAAAATACAGTACAAATATCGAATAAAATAAATAGTTACTACCATTATTATTATCATCTTTTATTAATGGCACTCTTATCTACTCTATTTTGTTGTAAACTGTTTTAGCTCCAGGTATAACTTTTTTACCAGCCTCAAACGCTTCTCAAATGGATCACACGAGGCACGCACCATGGCATTTTTCACATTTTATCGTTAACCTTTTTGAAATTAACCAGGTTCATGATTTTATAAAAATATAGGCTTTAAATGCTGTATGACCATATAAAATATATCTAATACGCCTACCTGGAGGACTGGGTGCCACGTGCCCATTCATGTTTCGGCTAAAAGACTGCGAAATTAGTCTGATATAGGTCTTGTATAATAAATAACTAATATTAGTACCTCATCATCAGCCTATGTTAGTCCACTGCTGGACGTAGGCCTCTCCTATTAACTATGCGTATAGACGCATTAGGAGGTAAATACCCATAATCGCCACGCTGGGCAAGCGGATTGGCGATCGCAGTAATGTGGCCACTAGGATGACGCTGCTGCCCATCATCAATCTTGTAGAATGGTCAGTGATACTTCAATCCCTTAGTCGACTCTTAAGACACCCGCAGGAGGAGTTGGGGTGGTGACAAATGTATTCTTACTGCCGTCACCACATGGCGGTATTAGTACCTACCTAATAATAATAATGTAAAAATATATCTGCGAATGTTTCACGATATGTGTCAAAGACATCAAATGTTATGGAAAGTCAGCCATATTTGATAAGATTTTTTTTAACCGTCTTCAAAAAAAGGAGAGGTTCTCAATTCGGCTGTTTTTTCTGTTGTATGTATGTTACCCGATATCGAGGGATCTCTTCAAATGTTATATTTAGGTACATGTATGGCGCTTTTGGTATTTTTCATTCATTTACAAGAATTTCCATTCTGGGGGCCATTTCTCAAAAGCTTGTAACTTGTAATACAAGTGGAAGTCTCTTTTTGACACTATTAATTAAATAAGGACTTCCGCTTGTATTACAAGTTACAAGCTTTCGAGAAATGGGCCCCAGAAAGTAGGATTTGAGGAAACCAATGATGGAAACCAATCGGGGATCTTGGAGAAATCGGTTGAAGTCGGTTTTTTACTTTTTAATTTGGTGATTATTTTATTCTACGGGCTAATGGTATACGAGTATACCCTTTGTTATCTTACATACTTCGGAAATGCGCTGTCTTTTGTGGTTCGGTTCGGCTCATGGTACGGTTACGAATCTTGTTTAAATTCTATGGTATGACAATAAGAAAACCTGAGTTGTGTTCTATCATTAACTATTTAAATCTAGGTTTTTAATAAGCATTATTTTCTATTGTATAAAATGTAATATCTACCTTTAGATAAATACTTTTGAAATGCAGAAGAATTGAAGAATGCGTCATAAGAGTGAGAGAGATAAATCCTCGAAAACGAATTTAGTTTTTCGCGGTAGGGCCACTGAACAGCGGACATAACATAACATGGGCAGGCAGATTACTTTCTGAAACTAAATAAAAGCGCCATCTTTGAGTCCTTAGAGCAACCAGAGCCTTACAGGCCTCACCTGAAATCTCGGCAGACGCAATTCTTTCGTCGCGTACAGGCAGGTATATTTTCACTGTTTGGAAACAACTAAGCTGAATTATGCTGATTGTGGACGTCAGGTGGCGTTGTCGGTACTTTCTTTTGGGAAGTAAAATTTATACGGTTTAGTGCGATTTGTTCTTCAGTTAGAAAAAAATGCTTTTATAAAACTTTCTGCATTTAAATCTATATTTTTTTCACCTAAATCCTTACGGCACCTGTCTTTTGACATATCCACAGGTCACATGGACCCAGTAGGTACACCTTGTGGCAATAACAATGCGGCAAACTTGTGTCGGAGTACTTGCGTTACTTACCTACATATATACCTATGTATTTTTCATATTTGTCGTTTTATATAATAATAGGTACTTACATATTTAGAGCAGTTCTCAAAGCAGGTACACAATTAAGGCAGATAGAAATGATTATAAAATTTTCCTATTTTGTGTTTTTTGTATATTTATCAATATTCTTTACTATTATTTCCCATAATTCAGAATGTCCATAATCTTTAAGACTTTAATGTCCTTAATTGTAAACAAACAAAGAATCGAGTGATTTTGACTTCTCCTGTTCGTAAAGATTAATTTTCATGAGTAGAGTAACTTGTGCGGTTTCATAAGCGTTTAGCAGGGTGAAAGGTTTTTTTAATTACTACTTGTTTCACGTTTCCTCATCTGGATGTACCTCGTAATCTATTATTTATTACGTACAATATAGTCAGTTTGATATATATACATATTTTAGGTACCTAGACTTCATTTGTTTCAGTTTTATTCTCTCACAATCGAAATGAAAAGTAGTTTTTACCCATTTCACTTTCAAAATATCTCGTATGAAATGGGTCACTTCCATCCCACATAATTTATGTACTACTTTTACTATTTTATAATTGGCCTTAAAGATTAAGGTACCTAAGTATATAAATTGATATTTAGGTAGTAAGTAATAATGTCAATGTATATCTTTAATGTTTTGTTATGTCCCAGGTCCCAATCTAATGAATAATGAACACTGAACAGTATGTTAACATCAGTAGCAGTGCTATGAACTGCCGCCGCGTTATTAACGTGGATTTACTTTCTATCCGGCTCGATCGCACGCACGGTATGGTAAAGCACACAGTTACTAAATCTTCTAACCAACTTCGCCCTACTGAACCTATGATAATACCTGCGACCATAGATAACATGGACGTCTAACGCCAGCTCAAAAATGCCCCCAATAGGTAACAATTGTTCAATTGTGCCAAGATGGGCAGGACTAGGGATTGCAATCCAGCAGTGTTTTCAATCCAGCTGGATTTTTGCTGGATCGGCGTCAATCCAGCTGGATCCAGCGCGGATCCAGCAGGTAGGAAAAATTCCAAAAAAAAAAACGTTTTTTTGCAATAAAACAGGTTAATTATTAATAATAATATTCAATGTTATGAAAGGGAGGACAATAACGCGTAATTTTTTTGCGAATTATATACCTACATATAACAACCTTCAAAAATAAAATAATAAAGAAATTAAAAGACATGACTGCCGTTTTAAGCTAATGACAAATGAGAAGTGACAAATTATTCCTTTTTCAGCTTAATTCTTGTGAGCGTATCTACATAATATAGGCGCTTGTCTTATTACCTACTATAATATTTTCTTTCGATTGAAGTCGGGGAACTTTTTGTTTATTTTTTAATTATTTTATTTATTTGAAACGTTTTAGTGTACCCCTTAGTTTAAAATTGGATAGAATTTCAAAAACCGACTCCGCAGAGGGCTGAAACTTCGCTCCGGGGACGACCCGTCATATCATCATCTGAAAAATCGCTCTACCTTAGCCCCGTCACCTCACTTGAAGTTTTCAAACTAATTAAATGTTTCAAAAATAAAAGAAGTTTTGGCCAAGATGAGTTGCCAGTACCACCCTATTTAGTAAGAAAATGCGCTGAAGAGTTAACCCCTCCTATGACACTTCTCATTAACCAGTCTTACAGAAGGAACAGTCCCGGATCTCCTTAAAATGTCCGTTATTAAACATGTAGGCCCTTCCCTTCTAAATTTTTTTTCTAAATTTTTGAAATCGCTATGTCGAACCGATTTTTTTTTTGTGAAAAGTTTAAAATATGTATTTAACGATTCTCAAACGGTTTCCGAAAAGGTCGCTCAACATCGTCAGCAGTTTTCAAGTACACAAACGACATTTTAAACACAATAAATGACAGAAAATATGCTATTGGTATGTTGCTATACGTAGTTGCTAGGTATGAGCAAATGTTATGATTGTGTTTTATATTTTATTGCAAAAATTATTTGGAATAGGTATTAGAGGCTCAGCTCACAATTGGTTCATACTATACCTTAATAAGGTACCTTAAGTCGTACACAATGCGTTGAAATAGAATATCAATATAACAACTACATCACAGGTACCATACAAATTTTTACATAGCTATACAAAACTTAAACAATAATATAAAATTACATCTAATTGAAAAAAAAAAAACTAAATAAAATATTAACCATACAAATATTTAAATCAGATAAAACGAATATTACTCGATCTATACCCCAAGGCAGTGTTCTCGGTTGTGTTTTATTTTTAATCTATGTAATAAATGATCTGCCTAAATGTATAGAAGATACATTTTGTACTCTTTTTGCTGACAACATATCTGTAATTCAACTTTGCCACAATCAATTAGATTTAAATAATAGCTTAAATACAACCATTCAAAATATCGTAACCTGGTCGGATGATCACAATTTAAAGCTTAATTTCAATAAAACCAAACTCATGCAATTTAGACCCAACCAAAAACGTAGCATAAACATATGTAGATTTCTCATTCCGAAGCACTACATTAGAATCTATCCACTCTTTCCCACTTTTAGCCATACACATTGTTTCAACCATAAATTGGAAGGAGCACACGTATTATTAGCCACGGTCGTCTAGGACTAAGCGCGAGATCGCGGAACCGTTTCAAACACGACGTAAAATAAGTTTATGTAAAGTTGATTATGCATTTTTTTGGTGAATTTTATTTGCGGATCCGCAGCGCTGGATCCAGCACTGGCTGCTGGATCCAGCAGACCGAAAAATGCGCTGGATCCAGCTGGATTGCTGGATGCTGGATCCAGCAATTGCAATCCCTAGGCAGGACATAGCGCTTTTCTTAACACAGCGCATATTTCGGCGCAACATCTTTGACAAATGTTTATAGAATGTAGCCAATCAAAACTTTGATGGACCAATCACAACTATTTTTAAATGGCGGTTGAAGTTTTTATAGGTTGATATTGAAATTCATTACGGTGATGCATTGAAGTGGGGGACTCAACTAAAATTCAGGGCCGTTTTTGAAAGGCAATTTAGTATGGCGTGCGGCTTCCATGTTTTATTTGTTCGTAAGATAATACAGTAACTGCCTTAGGGTATATTAACATCATAATATTTGATAATCTATAAAGCAACCGTATGATCTTACACAAGGAAGGTCTCTGATGCAACCTTAGACCGAGGACATATTGAGAGCTTGTCACGAATTATGTGGCCTTTGTATAAGATTTTGACTAGGTATTACTGGTCGCTGTTCCAACAAAATTTAAATGAAAAGTAGGTGGGTTAGTACTTATCTTAGTTATAGTAGTAGCTTAGGTTCTTCAGAAACGACCTGTTTCTCAATACCCAGATAAATACATCAGTTAGATAAAATTATAATAGAACCGACAGCTACATTTATCTGATAGATATATTTTATTTGTGTTGGTGAAACATGCCCAAGAGTTATAAATAATTAATAGATATCTAAGTAAAATTATCGTCAGTAAAATATACTGTCTTCTTACTTGCTTGTGTATTTATATTTCGATTCGTGGTTTAAGCATTTGGATATCAATTTTAAATGCAAATGGATGTGCGGTTTCACATTTGAAGCATCGCGTAGTTAGTTGCCACCTTTGCATAGAGTGCTTTCTCGCCTACGTGAAATCCGCTAATTACTGGAAAAGTACCCTAGGTGAACCCAATTAGGTCACCCAAATCAAAGGCTTTTAACATAGCTCAGGAGGCTTACCATGATGTACAAGTGCGATTCAGTTTAGGTCCAGGGAACGGGACAGAGATATACTCATATAGCCTTGTCCCTTTCTCCAGACCTAAACTGAATCGCATTAGTACGTCATGGTAACCCCCCTGGTCTAAAAACAACCTCAACCGCACGGATAGCACAAGGCTACAACATTGTCTTGACGTCGTGAGAATCACCAGATACCTAGAGAATTTCACTACATTTATGTTCCCTTCGCCGATTCTCATATTATTATTGGTCTCACAACACTAAAAACGTTCCTGGAACAACCTACGCAGTGCAAACGAGTTGCTCTGCCCTGAACCTACCCCCCGCTGGGCTCGCGCTTCAGACTTATTTCGGTTTCTACATACACACGTTTTCGTTTGTTTCCTTCCTGGATAATAATAAAAACATTTTAATAGACACAATTGTAATGAACTTAATAATACCTACAAACGACTTTTCATGATAAAAGCGAACAGGACTGAATATGTATTTTAAATAGCTACTTAGCGCTTTATCCGGTAAAACAAAAGAGCAGGATATGAATACATCTCTCCGCTCGAAAGGGTTAATTTATGAATACAACACAGACAACGCCGTATATTTTATAATTAGAAACCTCATAATGATTAACAGGAAACCATCGTTTATTTTATTTACGTTACAATCTTATGTTAGGAAATTGAGAAATTCGTATCAAATAGTTTCACGATAGATATATAAAGGCAATTAGCTGGAGTAAATGATGTTATGGAATTTGGAGATGATATGAAGTGGTGTTAGAAACATGTGACTGCGTTGAAGTAACATCGTAGGACGCGGCCGCGGCCAGCGGCGCCCGCCTGGCCTCGCCGCTGCAGGGCGCTCTGTTGACAACAACATAACGGAAATTAATCCACACGAACATATAGATAGAACTATGAAACAAATAGGAGCATGGGAATAACAGTTCAAATAGGAGCAATAGGAGCTGCTATACAGTGGGTATCTTTATTATTTTCCTGTATGTACTATCTAAGTATAAGTAACAATGGCACTACCCTATGTTATCGCTTTGACAATCTGACAAATGACAATGACCCTCTGGTGACTGATGATGGTCACGCGTTAACCGTTTATCGTGCTACTCGTCACTTTCACACTGAAGGCTTAACCTGTAGGCTTATGATGGCACCGCGTCTAATCTTTTGTCTGCATTGCCGTCACGTTCTAACAATATGCAAGTACGAAAGTGACGCGTAGCCGCGTAGCACGGCACGTAGCAGGCGGCAACAACGAGAAACGATGAACACGGGACCATCATAAGCCAACCACTGTTTACCAAAATTCGTCAGTTGACAAGCAAAACTCACTAAGTAACAAATACCTACTTGAAATAAAGCTCTTATCTCAGTTCTGATCCAATACTGACATAAGAGGTTGCTAAGGGTAGTGACAGTTTTTATAGTGAGTTTTGCTTGTCAGCCGACTTAATGAACACCCACCATGTCGGAATCGAGGTAAGACGGGACTCGCAGCGGCGCGGCGTGCGGGCCGTCGTAGGGCGCCGACGGCGGGTCGTGCAGTGCCTTCTGAAGCGCAATCAGAATACGGTCCAGCACTAGAGCAGCTCGCTTTTGCGGTATTACCACCTCCTGGAACAAAATATTTACATCACAACCTCAACATATGTTAAGGAGTCTTGTAATTGCAACTATTTGGCAAATTGCAACCTAACTTTAAATAGCCTAGAGGGTTAGGTCATCGTATTGATCAACGTCACGCGTGGTAATTCCGTGCGCAAGAAAACGAAAAAAAAAACAAATCTAAAAACTAGCATTATTCCATGCCTACGCACTTTCGGAACACAGTGTTGGTCTTATCGCCAACTTAAAACTTTCAGTTGACATACATTTTTAGTTAAAATTATTGATATTTATTAGTATAAGACTTAAAAATAAGTCTATGAACGTGTTCCATGGTATATGTCTAGTATCAAAGACAATAAGTGCTATTAAAAGCCAGCCATATTTGTTTAATTTTTTTTCAGTTTCTACTGATGCAAGGAATAGTTGCAAATATGTATACTGTACTCGTAGTAGAGGAAGTATACAGGGTTACTTTTTCACCGGTACAATAAATTTTCCCACATATTTGGTATCGATAATAGATTACATTTATCAAATAAAATTGACATTTTTTTTTACATTTATTATTAATTTATCCTTCATGCAAATGCAAAATAATGGGCCTACTAATGATAAGACGTCAAAAGGGTGCGGGACGCAGAGGGCGGCGGAAAGGGGTGAGCGACCTGCGCACGAGTTGGCAACATAGCAGTTACCTCAATATGGGTGACTAGGTCACGGACGGTCAGTCTCACGGTCGACGTAAGTATGTGCGCGCGTGCCGCATCGTACTACCTTCAGTCGGAAATTGTTCGTACGAAATGGTTCGTAGTTATTTTCTCATTGGGGAAAATACAGTGGCAGCCCAGCGGCTATACGCTGAAGAAAGTGTGCCCCGCCTGGAAAATGCCAGTGTTATAGCTATGGCCAGCCAGGTCAACAGATTTGACCCCGTGTGACTTTTTTTGTGGGGTGAGGGTAGGCCCAAAATTTAAAAGACTTAAAAAATCTAATAATAAGTGCATTTGATGAACTTAAAAGTGAGAACTACAGACTTGTGTTGGGAAATATCGAAGGAAACATTCAAAAACGGGCAAGAGTGTGTTTAGATAACCACGGCCAACATTTTGAACACTTGCTTAAGTATGTGAATTAATTAATTAGTATGAGAAATGGACTCCATTAATCAGGTATGTTTTTTTTATTCCAATCATTGTGCATAAAGTTGATTTCAAGTGTTTAAATACGCCTCAATGAAGAAAGTTTCTGTCCTTAGTGCAAGTATGAAGGAAGATTTGGGATCAAGTAAGATTTTTTTGCCAAGTCATAATCATAAGTTGATTATCACCGCCGCTTTTTTAAGCCGCCATGCCACGTGCGATGACGTTGTAAACAAACAGTTGCCAGTTCGTGTGTTTTGCTAGTTATGTACATTGATAATGCGTAATGAGTCCAATTTTCTTATTAGGTTTGCGGATAAGTTCAAACATCGGTATTTTGGTTTTTTTGTTCTAAAGGGGTAGTAACAAAAAATGCTAGTATTCTGTAACTTGGACTACTATTACGTATGTTGATTTTTTGTACTGGCGAAAAAGTAACCCAGTATAACACGTGTGACTTTTTTCAAAACAGTGCTACATTACAATTTTTCAAATTTCTTCTGTGGTAAGTTCATGGGTAAGCAGACCATATTTTTGGCTGATGGTATGACAATGTAATTATTAAATCGAGGCAGTACCTACACTCATATTTCAGTATATCATAGTCACTCAATATATGGTGTGCTAAATATCATATTTTACATAGTTAAGCATTATTTATTTAATATAACTCTGCTGCAACGGGTTGTGTCTTAGACCAAGGTGGCAAACGTTAACCAAGAGCTATCTAAATTCGCATGTGGATTGTTTTATGCTAACTGTTGTCGTAAAAAATTACAAATAAGAAACGCCGCCAGCATCCTCGGCACAATACCACAAGGGCTAATTTTACATGTAGGGCAGGTTAGTTACGTTCATCATCATCATACTCATATATATTCATCATCAGCCTACGACCACTGCTGAATCCTGCGGAGTCCTGCGAAGTTCTTCTAGGTAAGTACCAAGTTATTTATTTATTTATATCAATTTAACAGATTTTTAGATGAAGTTTTTATTAAAACAAACTAGAATATTCTTAGCCGCCAGTTTAATTAATATAACTAACTGTGGAAGATTAAGTAAATCGCCGTTTCGATCGTAAACGCAATTAGGTTTGATTAAATGACCTTTAGGTAATGACCACAATAATAAAAAGTAATTTAATGTCACATCAGCTTGATGAAGACAAAATAAGTATCGTAATTGACAACTGAAAGGTTCATTAGATACCCTACATACTATAGGTACCTACTTAATTTGGGTATATTGCTGTAGATGTAGAACGACAGTTTAATTTTTATTTAATTATAAATCTGAAATACGATTAAATAACGGAACGGTTGGAACAGCCAATAGCTGTCATGGGACTCACGTAGGTGGAATCCCTTTGCGTAGTTTACGGCAATAACCAATTAGTGAACCTAATTATTTGCATTTCGCCTTCATATGGAATTTACGTAACTTTCGATGGCATTTCTTGTTACTCGACAAAACTGTACCTACTGCCATTTCTAGTACATAACTAAGCATACACTCTTTTTTTTAATATTTACCTACCTGCCTTTGCTTATCAATAAAATGGAAAAATATGACATAAAATTATAGAGAACAAACATTCAGTATTAAGCTTTCGCTTCCTGATAAGTTTCGGTGCTAATTTATAAGCAAAGTTGGTAAGTAGGTAGGTGTGTATTTTTAATGAAATCTGAAAGTTTTTAGAATTGTAATACCTACCTGTACCTGTCATACAAATGCATAGATACAAACTATTGAGGACTTTTGTGCTTTGTTAATAGCGTGAATCGAATTTCGAAGAAAGCCTTTAACCCAATTAAATGACAAAACATTCAACGTTACGTGGAAAACTCATTTATCACCAATTAGTCACAAATCGTACTAGGTACATTGACTTTCCACCCGACTGCGTGAGCGATAAATAAATTATTCTACCTATTACAAATAAAAAAAATGGTAAAAGACTGTATTCATTGACAGTCTCTAAATCACTGAACACTAATCACCTTACGCCCCCGATATGAATCGGCTTTTTACAACGGGTTAGTAGGCGAATCGAGACATAAATGTCAAATTATCCTATTCGACATGATGTTATGACTATGACGTTTATTTGTCTTCTTTCTAAATCGATCGATTACAAAAAAAATAGTTTTAAGGCCTTCATCAAAACAATAATCAGGATCGCTTCCATTATTACAAAAGTTAGTCAAACAAACTAAATGGTATATATACTGTGTCCAACTTTTAGCAGTAGAAAAAAACAGCAAATTAAAAAAAAATGGTGCATATCGTAGATCGTTTTTTAACTGCCAATAGTTAAATTTAACTTCGTAACACAAAAATTATGACGTAAAATTTTGTTTTCATTAAAGACCCTTGGTACAATTTTTTTGCAACCGAAAAACCATCTAAATATAGTCCAAACGCTTCCAATAATGGTCCAAAATTTTATCAAATATCTTCCATCAAGTGTAATTATTTTATCAATGGTTTTATGCATAGGCAAAAACTCCTCATTAATAAAAAGAACTTAGATAAAACCATGACTCATTCTTATTTAGGAGTTGAAATTGTGGACCATAATAGGGTAGTTTTACAGAACCATTTTTTTTTTCGATCCACCTACGACTATAATTAGGTATTCTTCTATCTAGGTAACAGAGTAACAACAACAGTTTAGTTGATCATGACGAACCCCTTTATTGTTTAATCGTCCTTTACATGAGGAAGAACATTTTAGGTCACACATACTCGGACACCGTGAATATATGGATTCTGTTCATGGAATTGCGCAGAATGTCTGTACCGGGACATACTAGCGACGCAGCTTTTAAAAAAACAGTGTTTTTATAAACATTACACTTGTTTGTACAGCTAGCGTCAAATACTCTAGACGGTGCTCGTGAGCATTCCGAAAGATTTCAATGTTGAATTCCTGACCATGTTTAGAGTATATAAAATTTCCTGGATTCGGCTTGGTTCCAGAGATAATTATCCTTTTTTCGAAATAAGTTTTTCGACGTAACTCGTCATAAAACTTATTTTTTATTACAATGCTACCACAATGTATTCTAATATTGCCACACCTTTTGCCTGATAATCAAAAAATAAGAATAGACTTGACGAAAAAACCTGTCCCTAAAAAAATATATTTAAAAAAATTATTTTATCAAGTTGTTGTTATGATAAAACGTATTGTAAATATTAAAAAGTATTCAAAAAGTGTAAAAAAAAAGAAAAAAGATTTTTTTTTGTGGAATTTGACATTAGGTCTCATAATATTTTTTGTTTATTTTGATGTCTAGAATGCATAGTTAAAATATCTCGCAATGCTCGCGATCACCGTGTATATTTTTTTTTTTCAGAAGCTCAAATTTCTCATGAGAGTTCTTAAAAAAAATACAGTAGTTAAACATTTGGTGAAAGAGCCGCTTCTCCATACTAGCACGGCTACGCTTTTTGACCTAATAAATATATTGTTTATTTATCTCATAAATCATGGCAATATTATTGGCATCTCCGGAATAGCTATCCTTTCTCAGAACTCCAAAAGTTCAAAGGGCGTGGGCTGCCCATCGACCATGCCTGCTATAATGGCATGTTATTACTTGTCTTACGAATCTTTATCACATTCATCAAATATTTTATTGGCACATTGGTAGGCTTTAGTCTTGACAAACATATTAAGCTGTGCTCATTAGAACCATGTCACAAGGACAAGTAAAACATTTCTTCCAATTTGATTTAGAGCGTCACTTTGACATAGTTCCCGACTGCCTTAGGGGTTCCAACTAGTTTACTGTGCTACTCTGCATGCCACAGTTCTGTAATATTGTTAGATTAGAAGATGGGATAAATTAATAATTTGTTATAAAGCAATCGCCCATGAAAATCTTACTTAGTAAGAGCACCTATCATGCTTACAGAATCCCTCGTTAAGAAGAAATACTCGGTGCTCGTTTTTCCATGATAAATAAATTGTGACATAATAAATGTAATATTTATATTCCATAGAAAAATTAGAGAATATGTTTGTACGCAATAACGATTCCTAATGGAGCCTCGAAGATCAGCACAAGAGCGCCGCGTCCATTACCGGGTAATCTTATTTTCTGACAAAGTGATATTTTTAGGGTTCCGTAGCCAAAATGGCAAAAAACCCAACCCTTATAGATTCGTCATGTCCGTCTGTCCGTCTGTCCGTCTGTCACAGCCGATTTACTCGGAAACTATAAATGCTACAGTAACGAAAATTGATAAGAATATGTGTTGTATGAACCGCTACAGGATTATGATATGTACTAAATTGTAAAAAAACCATCCATACATGTAACTGAGGGATAGAATTTTTTTTTTAGTTGTATATAAGCGTGTGGGGTATTAATAGAAAGGTCTTTGAAAATGATATGAAGGTTTATAAATCTTATTTTTATTTAAGCAAATCGTTTTCGAGATATCTGCTCTCAAAGTCTGAAAAATGTGTCCCCCCCTCTATTTTTTAAACTACGCGATATAAAATTCAAAAAAAATATATGTTATGCACATTAATAAACTCTATCAACGATTTTTGGTTTGATTAAATTATCTCCTATAGTTTTTGAGGTAGGTTGATTTAACTGTATTTTTTTAATAATAAATTGATAATGGTACGTTACCTTTTGCGCGCGAGTCCAACTCGCACTTGGGCGGTTTTTTGAACCTGGGGCGTTACCATGACGTACTAATGCGATTCAGTTTAGGTCGAGAGAAAGGGACAAGGCTATACGAGTCGTATATCTCTGTCCCGTTCCCTGAACCTAAACTTAATCACATTAGTACGTCATGGTGACGCCCCAGGTCGCCTAAATAGTACCTACTAGACAAATAAAATTAGTAGAAGTAAATATATGGTCAGCCACGTGGTGACGGCAATAAGAATACATACTTCAACTCGGTCCGTAAGTGTCGAAAAAGTCTACTAAGGCGTTGAAATGTCACCGACCATTCATTTATTAATGATGGGCAACAGCGTTATCATAGTGAATACACTGCGACTGCCAACCCGCTTACCCAGCGTGGCGATGGGCATTACCGCCCATCCGCATATGTAACAGGAACAGGGGCCTATGCTAGCTGACGCAGATTACCCGGAATGGACGCTCGGCTCGTCTAACAAGAAATTGTATAAACGGCGCTAACTGGCGCGGGCACGTGGGGCGGAATTTGATACTGAAGAACCACTGAGCGGGACCCGCGAGCGTGCGCGCGCGGCGGGGTGGGGGCGTCTGTGTCAGCTAGCGTAGGCCCTAACGCCGCGGCCACGACATCGGTCTAACGCAGCGGCCACGACTTCAGTCTAAGGCGACCGGCTTAGTGGAAAACGTATGGTGCTCCCTCTCGTTCCCATATCGGCATCCCGCTCCAACTCATGGATTCGCTCGCCGCTAGTCGCCTTAGACCAATGTCGTGGCCGGGCCGTAAGGCGACCGGCTTAGCGGAAAACGTATGGTGCTCCCTCTCGTTCCCATATCGGCATCCCGCTCCAACTCATGGATTCGCTCGCCGCTAGTCGCCTTAGACCAATGTCGTGGCCGGGCCGTAAGGCGACCGGCTTAGCGGAAAACGTATGGTGCTCCCTCTCGTTCCCATATCGGCATCCCGCTCCAACTCATGGATTCACTCGCCGCTAGTCGCCTTAGACCAATGTCGTGGCCGGGCCGTAAGGCGACCGGCTTAGCGGAAAACGTATGGTGCTCCCTCTCGTTCCCATATCGGCATCCCGCTCCAACTCATGGATTCACTCGCCGCTAGTCGCCTTAGACCAATGTCGTGGCCGGGCCGTAAGGCGACCGGCTTAGCGGAAAACGTATGGTGCTCCCTCTCGTACGCATATCGGCATCCCGCTCCAACTCATGGATTCGCTCGCCGCTGGTCGCCTTAGACCAATGTCGTGGCCGGGGCATAAAAGGTGAGACTTATGTCCAGCAGTTGACTGAATGTTTGATAATGGCTGATAATGTGATGTGGTTACAAAAAGGTGACCTCTGAGTTCTCGTAGAGAGGCGCAGGCGCTGCGTCGATGACGGAGCACGCCAGCGCCAGCAGCAGCAACGCCACGCTGCTCATCATCGCTGGCACATCACACTGTCCTGTATGATGATGATGATGATGGGACCCACGAGCGTGCGCACGCGGCGAGGTGGGGGCGTCTGCTACAGCTAGCGTAGGCCCCAATAGATGAGACCTATGTCCAGCAGTTGTCTGAATGTTTGATAATGGCTGATAACGTGATGTGGTTACAAAAAGGTGACCTCTGAGTCGTAGAGAGGCGCAGGCGCTGCGTCGATGACGGAGCACGCCAGCGCCAGCAGCAGCAACGCCACGCCGCTCATCATCGCTGGCACATCACACTGTCCTGTATGATGATGATGATGATGGGACCCACGAGCGTGCGCACGCGGCGAGGTGGGGGCGTCTGCTACAGCTAGCGTAGGCCCCAATAGATGAGACCTATGTCCAGCAGTTGTCTGAATGTTTGATAATGGCTGATAACGTGATGTGGTTACAAAAAGGTGACCTCTGAGTCGTAGAGAGGCGCAGGCGCTGCGTCGATGACGGAGCACGCCAGCGCCAGCAGCAGCAACGCCACGCCGCTCATCATCGCTGGCACATCACACTGTCCTGTATGATGATGATGATGATGGGACCCACGAGCGTGCGCACGCGGCGAGGTGGGGGCGTCTGCTACAGCTAGCGTAGGCCCCAATAGATGAGACCTATGTCCAGCAGTTGTCTGAATGTTTGATAATGGCTGATAACGTGATGTGGTTACAAAAAGGTGACCTCTGAGTCGTAGAGAGGCGCAGGCGCTGCGTCGATGACGGAGCACGCCAGCGCCAGCAGCAGCAACGCCACGCCGCTCATCATCGCTGGCACATCACACTGTCCTGTATGATGATGATGATGATGGGACCCACGAGCGTGCGCACGCGGCGAGGTGGGGGCGTCTGCTACAGCTAGCGTAGGCCCCAATAGATGAGACCTATGTCCAGCAGTTGTCTGAATGTTTGATAATGGCTGATAACGTGATGTGGTTACAAAAAGGTGACCTCTGAGTCGTAGAGAGGCGCAGGCGCTGCGTCGATGACGGAGCACGCCAGCGCCAGCAGCAGCAACGCCACGCCGCTCATCATCGCTGGCACATCACACTGTCCTGCGCAACACAATCATTTATTAATATAATATTCAGTATTCAATGACAAAAATAAAACACATTGTAATTTTATTGCCTATTTTTTTTTACTGTTTTTGTAATTTTTTATGAATATTTTAACAAGTATATTGGTATTAATCGTGTAGGTACACTTCTTTTTATTATTAATAAATTGTCCCGAACATGCGGATGTAACGCTAATAAAGTATGAATTACTCGTAATGTCGTGAAAGTTTAATCAATGTGAGTGATTTTGACACAAAAGTTAAATAATAACATTGTGGTTAAATTTTTGTGATAATGTTTAACTACGAATTATAACTGAATAAAGTAACACTCCGATTAATAAAATTACTTGCTCAACATATTTATAAATATTATTTATATACAAAAACATAGAAACGGCCACCTTTAAATTGCACTTTTACTATTGTTGCAACGTAATTAATTAAAAAAAACTACGGGGATTTTTATCTGAATAAAATAAATCTACTTAGGTGCTAAACACCAACATATAAAGATTTTAGTATTTCGCTTAGGTACTGGATTCTGTACACATAAAACAATTTAATGCTTTTAAATAATAAATAAGCAATTTATCTGTCAGGTGCACCACATTAGTTAAATATCGGGTGCAACAGCTTAACATATTTAATTTTGCACCAACTCTGTTTTTACGTAATATAATTCTAAGTTATGTTTGGTGCTAATAAATTCATTTCATTTCATTTATGGTTAAATAGAAAAGATCTGCCAAGCTTTTTAATATTATTCAAGAAAGATGCAGAGTCCTTATTTCCGGAGGTTTTCGATTCAATGTTATCAATTTCCAACTATAGGTACTAAATCCAGCACAGCTGTCTGAGTTCAATAGAATTAGTAACTAACTAGGTATCTAGATATTTTAGTCAAAACTTATCAGAAACGTAAATATTATTCAATGTTTCGGCTTAAGCAGTTGTTTACAATACTAACTTGACTTAAATAGTTTAGGTACATACTTAATATTCAACCGAGAGTCTAAAGCTTCAAAGGATTTTATAGCTATTCTCAAATTAAATTATTTACATATTAAATTAAAATAACCACAGCTTAAATAGACTGCGTGGGAAAATATAAGAATTTGATAGAATGATAGATGTCCCTCGTTATTATATGGGTCACGAAAATTGAGCCCACATAACATGGAATTTAATGCTTTATTGATAGCGAGATGACAAGCCACTTACTTTCTTTGTGGAAGGATAACATACTTTAAGGCCGTTCACGCTGAGAAAATATGTACATGTTATAAACTATTACAATAAAGATACAATACATCTTGACAAAATGAACATTAGTCTCATATTCTTTTCAATAGACAGTTGACAGACAGAATTCACGATAGGGATCAGTTAACTAGATAACCGTAATTTAGTCTTCAACGTAAAATTGGTGAGAGGTTTCTATGTAGGTATGTGGCTATTTGGCTAATAAATATTAGCTCAATAAATAAAATGTTATAAACTAGCCGTTTGGCTAAAACGGAAGATGACGATAGATACTTTAACGGAACGGACGATATTTTAAAATAATTTAGGAGTCGTAAAATGAGTTGGCAAGTAACACTTCGGTTAGCCGTGTGGTGATGGCAGTAAGAATACATTTGTTACCAGCCCAACTCCTCCTGCGGATGTCGTGAGAGTCGACTCAGGAATTGAAGTGTCACTGACCACTATTTGATAAAATATGGATGACGGGCAGCAGCGTCATCATAGTGGACACATTATTGCGATCGCCGATCCGCTTGCCCAGCGTGGTGATTATGCTCCTAATGTATTTATACGCATAGTTAATAGGAGAGGCCTATGTCCAGCCACTGCTGGATAGTCCACTGACTATCATAGGCTGATGATGACGATGATGACTTCCTAGCTTTTACTCGACACGTAATGAAGTCCATCAGGCTTGCTCCAATACATCAGTAGTCGCACCATGAGCTTGCGCGGCGTTATTAACGAGCGTTTACTTTCTATTCGGCTCGCTCGCGCCAATTAGCAAGTACGAGCGTAGCCGTAGAAAGTAAACTCATGGTAGGGAAGGGATAGGGGGTACGTGCCATGAGTTGGAAAGTAAAGAACACGTTAAGTTTTACTCACACTGTCATTTTGGAGCGAGCGTGATGGACATAGAACGATGCTTCTGAATGTTAGTTACCTATTTATTTCATATAACCACACAACGGATATTTTTTTCATAGTTGGTAGATAAAGAAAGGTACCCATACCCCTTCGTAATTTCTACGAACCTAATCCCAAGAATTAGGCAGACACGTGCTTACGAAAACAACTGCAATATAACCTTCCCACACAGGAAGGAAATAGAGCCTGGTTGAGATTACTCCAATACCTGACAATATTGTATTCTTTATCCTTTCTTCAAAGAAAAGCTACTAGTGGATAACAAGAAACAGTTCAGAAATAAATATCTCAGAAAACTAAAATTTTCTGAGATATTATGTTTAATTTCGGTAAGTTAGTAGTGGAATGTACGAGTAAGCATTGCAATATAAAGAAAAATAATTTGTGCACCTTTTTGCACCCTGTCCTAGTTAAAGTAGTGTCAATAATATGAGATCCCTGAATATTTATTATATCGCTGTTGTATAAACAACTAAGTAGGTACAATCTCGGTCAATGAACACGGATCAGGTGAAAATAATGAAAACATGCATTGAAATATTTATTCAAACTATTTGGAGGTAAAATATTTTTTAATTTTGCATTTATTTGCATAATTTTAAATTTTAATGGTCGCATTGGCATTTGCCTGAATTTGTCACCAAATCCAAAAAAACATTAAAATTGTCTTTCAATTAGTTTGGAAAGACAAATATGTAGAAAGTTTAAAAAGCATCTTAAATGGTAATATGAGTTGTTAAGTCATGACTTGCTATTTATACTACGGAGTGATCTGACGATAAAGTTCCATGTTTCTTTTTCTTGGATTGGGTGAAAAATTCTGAGAAATCCTAATGCAATCATACAGGGTGTTTTTTTTTCGACCGTTCAAATTCTACATAGTGAATGTGTAGGTCATACTCACCAACTTTTACTATACTTTTACAAAATGTATGAAACAGCTGATTTTTTTTTCGCGATTTCGACGTTGTCCCCATAGTAAAAGTTGTTGAGTATGACCTACACATTCACTATGTAGAATTTGAACGGTCGAAAAAAAAACACCCTGTATATTAAAAACGGTTCCACTTACACTATAAATATTTTTCCAGCATGTTTCCATCTAACCTGTATTCATAGCAATTGCTAAAAGAGCTGCCCCGGTACTCATAAACATTGTACGTTTCTTCATACATATTAGCACAAGAAGAGAAACAGCAAATATTATGCCCCCTCGTAAAACAAATAACTATCGGTAGGTATCCTTTATTGCTTAGCGCGTGCCGTATTTGATTACTTCTTTGCAGTGTACATTGTAATTAGGGCGTATTTTTAAGCATTTTACATTATACAGGGTGGAAAGGGACGACGTTCCTTCCCGCTACCGACTGATTCTACCAACCATTACGATGAACTTTCAGTATGGGACCAACATCGAAATATTTAAAAAAAATTAACCCCTCATACAAAGTGAGTGATTAGTTAGAGTTCAATAGTATGGAAAAGTCAATTTTCCATGTACGCTTTCGATGTTGGTCCCATACTGAAAGTTTATCGTAATGGTTGGTAGACTCGATCGGTAGCGGGATGGAACGTCGTCCCTTTCCACCCTGTATATATTTTTACACCGCCAGGTGTAAGTAAACTCTATTTTAAAAACTTAAAGAAGACACCGTAACCTTAAGTTACAATATTTGATATATCCTATATTATTTTTTTATTTTTAATTATTGTAGGTATGTAGTTAATATTGACTAAGTAGGTACCTAATTAGATTGCAAAAAGTAAAAAATAATAAATATATAAAAATAAATAAATAATAATTTCCCCCATCATTTAACAGAGATATTACAATAAGCTTGAAATATTTTTTTTACGTTTTTTAACCTATGTATGTACCTATTAGTTAATCCGAGCCGATCATTAGATTCATCTCCTATTAACTACGCGTATAGACGCATTAGGATGTAAATGCCCATAATCGCCACGCTGGGCAAGCGGATTGGCGATTGAAGTAATGTGTCCACTATGATGACCCTGCTGCTCGTCATCAATCAAACCAAAGAATAATCGAATGGTCAGTGACACTTCAATTCCTTAGTCGACTCTTACAACATCCGCGGGAAGAGTTGGGGTGGTGACAAATGTAATGTATTTTTACTGCCGTCACCATACGGCTAATCATTAGTTTAAAATATACGAAATCGTTATACCTAAGCCTAACTCAACTAATTGGCATCAAATCAATTGAGTAGCGAGATGTTTTGTATGTTATTAACTTATTATCTTGCAATCGGGAATAAAGCGATAATTTCGGACACAGTCAACCCATTTTACCTCTTCACTTTATCATAATGAATGATCACTTTATCATAATCAAGATAGTATGAAAAAAGCAATGTTTTACTTTATGCCCTTAGCACCATAGTCGATAATTCCAAAGTATTCAACGCGTGAATTGCTAAGTTTGTCGGTTTTATGACCCGTTTCAATTTTACCGCCATTATAATCCCGTAAATTTCAAAACTCGCCAGACCTTAGACTACCTACTTACTGCATTTCGTTATTTTATCATTAAAAGGAATATTTATATTATTTATAAGTCGGCATAGTCCGTATACCGCATCTGTATCTACCTATCTAATAAGTTACTGTTAAATCTGTGCCAGTCCAGACGACGATTAAGATGTACCTACCGCTAAAGTGTGATTAGCTTATATTATAGTTTTATATTATTTTAACATACCGCACCTTCAGAATTAAAGTGACCTAATACAAAATTTTAGAATTTTAATTATGTAGGTACTTAATCATAAATACCTACCTAAAAGCTCAAAAAACCAATTTCGAAAATTTTGGATTAGGTTACTGTACTTCTAAAGCTGATTTTTAAATATACCTACATAATTACAACATATCTTAATTGAATACCTACCTATTAAGATATGTTACTTTTACTTTTACCTATTAGATAGAAGTAATAATATTATACATAATTACTTATAAATCATTGTACGATTCTATTTAAAATATTCTTTATTCATTACGTAGGTAATAAATTTAATAATTCACGAAATAATAAAAAATACTGATTACGTTTGCAATTTTTTTTAGTCATAAGGACACGATTGTTCATTTCCATTAATATCATAATGTAGTAATTTATGTAAATCTGTCTATCCCTGTTCCACTGATGAAGGAACACAATTAATGCATTACAATTCGCTATATTCGGGTCTACTTCCGCCTAATCCGTTCAATAGGCTAGGCTTTATGTCCAATTAAACACGGGGTTTAAGTTAGAAAATCACAATATAGTTTTGACATTCTTACGCGGTAATAAGACTAATAAGATACAGAATTAAACACGCACTTTTGATTTATAAATATTATACCTACTTATTTGTTTTTGCAATTTTTAGAACACCTTATTTTATATTTAAACATAATAGCACCCGAAATAAAAATTATGAAAAATAATAACACTGAAATAAGAAAATAAAACAGTAATACTTACGGCTCATAATTTGAGAAGAATTTAAAATAGTGTAGTCAAAATAAGTGTTGGAAGTTGTACGTACGGTAAATATAGTGGCGGCGCGCGGAAACTCGACAGACTATTTGGGCGGAGCGCGGCGCTCAAGCCTTTATAGGGCGGGCGGGATAGCTAGCACTCGTTTGCGGATCCGGCCGCCTTATTAACCCTTCGTTTTACGCGGGCTTATATTTTTAAATCACATACTTAAGCCTTGCATAAAATAGTAAAAGTGTCTTTATTAATTAAAACCTTTTTTGAACTTTTCTTTTGCTCAATATCTTTGATTTGTGTGATAATATTATAAACCGAAAAAAACATCGATATTAGATGTCATATACCGAAGAGAAAAGATCTAGTCTGAGGCGGGGATTGAACCCATGGACTCAGTTTTCGCGGCTGAAGCCTATATAGGTACCATTCAGCCAATCGGTCTTAGCAACTACCGGTCAAACTTGTGCAGAAAAGATTCATTAGTAGGTGCTTAATTAATACTAAATTCACACAGCTTGTGCTCATATTCAGTGTAATCTGCAAATTTCTCAAACAGGTACAAGTTAGGTGTATTACCTACAATCATAGAAACCGCAGGCGCCTTTAAACTATAAGAGCAAACAGTAACGGCCTGTTTCACAATCTCCAGTTAAAGCTATCTGTCAGATAAAAAATAACACTATCTCTTTCTTTCACCTGGAAGAATAAAGAGAGCGTGTTATTTTTATCTGACAGATAGCTTTAACTGGAGATTGTGAAACAGGCCCTAAGTCTTATAATGCTTATAGGTAGTAATATATACATATGTATCCTAATCGCGCTTCATAAATTTCCAAACGTAAAATGAACCTATCTTGGTGTAAATAAAACGGTCCAATTGATTCTTTATTTAGGTCCGTAAATAATGAAAAATTATAATTGTTTCTTGGTACAGTAAAACAAAGTAGGTTATCCTAAAGCAACAAACTAATGTAATGATGAACTGAGATTTCTCTGAAAACATTTTGTGCTCAATAAGAGTGCTCTTCTGCTTTATATCACCCAGGGAATTCGTGGATTAATAATATATACAGATACACATGTAACATCCACTTGTCTTCCTTTTCTATGTCTCATATTATTTACAAATATTTATTTCGGATTAAATGAACCGTTGTAAACATTTCAGTCGAATAATACATATTATCACCTAGGAGATTCAAGTAGGTATTCCAAGAGATGATTTTTTGTGGATATTGGAACCGTGTGCGACGACAGCTCCACATGGCAGTAGCAACAACAGGTATGTGCATTAGTATAACTGTCAAAGAAGCAATACCTAAGTAAACAACAACGTAATGAATTAATTTAATTCTTATAATAAAATACTAAATTAGTATTCGTAGCGTCAATAACATAAACATTGTTTTGAGTCAGATATGATGAGCTTTCTTATGCCTTCTTGTCACTGAAACGGCATTGCATGCCAACACCCCCGAAATCATTTTTCAATCAGAGACGCAAAAGAAAAGCAAGAATTAGTTGTTAGCTAGGCATGTACTTGAGGTTCAAGAAATCCGATGAAGCGACATGATATTTATGAATTATATGATCAAAGATCGGGTAATTCACCAGGCCTCAGTTAGGGCGAAGGCGTACAAAACAACCGTGACCGTAAGCAGATTTTTGTTTCGATGCCGTTTAACAAGATTCTATCAAGAATGTATTAACAAGGAAATTCGCAATAAAAGTCTTTCAAATTAGAAACAGTTAACCTTGTTATTTGTAAGATAATGAAAATGAAAACTGCTGATATCTTTAGTAATTTTAGATTCCTTTTATTTTTGTTTGTGTGTATTTTGTACAAATAATGTGGTAATCTACCATAAATAAATACAATAAATAAATATCTTGGGACATCTTACACTCTCACACAAATCCCCGGCGACGATAAACATATACAGTGTGTAAATCTCATACGGGCGATCAATTAAACCAGGCATGGGATTCATTAGTGCAGCGGTCGGCAACCGGCGGCCCGCGAAGGGGTCACTTGCGGCCCGCGGACCTCCTTGACTATTTTGTATATCGTGTATGTTAAAATCACGAACCTCATCAAAGGTCATACACATTAACAGAAAACCTAGTTATATAACGGAGGCGACAATTATTTTTATTAAAATATATATATTTCGAGTCAGTGGCATGGCAACAGACAGAGTGGCGCATAAATACGGGCGCTTGTTGTCTCGTTTTTCCCCCCGCGCACCTTTCACACCGTCGCGTTATAATGCCTAGTATAATCTACAATCCTACGGTCTAAATTTACATAGTTATGATTGACAGTTAAAATGATACCAGAAACAGCAAAATAAAAATAGTAAAGGGACAAATTATGAAGAACAAAATTTTATAAGAGTGTAGGTACAGTCAACTACAAAGAGATGTATCCACGTTAGTCTTACAAAATGGAGGAACTTTTAGTATGCAAAAAATATTTACCCTTGCTTCGTGACATTTTCAGTATTCACCAAATCTTACACTATTATCGATTCTTTTTAAGTGCAATTATTATGTATCCAACCAAACTTCCTATGAAAGTACTCCTGCAACCTTCATTTATTACCTAACAATATGTTATTACAAATATAAGTCATATTTCAATATTCTAAAGAAATGTATCCATTTTGAATAGTTTGCCATAACCTGAGATAGATGTATGCAGTGACAAGTCTGCACTGCTTTCGTGAGTTGTCAGTCAGTCAGACGTCAAAGCAATCCTTGTCGCATATGGATCAAATATTCTTTTTAAGTTATAACCAGAGGGCCTATTGCGAACTACGAACGATACGAAATCTCTTTCGCACTTGCAATGTCGAACGTAAGTGTGACAAAGAGGCAAAACTTCGTTCGTGGTTCGTGGCTTCGTTCGCCCTCAGGACCGCTACCGCGAAATCCGAAATCATCAAATCGAAAAACTTGTTCACGGTTACTCTTATTACGAGTATACCCTAATTAGAGTGACAAGTTCCTTTGCTGCTGTTCAGCGGTAGGTGCCCAAGCTAGCTAGGAAAATACGTTTGCCATTTGGATTGCAAAAACTGCATTCAACGAACTAATTACAGAATGAAAAATCAAGGAAAAGTTTGCAAGAGGTAGATATTTATTTATACCAACATTTTTCTTAGATAATCAAATCAACGAAAAAATCTAATCCTTAATTTAACAAAAAAAATATATATATAGGTAAAATAATGTCTTCAAAGACTCAATATCTTGTATAACTACCGTCAGCATCAATTACCGACTGCAATCGATCGGGCATTGAACGAACACAGTTTTCGCAGAAGTTAACCCCTCTATAGTAATCCCGTAGTTGGAACACGTGTTCTTTAAAATTTTCTTCAGTTCTTATATCTATTGGGTTCCAATTCAGCACCATCAATCTCCACAAGTTTTCAATCGGGTTCGTGTCGGGACTTTTTGGTGGAAGCTTAATTAGGTGGAGGTCGTCCTGGTTTTCAATCCAAGTTTGGACAATACGCGAATTGTGCACTGACGAATTATCTTGTATTAATCCGTCTCCGAATACATTTTTAGCGGCGGGCATCAACATCAACACGCCTTCTAAAATTTATTTTTATTTTATTTCATTCATCTGAGTAGGTATTTCTATTAGACTTTTTTGTTTCCAAATTTGAAAATGTTTTATTTGAATTCTATTCTGAATTTAAACTTATTGGTTACATTTCTTTGTAACATTAGGAGTTTACCTAAGTTTGTCAATACATATAGGTAGATAATAAAAGAGGTTTGTAAGTATAAATTAAGAGAAAACATAGTGGGATACATTACTGTTGTATATTAAACGAGTCGATGATAATGTAAGGTTTGTTTGCTACTAGAAATGTCACTAACCAAGGGTAATTCATTATGGCAAATTAAAATTTACTTCATTTTGTAACATTAACGTGGATACATCTCTTTGTAGTTGACTGTACAATTCAAATAATAAATAATTGAAAATCGCAATGCAATTTATCTTTGCCTCTTATATTTCAAAAAAGGAACATGCATTTTTTGACGTATTGTCGTGAAAGTAAATTCGTTTACCTTATCTTTGAACGTTAATTTTGTACCGGGTTTCAGAGGCAAAGTAAAGAACTTCTTGAAATATCAACAATGTCCGATGTAGTCATGACGCGCTCGGCCTCGCGGGCTGCCGCGCCTCTGTCGGATGCTCCGGGCCTTCAGCCCTACGCGCAGCTTGGCCTGCGGCCTTCGCAAGGGATCCAAGCGAACCGTCGGGTCTCCGGCCCTCCAGTTCGCTTGTTAAGACAGTTCGGTAGGGCAATTGTATCGCCAGGGCTCGATCGGGACGCTCCGGGCCTTCGGCCCTACGCGCAGCTCGGCCTGCAGGGTTCGAAGCGAACTGTCGGGTGTCCGGCCCTCCAGTTCGCTTGTTAAGACGCGAGGTAGGGCAGTTGTATTGTACCGCGTGATGGGTTCGATCGTAACGCTCCGGGCCTTCGGCCCTACGCGCAACTCGGCTTGCAACCTTTGCAAGGATTCGAAGCGAACTTTCGAGTCTCCGGCCCTCCAGTTCGCTTGTTTAGACAGCTAGGTAGGACAGTTGTACCGCGTGGGCTCGATCGTGTCGTTCCGGGCCTTTGGCCCTACGCGAAGCTCGGCCTTCGGCCCTCTGGCTGGGTTTATTTAACTACTGGGGTA
Source organism: Thaumatotibia leucotreta (assembly GCA_025490895.1). Lineage (NCBI taxonomy): Eukaryota > Metazoa > Arthropoda > Insecta > Lepidoptera > Tortricidae > Thaumatotibia > Thaumatotibia leucotreta. Next base: position 531,510 of record JALPQI010000094.1, read on the forward strand.
GTTGAACGCTTGGTAGCAAAATTTTCTCGGAGCTCGGCCTTCGGCCTCGCTTTAAATTACTTAGAGGTGTTTCACTTGGGGTGAAGCTACGGGCCTTCGGCCTCCCGCCCTGAAGCTCGCCTTCGGGCTCCTTTAACATAGATTTACATCGGTTCGGGCAATGTTCCGTCCCTTTCGCAGCGAGGCCTTCAACCGCGGCCGAAATTTCTAGAGTTCAGGACCGCGAAGTGTAGTTTTGGACCTTTGGCCCTCCGCAAAGTCGGTCTACGGCCTCCCGACCTGAAAGCGCGCCATTTGGGCTCGCTTAAGTTACTCAGGATTTTGGCTTTTTGTTCCGGGGCGCCTTCATCTTGAATTTTTTCCAAATTTTTTTTAGCATATCACTCCTGGATCACATAATGCCCGTGTGCCAAATTTACCTACCTCTCTAAATCTACCTAAGTAGGGCAGTTGTACCGCGTTACGCTCCGGACCTTCGGCCATACGCGCAGCTCGGCTTTCGGCCCTCTGGCTGGGTTTATTTAGCTACTGGGCCTACTGGGGTAGTTGAATGCTTGGTAGCTAAATTTTCTCGGAGCTCGGCCTTCTGCCTCGCTTTAAATTACTTATAATTGGCACGCTCGGGATTTTGGCTTTTTGTTCCGGGGCGCCGTCATCTTGAATTATTTCCATAAATTTTTCAGGGTATCACTCCTGGCCCACATAGTGCTTGTATGCCAAATTTCAGCGAGATCGGACCATTATTTTAAAAGTTTCATGTAAATGCCTTTTTGTCCAATAAATCCAAAATTTTTTTTTGGAATCTGGAGAGCCCAAAAGTCACGTACTCGGATTTTCAGTTTCCAGCCCGATAGGATAAAATAAAAAAATATAAAAAATCGTCGATAAGATGTTATTTGCATAATAGTATATTGCTATATTCGACTCTTCCTTATTGACAACCAATAATGTGAGTATTTTTTTCTAACAAAACCTACATATTAACAAAGTGCGGCCCGCGTCAATTTCGTTGACTGCTATGTGGCCCTTGGATGCGAAAAGGTTGCCGACCCCTGCATTAGTGTGATCATGGATTACAAGGTTTATTCAAAATTACTCTTAATTGTGACCCCGCAGATTTTTTTAAAGATTATCGGAGCAGCAATGTAGGTACGAACATTTGTTATTATTGATATGGCAGTTATGTCATCTGCTTTTGAAATTAGCTGTCAACGAGTGTTTAACTCGCGTATGTTGCTCTACATTGCGCGTCGAATTATTTTGTATGGAAAATTTTGTTGCTTAAGAGCAACAAAATTTTAAGTAAAACTTATTTGAATGTACTTATTATGTCGTAAACTAACACCCGTTAAGAGCTTCGCCTGTATTAGACTTACACCCTGTATAATAGATAGATACATCTGATACATATAGATACTTAAATATATGTATAGACAGCCATGATTCGAACCTGGAACCTCCAGCTTCGTAGGCAGGGTCACTCCCAACTACGGTGGCTGTCAAAGTAACTATTATAGTCGACTAAACAGGTTATTATTTTTAGGGTTCCGTAGTAAACTAGGAACGCTTATAGTTTCGCCATATCCGTCTATCCACAGCATAGCTCAGTGGCCATTAGTACCAGAAATTCGCAATTTGGTACATATTAATGAAGCCGACAAAGTAATAGAATAAAAAAATGTGTGCCCCCTCCCCCTCCTATAACTTTTGATCCCTGGGTCCAAAAATACTAAAAAAATATGAATATTGAGCTTATAGAATACATTCAAATAAAATAATTTGGAACATAATCTGCCCAGCCGTTTTTGAATAACTACGGAAACCTACACTGAGCATGGCCCGACCAGTCTTGGCCAGTTTTTTTAAGTTGCATATGAGGAAGACGGTGAATTTCAGTAGGTGTCGAATAGAGATACAAATACATAGTCGAAACCTTAGTAGTTTGCAATGCTAATTGAATGAGGTGAGGTTGTATTTCGAAATAAGTTGATTAACTTTCTGTCAATTTACCTCGTAACGAAGGTTCAATCTGTCCGATGCCCGCAATTGTTAATCACGGAACGGGAACTAGGTAACTTTAAAATAAACATTTATTAACTAGTTCGCCACCCCCGCTCTGGGTCGTTGTCCAACAGGTTTCCATTATAGTTCAGCGGGAAAATGCTGCAGGTATTTTGGGCCTACCTTCGGAACTATGATGCCTACTGGGTAAAAATCGAATTTAGAGATTTTTTATTATTTAAGATTTTAGAGAAGCATCAATGGAAGGAACTCCTCAAATATTAAAAAAACGATTTTAGTAGGTATGTTCAAGAATCAATCAACTATTTTCATTAAAAAAATATGTTTGATTTGATGAATAATACCAGGGACAGCCCAATATTTTAAAATGTTTTAGACTCTTTATGTACTACTCAATATTCTATGTAATTTATAACATAATATTTTTAAATTACTCCATTAACTTAGAATATATAGGTATACCGAAGAACGAAAATTAACGAAAAAAGAACCGTTCTTTTTGTATGAAGAAAATAACGGTTCCGTTCCCTGATAATAACTGCTGTTGGAGATCAGGAACGCCATGAGATAATTATATGTATTCATTTCTAGCTGTATGGCTTATTTGTTGAGTAGTTACTAATTTGAAGCAACGAATATACATTATAAATAATATGTAAATATTGGATGTCATATACCAAATAAAAAACGATCAAGATCACCAACATATCCGAGGTAACAATAATTTCAACGAAGATTAGGTACGTTTGCTATTTTCACCTACGGCATATAAAAATACTATCGCAATAAAAATACTAAATTAGTACATTACGACACAAGTGCGAAAAACATGAAATTCGAAACGAGTGGCGATATTTTAAAACACGACCGACAGGGAGTGTTTTAATCGACACGAGTTAGGTACGAATTTCGTTTTTGCACGTGTCTCGTACAACGTTTTTTTAGTACAGATGGCCCTCCGAAGATTTGGACCTGACGTAAAATGAGCCACTTCTCGCACTAGAGCCTAAAAAAGACACCATCTGTACTAAAATATACGCTGTTTAATTTATCTTATTAAACAATGGTCAGTGACACTTCAATCCCTTAATCGACTCTTACGACACCCGGAGGAGGAGTCATCATAGTGGACACATTACTGCTATCGCCAATCCGCTTGCCCAGCGTGGCGATTATGGGTATTTTCCTCCTAATGCGCTTATACGCATAGTTAATAGGAGAGGCCTACGTCCAGCAGTTGACTATCATAGGCTGATATCATGATGATGATGGTGATGAATTTATCTTAGACATAATTCAAGTATACGAATAAGTAACTACTTAGATCCTAGACATACTTAGAGACCTATTTTACGATAGAACTAAGTAGGTTCAATTTGAATTAATCTGTCTGTACCTACCACACAGCACACTACTTACAATTTGGAAAACATGTGCAGCGAAAAATAATCGACGCGTTAAAAAATATTGATAGAATATTAAATCGTGCTGACAACACATGAAAAATGGGATACATACAAGAATTGTCAAAAATACAAAATATTTTATCTTTTTCAACTCCTTAAACCGCCTCCTACGGGTTTCTATTGGTGGTTTCTTATTGTGCTTATAACGGATGACGTTTATAATATCCACGCCCGCTCATGTGGGCGCCCCCCTGTATATCCACTATGAGTTACGATGACGGCAAATTACTGCTTACAGAAACTATCGGCGTAAATAAGGATTACACTAAATTAAATAAGATCAAATTAAAAGGAACTTGACTGACGCTAATGTGATATCATGTTGATACATAATTACAAGATTCCACTGAATAGGTAGGTATCACATCTAAATAAAGTACTAATTGCAAAAAAATGTTGTGAACAAATGAATGACATACTTAATCATAATGACTTGCGACAAAATATTGAAGCAATAAACTAAAACTTATTGGTAAATCTTTCATTTATTTTTGGGTGATTATATGCTCTAAAATAATGTACCTATGTACAAATCAATCTACCGCCATTTCTGTATATTTTTCAGGATTTTCCAATACAATATTATTATGATGTCAAAAAGGATAGGATCTATTCTATAAACATTTTTAAAAATTGTTTGTAATTGCCATGGTTTTTTAGGATTTTTCACACCAAATTGCAACTAATCCGAATTGTTTGCTCCTGAGTGTACAAGTATGTACCTATATGTAGCAGATATTTTGTTATTAGAGAATGATCCCAGTAAAATTTATTTAATAACAAACTTCATTCGAGAGCTTTATTCATGCTTCACCTTGTAGAACTTTACGAATTTAGTTCGAATCTTGTTGAAAGTATAAGCATTAACAAGATTAACTTTTAAACAGTCATAAAAGGGAGCTGCTGGCTGATGCTGGCGGACGTCCGTTACAAATAGGTACCTACTTATTTAGGAATTAAGGTACAACACATATTTCAGATACCTATCAGATATTTAGTGTCTCTTGTAGATAAATCACTAGTCAAAATCGAAACAAAAACATAAATACATATTACATCTACATGCTTTACTACTTTGTCCTGGATAACGTATAGATATTTTAACTCTTTAAATCCCAAAAATATGCAGGTAAAGTAACATAAAATAAAGTGATTCAAATAAACTGAAACCTCTAATTACGTACCTAGATTAAGTTTTGTTTAACGCGAGATCTGGACAACTGACTAAAAATCTACCATTTAACTTGACTGTAGGTACCATAAATCTGTAGGTACTTCACCATTAATTAGGTAGTACTGCTATAAAAGAAGACAAACTTCGACAATACGTTCTTTTTCATTGGATGCGGGAGGCGCAGGACCGGTCATTGTAGCAATATTTGGGGGAGGCATATGGTCAGTATAATTGAAGTCTTTCGGCTGATGTGATGATGATATTTTGATTTGTGTTTTTAAGTAGTCACACTACTGCATAAGTATTCAAATATTAGCTGTCATAAAGATACCAAACAATAGACCTGTTTCATCCATGTTTAGGCATCAGCTGCGAAAGCTGACATACGTGGCTTCTAATAATTTGATTTGTTCCACAAAAACTTGTGTGAACTCGACAAAACTAAAATGTATTTTTGAAGTTTGTCATCTTTTATAGCAGCAATAATAACTATTGCTGCTATAAAAGATGACAAACTAGGCGTAGATACAAGTCGAGTTCATATTGCCCCCGGTTCTGTAAGCTCTTTAAGTCCACAAAGGCCCGCTATCAGGAAACAAGGCTGAAAGTAAATAGAACTCGTGTGAACTGACATGTTTTGCAGTAGCTGTTATCATGATAGATTTAGGTAAAGACACGTAGTTCTGTTCTGTTGGAAATATTTTTCGATGTACTTTACTCGTAATGTGGAAATAGTTTCACTCACCAATAAACTCATATAAGTACCTTCCCAACAAGCTTTTTCGCTTTTTAGCGATAAGGCCGCCTTTTGTGACCCCTGTTTTTTGCATTTCTTTTGTTTTGTGTACTTTTATTTTGTATTATTAGTACGGTCAAATCGTACATAATTTTACCCTAAACTCGCAAATCAAGTAGTATCGCTGCATTTTTGGTATGTTGTTTAGACACCATAGGACAGTATAAAACCATATTTTGCAAGCAAAAAAAAGTTGTGCTAGCTGGGTAGTACGTGAAAAACTGCGAAATTTACGGCAATTTTTTAGTTTCTGATTTTTATTTAAAAAACATTACGTTTTTTGATATCATATGTAAATAAACGTTTAAAGACTAATAAATTTCCAACAAGTTGAGCTAACATGCATTACCGTAGGTCTTATAGTTTCAGAGATTCGAGACTTTAAAATGTACCCCTTTTTGTAAACTACATAAAATTTTGTGTTTTGCTAACGTTTTCGACTTAATATCGCCTCACCTAATTATGCTACGAAAAACATGCAATAATGACCTTATAGCGCACTTAATATTCTTTAATTTAAGGGTAAAATTAGGTCAGTGAACTTTGTAGTTGAAAGTATAAACCCGAAATTCCAAAGGCAGGAGGCCCGCTATCTAAGTTTTTCATACAAATCGCAAGTCGATTTGCAAAGCTGCAATTTTGGTATATTATAAAGGCCTTATAGATATATACGAAAATGCATATTAAAAGAAAAACAAAAAAATAATTTGGGCATGGGACGTAAAAAACGGAAAAAAATTCGCACTTTTTTTAGTTTCTGACGTTTAACTAAAAATCTATTATCTTTTTGATACTGATTGCTATAAAACTAAGAAAGAACATTAAATTTGAAAGGATTTCAGCTACGTTGCATCACCGTAAGTTATATATATTTTGAGATACGACATTTCATAAAGTGCCCTTTTATCAAAACATAAACAAATTTTAGGTTACGTTAAAGCTATTCACTAAATATAAAAGTAATTATAGATAATAACTACATTAAATTTGGAACAAATTGAGCCGATAACAATTACTGTAAGTCTTATAGTTGGGGTATACGAGGCTTCAAAACATGCATTCATTTTCTTAACTTAATGAAGGGCACATTTTGTAATGTCGTATCTTTAAATCTATATAATTTAGGGTAATGCAAGGTAGCTCAAATCCTTTCAAATTTAATATTCTTTCTAAGTTTTGTAGCAATTAGTATCCAAAAGTTAATAGTTTTTTAATTAAACGTCAAAAAGTAAAAGAAGTCCAATATTTTTTCAGTTTTTTTCGTCCTATGCCGAAATTCCTTTTTTGTTTTTCTTGTAATATGAATTTTTGTACGTCCTTATAGGGCCTATATAATATACTAAAATTGCAGCTTTGCAACACGACTTGCCATTTGTATGAAAAACTTAGATAGCTGACCTCCTGCTTTTTGAATTTTGCGTTTTTAGTTTCAATTAGAAAGTTTACAGACCTGATTTTACCCTTAAATGAAAGAATATTAATTTCGCTATAAGATAATTATTTCATGTTTTTCGTAGCATAATTAGGTAAGGCGATATTAAACCAAAAACGTTAGCAAAACTCAACATTTAATCTAGTTTACAAAACAGGGTACTATTTGAAGTCTCGAATCTCTGAAACTGTAAGACCTACGGTAATGCATGTTATCTCATCTTGTTACAAATTCATTCATCTATAAACGTTACCTGATACATATTGTCAAAAAACGTAAGGCTTTTTTTATAAAAATCAGAAACTAAAAATAGACAATAAATTTCACAGTTTTTCACGTATAACGCAGCTAGCACAACTTTTTTTTGCTTGCAAAATGTCGTTTTATTCTGCCCTATGGTGTCTAAATAACATACCAAAAATGCAGCTTTACTACATGTTTTGCGAGTTTAATGTACGATTTGACCGTACTATATGTGTGAGGTGTACAATAAAGAGTTTTGTAATGTATTGTATTGTCAATAGAGTAATAGGTAGTGTAGATAGGTACAATATCTATCTAATCCCAAATAGGTAGGTGCCTATACAGAGTGGATAATGAGTAACCCGACAAACTTGAAAGGTGTAATCCTGACCACATTTTGAGACTATAATGTCAAATGAATTATGGACTTTTCTAAATTCGGTTTAGTTTAAGAGATAATGACATGTTTTTCAAAAAACTATTTTCATCATAAGTCACTGAAAAATGCCTGCACGATTAAAATTCTTACACTAATAGTTTTCATCTTGACATACTCTCTGATTAAAGTTAGAGAAAATGAGAAACAAAAGTTTCAGAAAAATATTTAACAAATCAAAATTAAAAACCCTTAAAATATTTTTTTCCCTATAATTTATGGTTATGTATAACAAAATTCTAAATACCAAAAATTTTGTACGAAAATTTTGTATGTCTAATAATATTTTTCTTTTGACATCCAAAATGCATTGGTAAAGTCTGTCGGTATACTCATGACCAATTGACCACTCTATATAAGTAATGTTATAAAGCATCTTTTATAAAAAAAAAAAATCTATTTATAATTTTAAATATTATTTCAATATTTTTGTGAACTGTGGCCGCTCTAGTATATCTAATGGCGACTGTACACACTTGTGTGGTGTGTATAGTTATTTTAGCAATCTCCGGTTCGGAAGCAGTATCTGGTAACATCCTCTAGGCTTTTAAGTACCTATTGTAAATAACGTTGCAACGAGTCAAATGTTTATGATTTACTGACTTCTATATATTTTATCGATTTTTCCTTTTGAAAATAAGCGCAATTTTTAAAGTCTCTTTATTTTATATTACATATACCTAAAAACTCGTAAACTATACATGCTACAGTAATTAAATTTGGTAAGAATATGTATTGTATAAACCGCTACATAATTATGATACTACATATATTGTAAAAAAAAATATTGGGGTGGGGGCCCTCCATTCCATACATGTAACTGAGAGGTCGGTTTTATTTTTCGGTGTACATATACGTAGCGTGTGGTCTATCAATAGAAAGTCTTTGAAAATGATATAAAGGTTTCTAAAATATTTTTTTATTTAAGTGAACCGTTTTCGAGATATCAGCTCTCAAAGTCGTAAAAAGTGTGTCCATGTCCTGTCCATCCTCTATTTTTTTAACTAAGCGGGATAAAATTGTGAAAAAAATTGTTATGCATATGTAAGTATGTATTAATAAACTCTTTGAACTTTTTGGTTTCATTAAATTATCTCTTATATTTTTTGAGATAGGTTGCTTTAACATAACAGATTTTTTTTATGATAAATTGATAATGGTACGGAAACTTCTCGCACTTGGCCGGTTTTTTGGACTTGACCTGTGCCAGGCCTCGAGAACTGCCATCCACTGGTGAAAATAAAAATGTTGACTCGTCGAGCAACTGTTGGTTCGCTAGGTACCTATCGAAGGAAATGGCGGTACCTAGCCTGATAGAGATGTAGTACTTATTGTTTATCATTTAACACGTTTGCTGCAACAATTAGCTAACTGTGCAATTAACCATACTTTTACGGGGTACCGGTACCCCGTACCTACTGAGCGTATAAAATAAACTTCATGTCTTTGTTTTTCCTCAAAAGCGTATAACCATTTATCACTAAGGTGAACGATCGAGTTGAGGGCATAGCCCGAGATCAAAATGCAACAACACTATAAAATCCACATCATCGCCTGGAAATTCGCTATCGCTTATCGCTATAAAATATTAGGGAACGCTCAGTAAGTTGTTATAGCCAGGAAGAAAGGTCGTCGAATCGTGGGTGGGGGTAATGCGACAAGGGCTGCCCAGTAGGGTTAATGTATTGGCCATGTTGCCCCGCATGTGGCCTATAGCTAATCATTTCGGCCACTCAACTGCTGGTGGTATTAAGTGACTGATTAATGTTCAAGCATATTTTAAAAGAGTTGGTGGTTAAGACGAAAGTAAGTTGCCTGTTCAGTATTCACTTTCCCTAAAAAATAGGATCTTACGTACGACGGACGTTACGTAGCTGTAGCTGAAACAGGTAATACGACAGCATATACAGGGTGTAATCGTTAAGTGTGACCAGGTCATAATTCCGTAAATATAACAGATATCAGAAAACTTCCAACTGATATCGAAAGTGAACCCAACGAGTAAAATTGCATTAATAACTTTTTATAAATAGATGGAGTAATATTAAAATACTAAGTTAAAACGCTCCTATACATTTAGTATGACAACTAGCCTTAAAAAATGTCGGGTGTCATAACAGATAAAACTGTTAGAGATTCGTTATTTGTACGAATACATTGTAATAAAATAATAATACTACCGTTTATGAAATAATTAATCTAACATTTATTCTTAAATAAAAAAATATTCGTATTAAACTAGCCTTTGAAACGGTTACGTACTAAATGTATTGGAGGGTTTGAAGTTACTATTTGAGATATTTCTGATTTTATTTCAAAAAAGTTACTAAGTACTTTCGATATCAGTTAGAAGTTTTCTGGGTCGCGTTTTATAAAGTTACAATTTACAATTTCGCTGTTTGCCTCTCTTTCTAGCCAATATGTACGTGCGTTAGAGAGGCAAACAGCGAAATTGTAAATTGTAACTTTATAAAACGCGACCCTGGTATCTGCTCTATTTACGGAATTATGGCCTGGCAACACTTAACGTTTACACCCTGTATACCTACAGTTTTTTTCTATGTATTTAAGTATATGTATATGTATTTTATAGGTGTATTAGGTAAAGCCCGCTCTCCACTCGTAAGCGAATCACTGCGCAAAGCCACCTACTTCTTGCAGTCTTATAAGTAGGTAAGTCCATCAGCTAATAAACTTAGTTCAGAAATAATTATGTAAGTACCTTCATATTTTCAAAAGCTTGTATCAACCCAGTTCAAAATAATGTTTCTAGAAAGTCTTTACAAAATTTGTTTTTTAAACATTTGAAGTGACAAGCTCTGAAAAAATACTAATACTAACTAAATAGGTACTTTCATTAAATCCCTATTTATTTTTGAATACCTGTCCAACAATATTTCACACGTTAGGGTTAAAATAAAAAAGGCATACCCCATTTTTAAGGTACGTACGTACGACCCAAACTAAATACTATTTCCACTTTTTATCTTACCACTTTGTCGGTGTGATTGATACATAATAAAATATTGGTACCAGCACAGAGAGATTATCCGTGGACGGCCGGGGCAGGATAGACAGACAGACAGACAAACAGACTTGGCGAAACCTACCTCGGCTCGGCTACATTTTTTTGAATTTGCTGAGTTTTTCTACTGACAAGTTGATTCGTAAAACTTACGTGTATTCCGGCCTAATCTGTATTGCTGCGGTCCTACCGACTGCGAAGTTGTCTGTAATTCTACAGTGTGTGGCCTTGAACACGGGAGAAAAATGAAATGGGTGACTCCTTAGGCTATCCGCAATAATCCTGTAAAGGTCCCGATGTTTAAAAATTGATAAGTTTGGAGATAATGTTATTCAAAGTTATGGACCCAAAGTACTGGATCTCGGCATCACGATAGCGTAGCTTGTCAGTGGCAAGCCATCAAGATAGTATACCAGGTACTGAGTCATAATAGTTATTTTGGTCTTATTTTTACACTAATTTGGTACGTTTTTTTAAAAGTTTTTGTACATTTTTCAATGTTACAAAAATGATAAGTTATTAATAACTTTTAAGTCAAGTAAAAGAACCCATGATAACAAAATTTCCAAGGGAAAAAAAAAATTTATGACTATACTTATGTGGAAATGATTGTTGCTTTGCTTATTAATGTACCATTTAAATTAACGCCCCGGTTGTAGGCCACACACATGTGTATATCACTGACAATCTACGAATTTCGTAGCTCGCGGTAGAAGGCCAAGGTATTGACTACCCATAGAGAACTTGGTATTTCCGCCTTTTTTGCTAAGCCAACCTTCTCAGTAACTTATTGAGATGATACGTCCATAGGATCTAAATGTCCCTAATTTGTCGGTTTAAAATGCTGGTAACTTTGGCTATGTATAAACGAACTTTTGTTTCTTCATGCCCGCCGCGGCTTAAAGATAAACGTACACAGCAATTTATAAATACTTTAAAAATACTGCAGTAGTCCATAATACTAAATGAAGACGTGGCTTAAAAGTCTTGGAGCCAGGCCATAAAACGAAAAAAAAACAACTTTTGTATATTCTCCGCTGGTAACATTAATTGAGTGAGTGGTGTGGTGAGCGAATGAATGAATGATTCTAAAAAGAAAAATGGCGGTATGAATGCCGGCCGAATTGATTGATAGGACGCGATTTCCAGATTCGATAAATATATTTTGTGCGATTTGTGTTTATTATGTAAGTGTCTGATATCTATCTGATATCTATTATTATTTTTATATTAATCGTGTATGTTGTGGAAAGATGTTTCTATTTGACATTCTTGTTTTAGGGCTCGCAATAAGTCGCCATCAGCGACGTCAGAAAAAGAAAAGAAGAAACCGAAGGATAAAAAGAAAAAGGATGATTCTGGATCAAGCAGCAGTGATAGCAGCGGCAGGTAGGTCCTATTCTATTCCCTGAATTTTATTTTGCTACATTAGATCTCAGATGTCCTCTGTATGTAACACAACATTTTTAGGTTATGAACGGATATTGCTGTATCCAGCAAAATTAACTAATACACAGTTTACTATGCAGTAAGGCCGGTCTGATACTATTATATACTATGCGTTTTATAACACAGCATTTAGTTTTCCAGCCAGATTTACAGGTAGTCCTTTCAAAGATTTCCCGCCGAAATGGCGTTTTATAGTCCTTTTTGAACCTCAATAATGTGATAATTAATAACATGATTAACACTGTGCGGGACAGTACGCCTATATAGGCGTTCGAGATGTAGGCCTAACGATGGTTAGTTGAAAATAGTTTGTATTAATATTATGTTAAATTACAATCCCAAATCAATAAATAAACATTCAAGTATAATTTCTTGTATTTAAATTGACTGTTTATTTAAAAGTAATTACCTACTAATAACAGCGCGATGATGGGACTCCTCAATTACTAATCAATGTACCGCTAATAACGTTAATAACTAAAAATATATTAATAAGGAGCCCTGGAATATAATAATCAAATCATTACGTCATTTAAGTACGGAATATCAATTTTAGAATTATAACTAATGTGAGACTCAAACATATTGAAATAAAATCAAACCGGGTTACTTACGGAAACATGTTGAGCAATCATCGACTTAAATATGTAAGTAACCCGGTTTGATGAAACACTTGATGTGCGAAATGTCATGCCCTCGCCAGACAAAGGATGAAAGACATCAGAACGGGCTATCTGGAACCGAAGGAGGTCAAAATGCTACCGCTAGGGTCCATCCTCAAACATATTGAGTTGATAGAACAATCCCTGGGGTAGGCGAAATAGGGGGCAATTACACAAAAGATCCCAATTGGTCAAAGTGTATCCGTAAGGGCCCCACCAATAAGATAAGATAACCCGGTTCAATAATATTTTAATGCGGAACATCAAATTTATAAAACCTGCGATAGACTGCAATCATGATGTTTGGCGCCCTTATACATCACCAGTCGCATTATCACTTCCAACAATTTTATTTATTATCAATTTCTCCAGTTCGTCAGAGAGCAGCTCATCACGGTCATCATCTCGGTCATCCTCAAGCAGCTCTGGCAGTTCCTCTAGATCATCCTCATCCTCCAGCTCATCCAGCAGCAGCAGCAATGATCGTTCCAGGCCCAAGAAGAAGTAAGTTTACTTGAACAATACTCTGTAATTTGTAGTTTTTTGGTGTTAAACTATATTATATCTCATGTAGGTGATCATCAATAATACATACATTTAACAAAAGTATCCATTTTTTTAATAAATATTCTATTTAGGACATCACCACAGAAGAGTCCAGTGAAGGATCGTCGAGAGCCAGACCGAGAGAAGATTCGGGACAGATCTCCAATTGGGGATAAAAAGAAGGTGTCCGCGCCATCATCTAATGACAAAGCTAAAAGCAAGGACAGACATGACAGGTAGGCATACATTTCATATGGATATCACTTGGGTTGCTTGCTTGTCTCCAAGTTGCATTTTGTTTCACCAATTACATATTAGGATCCATATCTTTGAAGACTTGATGAGTTGTTAAATTATGTTAAATATCTATGTAATGTAAGTGTTGTAAGATTTGACTAAGGGATTGAAATGTCACTGACCATTATTTGATAAAAGATTGATGATAGGCAGCAGTGTCATCATAGTGGACATATTACTGCGATCGCCAATCTGCTTGCTCAGCGTGGCGATTATGGGCATTTACCTCCTAATGCGTTTATACGGATAGTTAATAGGAGAGGCCTACGTCCAGCAGTGGACTATAATCAGTGGCGGCTGCTGACTTTGGGATAGACATGAGCGCCGATGGTCAAATAGCCGGCGGCGGCGCGCCGGTCAAAATTGATCGGCGGCGGCGGCGAATCGGCGGCGTGGCCTTGAAAACAGTTGTTCATAGAGTTCATAGCAGGACCGAAATTTTGCATAGCAAAACTCAAATTGACAGAGGGATTGAATCAAATGCTCTTTAACTATCGATAATAATTGACACTTAACAATACATCATCACCAGCCTATCGCAATCCACTGCTGGACATAGGCCTCCCCAATTTCACGCCACCGTCTTCGATCTTCGGCTGCTTGCATTCAGCTCCTGCCAGCCATCCTGCGCAAATCGTCGCTCCACCTTGCCTGAGGTCGTCCTAGACTACGCTTGCCGAAACGCAGTCTCCACTCAAGAAAATATGGCCAGCCCACTCCTCAGCTTACTTCAGCTTGCTAATACTGTGGGCTATGCCTATCACTTTGGTTCTCTGCCGAAGCCGAGCATAGCCCTTTCCGAAGTTCGCTGAGCGACCTTGAACTTGTGGACCAGCCGTACCATCAGTGTCCACGTTTCAGCTCCGTACGTCATGACGGGTAGGGCGCATTGATTGAAGACTTATGTCTTCAGACACTGGGATCGACAATGTAAAGACTCGACGTAGCTTTCCAAATGCTGCCCAATCTAGCTAAATTCTTCTATTCACCTCATCCTGTCCGCAAATTTTTGCCCGAGCTATACAAATCTACCTCTCGTACTTGCCATTAATGTTGATGCCACGTCCTTTCCAGGTCAGTGTCTTAAACATGTCCTCCATTGCATTTGAGAACGGGTTGCGATTAAGGAAAAGTCAAACCGCACCAGTGTGGATAAGGAGGCATTCACACAAGAGCAAGGCGCGCAGGGCGCCTCGGAAAACTCCATGTGGCTCCGCCGAGCCAGTTAATTCTGGCTTACGGGTCGCAACACCGAATAAGGCGCTCTATGTGTCGCGCCTGCATTACTCCGCCGAACCCGATGATGTTGTAGAGTATGTCCGCCGGAAGACTGGGTTTTCGCTGAGGGTGCAGCAGCTGTGGTGCGCGTGCCGCGCCCGCTGCAGGATACCATCGCGAGTGCAGACTTCTAGCCGAAGAGCGTCGTGTTTCGGCAGTTCCGGGGCACTGTTATGCTGTGAACTTATTGGAATAAAAATAAAATAAATAAAATGAATGTGGTCTATGGTGCCGTATCCGCTTCGAAATCCAACCTCCGGGTTGGAATTCGTCGAGTCTCCGCGCAAGACGGTTCGTGACAGTCTTGGGAACAGCTTATAGACATGGCTTGGAAGAGAAATGGGTCGATAGATCTTCATCAGGGTTTTGTCACCGTTTTTGAAGAACAGGACGACCACACTTGTACTCCATGCCTCCGGATTTCTCCCTTTAAATAGGACAGCGTTAAAAAGCTTTTGAAGCTCCCTCAGTACGGGCTTACTTCCTGCTTTTAACAACGCTGTTGTAACGCCATCCTATCCAGGGGCTTTTCCGTTTTTAAGCTACTCAAGAGCGATATCGGTTTCGCCGATACTGACTTCTAGAAGGTCTTCAGTGTAGTGGTGTATCAAAGTGGGTCTAGAATCCTCATTTTTTAGGGTTCCGTAGCCAAAATGGCAAAAACGGAACCCTTATAGATTCGTCATGTCCGTCTGTCCGTCTGTCACAGCCAATTTACTCGGAAACTATAAATGCTACAGTAACGAAATTTAGTAAGGATATGTGTTGTATGAACCGCTACAGGAATATGATACTAAATTATAAAAAAAACCATTGGGGTGGGGGCCCTCCATACATGTAACTGAGGGATAGATTTTTTTATTTAGTTGTACATAAGCGTGTGGGGTATTAATAGAAAGGTCTTTGAAAATGATATGAAGGTTTATACATCACATTTTTATTTAAGCAAATCGTTTTCGAGATATCAGGTCTCAAAGTCTGAAAAATGTGTCCCCCCCCCTCTATTTTTTAAACTACGCGATATAAAATTCTGAAAAAAATATATGTTATGCACATTAATAAACTCTATCAACGATTTTTGGTTTGATAAAATTATATCCTATAGTTTTTGAGGTAGGTTGATTTAACTGTATTTTTTTAATAATAAATTGATAATGGTACGGAACCCTTTGCGCGCGAGTCCGACTCGCACTTGGCCGGTTTTTTTTTTCAGAATCAGGTCGAGATTCATGCTAAGTGTATAATCGGCCATAGACGTCTCCCACTTCGGAAAGGACTGCCGACTTTGAAGTAACGACTTCTTCACGAGCTGTTGTCAGCTTCGTGAAGTGGCTTCTTCCTAAAGATTGTACGAACAATTTTCACCCCCGATTCTGACGATCGCTCTTTCAATCGAAAGAGTATTGGAGCACCGGGGATCGTGTCGTACGTGCTTACTGATCTCTCGGTTTAGAGTCTTGTTTCCCTGACCAAGAGACTGGTGGGTTTTCTTTTCACGTCGTTACTATATTAGCCCTAACTGCCCTAAGGTCTCCCCTGAAAAGTTTGACTTTCTGCCCCTGCGCTGCATTTCACAAAATCTCGTACTTTCTACCCCGAGGATGCGAACCACATCTTGAAGGTTTTGGTTAACGTCCGCTGTGGTTTCCGTCATCAAGAAGAAACATTGAGAGTATATCTATTGGTTTTAATAACTACTAATACTAATATACGGAGTACAACCGAGAACAAGAAAACCAAACATGGCTACTAACTTAAATGGATACTTAATTTTGTGACTTCCAGGCGTATACGTATCTTTGTACTCGACTGTACAACCATAATATTTGTCAAACCTTTTCGAAATGTGATATTTATAACGATTTTAGCTATTTAAAAGCTTTTAATCCTCAGTATTAAAAGAAGCGTAATATTTTGATGCCTCGTCAAGGTCACGCCGATTCCACGCCGGTGGCGGCGTCGGCGGCGGCGGCGCGAAGTTTTTTACCGGCGGCGGCGGCGCGCCGGCGCGGCGCTCATGTCTACTTTGGGAACCGGTGGTGCACTTAGTACCTATAGCTAATATCGTAATTAAAAAATACCATTTGCACATTCATTTTCACATATAATTATACAGTTTTGACTTCATAAAATATTATTTTATTATTGTACCTACAGTTTTAATTTTGTAATTATGCTAATAAGAAAATTAAGAAATTCCGTGTAATACAGAATAGAAACAACAAATGCAAAGATATTAAATCAACTTCAACTAACATTTTGGGAGCAATAAAAGCTATACATTTTGTTCGATTACTTCGCTTGGTCGGCGCGCCGCCTCGTGTCTAGTCGGGAAATTCCGGAAGGCATCGGCACCGCCCAGTCGGGACGGCGCTCCAAATTCGCATATTTCTTCATACAGTTTGTACGTTAATTACGTAGCATCTTCCGTCTCACGCGCCAGAGGTGTTTACGCGATTCCCATACAATTTCGACTTGATGACGAGTGCGCTCCGCCTAGCGCACGGATGACTTTTAGTACGTGCGAAAAAAATACATAGTTTAAAGGACTTCGCCATAATGAACGGTTCCATAGTTTTTTTTTTAATAATTTAAATATGAAAATAAAAATATAGGAATGTCGTATGGTAATTTTATGGTAGTGCAGCGCACGAGCGCACTTAAGGTACAGCCGCCACTGACTATAATCATAGGCTGATGATGATGATGATGATCTAAATAATAGTTCTGGTAAAAATTGTGTTGGTGGATCAATGTAATTCAATTTACTTTTATTGTAAAAAATACACATTCATTTTTCGTTTTAGATCGCCAGCAAGAAAAAAGAGGGAGCGTTCACCACCGCCGCGTCCTACACGCATTCACATTGGGCGGTTGACACTGAATGTCACCAAGGACCATATCCAAGAGATATTCTCAACATATGGCACTGTGAAAACTATAGAGTTCCCAATGGACCGCCTGCATCCGCACAATAGCCGCGGATACGCGTATGTGGAGTTTACTAATGCTGATGAAGCAGAAAATGCAATGAAGCATATGGATGGAGGTACGATTATTTTTTTGTAGCCGTAATTACGTAACAATTTGACTGTATACAGAAACCAGAGAGTGAAGCAATTGTTCAACCAACAGTTTTGTCTGGTGTCATTATACACGGTGTTACGCGAGCATTGCGAAAGATTTTAACTATGCATTCTAGACATCAAAATAAACAAAAAATATTATGAGATCTAATGTCCATTTCATCAAAAAAAAAATTTTTTTTTCTTTTTTTAGGCCGATTTGAATACTTTTTAACATTTCCAGTACTTTTTATCATAACAACAATTTGTTTAAATTATTTATTTCAATTGTTTTTTTTTTTAGGTAGAGGTTATTTCGTCAAGTCTATTCGTATTTTTTGATTGTCAGGCAAAAGGTGTGTTAATATTAGAACACATTGTGGTAGCATTGTAATCCAAAAGAAGTTAAATGACGAGTTACGTCGAAAAACTTATTTAGAAAAAAGGTTGATTATCTCTGAAACCAAGCCGAATCCAGGAAATTTTATATAACATTAAAGACTCTAAATATGGTCAGGAATCCAGCATTAAAATCTTTCGGAATGCTGACGTAACACCGTGTATATCTCTAGAAACTAGGCATCCATACTTTCAATAGGTATAATAGATGGTATATTTAATCTAGTGTCCTAAATCAGAAAACCAAACAATAATACCAATATTTTAAGCCTGGAATGTACTTGCAAAAAAAAAATTGACAATTGTGCAGGTCAAACTCACATGGCAGTTTCATTAAAAAGATGACATGGGAAAAGTTTTTACATTGTTTATTTATCTCTTTTTGACATTCCAGGGCAGATCGACGGGCAGGAGATCACAGCGGCGCCGGTGCTGATCCCGTCGCGGCCGCGCCGCCCGTCGCCGCGGCCGCCGCCCCGACACGCCCCGCTCAGACGTCACTCGCCACCGAGGTGACTACTTTACTATTTACTTTCATATATTGCAGTACTGTTGCATGATTAGCGAATCCTTATGGCTCGGCCACGGACTCGCGCGATTTGCGGCGCGGCAAGCGTTTTTCCTAATCATTGTGTGTGATCCCAATTCATGCTCACCCGCATGCCTATTTTATTGTGCCTATGCCAGATAAAACGCTTGCCGGGCCGCAATTCACGCGTATCCTTGGCCGAGCCGTTTTGCGAGAGATACATTGTAGGCGCTAGGACAGAGTTGTATTTGTTTCATATCCAACTTTCAGAAAAAGTTCCTTATTAACAGTGATCGGAATAGGTAGTGCCATTTCACGGGAACTCGGTGCGTAAGCTTAGTATGAATCATAGAGTATATTGAATAATAGTGTATAGAGTTATCAGTCAAGGTTTTTGCTTGCAGCGCCATCTATTGATGATTCACGGCAACTTTTCTCATATATATATATATATATGTATATATATATACATATATATATGTACATATACATATATATATATATAGCTTTGTAGACTGGTAACCTTTGAAATAATGGACAAACAAAACCAGATCACATCAAGTGTGAACTTGCCACGCATTTCTCATTTGGAATCAGCTGAAGAAGTTCACACATTATGTGACCTAGTTCTGTTCGCCCGAACTAGGATCGAGAAACAATAAAACAAAAAAAATGTGTCACTTTCAAGTTTTATTTTTACACTAGCCTTATCCATAAAGTTTTTAGGTACTAACTTATTAAGCATCTGTATCATATATTATTTGCTATCAGTTTGATTGAAGTTGAATTAAAAAAACAGTAGCCGCATTGCACAGTTTTCTAATGTCGGCGAACGGAGCTCGTGGTACATTTCCATCTTGAAACGGTTTTTGCGAATGGCTTCCAATTTGCATATATATGCGTTTTGAGTAACATTAAAATGCTCACGCATTTTACCACAATTAGGCAAACAACACATTTAACCGCATCGCACCATTTTTACAAAAATCCAATCCATGTACAGTACATACATGGAAAAGCACAATTATAGGAGTCCAGAACAAGCACAGTCGTTGTATTAAATCACTAAAATAATATCGTTTCGATGCACTTTCAGTTCAAGCATCGAAGACAACCAAAGCGAAAATTTAATTATGGCCGACCTTGCAAAAACATTCCGTTCATTCAATATATTTTTAAATGCATCTAAAATATTTGTAGCTAAAGAATTCAAATTGGACAAAAGTAAAAATACAAGTGTAGCTAAATTAATATTTCATTTCTCTATGTATGAAACAAAAATATTTTGAGACCAAGTAATGAAAAAAAACTAGTACTTTGTCATTTCTTTCGTTTTGTTAACTGCGCGTAACGGAAAAGAAAATAGTGGCTGTACAGATAATACAAGATCTTCGTTGATTTCCGGAAGCATATCCGATGACGTCATGAGTACATCAAATTCACTACTTCAACTAAGTGAAAACACCGTGGTATGGATATACCTTTTAACCCTGGGAGTTCACATGAAAAGTTTTAAGTCGACGTTTAGTCATCAAAATTAGGGCTCCCGATATACGTACTATTCGGCGAACCGTAGCTCCGTGTTCTTAACCCCGGCGGTACTAAGATCACGAATTTCACAGTCACGCCGAGATACGTACCCGAATCTTTGTTTGTATACGTATCTACGAATCTTGGCTTCGTTCTGGCAACGACTGCTCGTGGCATGGATCCGGCCGGACCAATTACTATGCAAACAAATAAGGCCTATTATTGAATTGAATTGAACAGCTCGTTTTTAAAGTACGTATTGAGTATTATACTCTGAATCGGGACGAACGGTATTTTATTGATTAGACTTGCATTTTTCGTATCGATTAATGTTATAGAATAACGTGGTAGGTACTGTGTTCTATATAACAAGCGACGGTGTTATTTATGGATTAGAATTTATATTGTGATTTTGAATCACCAGATTGAAAAATTAAAAAAGAATGTTAAAAATATTTGGCCAAATTGCTATACATAAAAGATAATACAGTAGTTCATTTAAGTTTATTACCTGACAGGGCGGCCCTTTTGTAGATAAGACCTATACTAAGAATTTGCACGCGCAAAGTATCTAACAATAGTTTGTCTGCGATGTAATTGACCACACGTGGTAATTTTACTGATAAATATGTTAACTTGGGCTTTACCTGGTACACCTTTTGTTTGTGAAGTTGAATGAAATAGCCGCATCTTTGTTTTGATATAGATAAGCGGGGATGTTTTAGTAAATTTGAAAAGGGCAATTTCGGGTTTTGGTTTACGTGTTTAGTCACTAACAAGATTACAGGCCGGACAGACTTAGCGAGAGTTTAGTCAAATTTAAATTAATTGTTTTTTTATTATTTTGTTACGTTTTTGTATTGTTACTGTTGGTGAGAAGATAGCGTTTTTAAAGTGTATTAATAATGAAGATCAGTTGGGTGTGGAGTTATGCCACCAGGGTCGATGACACGGCTTTAAGCACTTTGTGCAATGATCGTACAAACAATGAGTTTTCGTGTCGTGGTGGTACAACAGGATCGATAGGAAAGCATTTGAAAGCGGTGCACCTAAAATCTCCCGTCATCGTCACGATATCCAATGAGTTAGTATATTGCATTTTTTAATTATATTGCTTTTTAATATCCTTTTATAATTTAAAAGTTCCTTATTTTGTAGGAAATAACGCTGTAAATTTGTATATTTATGACGCATTTATTTTGTTCCTGAGTTATGGGTTTCCTAGTTTTTTTTTTTTTTGGACGTCTTACACAAATCAACCTAGTCCCACGGTAAGCTCAATTAGGGCTTGTGTTGTGGGTACCAGGCGACGATATATATAATGGATAGATACGTATAGATACTTAGATACAAACACAGCCATGACCAGGGAACAAACATTTGTGATAAATAAATACACAAAGAATGCCCTCGCCGGGATTGGAATCCCGGAACCTCCAGCTTCGTAGGCAGGGTCACTACCAACTAGGCTACAGAGGCTGACATGTATAGATTAATCGTTGTCGAAAATTGTTTTATGTATTTATTTATATCAACTTAATTGCACGAAAGAAAAACTTAAATTATGATATTTAGAACTAAGAAAAAATATTTACTCCATCCACACTGTGTTATGTATTTTTTAACTTCCGTTCACATCTCATTATTAAATTAGGTAATTAATACATGACAATGTGTCAGTTTTTATTAATATTGAACTCAGAAAATATCTATATTTTATAATTCTGCCCTCCTTACCTTAAAAAGTAAAATATTAATATGTAAAATTTAATCTCAGTACGTATACACGTTATCATACTGAAATTAAGTACAACTAAGCTATCGCACTTTACGTTAGAAAGGCAATTAGGTAACCACTAAATTAAATTCACAATTATCACGGAACATTCTCATCCGTTTTCCTTACTCCTTAAAGACAACGCATCGAATTGTCACTCAACAACGCGGGCGGAACGGATCTGCGTGTAATTAAGATACGTATCCCCGTGTACACGTGTATACGTAACTTTATTGATACGTAGCCGTGTAACACGCAGGAAACGGGCCTTAAAACCGTTGCCGTGTAACACGGCAACGGGGATCCGGCTACGGTTACACGAAACACGGTCACGACCACGAGCCCTAATCAAAATAAATAGATTGACCTTTGAGAATATGGAAAAAATAATTGTTTGCTATTATAATTTGAAAGAAAGCAAGTAATCAACGATCTAAAATATAATTTGTACAGGATGACTGGAAGAATTTAATTCTTGGCTATAAGACGCTTATTGTTTACTTCTGTTTTTTGTATGTAATTAGTTTTATTGTAAATAAAAAACTTATATTTTAATTATGTTGATCTATTACATATATAAGGTCCTAATTTATTAGTTGCAGATATTTTAACACATGATACTTTACATTAAAATAATTAACTTTAAATATAAATTAAGAAATCTTTTCATGTAATTTTTTTGATTTCATTTTCCTAACATAAAAATTAATTATAATTTCGTCTAAAAAAAATCATCATGTGTGCATTATCACATGTCACAATAACACTGTCTGTCATGTCATCAAACGACACAATCCAACGGAAAATAACATGACATTGACAATAAAGTATTTAATTTATCGATGAGAAGTGGCCAGTTCCAGTTAAGTGGTACGTAAAAGAGGTATTAGAATCTGTTCAATGAGTTTTCATTTAATAATCACATAAACAGGGTGTTTTTACATAGGAAATTTGTTTTTCCGTTTTCTCCAAAAAAACATCGTAAAAGCTATAATGTTTCACAGTTTAATATACTCCAGAGACCGAGTACTATCAGCTGTATAAATATCTTTTTAGGACTTAAAATCATTTATTAACAAAAATATAGTAACAAAAGGGTAATTTAAGAATAAATAAATAGTTATCACGCAAGCACTGATGGAGATATTAGGCTAGTCAGGTAGAGGAAAGATTGGGTAGGGCTGCGCCATCGCCATCGCTTAGGCCAAAGAAGTTTTTGATGGAGTTAAATTTGTGGCGCGTACCCCGAATACACATGCTTGTAGCACGGAGTATGGAAATTATAATTTTCGATCTAAGCCAGCCCATTACTACGCTGAGGGATCTGTCCCAACGATCAGCGATTGCTTCGCCGAGATGTTTCACGAAAGCGGACATCTGAGGTGCGAATATCCCATCCACGGATGTTACAAGGGGAGTAAATGTCGCATGCCGTTTTTCACAAGAGTTCAAATATTTTCGTTTCTTTTCCTCTTCGGCGGATTTAAGTACGGCTGCTACCGGACGTGAGATGTAAGAGGGAGCGTCAGTGTCTACGACACGGATATCAAATAACGCCTCCCTCTGTGCATCCCAAACGCCACGGCAGCAAAGGTCTCCCCGAAGTCCGCAGTCACCTTCCGTGATGAGGGGTTCTTTGACTACATTGCCCCAGGCGTGCTGACATAGCTCACAAAATAAGTCCCGGATTTCGTTGTGACGGCGTGTAATTAATCCGCCAGTTTTACAGCAGAGAGCGTGGTCCACGTCAAAAACATCATTGCCACAGCCGTCACATGATTTAGGCATGGAGATAGGTGTTCTGTGGTATCTTAGTGCCAATGCATCTCTGAATTCCATTGGGGATAGGTCAAAGTGGTCTTTTCTTGTAGGGATAACCGAATAAATATAATATTATATAAATATCTGCATCTAATAAATTAGGACCTTATATATGTAAGTACTAATATAGTAGTGTTGATGTTTGGTGATTTATTTTATGATTGTAACTTGTACCTGTTAAAAGTACTGCTGAATAAATAATATACGTATTTATAGTAACAAAATCTTTTTTTTGCATTTTCTTAATTTACGTCTATCATATTTACTATGAAAAAAAAACGAGCCCGGAAATCCCAAGTCTTATCCATGTTATGTCTAATGTTTAAGGTCATTCGCCCGAAATAACAGTACCTATTCCGATCACTGCTTATTAACCTATTTTTGTAGTTGAAATCGAAGTAGACCTTAATACCTTAGCTGCGGCAAATTAACTCGTAATTAACCATGCTTTTACCACTTTTACTGACATTGCAAGAGTTAAGCATTGTTAACCATACAAGCCGAGTAAGGGATTGAAGTGTCACCGACCATTCTACAAGATTGATCATGGGCAGCAGAGTCATCATAGTGAACGGACACATTACTGCGATCGCCAATGCGCTTGTTCAGCGTGGCGATTATGGGCATTTACCTCCTAATGCGTCTATACGCATAGTTAATAGGAGAGGCCTACATCCAGCAGTGGACTACTATAGGCTGCTGATGATGATGATGATGAACTATACAAGTTCGTCAGCCTCCGTAGCCTAGTTGGTAGTGACCCTGCTTACGAAAATATTTGTTCCTTGGTCATGGCTGTCTATGTATTTAAGTATCTATATGTATCTATCTATTATATATATCGTCGCTTGGTATCCACATCACAAGCCTTAATTGAGCTTACCGTCGGACTAGGTCGATTTGTGTAAGATGTCCCAAGATATTTATTTATTATTTAATGATAGGGCGTGTTCAGTGTTATTTTTAAGCACTCCGGACGCTACGATATATTTGGTGGCGACTGTGCCTATTTTTGTAGCTAAAATCAAAGTAGACCTACCTTCACTGCAGCAATTAGATTAACTCGTAATTAACCATACGTTGTAAGGAGTCCGCATATTCTACAAAGAGAACCTTCCAGAATATTCAATCAATTTCGTCCCCAGGTACCGGCGCCGCAGCCCCCCGCGCCGCCGCTCGCCGCCGCGGCGCCGGCGCTCGCGCTCGCGCTCCCCGCGCCCGGCGCCGCGCCGCCGCCGCTCCAGGTCCTCCTCCTCCTCCTCCCGATAGTCTCTGTCCCCACCACACGCACACACACACACACACACACACACACACACACACACACACACACACACACACACACACACACACACACACACATATACACACACACACACACAACACACACACACACACATATACACACACATACGCGCGATGCTGACGAGACATGTAGACTAGTTTTCTGTTGGCTTTTACGTAATCGTCTAGTTCGAAATATCGTAGTGAACGTAACTTAGGGCGGGTTGCACCAAACCGTCTGTCAGCAATAGAACCATCGTTAACCCTTAGGTGCATACAGTATCATAAATGATACGACCGAAATGACACAATGTTGAAATAAGTAATCAATTGCGACTGACACACTGAGCAACTAATTGGCATCGATTGTTTACATAAGTCATTTCAGAATTAAAATGTGTGATACCATATGCACCTAAGGGTTAAAATGCGTTGTATGTGAAGTTTCTTAGTAATTTGTAAATTGCTGCGTAATGTTGATCAATCTGTCAAATGTGATTGGTCCGATCCACCCTTAGTCTGGGTTCTAATCAAAATTCAACAATTGTTGTCCTTCTCGTTGGATATATTTTTCAAGAAAGGGGCGATTTAAATATTGGGAACATCTAATCTCAAAAGAATTACCGATTACGACCTGCTAGGAAACTAGCCTATTGTATAATGAAATATTCATGGTGCATTTTTCTCCAGGCTTTAATCCCTTGTTTGCAAAAAATGTTAAATGTTTGTTTAAAAATTTAGACATTTATGAAATTTCATACTTTCGGAGAAAAATATACCAACATCAACTGTCTCTATCTCACACACATTCCAGAGGCTTCGCACGAGGTAAGTATAAGTCCGATTCCCATTCTTATAGAATACGTTTCTTCTGTAGAGATTCTACAGAGAGGTAAGTATAGTGTCATGAACGCAATGGTTTTACCACGACATTAACTTATAATTTCTCATTATAAAAGCTTGCAAAATGGAAACTGAAACAGTGAGTGAAGTGATGCTCCAAATGAACTGAGTGAAGTGTAATGTATTTCAGCACCAATTTTTATTTGTATAATCAGAGACATTTGACCTTAATAAATTGTAATACTAATTAATATTTTTTTAATTCTCCCCAGATCCCAAGCTCCCACATCTGTAACAGTCCTAAGAAATACCTAAGAAACTCTTAGCTTGCTAATAATTCTTTTAAGATTTAATGTTGTTAGAATATTGGGTAAATAAATATTTCAAATAATATTTTATAGTTTTATTTTTAAAAGTATAACTTACAAAAGTTTATTGGACACTTATTTACAATAGGTAGGTACTGTCATTGTTGATTGCCTATTATTTTACAGTATGTTTGATAATCGGCTACTAAGATTTTACCCTTATATAAATAGTTCGGTTCTAATAACGGTAGTTCTTGTAATGATCTGTAAAAATATAAGAAAATTGTTAATAATTTGAATATCAAAAAAAAAACTAAAGACTAACAAATGATATCCTAGATCTTACGGGTATTGAATTTTCATATTCTTTGGCCCTCTGACTGGGTTCCACGCAGATACTGGTGCTTTATTAGCGACCATCAGTCCAGCTACAGCAGTGTATAACCCGTATTCTTGACACATCTTTTCCTAGAAATCGAACAATACATATTTATAAAAAAAATGCTGTAAGCATAACTGTTAAAAATGTACTTCGCAAAGGATAGTAAATATATATTATAGGCCACCTCGTATTGAAAAGTTTCCCTTGGTTACCAAATCCCATAATATGAAAGTGGAAAGCCTAATGGCCAATGTAAATGAATTCTTTTCGTAAGTGAGTTGAGTTAATTTTTAAGGCAGCGCTCGCGTAGTTATAACCATCCAAGATGAAAAACTGACAAGTTCGTTCAAATCACAATTCAACGATGTCGTACATAGCCGACAGTGACGGTCAAAAGATTAACCGCTTTGACGCCAATGACTGATATCTCGGCACCGCAAGTCCAAATTCAAACTATTCAAAGACCGATCAATTATTCACAGGTCACAGATCAACATAACATAGGTAATCCTACACACGCGTACATAAAGTTCAAATTCAGTTTTGAATTCGGTGACATTGCGCCTGTGTGATAGCGTTTACATTGGCGTTTAAGTGTTATTTTCTTACCCGCCACTCTGCCAGCATGAAGTCTGCGTCACTCAAACTCAAAGCGGCACTTTCGGCATGGTCAATTGAGGAATAGTGACTCAAATAGTTTTCTTCAAGGAAATTCACAAAAGAACTAGGCTGACTTAAAAATTGATCTATTATCTCTGTTGGTCGGTGTGTCAACTGTTTGCTTCCATTCTCATTTACTACAACTGAAAAATATAAAGATTAAAATTGTATCCATCTATTACCACAGATGATTAACAGGGCAAAGTTGCAGCTTTTGGCTATAAGCCAAACTATTCGTATTTGGCGTATTTCGAACCTTTATAATATCTTTAAGTGTATTTTGATCTAGATTTCCTTAGCAACGCAAGCAAGATCACAGATAAGATAATGTTAGGAAAAAAACATGAACTTTCGTGCAAAGTTGCAGCATTTTACGGTATGTGTTTTTTGTGAATTTCAACTGAGGGCACTTCACGTCAAAGTAATATTTCTTACGTGTGAACAGAAATCCAAAAATATATTCTAGTATTAAAACTTTACACCCATACGTGTATAAGAAATGCACTATGTGTGCCATCCCAAGAATTGAATTTCTCCCCAATTTATCCCTTTATAGGGCACCGGTCTCAAAAACGACCACCCTATAGCACTATCTTTTGGTATTTTTTTCTTATACAGAAATTTTCGTACTATATAATGGCGTTGAGGCTTGAACCCACGATATTTTTGAGTCTTGTTCGTTAAAGGGATAATGTAGATAAAATTTCAGTGGTCACTTACATATAACTTTATTTATGTCAGTGCACACCTTGGCAGTTGTCAAGACTCTTAAAATAGACCTTATGTGGTCTTGTATAAAGCCCATTTTAAACAAGGTACCTTTCCATGTGCACTGACACATTTATTTTCAATTTAATTAGGGTAAAAGCACCAATAGATGACTGCCACCCAGAAGTTGACTGATAGGCCTAAAAATGTAAATAATTAAATCAGGAATAATTTTACACGCCTGGGAGTATTTTTTTCACAGGCGGCAGCACTATATCGAGTGTCGCACGCGAATTCCCAGACAATTAAGCCATGCACGAGGCAGTGAGCGGTCGTCGAGTTTGCGCTTCGTGCCAAAATTGCGTTTTATATGGGATGCTTATTAAGAAAAGCACTCAAAAATTTAAGCTTTTAATTACGTAAAAAATCTAATATGGCTTTTATTTCCTCGATTCACTTCAGTATAGATTTTAGACTAATATCTCTATTGTGTATATTATAAATAATACTTATTTTTTATTTATTTTATGAGATATTTGCTGGTCAAGTTATGGTTCCAATATTGTGTGTTCGGGCCAAAAGATGAACGACAGTCAACTTTTGGGCAAAGGTTCGAATTTTCAAATGCTTGTGTAAATTATAATAAAATAGCTAGATGAAATATTTATATATAAAATTACAATCAGTTTTGTAGTTGATTTTTAGACCAAAAGTTGAACGACCCTTTTTTCATGTAACACGTTTTAAAGTAATTTACTTTAGTATGGAAACGGGATTGTTCAACTCAAGAATCGCTGTCCAAAACGTGAACTAGGAAAATTTACTGGTTCATCTTTTGGGTTGGATTCCAATAAATGAATTCGAATAAATTTAGTTCGTTCATTTCGTTGATGCGGTGTCCAAAACATGAACCAACTGATTTAATTTAACGATTGAATTTGGGAAAAGTTAAACTTTGGTTACTATTGTTACACAATGTACACCGTGTTTATATTTCATTAAAAGAAGGTTCTTTAGGTTAAATAAAATTAATTTATCTAAGAAACCAACATTTTTACCATGCTCTATTCATCTATTGGAGTCTTGGCGTTCATATATTGGTCTCGCTATATTGCAATTATGCTGGTTCATCTATTGGGATCAAATTGTTCAGTGATAGGGCACTTTGTTCAACTACTGGGGAAATTGGGTCCTTTTTTAATATAATCATTTTTATAAAACTACTGAAGTTTAATACGAGGCACGAAAATAACCTATTCTAAACTCAATAAAACGCAGAATCATATAAAAAAATAAAAATTGATGAATATGAGTTACATCATATAGAAAAAAAAAATTAAAGTTGTGAAAGTTGCTTAACTGTTCATCTATTGGTGATTTTACCCTAACTGATAAGTATATTTTTGTCACTACAAAAAATGCGCGAAATTAAAATGAACTACTACCTACTATAATTATAACCCTTGGTGCCCACGTTTTCTAGTTTTTTTGTTACAACTCACCGACGTCACTAGAAATTGCGAATATTTAAGTTAACAAACCATGTAGCTTACCTTTTGGATTTAGTACTCTTCCAACTCCATGTAAGATGCTAACGGTTTGATCTTTCCCTAAAGATACAAATTTACTTGATAGTACTTTTTTCTTGCTATTCGCAGTCTTCTTAGTTCTCGTTTCCTTTCCAAGAATAACATCAGTCTCCATATTTTGGTAAGAGCCTGGAATGATGTACGAAATATTGACATAAGCGGAATTAAAATGGATCTAGGTTTTATCAAATAACTACCTTCCTGTTAACCTTTTGACCGCTAGTGATGGCTAAGTACGACATCTGAAAGTAGCGAAACACGTCTATTGTCATCAGCTTCGCTAATGCAATAGGGACTTATGCAGGACTTCAAAGTTCAATCTCGCTTGAATTAGTGATGGCGTCAGAGACATTAAGGTGTCTTCCGGTTGGCATTAAAATTGTTATATTATCATGTTTGAAAAAAAGTGTATGGGATTGTAGTAAGTTTCGTTGTAAGTACCTTTTAAGCATGCAAAGTGCAGGTTCAACACCGCTGACCTTACATCGCCAGCTGAGGAATTAACTACACAATCTACCAGTTCTGCTGTTGGTTTGTTGTACATGGCAGTATGCTTTTTAGTAATTATTTCTGAAACTCGCTTCAAGGCAGATTTTAGACCTGTAACTGATACTGCATTCAATCTGAAATATAAGTATGTTTATTGTTTACTGATATTTTAAATAGTATTAAGATACTTATATGGCTATATAATTTGGCTAGCTTCATGGCAATGTGAATATGTGAACTTAGTTTGCAAATTTAATAGGGTTGCCAACCATAGGCAATCTACTTTATATTATTGTACATAGGTCCGATACTTTAACCCTCTGTACTACATACTGTTGAAGATATATATAGTCAAAATTTGGAGTTGTCTGACACTAAACTAATGGTTTTACTGTACACTATATTTTTGCTAGAAAATATTGTATCTCTCATATAAAAGTTGGCAACCTTATTCTGAAACTAACCAAGCTAGCTACTGTAAAATCATTGTAGGGCACTTTTCTTACTACATAGTAATCTTGAAAAATAATTAAATATTGAAAATGTTACGTTGTATGCTGTATCTTGAACTGCTCCTTCAAACTTGGTGTAAATAGATTTGCTGCAGTATTCTTACTATCTGTATGGCTTTCTGAACATATGAATACAATTGGCGATTTTGCTCTTTGTTTGTATTGACTGAAAATAGGTAAAATATTAGAAGTGTTACTCTTTTGTACTTTATGGTTTAGCTTAGGAACCATGATAGAAATCAATCATCAGTTTCAAAAGTGATAGTGACAAAAGTTAGTTTTTTTAAATTCCAGTCACATGCATTCCATTCAAGCTATGCTTTAGTTTAGTTCAATCAGTTGTAGTTACAGAATCAAAACTGATCAAAATGGTGTATGTGAAAACAAATGGTAATTGTCATATTAAATATTCAATAGTTGCATGCACTGATGTAGCTGTTTAGTGTAGAACATACTTACTGTAAAACATCAGTAAATTCAGAAGGTGTTCTTATAAATGTGTTTGGTAAATCTTCAACCAACACCAACTTGCTGCTATTGTTATCTAGTAGAGATGTAAAATTTGCTGCATTTAAAATAAAATCAAGAAATTTGGTAGATTGTTTTTCTTTAAACTGGTAATCCCCTGAAATATTTAAACAGGAGATTAATTACATTAATAATTAATTGAATACTGATCAGGTGGCTTATGATGGTCCCATTTTAGGCTTGTCAGAATATGATGGCAACAATAACAAAGGGTCCATTACCTATAGATTTGGAATTTGAAAACTGGCACATAAAGCAGTCTCAAGTTTATTAACCACATAAATAATAAATAATTAAAGTAAAGATGAATAAAATAACAAAAAAAAACAACCATACCATATTCTGTGGGAATATCAATATCAAGGGGTGTAATCCACTCTGTGACTTTTACTTTGTATTTTGCAGCAAGAGTTTGAATTGTAATGGTCTTTCCACACCCTACAGGGCCAGTAAGAAGTAATATCTCACTGTTATTGTGTTGAATGTTTGATTTTAACCAGTCCTCTATTTCTTGTATCTTTTTGCTATTTACGGCTAAATCTTCTACTGTCACTGGATCAAAGTTCTTCATCCAATTCTTGTGGTTGATGTTAATAGGCATTTTATCAGTAGTGTTGGATACACTATTGTGCGAATTCTGTAATTTTGTACAAGTTTGTAAATAATATGAAAATAATTGAAGATGACTTAAGAGATCAGTTAACACGAGGTCTTACATCCTTGACTGGAGTTCCAGAACTTGGTAAAGTCGCATCTTTGCTTTTCCGTCGCTTAGCAGGAGGAACATCGTCTTCAAAGTCAAAGATTGGTTTGAACCACTTTTTTTCCTGTAAACAATTTTCCGCATTAATTGGAATTCTTATTCATTTCAATTATTACAGTATGGTTATGAACATAATTACTTTATGGATAGACATTGTTACCGCCTGTGAATGAATCCTTAAATAACATTGATTTCGTACAAGATCAGAATGTGGAGTAGAACAAAAATATTAGAATAAACTTTTAACGTATTTTTCTTCTCTTAGTGACAGTGACACACGAACACGAATGACAATTTGACACTGACAGTGACAATCAGCTGATCAACATACTACAGAGATGTATTTTTCTAGCAGGCAGTATGGCTTAGTGCTTTCGCCTGTCCACAAGGACTAAAAACATTAAAAAAAAAAGTATTTTTTTAGCTTGTTTGTTAAAGACGAAAACACGTTGTAAAAGATAATTGATATTAACAAACAACTTTTATATGTTTAACAATAATTACAATTACTCTTTAGTTATTGTGACCACATTTATAATAAGTAAAGAATATTAAATGTACATGTTTTAAATTTATAAACGATTAATTTGTTTGATCAGGAAAATACACTTCTCTACATCATTGACATTACCGATTCGTTTATAAGGAATGCCAGATAAGATACATCATTGTGTAATTATTATTTCATATTTAATGACGGAGTCAATTAGTAAAAACTGTTTTAATTTGTTTTATTTATAACCTATAAAATAACATTACGTGCTCAATATTGGTGTAAAGAAAATTATTAATAATAAAATATTACGCGCAGATCTATATCACTTAGCCAGCTTCACGAACACATCGCTTGTCTGTTCTTACGTAAATTTTGTGTATTGAAAATTTATTTTATAAGCGTACAGTGGCATAATTCTACTGAGTAGTTTTTACGAAAGCTTGTAAGTACTACATATTAACAGAATGTGATTTAATTTGTTCTGAGTATATGAAATTTACTCGGAATACAAATATGTAGATACATAACATAACCAAAACATTTTCCAGGTAATCATGCAGGCTATTAAAGCGTTAGGAGCGTCGGCCCCGAAAGCTCTTTCTGTAGTAAAGAAAGGTGCTTTTGCTCCTATCGTTGACCAAGTCCGTCAAACCCATTTGCCAGCTCCAAACCCGAACGAGAAGCGCCCTTACTCTCCTTTCCAAGATGCTAGTAACATGGCAGAGATTGCTGTGGCCAGGCTTGACGACCTCCTTAATTGGGGAAGAAAGGGCTCCATCTGGCCTATGACCTTTGGTTTAGCTTGTTGTGCTGTGGAAATGATGCACATAGCTGCACCTCGCTATGACATGGACAGGTATTTACAAATAACTTCTAAAGAGCTCTTTTCATGGGTATCACAGAAAGTCATTCTTTTCTGCATGAGTGTATGCTATCTCCATCAGCATTTTCATATTATATGTGACTTGGGAGTGGTTTGACTTATTTTTGTAACTTTTTCTGTTATTCCAATATTTGGAAGCCTCAATTAATACATAAAGTTATACGTGTAACTAATTTTTATGGTGGTGCTGATAATTATTATTTTATTGTGTATGTTGAAAATTTATTAACTCTTTGAACCAGGTATTGGATACCAGTTTTTTCTCCATACAAAAGCACTAATTCTAATTTAGTTATTTTTCATTCTTCAGTATAAAAGTCTTTATTATTGTAGTAATTAAAAAGTATGATGTTAATTTACACAAACCAAATGTTGAGTTCTACATAGAGTGTAAAACATTAAAAATTTAGAGGTAATTTGAAACATTTAGAGCTTTCTCTAAAACACTGATTCAATCCCTGCTTTGAACAACAAAATCGACTAAAGTGCAATAATTAATATTTTCATCACACTTGCTTTCTAAGCGTGCCTTGCTGGCATACATTGTGGGAGTAATAGAAAAGTGAAATTCCCTAGCAGTAAAAGGTACCAGTAAAGGGCAGCCATTGAAATGTAACCACACAATTCAGCTAGTGCTCAACCCACAGAATAATTTATAATTTCCTGTTTTAATGAAACAACAGTGCCACTGATGAGTATACTTTTACTGAAAACAGCTAAATAAAAATTATTGTTTCACATAATATGATGATCAACTTGTATAATATGATTTCCTTTTCAGATATGGTGTAGTTTTCCGTGCATCACCTCGCCAGTCCGATGTAATGATTGTTGCAGGCACATTGACTAACAAGATGGCACCAGCTCTTAGGAAAGTTTATGACCAGATGCCTGACCCCAGGTGGGTCATCTCCATGGGAAGCTGTGCCAATGGCGGTGGTTATTACCACTACTCCTATTCTGTTGTGAGGTAATTATTTATTTTCACCTTTTCAAAACCACATCAAATGAGGAGTGTCTTTTCAAAAGGGCTTATGTCCACATTGTCAATGGATTATTTCTCTTGGAAAAACAGGAAAAATAGCCCTTGTTGACAAAGTGTAAATAAGCCCTTTTGAGAAGACCTCAAATATAAATCCTGTCACACTCAGGCGCCAAGGGACTTAACTATTGGTTCTGTGGACCATGACTTAACTATCGGTCTTTGGCGTGGAAATTGCGGTGCCAATATCAGTCATTGGAGTCCAAAAGGTTACCCTTCTAAGTTAAGACTGATAGTAATTAGAGAGTACATAAATAATTATGTCATTATCATATTTACAATTGATTTCAAAAAATAAAGTTCTCAATTCATGTTTTTTTTTCGTTTGTTACCTCAGAACTTTTGATTGGGTGAACCGATTTTGAGGATTCTTTTTTATTTGAAAGCTGGTGCTTGCCTATTGGTACTATTTTAATTTGGTTCAGTTCTGGCATCCATGAGAAAACCATACCTATGTCTTAATTTGCACTAAACATGTGCACGACAATTGGACGAATAACTCAATGTCACGCCAACCGATTGCGCTAATTCTTTTTATAACTGAATTCTAAACAAACCGAGATGGTCCCGTTGGCATCAAGTCAGAGTCTGATGAAGGTATCTTGGAGAAATCGGATGAAGTTGTTTTTTTTTTAATTTGGCAATGTTTAATCGATTAATTTCAGTTATCATTATCATCATTAACTTATAAATCGTCGGCTGACAAGCAAAACTCACTATAAAAACTGTCACTAATCTTAGCAACCTCTTTTGTCAGTATTGAATCAGAACTGAGATACGATCTCTATTTCAAGTAGGTATTTGTTACTTAGTGAGTTTTGGTTGTCAACCGACGAAATGTATACAGGGTGGAAAGGGACGACGTTCTTTCCCGCTACCTACCGAGTCTACCAACCATTACGATGAACTTTCAGTATGGGACCAACATCGAAATATTAAAAAAAAAAATTAACCCCTCATACAAAGTGAGTGATTAGTTAGAGTTCAATAGTATGGAAAAGTCAATTTTCCATGTACGCTTTCGATGTTGGTCCCATACTGAAAGTTCATCGTAATGATTGGTAGACTCGGTTGGTAGCGGGAAGGAACGTCGTCCCTTTCCACCCTGTATAGGTACTTAGCCAACGTTAGGTACATTAAACTTTTGTTTTTATTTCAGGGGTTGTGATAGAATTGTACCTGTTGACATCTACGTACCTGGTTGCCCGCCATCCGCAGAGGCTTTACTCTATGGAGTACTTCAATTGCAAAAGAAAGTCAAGAGAATGAAAACTATTCAAATCTGGTACAGGAAGTGAAGAGTTTTATCAAATACATTTGGTTAAATCAGAACATAGACAATTTTTTATTTATGTGTACATACTTAATATCTTCTTGCAGTAAATACATTGTATAGTTGCAGCAGTAACACTGTTTTATTTTAGAATAGATTAGTTATCTTATCTTCATCTTTTAAGGAACTTTAGTCAATGAATAGACATTCAGGACAACAAAATCCTCGTAAAGTACTGACAGAACATCTGTAAATCGAATATAACCTATCTATCGAATCAATAGCATACCTACATAAGGTGGAAGAGAATATGCGTTTACCTTAATTAAAGCTAGCAAAAGGCGAGTGTTATCAGTTGAGTAACAACCAGATTTGGGGAGAATTAAAATACTAACTTTGGTTTTATTAAGTTGCACTGTAAATGAGTTACAATTATTAACCTTTTGAACGCCAAGTGTTGTCCGGCCTACCACTCCAGCATCCACTAGTGGTCATCGAGAATGCTGTCAAAGTAACTGTCTTGCTGACAGATAAGATTTATTTTCGTTGTTCATTAGTAGAGATACTGGCGTGTATGATGCGAGAGGGAAGGGGTTTAGAAGGTTAAAACTCCTTTATTTCAAAAGATAAAATCTCAGAATGCCTATCATATATCAGTCCATAGCTGGACAAAGGCTTTTATTACCTTTACATAAGCAGTAAGAGGTAAATTCCCATAATCGCCACGCTGGGCAAGCGTATTGGCGATCGCAATAGTGTGTCCACTAGTCTATGAAGAAATGATGATGCTGCTGCCCATCATCAATATTCAATAAATTAATAGTCGGAAACACTTTATCGACCATTAGTCAACTCTTGCGATACCCACGAAATCTTGTTAACCTTTTTGGCGCCACGTCAACAAAATGTTTAAGCAGAAATTGAATTTGATGCACATGCGTGTAGGTCTATATTGCTCTGTGGACCAAGTCGTATATATCGGTCTTTGGTGTTGAACCTGCGGTGCCAATATATCAGTCGTTGGCGTCCAAAAGGTTAAATTAAAGCTCTGCATTCCCAAAATAAACAAATTCCTAATAAAAAATCTATCTAAAATAAAAAATAAGTAATGACTGTTTTGGGCTGTGTTGTAGAGCGCTAAATGAGCTGCAGTAAATAATGGCGGTACATCAGAAAGATGATAATATTTCAAATGTATTAGTCCCACAGTGCATCCTTTTAGAGCTCTCGACCAGCAGCCGGAACTTTGAACTCAGCAGTAAGGTCTTCGCGTATTATTATAACTGCTCAACGGCGACTCGACTTCATGACATGACAAATATAGAAATTTAAGCCCTTTGTCATATATTCTAGATTAAATTTTAAAATATATATTAAAGTAGGTAGTTTACGATGAGTGGTCCAGGGATCGGAACCGTTCTCGATTAACCATTTGATATTGTTCTTTAACCGTTATTAATTCCGTTCGTATTAGTAACGGTTAACTACGATAAAGGTTTTGTAGATGAACACAATATTTCTGGTTCACAATATTCAAGATGAACGGAAAAATTCCGTTCTTTGACATAACGGTTTTGACAAGAACATTATATGATTTATATGAAAGAACAAAACTTTTCTGGTTACCGTTATTAGAGATGAACGAAAAATAAAGTTCCGTGAACCATTATTAAACTGTTCGCGATGACGTAAACATGCCGCCACTCGCTCTCTCTTTTCCACGCGAATATAGTTCGTATTTTTATTTCATTTGACTAGCCATTTAGGTTTGACGTGTGGTATTGGCCGCATGATTAAAAAGGTTTAAATTGAATTAAGTGAAAGGATGCAATATGTGCTAGCAATTCTGGCGCCTACTAGCGCCGTCGACGGGAACTTGCCTGGAAATTGGTTACCTGACAACGTGTTGTTGACTGGGCTGTCAATGTTTTTTCCGACATAATGTTCATCAATGATATAACTACTACTTATATATCATTGATGTTCATATTGAAAATGATCTAACATAGATATGTTTATAATGGTAAGTTTGTGAACTTTCTAATTAGTAGATATTTCTTTCTATGTTAATTTTAGAGTTTAATGAGAAGGAGGTAAGACGGAGGAGTAAGACGCCCGATGTTGGTCTACTACCGGCACCTGTCTTGTAATATCGGCTCGGCTCCTTGGTAAATAAATATATATACTTACTATAACCTGCACTTATTGCATTCATACTCCTAATACCTACGCAGTTATGGGTGCATACCACTCGTCTTGAATAGTCAACATAGTGATAGGTACGATACGTGAATTGCTCAAGAAGACAGTTGCAGTTCCTATTATTTCCCTTAATGGAACCCCGATGCTTGGAGTCGCGTTCTATTGGCGTCAGGTGAGCTTAGCACAACTAGCAATATGGCGTTGCTGGCTACATTCCGCCGGACGCAAAATGACTTTGTCCCACAATTACGTATGTTGTTTTGTTATGAATTCATTATAATTATCGTAACTGTGGAATGTCTTCTCAAAAGGGCTTATTTCCACTTTGTCAATAGAGATAATTTCTCTTATGGTAATATAGAAAAAATAATCCTTATTGCCAGAGTAGAAATAAGCCCTTTTGAAAAGACACAAAGCTGAGTTTACACTTGCAAGTTATTGTCGCAAGTTTTGAGACGCAAATCATCATCATCATCAGCCTATGATAGTCCACTGCTGGACGTAGGCCTCTCCTATTTACTATGCGTATAGGCGCATTAGGAGGTAAATACCCATAATCGCCACGCTGGGCAAGCGGATTGGCGATCGCAGTAGTATGTCCACTATGATGACTCTGCTGCCCATCATCAATCTTTTATCAAATAATAGTCAATGACACTTCAATCCCTTAGTCGACTCTTACGGCACCCACAGGAGGAGTTGGGGTGGTGACAAAATATATTCTTACTGCCGTCACCACACGGCAAATATTGGTAGGAATTAGTGGCAAATATCTACAACTCTTTTTTTCAAAACTTGCAGGGTCGCGTTTTATAAAGTTACAATTTACAATTTGCCGTTTGTCTCTCTTTCTAGCCAATATATTATGTGCGTGCGTTAGAGAGGCAAACAGCGAAATTGTAAAATGAAACTTTATAAAACGCGACCCAGGTCTAAACTCGGCTTAGCTCGTTACTTCCGCAGTTGTGATCTTGAACTCTATTAACATCGTAGTAAAGTTTAAATTTAAACGAACATTTCTTTGGCGAATGAAAGTATATTTTCTGTTTATCTGTCCATCCGTCTGTCTGTATGTCTGTTTGTTTCTCTGTCTGTCTGATTGTTTGTCCGTCCGTCTATACGGTCGTTTGTTTCCGCAAAGAAACGTGTTTCGACCAGATAGTATTCGAAATTATTGCTTTTACAATTATTCTGGGTGTATTTCTTAGGGTTCTGTAGTAAATTAGAAACCGTCACAGATTCGCCATGTGCATCCACCTGTCTGTCTGTATGTTTGTCTGTCTGTCAGTCTGTTTGTCTGTCTGTCTGTATGTCTGTCTGTCCGTCCGTTTGTTTCCTCCAAATTATTGCTTTCTCAATTATTCTGGGTGTAAGTACTTTTTAGGATTCTGTAGTAAATTAGGAACCCTTGCATTTTGCATCCATCCCTCTGTCTGTCTGTCTGTCTGTATGTCTGTCTGTCTGTCTGTTTGTAAGTCTGGCGGTCTGTCCGTCTGTCTGTCTGTTCATCTGCCGATCTTTCTGTCTGTCTGTTTGTCTCTCTGTCTGTGTGTCTGTCTATCTGAACGGACTGACTATCTGTACGTCCGTCTGTCCGTCCGCTTGTTTCCGCAAAGAAACATATATCGACCGGGTATTACTTGAAATGGTTGCCTTTTCAATTATTCTGGCTGTAAGATATTTTTAGGGTTCTGTAGTAAATTAGGTACCCTTACATTTTCGCCGTGTCCGTCTGTCTGTCTGTATGTCTGTCTGTCTGTTCATCTGTCGATCTTTCCGTTCTGTCCATCCGTTGTCTGTCTGTTTGTCTGTCGGTCTGTCTGTCTGTGCGTCCGTCTGTCTGCTCGTTTATTTCTGCAAAGAAACATATTTCGACCGGATATTACTTGAAATGTCCGTCTGTCTGTATGTATGTCTGTCTGTTCATCTGTTCATCCCTCTGTCTGTTTGTCTGTCTGTCTGTCTGACGGTCTGTCCGTTTGTCTGTCTGTTCATTTGTCGATCTTTCCGCCCGTCTGTCTGCCTGTCTGTCTGACGGTCTGTCCGTCTGTTTGTCTGTTCATCCGTCGATCTTTCTGTCTATCTGTCTGTGTGTCTGTCTATCTGTCTGTCTGTCTGTCTGTTCATCTGTCCATCCGTCTGTTTGTCTATCTGTCTGTCTGTCTGTCTGTGTGTTTGTATGTCTGTTTGTCTGTCGGTCTGCATGTCTGTCCGTCCGTCTGTTAAACCGTTTATTTCTGCAAAGAACCATATTTCAACCGGATATTATTTAAAATTGTTACCTTTTCAATTATTCTGGCTGTAAGTACTTTTTACGGTTCTGTAGTAAATTAGGAACCCTTACATTTTCGCCATGTCCGTCTGTCTGTCTGTATGTCTGTCTGTCTGTCTGTTCATCTGTCTATCCGTTGTCTGTCTGTTTGTCTGTCGGTCTGTCTGTCCGTCCGTCTGTCTGCCCGTTTATTTCTGCAAAGAAACATATTTCGACCGGATATTATTTAAAATTGTTGCCTTTTCAATTATTCTGGCTGTAAGTACTTTTTACGGTTCTGTAGTAAATTAGGAACCCTTACATTTTCGCCATGTCCGTCTGTCTGTCTGTATGTCTGTCTGTCTGTCTGTTCATCTGTCTATCCGTTGTCTGTCTGTTTGTCTGTCGCTCTGTCTGTCTGTCTGTCCGTCCGTCTGTCTGCCCGTTTATTTCTGCAAAGAAACAAATCGGTCGAAATACGACCGGATATTACTTGAAATGTCTGTCTGTCTGTTCATCTGTTCATCCCTCTGTCTGTCTGTTTGTCTGTCTGTCTATCTGATGGTCTGTCCATCTGTCTGTCTGTTCATCTGTCGATCTTTCCGTCCGTCTGTCTGTCTGTCTGACGGTCTGTCCGTCTGTCTGTCTGTTCATCTGTCGATCTTTCCGTCCGTCTGTCTGTCTGTCTGTCTGTCCGTCTGTCTGTCTGTTCATCTGTCGGTCTTTCCGTCTGTCTGTTTGTCTGTTCATCCGTCGATCTTTCTGTCTATCCGTCTATGTGTCTGTCTGTA
Organism: Thaumatotibia leucotreta; assembly: GCA_025490895.1. Taxonomy (NCBI): domain Eukaryota; kingdom Metazoa; phylum Arthropoda; class Insecta; order Lepidoptera; family Tortricidae; genus Thaumatotibia; species Thaumatotibia leucotreta. Next base: position 572,461 of record JALPQI010000094.1, read on the forward strand.
TGTCTGTCTGTATGTCTGTCTGTCTGTTCATCTGTCCATCCGTCTGTTTGTCTGTCTGTCTGTGTGTCTGTATGTCTGTTTGTCTGTCGGTCTGTATGTCTGTCCGTCCGTCTTTCCAACAGTTTATTTCTGCAAAGAAACATATTTCGACCGGATATTATTTAAAATGGTTGCCTTTTCAATTATTCTGGCTGTAATTACTTTTTACGGTTCTGTAGTAAATTATACGTAATATTTATACGTATAGTCATATACATTGAATTTAGGCTGTGTGGTGCGGCAGTAACAATTTATTTGCCACCTACCAAGTTGGAGAACTTTTCCGATGGGTGTTATAAGAGTCGACTAAGGGACGGTACTACGCTGATCCAATTATTTGAGATGGAGGCAGGGCAGCAGCCTCATCATAATGGACACATTACTGCAATCACCAATCCGTTTGCCCAGCGTGGCTATTATGGGCATTATGTCATTTATGTCCTACCTAATGTACGGGTCTATATCGAATCGCATAAAAGTATTGTTCCGAATATTTTGTCGCATAAGAATTTTACGCCGAAAATTGTTTCGCCGAATTATTATTTCGCATATTTTTCATATGTCGAAGTTTTTGCGCCTAAAGTCGTTTGTCCGAAACATTTTGCATCCTAATGCTTATTGTGTCTAACATTCATTTGCCGAAATTGTATTATGCATATGTTTAATGATCCTAATATTGTACATTCTAAAATTGCTGCTAAACATAATGCCTACTAAAATGAAATGGCTAAGTCGCATTTGTAGTATTACGATCCGCCAACGTGTCGACGGAGCCCCTAGCGGGGCTCCTATTTCCGCTCTAAGGGACAAAAGATACCTAACGAACCTATCCAGGTGAATTACATGATTTTGTAATGTTTTTTTTTTTACATGCGGGGGGCTTCGCCCCCCGAGCCCCCCTTGTGGGGGGCTTCGCCCCCCCCGTCCCCCCTTATTTGGTCTTTCCCTTAGCAGCTGAAGCAGGCCTAGTATTTGTTTTGTAAAATGTTTTAACCTAACTTAACCGTATCGGTCCCGCCCCTCTCCCTTTTCTGCAATCAGGTTATCTACAAACAGCTAATTTCATTTGATAGACGTGACAACTTAATATTGATGTAGTTTATGTTAGTTTAAAAGACTAGTGCTGTTATTTTAGCTAATCTAATAATAATGCGAAATATTTTTTATGACAATCAAAATTAGTAATATTACATTTTAGATAATTTAAAAGTCGACTTACGAATATTCGGAAAAACATACTTTAGGACTTCTATTTGTGTATGCATAAAAGTAATTCGGCGAAACGATTATTATGCCATTCAACAATATGCCAAATGTTTCGGCCAAAACATTTTCTGCACAATGAACATTATGCGAAGAGACGTCAATCAATAGGTACTCATCTCAAGTCATCTATAGGTACTCATATCCATCAGTATAAGCATAATAATCTTATTATAACATCGATCGACGGGTCTATATGGGGTGGCATAATGTTATTATTTCGAAAAAATTGTCGCATAACAACTTTACGCCGAAAAATGAATGGCATAAACATTGTTGCGCATATTTTTGCTATGCCGAAATTGTTAATCCTAACTTGGTTGTCCCTAAATATTGTTTGTCCTAATGATTTTCGTGTTTAATGTATATGTATCGAAAAATTATTGTGCATAATGGTGATGTTCCTACTATTTCATGTACTAATAGTGATTACCTACCTGTAACTAGCTTTAAAAATATTTTTTTATTCCTTATACTTTACTATTACTAAATAATTCGCCCTGTTGTCCAAAGAATTTAAGTGAGCAATTTAGACCTGGGAACCGGTCGACGAAGCCCCGCTGCGCGGGGCTTCTATTTCCGCTCTAAGGGATAAAAGGTACCTAACGAACCTATCCAGGTTAAGGTAGGGGATGTTCAGATTATTTCTTTTTTAATGCGGGGGGGGGCTTCGCCCCCCCCGTCCCCCCTTTTTTTTTGGCTTTGTAAGTATGAGGATGTGTAAACAATTGATTAAAAATACTTAAGTATTTAAAGACTACGCCATTCACTCCGCCCTAGTTTCGAAACCTAACCAATCCACGTCGGTTTTACCCTGGTTTATTACTTGAACATTTTTTTTTAACCATTCACCCTGTTGTTCAAATGTTTTGCATGTTGTTATTAAAATGCCTTTTTGAATGAAATTTCGGACATGATAAAAATAGGCGCAGTGAAAATTGACAGTTCGAGTAGTAGGGAAAACAATATTTATTACAATAAACATTAGGATTATTATGCTTTAGGTCATTCGACATTCGAGTAATCAATATTAGAATAAATATGGTGTAGGTATTTTAAACGTGTATGCGCAAAATTAAGTAGGCTAAACAAGTAGTATGCCATGTAACATTATACCATACATTCTCGGCCAAAAAATTTTAGGACAATCGACGTTATGCGACACGACAGGCACCCTCGATCGACCGATCTTTTTATTAGAGAAACGTGGCCTGCATGCATCGTTATCTTATATAATGGTGTTTCATACTTAATCGCTCAAATTAAACTAATGAGGTGCCGTGTTCCACAGCCTTAGATACCATGGACCCTTTGATATTAAGACACCTGAATGGATGCCTTGGTATACCAGCATAGAAGAAAGTGGAAGATGCCATGCCAGAGGACCTAACCCGCGTATGTGCCAGCCATCCTGGAACCCTTTGATATAGCAAGAATCCTTTTCCCTTTGAGATAGCAGTGATGAGTATTTGTTGCGTTGCAACCTCAGTGCGCAAAAGTACTCGTTATCATCAGATCAGCTGCGGTCATATACTCATATGCTGACTCCAGCGGCAGCGGTGAAACGCTGGAATGTGGAAGACCAAGCTAACCACGAATAAATAAATATTAATATATATAGTCTTTTTCCTTTTTTAGTTTTAGTAGGTACACACGCTAACCCAGTTAACTCTATCAAATATTTCGATTCTGGACCGTGTACGTGTTTCACTTAGTCGATTTGACCAAACTTTGATTCGAAATATAACGCTTATTTTCGAATAGTCATGTCAAATCTCCATAGTACTTTAGCACTACATACATATATATACATGTATATATATGTATATGTATAAATATATATCTGAGAGAAAGCGTTATTCTTCGAATAAAAGTTTGGTGAAACGCAGCCTTAGTTTTATTTTCAGTGACGTCTCAATTGTTTTTTCTTAAAATCTTGAATTGGTCCCGATCTGTCTTTGTCACCCATTCTTGATTCGTCATTTTAACTGGGGTCAACTATATCAACTTTGGTAATTTGTTGTATTGTCTATTTCATATTGCTCATTTAAGCCTTCGTCAACATCTTCTTTGGGTGTGTTGCTCTAACTACTATCTTGCTATACTATATGCTAACTATAAAAAATTAGTGACACAATCAGAACGGCATCAATTTAAGAACTTGACATACGACGACTGAGAGTACAGTTCGTGAAATATAAATTGGTAACTTTCTACCTACATTATAGTAAAAATAAACGTTCAATTTATATTTCTCGAACTACACTGTACGCTTAGCACATGATTGCTATGTCAGTATGTTATCGCTACATGTATAGATTTTCTATCTTTTACCAACAATATGAATAAAAGGGAGATGGATAATCTATCTCGCGGCGACATATTGTCGCACTGATCCTGTGCTAAGTTTACTGAGACGAACCATGACGATACCGCTGTCAATACAATTTTTACCTCATCATAACACTAACCTTTTCAATGCCACGGCAAAAACAGCAGCTGTCACTCCATCCACGCCACCAAAGTGTCACAAAGGAATTTGTCAAAAACTATAAGCAAGTGCGACTAGGTCTCTATTGATCTGTGACTTGTATATCGGTCTTTGGCGTTGAAACAGTGTTACCAACATAACCGTTATCGCCGTCCACAAGGTTTCAATTAGATTGGACAATGACTGATATATTGGTAGGTACTGATTAACAAGAGAGTTTCAACGCCAAAGACTATTTGTAAGTCACCATCCACAAAATAATATGTAACTATGCACGTGCGTAAAGTTCAAATTTAGCTTTTATAGTTTTACGTGGCGTTGAAGAGGTTGAAGCAAGTCACCAGTCTCACGACTCACCAGTCAGCTATTTCGAATATGTAACTCTTACACGCATCCAGTCCAATTGCCTTATTCATAAAACATCAAGACACATTAGTTAACTGTGTTGGCGATGAAATGATTATATGAACAGGTTGTGTAGCCAATATGCCAATCGCTAACATTCAGTCGCGAACGAAACTCAACTGTCTTCGTCACACCAATAAGAAAGAGTGACAGAGAGAAAACTACGATACACTACCTGCTCAGCGTAGCGTAGCGATTGGCACCAAAGAGAATAAAATCACTACGTTTTAAGAGACGGCACTCTCGAACAAGCCTAAAACCGAATTATGAAAGTATTTTGTGCCAACGTACACAGTACAATGTCAATACTACCAACTTAAAAAAGCAACACTAGAGCTCGACACTCACTACACTTACTGTTTATCGATATCGATAAAAGTGCAATAATTTTGCTGCACCTACCGTAATACTGAATTTATATTACCATAGAATAATGAAAGGGTAAAATAAAATAAGGCTATAACACAATATTTATCATTATTTATTTAGGTATTTAATATAACACAAAAATATTTTTATTGTATAGGTATTTTTATTTCATTTTCTTAGTAGGTTATGGGCCCAATCGTAAATATTATACTATGGAGTGGCGATTTTGTTTTTCAGGAGTCTAAGCAATGTAACCACTTAAATATACAATGGGTTGATTTTCAATTCCTGTTAAATCTATTTCGAATTGCTTCTCAAAATCGTTTTCGTGAATTAAAAGGTGATACTCTCTTCTATATTCGTTCTCCGTCCGATCCTCTTCTTCGATAATATACATCTGAAATAAAGCGATTATCGATAAATTTTGTTGCACTCTATTTGTGCATTAGCTTGCCTTATTTAGACGTTTGCCATTTAAATTATTTCTTATTTCATTAGTAACTGTTATCGTTTGCAGTTAAAGATTATATATTCAATTATGAAATGAAAAAATAATTTGCTACTAATTAGACATGAGCGCCGCGCCGGCGCGCCGCCGCCGCCGGTAAAAAACTTCGCGCCGCCGCCGCCGACGCCGCCACCGGCGTGGAATCGGCGTGACCTTGATGAGGCATCAAAATATTACGCTTCTTTTAATACTGAGGATTAAAAGTTTTTAAATAGCTAAAATCGTTGTAAATATCACATTTCGAAAAGGTTTGACAAATATTATGGTTGTACCTGAATATATGGTTGTAGTCGAGTACAAAGATACGTATACGCCTGGAAGTCACAAAATTAAGTATCCATTCAAGTTAGTAGCCATGTTTGGTTTTCTTGTTCTCCGTTGTACTCCGTATACTAGTATTAGTAAATATTCAAACCAATGCTCTTAATGTTTCTTCTTGACGACGGAAACCACAGCGGACGTTAACCAAAACCTTCAAGATGTGGTTCGCATCCTCGGGGTGGAAGGTACGAGATTTTGTGAAATGCAGCGCAGGGGCAGAAAGTCAAAGTTTTCAGGGGAGACCTTAGGGCAGTTAGGGCTAATGTAGTAACGACGTGAAAACCCACCAGTCTCTTGGTCAGGGAAACAGACTCTAAACCGAGAGATCAGTAAGCACGTACGACACGATCCCCGGTGCTCCAATACTCTTTCGACTGAAAGAGCGATCGCCAGAATCGGGGGTGAAAATTGTTCGTACAATCTTTAGGAAGAAGCCACTTCACGAAGTTGACAACAGCTCGTGAAGAAGTCATTACTTCATGTTCGGCAGTCCTTTCCGAAGTGGGAGACGTCTATGGCCGATTATACACTTAGCATGCATCTCGACCTGATCCTGAAAATGAGGATTCTAGACCCACTTAGATACACCACTACACTGAAGACCTGCTAGAAGTCAGTATCGGCGAAACCGATATCGCTCTTGAGTAGCTTAAAACGGAAAAGCCCCTGGATAAGCCCGTACTGAGGGAGCTTCAAAAGCTTTTTAACGCTGTCCTATTTGAAGGGAGAAATCCGGAGGCATGGAGTACAAGTGTGGTCGTCCTGTTCTTCAAAAACGGTGACAAAACCCTGATGAAGAACTATCGACCCATTTCTATTCCAAACCATGTCTATAAGCTGTTCCCAAGACTGTCACAAACCATCTTGCGCGGAGACTCGACGAATTCCAACCTGGAGGTTGGATTTCGAAGCGGATATGGCACCATAGACCACATTCATTTTATTTATGTCAGCCTCCGTAGCCTAGTTAGTAGTGACCCTGCCTACGAAGCTGGAGGTTCCGGGTTCAAATCCCGGCGAGGGCATTCTTTGTGTATTTATTTATCACAAATGTTTGTTCCTTGGTCATGGCTGTCTATGTATATAAGTATCTATATGTATCTATCTATTATATATATTGTCGCCTGGTACCCACATCACAAGCCTTAATTGAGCTTACCGTGGGACTAGGTCGATTTGTGTAAGATGTCCCAAGATATTTATTTATTTATTATTTATTTATTTATTATTTTATTTTTATTCCAATAAGTTCACAGCATAACAGTAAAAACCAAGTCACTGCGAACAAAAAAATGACATGTCAAATAATATTTAAAAACTACTTAAATTTGGGCGACAACGTAACAACGTGGCTCCGTTGCGTCGTCTGATCTGACGTAGAATTCGGCAGATTGCCCCGGAACTGCCGAAACACGACGCTCTTCGGCCAGAAGTCGGCACTCGCGATGGTATCCTGCAGCGGGCGCGGCACGCGCACCACAGCTGCTGCACCCTCAGCAAAAAGCCAGTCTTCCGGCGGACATACTCTACAACATCATCGAGCACGGCGGAGTAATGCAGGCGCGACAAATAGAGCGCCTTACTCGGTGTTGCGACCCGTAAGCCAGAATTAACTGCCTCGGCGGAGCCACAGAGTTTTCCGAGGCTCCCTGCGCGCCTTGCTCTTGTGTGAATGACTGCTTATCCACACTGGTGCGGTTGCACTTTTCCTTAATCGCAACCCTCAACTTCTCAAATGCAATGGAGGACATGTTTAAGACACTGACCTAGAAAGGACGTGGCATCAACATTAATGGCAAGTACGAGAGGTAGATTTGTATAGCTCGGGCAAACATTTGCAGATGGGAGGAAACAACTTCGAGGATGAGGTGAATAGAAGAATTTAGCTAGATTGGGCAGCATTTGGAAAGCTACGTCGAGTCTTTACATTGTCGATCCCAGTGTCTGAAGACAAAAGTCTTCAATCAGTGCGCCCTACCCGTCATGACGTACGGAGCTGCAACGTGGACACTGATGGTACGGCTGGTCCACAAGTTCAAGGTCGCTCAGCGAGCTTCGGAAAGGGCTACGCTCGGCTTCGGCAGAGAACTAAAGTGATAGGCATAGCCCACTGTATTAACAATCTGAAGTGGGAGGTGGGAGTGGGCTGGCCATATTTGCTGTAGAACCAACAACCGTTGGGGTAAACGAGTTCTTAAGTGGAGACTGCGTTTCGGCAAGCGTAGTATAGGACGACCTCAGGCAAGGTGGAGCGACGATTTGCGCAGGATGGCTGGCAGGAGCTGGATGCAAGCAGCCGAAGATCGAAGACGAATCGAAAATTGGGGAGGCCTATGTCCAGCAGTGGACTGCGATAGGCTGATGATGATGTATTGTTAAGTGTCAATTATTTATCGATAGTTAAAGAGCATTTGATTCAATCCCTCTGTCATTTTGAGTTTTGCTATGCAAAATTTCGGTCCTGCTATGAACTCTATGAACAACTGTTTTCAAGGCCACGCCGCCGATTCGCCGCCGCCGCCGATCAATTTTGACCGGCGCGCCGCCGCCGGCTATTTGGCCATCGGCGCTCATGTCTACTACTAATATGAAATAATTTGATACTGACCTGCCTGGATCAAGAGGAAATGTTGGCAAAAATACGCCAGAAGTTCGTTTTAATCCACGCCGAATACCACACACTTCACATTTCCATATTGATTTGCCCCCCATTTAGACCAAACACTCAAATATTTTGTATAAAACACAATAAAAACATGAACCCGGAATCCGCTTTCACAATAAACAATTATGACGGTACGTTTCTGACACTGACGTTTTACCTATTTAGGTGGTAAATAAAAGTATAATACGTCTAAGTTTGAAGGCCAGTATGATTATGTGCTAATAAAATGCAACAGTAGGCATTTTAATTCTATAAGATTATTTTTATATCTCAATGTTGGTACCAAATGCTTTCATAATTTACCATAGTATGAAGTGTCGAGGGGCTGATTGGCACGTTAGCTAACATAGCTACGGACTCAGAATTAACAAGCAACTCGCAGCTACGCGTCTTTTTTCAATTGTATAGATTAAAAAGAGAAGTGTGGCGGCAAGTTGATGTTAAACACAAGATATGCTAGCCTTGCTATAGGAATTAACGTGACTGTAATCATAACATTACCTCCTGATAACAGTAGGTAAGGACATTTTTTCGCCGCCAATGAATTGATATAACTGATAAAATATATGTTCGTTTAACACTACGAAGCTGATACTTACTTTGTTGAGTTAGTTGTTTACATGCAATTTGTTGCTTGGCGTGTGTTGCTCGCTTTTATTTTTTGACGTGGCGGTGAAAAGGTGAACGAAAAGGTGCCACTTTGTCACTTAAATAGATGGCTTTTCCTTTTGACATAGGATTTAAAACAAATTGGCAGATTGTAGTGTATTGCGTCCTTTTTCCTTAACTACGTTCGGTTATGCGTTTAAATTTGGAACAGATTTTAAATTTCTAGTGGGTCTCTATTCCAGTATCCATAAATATTAAAATAGTAAACGACACGAAACGTCATTTCAATACGTTTTCCTTATACAAACCATACGACATTCAATCTCGATTAATCGGAGAATGGGCACCACATGTGATTGTCTATTTGTTCAAATCAATTTTGACAGGAAAACCACTATTATTCCGTTCCCAAGAACACTAAACGTAGCGTTCGCGGCCAAAAACGTTTGAAAGAACATTAACCGTAACGGAAACTTTATAAGAAGAACATGACATGACAGTTCATCTCTTACAACAGAATTAGGAAAACCGTTATTATTCCGTTCGTTGAGAACAGAATCGGCCATTAAGCGTTCCGTCAAAGAACATTAAGAAGTATCGGTTAATGAGAACAAAAACTTTATGATTATGGTTTGGGGTTGACGTATGGTAACGGTTTGAAAATAATAACGGTTTCCGATCCCTGGAGTGGTCTACGCGCCGTATGCAAAACCCAACACGTTCGTCACACATGCACCACACGTTGTCCACGCGACGACTGCATTTGCGACTGACGTGTGTCAACCAACCATTTGCAGCATTGCCACTTGTTGACGCCGTGTTGTCCAATAGTGACCATTGGGTGGATCAACCAGGTGACTACTCATCGATAGTGTGAGTAGAGTTGCTGCTGCGTTGGCGTGAAGTTTTTATAATGCGCAAAGACCTGGGGCGCGTTTTTCAAAAGCTTGTAACTTGTAATACAAGTGGAAGTCTCTTCTTGACACTATTAATTAGATCAGAGGCCTATTTCTCAAAAGCTTGTAACTTGTAATACAAGCGGAAGTCCTTATCTAATTAATGGTGTTAAAAAGAGACTACCACTTGCAATACAAGTTACAAGATTTTGAGAAACGGCTTGGGCCTATTTCTCAAAAGCTTGTAACTTGTAATACAAGCGGAAGTCCTTATCTAATTAATGGTGTTAAAAAGAAACTACCACTTGTAATACAAGTTACAAGCTTTCGAGAAATTGGCCCCTGTAGTCGACATGTAGTTTTGTAAGGTCCAAGTACAGTTAACCAATTTATTCGCTTAACACAATTTCATACAATTGCTAAGCAGAATTGTATTTAAGGTAAATTTAGTATGCTGTACTGTACCGAACTATTTGGCTACTTTAACTGCTACAAAGTATTTGAGGCTGACTGTATATGTGGGCAGTTTAGTAAAAGCGTCCCACTTTATCACTTGCCAAGTTGCCATAAGACAGATAGTAAAGACTAGAGATGCAATGGATAGATGTTCGGCCGGATACCGGATATTCGGCCTGGCCAGCGGCCGAATATTCGGCCGGCGGTGCTGTACCTATTTTGAGTTTAGCAGGGGGCGCGTCGTGCAAATTTCGACACTTTTGTGTTTTGTGGCTCGGGGCCTAACTTATCTTGTAACCAGATTCAAAATTATGGCCACCTCTGTTTTTAAATTACAAAAAAAATGTTGCAAGTTGTATAGGTAGGAAATTGGGCTCTAGAAAAGAGGACTGCTGTTATAACAATATGTACTAAACGCCGACTATGTGACTTATGACAGCCACTGCCAACTCGTGACTTACGCAAATTTATATTTCCACTTTGGACCATTTAGCTCTACCGACTCCTCTATGGTTAGTCAATGAAGGCAAGCCAGACCTGAGAATCCTGTGAACTCCTTGGGGGACCAACCGACTAACCTACTCTCGGGAGCCAAAATGCACCCCAATAATGATTATTATTGTTACCGTTACTGTGTTTTACCTTTTTATGTTCAATATATTTAGCCCAAAACCAAGCAAAGCTACTATCCTTTATCCGGCCGGATAGTGAGTCAATATCCGGTATCCGGCCGGATAGAAAAATACGGGCCGGATACCGGATAGTTACCGAATATCCGGTGCATCTCTAGTAAGGACGCAATTGGCTTGTACAAATACGAATAAAATGTCTAAGCGTCAGGATAGACTACTTATCTACCGATGCCATTACAGGCCAGTGCGGTGCCTGTACATGTACAAATACATATTACATACAAATCATCATCATCAGTCGTTCCCTCACTGTTGAGGATCGTGACATCATGTCCTGTTGCTGCTGACCAGACTCTTCCATAGGCTCCAGTCACGCGCCATATGTATGGCTTCCTGTAGGTATAGATAATCTAATATTTATTTGACAGTTTAGGTTCGTCAAACGACTTCAATTCTGCCATGTCAGTTGCAGTGTTGTTGCACCTATCTTCGCAGAAAAAATAAAACCGCTTCAATCACGAGTGCTTTCGTACGCAGACTAAAAATCTGGTTACGAATTTACATAATATTACATACTACTTACCTTTACAGTTACATACCATCGCCCCCACTGTTAGCTATTCATCTGTAGATCTAATGCCTTTTGCAATAAGATTCACCGACGTATAGTTAAGTATTGTTGTTTGTACATGGCCGAAGGGTTATCACTTATTATAGTTATTATATATTTAAATGTGGATTATAAAAACTATACAGGGTGGTCCAAACCTTGACGTCAAAAATTTTTTTTTAGGTTCCCTACGTCATGGGCTATCAGAATATACCCCATGTATGTTAGCCGATTTTTTGTAGTTTTCGAGTTATGAATTTTTGAAAAAAATTTTTTTGAGAAATTCTGGAATGAAGAAATTTATTGATAAAAAAAACTATTGGGTTTTTTAAATATTTTCTTTTTGTAAAAGTATTACTACAAATAAAGCATTTACTGACAAAAAAATTAGCGTCCTCACTTTGATACAAGTAGGATAAAAAATACCAAATTCAAAATTTTACGTTAAAAATGCATCAAAATAGCATTAATGTACGTAAATAAAAAAATACCACATATCCCAAGGATTTTTGGTAATGTAAAGACTGCCCTAGACCTTAAACCTTCGTAAAAGCAAAAAAAAAGTGATACTTAATAATGAGGATTTTTCGGAGTAGTCGGTCAAATAAACTTATAAAAACTTAAAATTTTAAAGTAGTAAAAAATGGCTTGAATAACTACACAAATTGAGTTTTCTTGGTATTTTCTGTCTTTGTTTATTGATAAGAACAACAAAACAGACGACATTTCACTTTATTTTTAAATTAAAAATTTAGAAGTTTTTTTTAAGTTTATTTGACCGACTACTCCGAAAAATCCTCATTATTAATCTTCGGTATCACTTTTTTTTTGCTTTTACGAAGGTTTAAGGTCTAGGGCAGTCTTTACATTACCAAAAATCCTTGGGATATGTTTTATTTTTTTTATTTACGTACATTAATGCTATTTTGATGCGTTTTTAGCGTAAAATTTTGAATTTGGTATTTTTTTATCCTACTTGTATCAAAGTTAGGACGCTAATTTTTTTGTCAGTAAATGCTTTATTTGTAGTAATACTTTTTCAAAAAGAACTTAGTTAAAAAAACCCAACAGTATTTTTTTATTAATAAATTTCTTCATTCCAGAAAAAAAATATTTCAAAAATTCATAACTCGAAAACTACAAAAAATCGGCTAACATACATGGGGTATATTCTGATAGCTCATGACGTGAGGAATCTAAAAAAAATTTTTTGACGTCAAGGTTTGGACCAGCCTGTATATCTGGTCAAACAATATTTCACCAAATTACATGTTAGTTTAGGTATAACGACAAAGTGTAATAAACCTTTTCTTTTCTAAAATAAGTTCAATTAATTCCAATGAATTTATCCATTAGTGAAAAATATTATGTTAAGCAGCAAAACAGAATTATAACTTTGTTTCTGTAAGCAGTAAAATTTACGTCTTTGTATTATCGCGGTGACGGGAAGGAATAAGTAACAAGGACGGAATAACAGTGTACATGGTGGAAAGGGAAGGTAGATAAAAATCTTATTGGTATAAAAATCAAAAGTTTTAATGGTATTTTCTGAATCGCACCAAGCTTTCATTTACTTTTTAGTATACAGAATGATTTTGTATAAACTATAATACACTTCATCGTTCTCGCGAGTTTGGAACATAAAATTTTAATGTGCCATAAGACAGGTTACAACTGCAATTTTGTCTGACTCAATGATCATCATTATACTGGTTGAATGGCACACTAACGCGTTTACAGTTACTGACTAAACAGAACTAAACAAATCTGAACCTGGGTACTGCTCACTAATAGTTCAAATCGAAACATAGTTCATAAAAAAAAGTAATGATTTATGGAATATTTTATACAAATTTGAACATTACTGCATATACTCATTAGATCTATAAACCTGAGACACTACTTGAAGTCAGACAAAATGTTTTTTCACAATACATACATATAATAATATCACATACTTTTAAATGCATTTTAACATAAAATCATCCGCTATTGAGTGTAATTTTATTTCATGATCACTAATGAAGGAGTCAGTAAATAAATAAATTTACTTCACTGGTACAATTGAAAAACCATTATGAGATTTTTAACGGAAGCATAAATTAAACTCCCGATACAATAATAATTTATGGGATTTTTCCTTTGTTTGAAGTTAAATAAACCAATTCTATATTTTAACACTAATTTACACACTAATATTTACATTTTATTTATATGTATATATAAATATGTATAATTATATTGATAGCGATTCCAATAATCCTATCCCTCACATAATCAGCAATTTGATGTATAATTAACTAATAATGGTCACAATAACAACTCTATAGATATTTCCATGTAAATAAACAAGCAGTAGTGTACAGGCCGGCGGCGACGAGCGCCCAGAGTCCTCGTCCTCGTCCATATTGCACATGTCGAGCGATCCGTCTCGCTCGCACCACCCGAGTCGCCGAGTCTCGCCCTCTCGCTTGGTCGCGACTCTCCGCTCCTCGCGACGTCGTTCACTACGATACCGACCGACAATACACTATACGACGCGTCGGGGGCGGCTCGCGAGTGGAGCGTCGTTTCAGCAAGCGACGTTACAATAAATATTTTTCTAAACCGATAATACGAAACGATATACATTAAATTAGTCGTATTCTCACTCGCGACGTCGTTTACTCTACCGTATGTACAGTCGGGGAGACTCGGCGCTATCATCGCGGCTCCTCCTTCTTGAGCAGGTCGAGCGGGGCGAGGGGCGCGAGCGGCGGCGCCAGCGGCGGCAGCGGCGCCAGCGGCGCGTGCGGGTGCGCGTGCGGGTGCGCCGCGTGGTGCAGCGGCACGTGCAGCCCGCGGTGCAGCAGCGGCGCCGCCTTCAGCTGCTGGTGGTGCGCGTACGCGCTCAGCATCTTGTGGCGGTCCTCCTCGGCGCGGATGGCCGCCTCGACGATGGGCGCGAAGCGCATGTGCTGCAGCGGGTCGAAGGCGCGGTACGGGTCGCCCCAGGGCGGCGGCGGCGGGTAGGCGGGCAGCGCGGGCGGGGGTGGGCGCGGCGGTTCCTTGCGCTCGTCCTTGACGGTCGGCTCGGGCCCGTTGCGCAGCGGCGAGCGGGCGCGCGCGCGCTCCAGCTCGCGCTCGCGGTGGTGCTGCTCGCGCTGCTTGCGGCGCTCGCGGTCCTCGCGCTCGCGGCGCTCGCGGTCGTCGCGCTCGCGGCGGGCGCGCTCGCGCTCCTCGTGGTCGCGGCGCGCCTCGGCGGCGGCGACGGCGGCGGCGGCGGGCACGGCGGCGGGCGGGCGCGCGCGCCAGGCGTCGTGCAGCGGCGCGTGGTGCACGCCGTGCAGCGAGGAGGACAACGCCAGCTCGCGGCCGTAGAGCCCGAAGGCGGCGGGGGCGCCGGGAAACGCGCCGGCGCCGTAGCGTCCGAACGGCGATATCCCTGAAACGCGCAAACCTCGGTCAGTAGGCGGCGCGAGAGCGGCGGGGTGCGAGGCGGGCGGGTATCGGACGCTACCTAGATGCGGGTGGTGCGGCAGATAGGGCGCGGGCAGGTCGTAGGGCGAGCGGTAGGCGGGCGGCGGCGGCGCGGGCGCGGGGAAGGCGCGCAGCTTGTCCTTGTCGGCGGCGGCGCCGGGCAGGGGCGCGGCGCCGCCGGTCTTCTCCTTCTGCTGGTGGTTGTAGATCTCCCAGGCGATCCGCACGTGCATCGCGTTCCATTTGCCGGTTTTCTGCGAATGCGAATGCCTCCGTTGAAAATTCTGATGACGCGGGTCGTGCTCGTCATATGAAATAGTTAACGTAAAGAATGATAGTAGTGAAATTTAGCATGCGGAGTAATGAAGTGCCAAAGTGGGAACCTACCGCGACGGCGGGGCGAGGTGGTGGTTTAGTTGCGGAGTCGCTTGCGGCCGACACTACGGGCTGTTAAAATGAGGCGAGGCAGGGTTAATGATCGTAAAGCAACATAAATAACGTAAGCACTAAGAAAGGTAGAGGTAGATAAAGAAAGATTCGATTAATAATGACATGTAAGGTTCAGAATAAACATATGTTCCTAGCGTGGATTGGACTAACGCGTTTGACATTATTAATAATGTTTCAAAAATCAGCTTCTAAACTACCTATTATAATCTAGAGAATATGTTAAACTGGCATTAGAATAGGTTTGAATCTAAACATGGGTACAGCAACGAAGCGAACACATTAATCTAATCCACACGTAGAAATAAAGAAGTAAATAAGTGTCAGTAAAAAACTAACACAAAGCTTTAATACCGCTTCTACTAATTTATCAGATCTTAAAACTTATCCTAGTTTAAATCAAAGAAACCTAAGTTCACATTTGTACTTAGTTTCATCAAAAAAAGTAGGTGTTACAGTAACATTGAAGATTAATTATTCAAAAATATAAATTGAAAATTATTGAATGTTTAGTGATTGATCGCGAGCAAGTGACTGAAATGAAAATGAACACTATGATTTTCGAGAGAAATGTGCATCATGATACCTCTTGCAATCAGATTAGATTTATATGATTAACAACCTTCCAATACAATAAGACAATCTTAGTCACCTCTAGAAAGTAAGACTTTTAGGTTAATCATAAAATATGTGGTAATCATTTATTTTAATTATTCTGCTATTTAATTTATTTAAACCATTTCGGTGTCATTTTCATATTCACATTCTGTCTGATCTCTCTGAAAATAGTAATGGTCGACCGGCAGCTCGGGCTAGTTTCGCAGTCTTTTTTTATGATATGCAATGAAGGACCTATTGTATGTGATTTCTATAGATGTTCTGTAAAACGCACGAGTTGTGAAGAAATATGAATAAAGGTGGGTTCGTTTTTCACAAGTGCTTTACGGTGAAGGAAAACATCGCGAGAAAACCTGCATTAATCTGTGAATAAATCAAGGGTATATGTATTGAGCCAGCGTTGCGGACCACGCAAAATCGTCGCATTGATGTCGAGTTGCGGAAAATAACCGGAATACACAGGATCATAATAACTATAAATATAATTAAACGGTTAAACTCGTGTGTATTTAGTCACTACGCGCTACATGTTTTGGAAAGCCAAAATCTCCATTATTAAGCGCTGAGCCCGCGTTCACACGTCGAGACTCGCGCGCGCTTAGTGACTACACGTGAATTTAAGGCTATATCCTAGGTATAGCGATTCCATGCGACGAAGTCGCGAATGTTTGCGACACGAAGCGAAAGCCTTTCCTATGTGCACGCGAAATGTCCTATATATCGGACATTTTCCATAAATAAAACGGCACACTATTCGGGCGTGGCGTCTCGTCGCGCGAAAATAACAAACAAACTGATCGCGTTCGCATCGCGTCGCGTCGCCCGTACGCAGAGTCACGTAAGACACTTGTATGCTGGCTTGTAGCTGGCGGCTATTATTTTATCGCGTCGCGTCGTGTCGCGTCGCAAGGGAATCGCTCACGTAGGAAGCCGCGTACCCACTAATTATGTTTTCTCAAACTTGCAATGAAATGTTGGCATTACGTATGTCAAATTAAACCCGGAGGTACCATCTCGCTGGTTCGATGATTGAACTTGACATGTAAAGGCATTTCATAACTACTTTGCAGTCTTAAAGACTGGAAGGAACCGGCTCTAAAAAGTTAAATACCGGAAGTAACTTGTAAAGTGATAGAACAACTTGGCATTTCACCGTAAAAAAAAAGAACTAATGTCAATGTCACCGGGTAAAAGATTATCACAAATGGTTTAAAAAAAAATTGACGTATAAGTGTTTTTTTTTATATTATTTTGTAGATTCATTTCGTTCTTTGACTTATTTGTTTGTGTACTGTGAAAATCACTTTCATTATTTTATTTCATTGCAAGTTTGAGAAAAGCACTATACAAATCTCGGCGAGAAACAAGGTTACAGGCCGCGTATCCCTATCTGGCCTCAGATCCTTCGGCCAGATATATCTACTTGGCCTGTAACTCTTCGTTTGCCGTCCTCTATAGTAATGTACTATTAATACAAAGTGTCGTACTTTAGGCGCGTATGTGGTGAGCGGCTGCGGCGGCACGTAGGGCGCGGCGGGGTGCAGCAGCGACGACGAGTACGGGTAGCCGAGCCCCAGCCCGCCGCGGTACAGCGGGCTCATCTTGCTCACGTCCTTGAACTGAAACGTATAAGGTCGTGTTAGGGCTCGTTCAAACTCTTGTGATCATATTTGAAGGGTGTGCGGAAAGAACATGTTTAATCCTTAAAAAAATCAGAGCAAATTTGCATTTTATTCTGATAAAATTTAAGTTTTTTTTTCTTTCTGAATTATGACTATATTCTTTCCGTGGACACTTATGCCCTTATTCATAAACGTTTGTTAACTTAACAAGCCGCTAATATTTTTTTGCCCCTTTCGGTCTTAACAATGTGTCCATAAGAGCAAAATGGACAAACAATTATTAGCGGCTTGTTAAGTTAACAAACGTTTATGAATAAAGGGGTTAATTACCACCATTCCACTATCCAGCTGAACTTAACATATTTTGGGTGTTTAAAATATAAAACTTATACTCGTTCTATTATCTATTCATTTTATTTTATAGACAGCCAGCTGTTGCTGATACGTCTAAATAAAAGTTCACATAGCACAGATCACATTGTTTTGGATAACTTATCAAGTCTATTTTTGAACTGGTTAACACTACTTGCGTTCACAACTTCGTAGAGCAACATTTCAAAACTCAGTAGTTACATAATTTCATGACAATACGACATGCGATTTAGAATAAAAACGTAACTACGTTTGTTTGGAGAATTAAGCTTACTGCGAACTATTAAATAATGCCATCGAATGATACTGGCTGCCGTGCAGCGACATAGCTCTCGCTGTTCATTTAGGAATAACCCTAAATTGAGCAACAGAGATGCCGAAAGAGACTCAGATGTCGCCGGCCGCGCCCGCCGCCGCCAGGAAGCGGTCGTCCAGCTCGCGCAACACTCACCAGCGAGTGCGGCAGCAGATGCGGGTGGTGGTGCGGGTGCTGGTGCACGTGCGTGTGCTGGTGCTGGTGGTGGTGCATCTCGGTGCGCGCGCCCGCGCCGGCCGCGCCCGCCGCCGCCAGGAAGCGGTTGTCCACTCGCGCAACACTCACCAGCGAGTGCGGCAGCAGATGCGGGTGGTGGTGCGGGTGCTGGTGCACGTGCGTGTGCTGGTGCTGGTGGTGGTGCATCTCGGTGCGCGCGCCCGCGCCGGCCGCGCCCGCCGCCGCCAGGAAGCGGTTGTCCAGCTCGCGCAACACTCACCAGCGAGTGCGGCAGCAGATGCGGGTGGTGGTGCGGGTGCTGGTGCACGTGCGTGTGCTGGTGCTGGTGGTGGTGCATCTCGGTGCGCGCGCCCGCGCCGGCCGCGCCCGCCGCCGCCAGGAAGCGGTTGTCCACTCGCGCAACACTCACCAGCGAGTGCGGCAGCAGATGCGGGTGGTGGTGCGGGTGCTGGTGCACGTGCGTGTGCTGGTGCTGGTGGTGGTGCATCTCGGTGCGCGCGCCCGCGCCGGCCGCGCCCGCCGCCGCCAGGAAGCGGTTGTCCAGCTCGCGCAACACTCACCAGCGAGTGCGGCAGCAGATGCGGGTGGTGGTGCGGGTGCTGGTGCACGTGCGTGTGCTGGTGCTGGTGGTGGTGCATCTCGGTGCGCGCGCCCGCGCCGGCCGCGCCCGCCGCCGCCAGGAAGCGGTTGTCCACTCGCGCAACACTCACCAGCGAGTGCGGCAGCAGATGCGGGTGGTGGTGCGGGTGCTGGTGCACGTGCGTGTGCTGGTGCTGGTGGTGGTGCATCTCGGTGCGCGCGCCCGCGCCGGCCGCGCCCGCCGCCGCCAGGAAGCGGTTGTCCACTCGCGCAACACTCACCAGCGAGTGCGGCAGCAGATGCGGGTGGTGGTGCGGGTGCTGGTGCACGTGCGTGTGCTGGTGCTGGTGGTGGTGCATCTCGGTGCGCGCGCCCGCGCCGGCCGCGCCCGCCGCCGCCAGGAAGCGGTTGTCCAGCTCGCGCAACACTCACCAGCGAGTGCGGCAGCAGATGCGGGTGGTGGTGCGGGTGCTGGTGCACGTGCGTGTGCTGGTGCTGGTGGTGGTGCATCTCGGTGCGCGCGCCCGCGCCGGCCGCGCCCGCCGCCGCCAGGAAGCGGTTGTCCACTCGCGCAACACTCACCAGCGAGTGCGGCAGCAGATGCGGGTGGTGGTGCGGGTGCTGGTGCACGTGCGTGTGCTGGTGCTGGTGGTGGTGCATCTCGGTGCGCGCGCCCGCGCCGGCCGCGCCCGCCGCCGCCAGGAAGCGGTTGTCCACTCGCGCAACACTCACCAGCGAGTGCGGCAGCAGATGCGGGTGGTGGTGCGGGTGCTGGTGCACGTGCGTGTGCTGGTGCTGGTGGTGGTGCATCTCGGTGCGCGCGCCCGCGCCGGCCGCGCCCGCCGCCGCCAGGAAGCGGTTGTCCAGCTCGCGCAACACTCACCAGCGAGTGCGGCAGCAGATGCGGGTGGTGGTGCGGGTGCTGGTGCACGTGCGTGTGCTGGTGCTGGTGGTGGTGCATCTCGGTGCGCGCGCCCGCGCCGGCCGCGCCCGCCGCCGCCAGGAAGCGGTTGTCCAGCTCGCGCAACACTCACCAGCGAGTGCGGCAGCAGATGCGGGTGGTGGTGCGGGTGCTGGTGCACGTGCGTGTGCTGGTGCTGGTGGTGGTGCATCTCGGTGCGCGCGCCCGCGCCGGCCGCGCCCGCCGCCGCCAGGAAGCGGTTGTCCACTCGCGCAACACTCACCAGCGAGTGCGGCAGCAGATGCGGGTGGTGGTGCGGGTGCTGGTGCACGTGCGTGTGCTGGTGCTGGTGGTGGTGCATCTCGGTGCGCGCGCCCGCGCCGGCCGCGCCCGCCGCCGCCAGGAAGCGGTTGTCCACTCGCGCAACACTCACCAGCGAGTGCGGCAGCAGATGCGGGTGGTGGTGCGGGTGCTGGTGCACGTGCGTGTGCTGGTGCTGGTGGTGGTGCATCTCGGTGCGCGCGCCCGCGCCGGCCGCGCCCGCCGCCGCCAGGAAGCGGTTGTCCACTCGCGCAACACTCACCAGCGAGTGCGGCAGCAGATGCGGGTGGTGGTGCGGGTGCTGGTGCACGTGCGTGTGCTGGTGCTGGTGGTGGTGCATCTCGGTGCGCGCGCCCGCGCCGGCCGCGCCCGCCGCCGCCAGGAAGCGGTTGTCCACTCGCGCAACACTCACCAGCGAGTGCGGCAGCAGATGCGGGTGGTGGTGCGGGTGCTGGTGCACGTGCGTGTGCTGGTGCTGGTGGTGGTGCATCTCGGTGCGCGCGCCCGCGCCGGCCGCGCCCGCCGCCGCCAGGAAGCGGTTGTCCACTCGCGCAACACTCACCAGCGAGTGCGGCAGCAGATGCGGGTGGTGGTGCGGGTGCTGGTGCACGTGCGTGTGCTGGTGCTGGTGGTGGTGCATCTCGGTGCGCGCGCCCGCGCCGGCCGCGCCCGCCGCCGCCAGGAAGCGGTTGTCCACTCGCGCAACACTCACCAGCGAGTGCGGCAGCAGATGCGGGTGGTGGTGCGGGTGCTGGTGCACGTGCGTGTGCTGGTGCTGGTGGTGGTGCATCTCGGTGCGCGCGCCCGCGCCGGCCGCGCCCGCCGCCGCCAGGAAGCGGTTGTCCACTCGCGCAACACTCACCAGCGAGTGCGGCAGCAGATGCGGGTGGTGGTGCGGGTGCTGGTGCACGTGCGTGTGCTGGTGCTGGTGGTGGTGCATCTCGGTGCGCGCGCCCGCGCCGGCCGCGCCCGCCGCCGCCAGGAAGCGGTTGTCCACTCGCGCAACACTCACCAGCGAGTGCGGCAGCAGATGCGGGTGGTGGTGCGGGTGCTGGTGCACGTGCGTGTGCTGGTGCTGGTGGTGGTGCATCTCGGTGCGCGCGCCCGCGCCGGCCGCGCCCGCCGCCGCCAGGAAGCGGTTGTCCAGCTCGCGCAACACTCACCAGCGAGTGCGGCAGCAGATGCGGGTGGTGGTGCGGGTGCTGGTGCACGTGCGTGTGCTGGTGCTGGTGGTGGTGCATCTCGGTGCGCGCGCCCGCGCCGGCCGCGCCCGCCGCCGCCAGGAAGCGGTTGTCCAGCTCGCGCAACACTCACCAGCGAGTGCGGCAGCAGATGCGGGTGGTGGTGCGGGTGCTGGTGCACGTGCGTGTGCTGGTGCTGGTGGTGGTGCATCTCGGTGCGCGCGCCCGCGCCGGCCGCGCCCGCCGCCGCCAGGAAGCGGTTGTCCAGCTCGCGCCGCAGTAGGTCCGCGCTGGGACCTGGAATTACAAAATTCATCAATAAATTATGAAGGACCGGACAGTATTCTTAACCCGGCGGGAGTGTGGCATGGTATCTCATACCCTGCTTTTGACTTATGTCAATATATAGCCGAGTTTATTTTTGTTTAACTTTTTTTCACCACACTCTCGCCGGGTTAACGTGCCGTCTGCTTCCAAAGGGTTCGACGTCCATGTCTATAGGACAGAAACTGCACGTAGAAGCATGAAGGTATCGGACGAGTATCTAAAAAAAAATCGAAATCCGGATTCTTCCAGATCTTAGAGCCAAAATGCCAAGCTCAGAAGCAACTAACGGTATTTGTCGCATAAGAAAGAGTAACCGAGAGAAAAAACTACGTATGGGCGTTAACAATTGGCAACTTGGCGTACGTAGCCAAGGTATTCTTCTTGATTTGTGTTTTAGCGATTGTCACAAAATGAAACTATAAAATCGTTACAAAACGACGTGACGGGACTAAATGCCAGGCACTCAACGAAAATAATCGACACGTCACAGCGTAAGCGTAAATGCCTTCGCTAAAAGCTATCGACTGTAACAGTCATTATCACAACCAATACACAAGTTTTTACTATTATTGTTATTTGCTATGACTTCATGATTAATATTAGTCCCATTCAAATGCGAACTCTGCATTGTGTAATTTTGTTTTGGTGGCGACACGGGAACGCACGATAAAAAAAAATACACGGCGGTTACTAGGTTAATATTTTTTAATTTTCTGCTGAAAATGGATCTACACCAGAAAATTTAAAAATATTAACGACGCGATCACTTGTAGCTGTGCTATCCATTTTGACGCATTATAATAATTTAATGCAAATTCTGATCTGCTTGGTGTAATTTGTGTCGGTGGCGACACGGGCACGCACGATAAAAAAATTACGCGGCGGTTAATAGGTTAATATTTTTAAATTTTCTGATGAAAATGAATCTACAGCAGAAAATTAACGACGCGATCACTTGTAGCCGTGCTATCCATTTTGACGCATTATTTAGACAATGACGGCCAAAAGGTTGAACTCACAAAGCTCTTACAGAGCATAGGTATAGGTACAGGTGTAGTGAGAAATTACTTGCCTTCGGAAACGTTCGTAAACACATGCTGTTTCAGGCAGTGTCACCGAGTCTGACTGAAGTAGCATGACAGCTATTACTGTCAGTCTCAGTGAGATAGACTGAAACAGCATGACGTTGACGAACGTTTCCGAAGGCAAGTAATTTCTCACTACACCTGTATAGGTATAATGAATGGTACTGACTGGTTTGGAAGAGCGACTCGGCCGAGAAGGGGTTGGGGTTGGGCGGCGCCAGCGGCGCGCCGAACAGTGGCGGCGCCGGCGCGAACCCGCGCTCCGACCTGCTGGAAACAATCACACCATCACGAATTAGACTCATTATACGATATGTATATTATTAAATAACATACTCTAGTTTGCAATCTAAAATGTAACTTAATTTCAATAACAATTAGCTCACATACAATAGAAGAAAATATTTCCCTGTTTTAGTTTATAAGTTATGTCTCTGCCTGAGATACAGGATCCACCTAGTTCAGGCGCTGGACATTTGTGAAGTTTATATTAATATTATTATGATCTGTAACAACTGCTTTGTATGGTACATGAATAAATTATTTTTATTTTTTTTTATTTTTATGTATAGGTCATTTCACCAGAGTGGAGGCGAAAGATTACAGGTGAGTTCACCAAAGCTGGTACGAATGGATGGAGTATGTGACAGAAATTATCTATGTGTGGATGTCAAAATGACAGTAGACACAGTATGCTTGGCACATGATTGGCGCGACAGTATCTCGCCGCGAGATAGACTATCCGTCCCTCTTTTGTTAATATAGCTAGTAAAGGACGGGAGATCTATCTCGCGGCGACAGACTGTTGCACCAATCATATGCTAAGCCTACAGGTTTGTATAGCACGGTGATATGATAGATAGATGTCATTCATTTCATTCCTTCCATTTGTGCCAGCTTTGATGAATTTACCTGTACACACACACATCTAAATAAAGTACACTACATTTTTTTTGTGGAACAACTCGAATTGTTTTCTTAAATATTGTTTGAGTTGTATTTTTAAGGAGTAACACTGTTATGTACATAAATTTAAATATTAGATGTCATTAACGAAAGAATAAATACCAAAGTTTTCCAACGCTGGAGGTGAGATTTGAACCCATGTCCTCAGCTTTCGCGGCTGATGCCTAAACCACTCGCCCACTCCTTCTTTTTCGGCCTCGGCTTGAGTTGTTCCACAAAAAATGTATATGCGGCCTCCGGTGTTGGAAAAATTCTTTGACACGACATCTAATATTTAAAAATACTACCTACAAGTTAAGCGAAGATTTTCGTAAAAACATTGCGTAGAATAGATCGCTCTCGAGTGATAATTCCATAAAAGTGTCTACAGTATACAGTAAGAACTAAACACAACTTAGTAGGGATAAATATTTTTAACCGACGAAAAAATAGGAGGTTCTCAATTCGAGTGCATGTTTTTGTTTATAATGTACTCACGTCACCCCCCAGTGCGCGCGCGGTTTGGCGCTGGAGCTGATGCTGGGCACGGTGGGCACGGGCGCCAGCGACTGCGCCAGGTGCGCGCCCGGCGCCGCCGGCGTCGGCGTCGGCGCGGCCAGCGGCGCCGTCAGCGGCGCGCCCAGCGGCGTCAGCCCGCCGAGCGGGGCGAGAGGTGCCTGCAATTATAATGTACTCACGTCACCCCCCAGTGCGCGGGCGGTTTGGCGCTGGAGCTGATGCTGGGCACGGTGGGCACGGGCGCCAGCGACTGCGCCAGGTGCGCGCCCGGCGCCGCCGGCGTCGGCGTCGGCGCGGCCAGCGGCGCCGTCAGCGGCGCGCCCAGCGGCGTCAGCCCGCCGAGCGGGGCGAGAGGTGCCTGCAATTATAATGTACTCACGTCACCCCCCAGTGCGCGGGCGGTTTGGCGCTGGAGCTGATGCTGGGCACGGTGGGCACGGGCGCCAGCGACTGCGCCAGGTGCGCGCCCGGCGCCGCCGGCGTCGGCGTCGGCGCGGCCAGCGGCGCCGTCAGCGGCGCGCCCAGCGGCGTCAGCCCGCCGAGCGGGGCGAGAGGTGCCTGCAATTATAATGTACTCACGTCACCCCCCAGTGCGCGGGCGGTTTGGCGCTGGAGCTGATGCTGGGCACGGTGGGCACGGGCGCCAGCGACTGCGCCAGGTGCGCGCCCGGCGCCGCCGGCGTCGGCGTCGGCGCGGCCAGCGGCGCCGTCAGCGGCGCGCCCAGCGGCGTCAGCCCGCCGAGCGGGGCGAGAGGTGCCTGCAATTATAATGTACTCACGTCACCCCCCAGTGCGCGGGCGGTTTGGCGCTGGAGCTGATGCTGGGCACGGTGGGCACGGGCGCCAGCGACTGCGCCAGGTGCGCGCCCGGCGCCGCCGGCGTCGGCGTCGGCGCGGCCAGCGGCGCCGTCAGCGGCGCGCCCAGCGGCGTCAGCCCGCCGAGAGGGGCGAGAGGTGCCTGTAATTAAACAATACATCATTGGAATGAGGGTTTTCTGAAATGACGTTCACCAGGGCGGCAGCACGGAGGCGTCAGGTCCAGAAACTTGTCTAAATTCTCAGAGCGAGTTTCGTGTTTAAATGTTTTGTATGAGTTAATAAAATTATATAAAAAAATAAAAATACCTTCTAGTTAGTTTTTCTTTGGGGCTAGATAATTGTGTTTCTTAGCGGGACCTTACGGCTAAGTGGCGCCAACTAGTGGCATACGTTTTCGAGAAAACCCTCATTTCCTTGGGTCATTGGCGCCACCTATGAAATTGGCGTGTTTGGAGAAATAGAGATATACGAAACACGCCTTAGAAATGTCGAATATTAGTTGCAAAATTTGGTTTGTCAAAAAATTATAACACTAAATTAATTGGCCCTGGTTTTTCTGACCACCCGTCGCCAGAAAAACCAGGGCTTAACAAAAGCATGGCGCGCGTGCATCTACTACACCAAGCTTAGACTAACGATTGTTTCACACAGAATTGTAATCGCAGAAGTGTAATTTGTCCGAATTTCATTTCCCAACTTTACATAATCCAACCTAACCTAACCCAACTAATGGGTAATTTACATTTCCCAACTATGGTGTTGGGAAATGAAATGGTTGCGAAATAAGCAACACGTTTGATGCCGGTGTCACAGCGTGTGTGACCAACAAAATCTGATTCCTATGCCAGTGACACACATACTACGTAATCAGAGTAACCTTATTCTTATGTCACTAGCATAAATCAAGTTCTTCCTCCTATGCCAGTGCCATAGAAATACGAACGTTTTTGACACAAGTGCTGTGTCACTGGCATAAGAGTACAATGTGTTCAGTCACATATGCGTGTCACTGGCATAGGAGTTCTATCAGATAATTTCGATCGGCATAGTATTAGCGCTTAGAGAAACAGTACTGGAGGCGAACGTGTTAAATGCCAAAAGTTATTCGGCCGAATGACACTTCGGCGAAAAGTTGGTTGGGAAATGAAATTCGGCAATACAATTTTCGGCGACAAGGCAGGATACCGTTTCACACAATAGGGAACATAGCCATACTACGTGACCCTTTTTTAAGCGTTTTTTGACAACATTTTATATGTATCAGTACATTTATTAATGCATCATAGTAATGGGAAAAAACCGGCCAAGTGCGAGTCGGACTCGCGCGCAAAGGGTTCCGTACCATTATCAATTTATTATTTAAAAAATACAGTTAAATCAACCTACCTCAAAAACTATACGAGATATTTTAATCAAACCAAAAATCGCTGATAGAGTTTATTAATGTGCATAACATATATTTTTTTCAGAATTTAATATCGCGTAGTTTAAAAAATAGAGGGGGGGGGACACATTTTTCAGACTTTGAGAGCTGATATCTCGAAAACGATTTGCTTAAATAAAAATATGATGTATAAACCTTCATATCATTTTCAAAGACCTTTCTATTAATACCCCACACGCTTATGTAAAACTAAAAAAAAATTTCTATCCCTCAGTTACATGTATGGAGGGCCCCCACCCCAATGGTTTTTTTTACAATTTAGTATCATAATCCTGTAGCGGTTCATATAACACATATTCTCACCAAATTTCGTTACTGTAGCATTTATAGTTTCCGAGTAAATCGGCTGTGACAGACGGACAGACGGACAGACGGACATGACGAATCTATAAGGGTTCCGTTTTTGCCATTTTGGCTACGGAACCCTAAAAACGGTGGCGTGTAAGTCGGCTTTAAATTTAAATTACATTATTACGAAATAATCTCGAAATATACTAGTCACTTCCGTCATTCGCCCACGATTATGGGCATTTACCTCCTAATGCGTCTATACGCATAGTTAATAGGAGAGTCCTACGTCCAGCAGTGGACTATCATAGACTGATGATGATGATGATACTAGTCACGTGACAAGATACCCCCCCCCCCTCCTCCTGGTGACCAAAAGTGGTACTTTGACGGACCCCCTCCCCTTCTAAACAGGTCACGTATGGTGGTAGTTACTAACCGCGAGCGGTGTAGCCAGCGGGGTGGCGAGCGGAGCGGCGAGCGGCGCGGGCAGAGGCGCGCCGATCGTCGGCGCTAGCGGCGCGCTGCTTGCCGACGCGGGCGTGCTGCGTGACAAACTGCTGATGTTGCTGCTGAAATCAAACCGCAAGTCTTACCTCCTTATTCACACTCCTAAGTCCATACCTGGGATAACTGGGGGCAACTTATAGGGATTTGATATCGATTAATAGATGTCAATATAATTATTATAAAAGATGTGCTTATTGAACATTCTCGATTACAGTACAGAGGGTCGCTGTCATATCTAATATCGGGCCTCTTCAGATAGTAAAAGTATGCAGATGTAATTTTAATCAAAATAACAATTTAAATATTGATATTTTAATATTGATTGTGTATTTGTAAACTATTTTAAAATAAACGCGTAGGTATACCCGTTTAAATTTATTTTTTATTTTAATTCATGAGTAAATACCTAATATTTATTTATGCCGAATAACATTTTGATGTTGTCATTCACAGTAACATCGATATATTTTTAGTCGATAAAATATTTTGCTACATCACTTTCGTATAAATGCCCCGAGTTATACCAGGTATGCTCCTAACTTAGCAAGCCGATACGTATCGTTTGCCCC
Organism: Thaumatotibia leucotreta; assembly: GCA_025490895.1. Lineage (NCBI taxonomy): Eukaryota > Metazoa > Arthropoda > Insecta > Lepidoptera > Tortricidae > Thaumatotibia > Thaumatotibia leucotreta. The sequence continues at coordinate 600,224 of JALPQI010000094.1, forward strand.
TTTTGGTTTTATAGACATATTGATAAGACCGAATGGGACCAAACACTTAGCGGCTTGCTAAGTGTTGTAAGCGATGTTTACGAACAATGGGGTTAATATTTAGGTTTTTACAAGGTGTCCATTATAAAAAAAGACGGATTCCGGCATTTTACTTCATACGACATTTTAAGCTTCAAATTTGGTCAGAAATCCGCTGTATAAATTTTTCCTTTTCCTTATGGCCAATATGCAAAAGGTATAGTAAAAATTTGGTCGGAAGTTTTAATTTCATAAGTACCTAACTAGGAGGATTTACTGCTGTAATCTGATTATACTTAACACCCGATGATGATTTAACAAATAAAGGCGTTTTTATATGGGTAATTCTTTAAATTAAAAATGACGTTTACTGAACTTGTTTAAAGTTAAGTAAATGTCATCGAGATACCTTCGAACTAAACTTTGACGCTAACAGCAAAGCGCGTTTCGGTTCACCCCCTATTGAGCGTGGATTGTAATGCCGACTAAATCCTTAGATAAGCGTATAGGATAAGGCGCTTACTCGTCTTCACGTGGCACGTCTAGAGGTAGATACCCACGATACACGTCTATTGAATGAAAAGTGTAATATAAGTATATGAATATACCTAAAGCTTTCCCGTTCCCGGCTCGGACTGTGTCCTCTGGGCGAGTATGAGTGTGGCGCGTGTGGAGGTATCGAGCCCGCGGCGCCCGTCGAGCCCGGAGTGTGCGGCCGGACGCCTTTCGGCGTCTTTGGCGCTACCAATGGTGACGCGGATAGACTTGTGCGCTGAAAAATAACATATTTATGAAGGCCCAAGAGACATAATCAGATCGTCCTATAGGTTATTGAAATTTTAAATAATAATGTTTTGATAATCTGAATGACAGTACTAACCGTGTCCGCTGAGTTTCTAGGTGACGCAGCAGCGGGCGGGAGATACGGGCTGTGCTGTAGCGTCGTGGCATACGGCGCGTACAGCGGCGGGAACGTGGCGCCCGAGTACACGGCCGGCGGTGGGAACCCGTTGGCCGCGAGCGCGGAGCTCACGATCGCCTCGCTTCTGGGCGGTTCGCTCGGCTGCCGCGAGTCTATCACTGGCGGTAGGGAATGGCTGCTTGTCGTCACTGTCGGCGCGCCGCTCGACACGGGCAACGCGTCCACGTGGTTGTGAGGCTGGTGAAGCGTCACGGGAGGAATTATTGGAGCCGGATGAGGAGGTAGACCGAGGGGATGCTTCAAAGTTGGCGTAAAACTTGATATAGAACTGGCAGTCGTCGAAGGAAGAGATAATGGAGGCCCAATGTGATTCGGAGTAGATGTCGCTAAGGAATTAGAATTACTCGAGGAGAGGTGATTGACGTGATTGACAATGGAATGACTGTTTATTGGATGACTTAAATGTGTGGCAGTCGGTTGGTTGGCTATCGAGGATTGGATATGATTCGAAGATACGTGGTTAGGCACGGTGAAAGGAGCGAGATGAGGAGGCCGACTCGTATATACCGATTGTACGGAATGTTTCTGTAAACTTGATTGACTCTGAAACGGTATCGAATGGCCGTGAATACTGGAACTTAAACTCGAGTTTATATGACTAGACCCGATTGACGGGGCGGGGTAGGGGCGAGAGGCGGGCGCGGCCGGAGAGAGCGGCCGCGCGGCCAGGGGTTGACTACTCGGAAGACAGCTCGGCGTGGACGACGCGGCCGAGTGCGGCGGCGGCGGCGCCACGCCGTTCACTCGGCTAGGGAACGAGATAGGAACGGAGGGATGAGGCGGGGCGGCGACCGGGGCGTTCCGGACGTCGTGGCCCGGCATCACGGGGTGCGGCTGCGAGTGCGGCACGCGGCTCGGGAGACTAGGGTGCGGCGGCGGCGCGGCGGCCGGCGTGAGGTGCGGCGGCCGCGGCGCGTGGTGCGCGTGCAGGTCCAGCGGGGCGGCGGGCGGCTCGCCGGGCTCCGTCCGCGTCTCGTGGTTGGTGTGCCGGAAGTCGGGCAGCGCGGGCGCCGCGTGCGCTTGGTAGGCGGTGTGCGAGGGGAAGAGCGGCGAGGGCGCCGGCGGGGCGGGCGGCGCCGGCGTCGGACTGTCGGCGGCGGCGCGCGCGCCCGGCTGCAGCTTGTTGTTGCTGGCGGGCCGCTCGGGCGTGTCGGGCCCGGCGGCGCCCACGGGCCGCGCGGGGATCTGGGTGGCGGCGTGGCCGTCGAGGGCGGGTATGTGCGCGCCGTTAGGCCTGTGCGGGGTGTCGGCGCGGAAAGGCGGCGGCGGTAGCGCGGGCGGCGGGAGAGCGGCGGGCGCGGGCGACGGCGCGGGCTGCGGCAGCGGCGCGGGCGCGGGACTGGCGCTGCCGCCGACGGGCGCCCGCGACAGGGCGAGCGCGCCGCCGCTGCCGCCGCGCGCGACCAGCTCGTTCTTGGCGCCGCCACCCGCTGCGCCCGCCGCCGCCGCGCCCGCTACGCCGCCCGCGCCCGTCACCCGGAACAGAGAGCCTGCGTCCGATACCTGAAAAATTTTAGATATAGTACATTACTGTAGACGCCGGGAAACCAAACATATCAGGATGTGTAGGTATATTCCCCAATTGAGGTACAAAGCCTGCCAAGTTTGGTTTCCAGACGAAGGAAGTAATGCTTTTCTCAAATTCGCAATGAAATAAAAACTAGGAAGTGAATTTCACAGTATACAAACTAATAAGTCAAAGAACGAAGCGAATCTACAATATTAAAAAAGAAATAAACTTAATAGTCTTTTCTCAAACTTGCTACGGAATGTTGATGTTACTTACTTTAAATTAAACTCTGAAATACTATGTATCCGGTGTCATGTGCTAAGATGATATGTAAAGAGATTTCATGTATTTATTTCACACCTAGGACTGCAAACAAACTGTCTTTTGTTTTGAAACGTCAAATTGTGACACTAGGTTTTGACATTCAGCCACAGAAAAAAAAATAACCTTAGAACTAATGTCTATACCACCAGTTAAAAGGATACCTCAAACAGATTTAAAAACAATTTGGCGCGAATGTTTTTTCTTTAATGTTTTACGATACTGTACAATGGTTTATTTACAAATGAAATAGTATGGTTCGGCGAAAACAGTTCGTTTTATTTCATGGCAAGTTTGAGAAAAGCACTATACAAATCTCGGCGAGAAACAGGGTTACAGGCCGCGTATCCCTATCTGGCCTCAGTTCCTTCGGCCAGATATATCTACTTGGCCTGTAACCCTTCGTTTCCCGTCCTCTATAGTAATGTACTATTTCTCAAACATGCAGTGAAATATCTTTACGTTCCTTAAAATAGACTCTGAAGTATCGCTTTTAGGGCGCAGTAACTCACTGGGATAGAAATGGAATTTCATAACACTTCTTAGGCCTAGGCCTGCAAAGTAACTTTTTTTTTTAATTTTGACAACATTGTCATTATTATTTTTTTGTATTTCTTGGTATGTTTGAGAAAAGCACTAGGGTGGAAAGGGACGACGTTCCTTCCCGCTACCGACCGAGTCTACCAACCATTACGATGAACTTTCAGTATGGGACCAACATCGAAATATTAAAAAAAAATTAACCCCTCATACAAAGTGAGTGATTAGTTAGAGTTCAATAGTATGGAAAAGTCAATTTTCCATGTACGCTTTCGATGTTGGTCCCATACTGAGAGTTCATCGTAATGGTTGGTAGACTCGGTCGGTAGCGAGAAGGAACGTCGTCCCTTTCCACCCTGTATATACATGCCTTGGCGTGAAAATGGATTCCCGGTCTCATCCAATATACCAACTTGGCCTGAAATCCTCATTTTCCCGGCCTCTGATGTAATGTACTATAGTATTTTGTGTTAAACTGTGAAGCAATCTTTCACCCGGTGATATTAACATTAGTACTTTTTGTACGGTGAAATGTCAAGATGATCTGTCACTTTGCAAGTTACGCCGGTATTTTTTTTACTTTTTAAAGCAGGTTATTTCCGGTAGGTACTTTGCAGTCGTAGGACTGCTAAGTAATTATGAAATACCATAAAATATTAACTTTTTTTTATCACGGCAAACGACACCACTTAAAAGGCAGCCCTCGTATCTAAGATAAGTATTACGTATTCCCAAGTTATAAGCAATAGAAAGTAATAATGTAATTTTATAAAGTTTGAAGAATTACCAAAAAAAATTACCGTTTTTATCAAATTCGGTGGTAAAATACAACCACGTAAAGCTTTAAAGAAACAGTTGGGTCTCTTTTTCTTTATATGACAGATACCGAAATAGAATCAATTAATATACTCACATCTTCCATCGACGCATCATGATATCGTGGTGAGACATTTCTGCTATTGTCTGGGCTCGCCTGTAACAAAAGAAATGTAAATGAGTATAGGTTGTGCTGTTAGAAAACATTTCTAAACAGTATTTCAACACATCTTACGTTCAAGTGAAAGCTAAAATTTTGCGTTGTCGCATCATGTAGTCCGAGCGACAAAGCTGGGTCATTATTCCTATTGCCCGCAGAGTAAAAGCGGGATTACTTCAGGGAAACCAATACAATCATAAAATTCGACGACACCTAATTGTTATCTATTCTCATGGTTACAGTTACACTGGTTTAAAGTCAAAGCCTCGATTGCTCTCTGTAATACACAGCCTGGTTTGTATGCAGACACCGAGCAGCGCGTGAGTGGATATTAGTATTCCACCTATGTCTGTTGCTCTAAAACAATCGCCGCCCACAGGGTTTTTTTGTGTTCGTCGAACAAATACAATCACGTCTGACACATAAAATAATGTTAATAGGAATTACAAGCAGAGATTGAATAGTAACAACATGTTAATATCACGAACAGATCTTGCATCATCAACATTAACATCACGGATTTAAATTAAATTATTGTTAAAACACATATAAGTATTAACTGATATAACTTACTAGAGATCAATCATTATAATGATTATCCAATCACGTATCTAATTTAAGTAACCTAGGTATGATTTTAAGTGATATAAGATTCCAATTACTTAATTATTTTAAGAATTATTTTCAAGACTAGATAAACAAATGAGAATAAAAGGCATTTTGTTTCAGTGTACATGAGTTTAATTTTATTTAATAGATAGACTGCAAATTTAAGGGGGACTGGAAAGTAATTACTTGGGGATATTTACGATCGAGTCAGAGCAAGGCTCAATAAAACTAGTCGGGTAACCGCTCGGCGGCCATTTACGACCAACGTAATTTAAGTAGCCGTGTTTCTTCGGTCTGTTTTGTTACCTAGGTAGTAGGTACATCAGATTTTACAATGCCTGTTTTATTTGCGAACAAGCTCTAAACGTTGGGCAACGCGGTGAAGAAACCAAATATTCTAACGTAACGCTGGTTAGCGGATACTTGTGTGACGAAAGTGTTGAAACATCAAGTTAGCACGTCTAATGGGACATCATAAAATAGTGCTAAAATATTTAGTAACACATTTTTGCGGTAGGTACACTGAACTTTGTATTTCAGCAAAGATTGTGATTCAATAAAGAATTTCTTTTGAAACATGAAGAGACCTTTTTACGAGAAGGAATTCGCTCGCGGACCATTAAACGCAACTTTAGCTATTATCGAACATATTTTCTCCCCTCCGCGGTTAAATAAAAAACAACTGCTATGTAACAGCGTAAATATATATTAAGGTATTTAATGACCAAAAGTTATAAGATACCTTTTGATAATCATCTACAGGGTAAAAAATTAAAGGCGTTCATTTCGGGCTAATTATCAAAAATCTAACTAAGTTATACTTACTACCTAAACGAGATTATCGTTATCGTATGAGATAGCTATACAGGGTAAATTCGATTTATATCCTCTTAATTACGATTTCTAAGGAGTTGGTTCGAAGAGGTTTAGTCTTTTTAGACTTTTACTGTTTATCATTTGAAGAACCGTGTTTTTGTTCGCTAACCGTTGACTTTATATCATATAAAAAAATTATAGTATACAGCGTGTTTTTCTTCATATGCTATAATTTTAAGGGAAGCTGATTTAGGTCAAATATAATTAATTTCTCTAAGAAACTAGTGTTTTAACTCTTACCGTTATTGAGTTATTAAAAAAATAAGTTTAATCACTGAACATGTGTATTGAAACCTTTATTACATCCTATATTACTTATTTTGACATGTGCCGTTAGTCATCTGAGATTAACTTTTATTTTATTCTAAAGGTTCTCTCACACTTACCATTTCATTTATTACGTATGAAAACAAAAAAAAATATTTTTTATCGAATTTTCCAAAAGCCGATATACAAGACAACTTCTATTAATGGCCCAAGTAACCTGTCTAATTTATCGCAAATCGAAACGAACACCCTGTATTTATAAGTAATTACATCCCCTGGCCGTGGCAAGAGACATCCATATCAGCATTAACACATATCAATTATTATTTGTTATTAATATTGAATTTCTCATTTAAAAATACTAAATAGTAACCCTTACTAACAATTACATTTAGATGGATCGATGCTTCGCCTGTGTTAGCCTCTGGTTTCAAAATGAAATTGAATCATTACTTCACAATTTAACACCCACCAGACCTGCCACGAATAAATCTAGCAAATTATTTTGAAAATGTACTCTAGGTTGATCGAATCCTCGTTTTCATACGTCTCTATAATATGTATTGTGTACCTCCAAATCTGTAAAGCCATTTTTGTTTATTTATTTTTTTTCCTATAAAAATATGATAGAATATTTGCCGCTACTGTATGTATATTGTATACATTATATTAGCTCATTGTCATTACATATGAGATTGGCTTTTTGTATGAAGAATTTTGTCCATGCAATGAATTTTGTGTAGGTCATTTTTGATGTCAAAATTAAAATAAACCAAATTTATTGCTGGTATGAATGCCAGTAACATTAGATAAATCTCAGGTTTGTTTCGTTTATCTCTATTTCTAAAACTAGGCACCTAGGTAGGTACAGTAAGTTCTATCATAACATAAATTTATACGTATTCCAATTATTGGGACCGGCAATAAGTTGTTTTATTATTGATATTGTAGGTTTATTTTTAAATATTACAAAAATATAAATAATGATAAAAACAAACTAAGTACAGTATAGTAGTTACTGTACTGTATCTTGTACTAAGTATAGTACCTATCGCAAGATACAGTTTACTGTACTTAGTTTGTTTTTATCATTATTATATATTTTACGCCTATAGGCTTTCGCTATGTAAGCTTAAAGATGGTGAATTAAAAAATAGTGTCCATAAATGTGTTAAATTAGGGATCTACTGAAGTCTATAATCAAAAACTCCAATTTCGCCATTCGTCTCCCAATATATTGAATATTTTATTTGTTAATCTCCACATATTCATAATTGGTACAGATTCTCGCTCACCAAACAAATCTTTTCCACATAGGCGGCGCCGGATTACGGACGAAATGAGCTAAATAAAATGTAGGGAAAGTAGTAAATCGATCGTTTTAAGGGAACAAAATCTTCGGAGCGTTCCGGCAATTGAATGTTTAGCCTTATCCGGAGAGGGTGGGTCGATGCTCCGCAACAATGGAGTGATAAATCAAGTATGGGCCGCGCGTGCCGGCGGCGCGAGCGCTGCGTCCGGCGCAATAAGATATTCAAAGGTGCCGCACTGGTGTTGTGGCGGTGGCACGCCGCGTTGGCGGCCTGTCAAACCGTCTCAGGTTAAAATAGACATCCACCGAGGTATTAGCGCGATGACTGATGCGTCGACGAGCAATAATAGCGAAACACCGACCAGAAACAAACGCCACTAAAATAAACCAGCAATAAAAATAAACGACAGCATTAGTCAACGATGTCAAAATAAAAATTAGAATATTAACACGACCCGAACATTGAGAATTGTCTCACTGTCGAGACAGTTTATTTTCTGGAAATAAATTCTGAAAGCTCATTTGTAAAAACACGAGTTTAATAGTCAGCCCGAGCGAAAATTATTTGTTGGTTTTTACGTGTAGCGTAGGTAGATATCTATGAAAAGCAGTTAAGAGAATAACTTTCAAAATAAATTAAACGTTGGAATTTCTGAATTAATTATATTCAAATTACGAATTCAAAACAGATAGCGAAACATAATCTTGCGATCCCAGCCCGGGGGGCCGTTTTGCTCGCCTCCCGCCGTTCTCCGAAGGGAGAGCCGGAAAAATGGCGTGATAGCTTCTCGCTCGCCCCTCGTTCGAATTTCTAATACTTTGACAAACTTTTAATAGGATAGAACTTGAAATTCAAGGAGAATTCCGTCTCGCAGCAGATTTCAAACAGCGGTTCGAAACGCGATCGTCGGTGGTGACTTTTCTTTTTTACATTACGAGCTTTCCCGTTCAACGTTTAATCAATTTGAATAAAAAACTTTCACGAGGAAAGTATTAATAACTAGTTGTAAACTCGAGAGAAGTTTACAACTACTTAGGCCGGTTAGTTAGGTAAGCTTTATATTAAGTTGTCCTGCCTGCCGACTGCAAGTGAACTTTCGGAACATAACTGTTTTGCTATTTTTAAACACGCCATGGTCTCATAAAATGATTTATATATCATATTTTATGTCGATATGAATAATGTCACATTTACTAACAATATGTGCAACACTTGCACGTGCGCGACTGCGCATGTGCGTGGCGTGCACGTTGTAGCGAACGAAACTTCATAGTAGATGGCATACCGTTTGCTAGTCATGCGCACGTGCACGCCACGCAAGCGGTGTGCCATCTAATATGACAGTTCATATGCTACAACGCGCACGCCACATATACGCGCAAGTGCACCTGAGCGGTGTGGCTTGGCTTTTATTTTATTTTTATCTTTAGTCAAATGAACCTACTCTTAGAGGAAATCATGTTTATTAAAATGTTTATGGAAATAATTAATTAGATGGCTACATGTCCCACTTGATATTTATGTTAATCGACATATAACTCTATTTAAAGATAAAATAAAACAATGCATCATCATTTCCAAACATAATAAAAAGTTTACTTTAAAATATAAGGTTTCTACTAGGTACATAAGTACATACATTGGAGAAAGGTGATGACTATTAGTTCTAACAGATATCATTGCCTAGCCAAAATAAACCATTTGGGATTAATAGAATAATATAGTATAGTTCTTGAGTGGAGACCACGTCTCGGCAAGCGTAGTGTAGGACGCCCTCAGGCAAGGTGGAGCGACGATTTGCGCAGGATGGCTGGCAGGAGCTGGATGCGAGCAGCCGAAGATCGAGAGCGGTGGCGTGAAATTGGGCAGGCATATGTCCAGCAGTGGACTGCGATAGGCTGAGATGATGATGATAGTATAGTTAAATAGTTGGACGTTACTTCAATATTTTTGATTGAAACGGGTTTTTTCATGTGGCCAATAATGAGCCGTCATAACCCTAATTAGTACCTGTCCTGTCCGCTTGCGTTTGAGTTTATATAATTTAAAAGCATCACACGACACCCCTTACAATAATAAGGTACTCCAAAATAAAAGGTGTCGTCTACTTCAATGGGGACTGATGATGACTAGATAAATGGCAATAGCGGCCGACATAACCGCGCGTCCGGCCCGCGAGGATTTCAAAGGAATCGCATAAAAAGAGAAATACTCCATTCGTAACGTGTACAATGAGCTCGCCTTGCCCTATGAATAATTCACAACGCCACAGTAACTTATTGTCGAGTCCCACTACTGCATTTGGCTTTCGGTCTGTTTGCTTTCCTCACTTTTCGTTTGTTGAGTAACTTAACGAAATAAGGAAAACAAATAAATCAATGAAATGTTGATGGCAAATGTTTGTTCAAGTGCTGTATTAAACAATGCTTTAACAAATATTACGTCGTCTAGCTTGATTTATTAATGTAAACAGGAGTGTCTCATGACTATATTATAATACCTAAATATGTGTATGTAATGGTCGTGGGGCAACAGAATTCTATATTTAATTGAATACCTAAATACTACGTATACTTCTTAATATTCTGAATATTCAATAATACAAATTCAATAACATTAACTCTATATTTTGTAAGCCTTAATAAAAGCTAATCACTCATGAATAATGTAGTGCAGGATTAAATGTTCATGACCCGAATCCATGCCGCATACAGAATTTAGTCGACTGTCCATGCATAGTAAGAGGCATTGCGTACCAGGCAGGCAGGCAATTTGCTAGACTTAACTATGCGTACGTGACGATTGCAAAATAAGAGGTGTAGTGTAACATACATAATATATGCTAAAAAGGTACTAGGGATATAGCGTTGTGAAAAACATATAAACATGCAACTAAGGACAAGCGTACGCTGAAGATAAGTGACCAGCTGCTGGGAAAAGGAAACCAGCTGGACTTCACATGCAGATGCCTTAGTTGACGAAACGGAGACTAGAAAAAAAACCCGCTTGGAAAGATCCATTCCTTTCTTAAGTTTTTTAAATATCAGGACTGTAGTTTGATTTATTTTAGTTTCCTCGGACTTGCCACTGCCAGATTAACAAGACTTCATAAATAGATATCGAATTCTTCGTTACCGATAAAACGCATACCTTAGTTTGTGAAAACGTTCGTAAATAAATAGTTTGTAAGCTACAATTGTGATGATTGCTGGTCGTGTAATCACTGATAATTGTAAGCGCACGCTCGTAGTGGGCGGTTCTTATACCCCAGTATTACGGAAATATAGGTAGCAGCGACTTAGTGGCCTTTATTACCGATGGTTAACTGATAAATTATGTTAACTACATGTTGTAAATTATGCTTTATTCTTAATAAAAAAAGGAGTAGGTTCCACTTATCATGAATCATGGGCCATGATATATTATACACTGAATACGAAAAAAGTAAGCTAAGTTTAGAATCTGAAAAATGCATGAAATATGTACTGATTGATATTTTTGAATTGTCATTATCAGACTTCCATCAATTTCGTCCAGGTAAAAATCAATCGCGCAGTTAATTTTAATTTACAGGTGCATAAAGGAAACAATTACCTCATATAATTTACGTTATCTATAAAATGTAGTGATAAGTCGCTGCTTTATGCGCATGCACCGAGCCGGCAAACGAACATAAAAGTCATTTATTAACCTACAACTACATATGTAAATAAGACCGGACTACTTTAAATACCTACAAAATAATTATGAAAATTAGCATGGACTTTGGCATGAGAAAATGGATCAGCAGGTTCATTTTAATTTGATAATAGATGAGTGGATTTACAAGTAAGTATCTGATACGTTCCTTGCCCTTCTAAAAATCATCATCAATCATCGGACAACTATGCTTGTGTTGTGGATAGGTTCTAAGCGACGATATAAATAATAGGAATTGACTTTAATACAAATACTTAAATACATACAAAACAACCATGTCCAACCAAATATTTGTGATAGATCGCCGGGACTCGAACGCGCGGAACGTCCAGCTTCGTAGACAATAGGTAGTAGGTACCGACTGAGCAAGGGGGCTGCCGTGCCTAAGGGAAAGAGTCGTGGTTTCTATCGAAAGCCATGTCGAGTTTATAGAATTCTGCCTTGATTTAGCAAGCTATCACTACTCTGAAGACAGTCGCGAGTAGCATGCTGAAAAGTGACCCGATTTTATAACCCGCGGTAAGAATCCTCTGGGTAACCCTAAGCGTCAACTATTTGCGATAACGATACGATAACTATAGATATTATTTGTATCCTTTTTTTAAACTAAACAAAACCAAAAGTAAAACGCCATAATATGAATGTTAAGTATAAATATAATATATCTTTAAACACAATCTTGTACCCCGTTTGTAAATAAAATGTTACAAATATTTGACATAGAAAGGATGTTCATTTAATGGATTTTCACGCATCGTAGACCGACTATGCTCATTGCTCACCCTCTCTTTAATTCGAGTACAGGTATAATTACGCCGCTATAAACATTCTACCGGAATAGTAGTATAATAGCACTAATAGCATAAAAGCTACGCGTGTCTGAGTTTCGAATGTGTCGTGACCAACGGCAATAACGATTCTATTAGGTTTTTCAATGTGAATAAATGTAATACCTGCCTGGGATCTGTTGGCGGATTTTCACCTTTTTTGTGAAATGAGGCATTCTCTGTTATGTAAATGAGTGTTTACCATGGAAGAGTTAATAGCTTATGAACCTCATTAAAATACGTGAAACAAAGCAGTTAATTACGGTTAAATAATACATCGTTTATTGTTATTAGCTACTGCGTAATAGTAACCTATTAAACTGTTAAATTTAATTACCGTAATTATCATTGGAAATATAACTGAAAATAAAAAACCGACCCAGAGCATATCAGGCCATGCTCAATGTAGTTGTAGGGTTCCGTAGTTATACAAAATCGGCTAGGCAGATTATGTTCGAAATTGTTTTATTGTGAAGTACTCTATAAGCCTCATATTCATGATTGTTTTCATATTTTTGGACCCACGGATAAAATAGTTAAGAGGAGACACAATTTATATTTTATTCTGGAGCGGTTATCTCCGAAAATATTCACTTTAGAAAATAACTTTCTTTTAGGCCCTTATTCCTTTTAAAATACCTATTTTATTGTAATTAATAGGTACAGATGTAGTGAGAAATGACTTGCCTTCGGAAACGTTCGTCAACGTCATGCTGTTTCAGTCTATCTCACTGAGACTGACAGTAATAGCTGTCATGCTACTTCAGTCAGACTCGGTGACACTGCCTGAAACAGCATGTGTTTACGAACGTTTCCGAAGGCAAGTAATTTCTCACTACACCTGTATACTTATACGAAATTGCAAATTTCTGGTCCTAAGTACAAAAGGACAGACGGGCATAGAGAAACTATAAAGGTTCCTAGTTCACTACGGAACCCTAAAAATTACAAATGAGACTGAAAGAAGAGTCCATAATAAATGGAATATTAAATGCTACTATGAGGTGGCAGGAAAAACCGTAGCACCTATGAGGTATCATGTAAGTATTATACGCCTCATCTTTTTTAAAGTCATAATTTCTGATGGGCAACAGAAGCTTACATAGTGGCAGTTACATATATTATATACCTAATCATTGTTAATAATATCAAATAATGTTTATACCAAATCACTTAATTTGATAATAAATATGAATGTATGTATAATTAATTTCCTAAATTCAACCATTGTAAAACTAGGTCAATCACGTCATTCTATTAGGTTTTAAATATGTTGATAGTGTTGATACCTGATGTTCAGTATCATTCTTAACCGCTGAGATCTCTTTTCCCTCCTTTTCCGTTCTGGAGAAGACCGCGACCGCCTTCTCTTTCTTCGCTCCTGTCACCGGTCCGCTGTTGCGGTCTGCTTTCTTTCTACCAGTCTTTTTCTTGCTTTCTTTCTTGCCACCACTCTCAACATTGCTTTTAGGTGAATCTTTGATCCTCACTATGGCAGCTGTTAAGACAGCTAATGTGGAATGTTCACTAAACTTTTGTAACTATCGCACAACATGAATAAAACTGTAATACTATCTATTCATTGTTTTGATGTAAACAAATGCCTGAAGCTAGTTTGTCACTTTAGAAGCACTTTTAGAAGTTTTCCGGTTGCACTAAAACTTTGTTTCACTTATCAAAACAAACCGCCGAGTTTAGAAAGATGATCGAAAACAAAAAAAATCACTGCAATCCGTGTGCACTGCAATCCATTGGCGGGTCTTCGATGCAGAGTGATCCAACGGGGAACAAAAATAAAGACGTGTCGCGATATAATCGGAGACAAAGAAGATGGTCGTGTGTAGATCGGACATATAGTCGGGCCGGCGGCCGGGACGGGAGTGCGGCGGGCGGGCCGCGCGGCGGTCGGCGGCCGCTCCCCTCCACACTCGCGCGCACGCGCCCGCCCGCCCTACAAACTGCCTCCGCGCTGAGCATTTCACACTACACATGTAAACGGCTTTCGGAAGCTAATACCCACCTACATGCCGATAAAAGAAACCACTTGAATGAAAATTTACGTTCCATATTCATTTTATCGTTGCGTATGAAAGTGATGGTATTGTTTCTTTTATTGCATTATCGCATTTCAAGTTATCGTTGATTTATCGTTGTAGTAGAGTCTATTTCATAATTAACACAGTGTAGCGAAAAAATACCTTATTAATTTGAAAATTACGCAAGTTTAGCGTTGAATAAAAGTTTATTTTATTCTATAAGTTGCATTTAAAATAGGGCTCACGGTACACGTGTAACCCGCCAAACCGGATACCCGTGTTCTTAAGCCCGACGGTACTAAGAACCCGAATTACACGAACCCGCCAGGTACCCGTGTCCGTGTCCAATACACGGATACCGTTTACTCGAAACCGCGTGCTACCCGGGTACCCGGGTACTTAAGACCGAACCGAACTGGTTCGAAATAATTTGAGCAAATGCAAATAAGGTCTATTATGAATGTAACCTGCAGCTTCGTTCGACACTACAAAACACTACCTGTTCAGGAAAGGTCAGCCGATATAACTTTCTGATGAGGTTTTATAAATTTCGACTCTATCTGTTACGCAATAAGGTCTATTTGACAAAATTAGCCTTTCGCTTATCTATATAAGCTTATCACGACCCATTCGTACGCTTCTCGTCAAGGACGTCCCCGAACCCGCGGGTAATTAAAGTCCGTGTAAATAATACTCGTGTACCCGTGTACCCGTGTAGACGGGTATTATTTACACGGACTTTAATTACCCGTGTAAATCGGGCCAGAAACCCGTGTAAGTGTAACACGAACACGGGTATGAGAAACGTTGACACGAAACCCGGACACGACCGCGAGCCCTAATTTAAAACAGCTAAAAGCTTAATTACCTGCTTTTTTATTTCAATACGGCACGGCACAACGATGAAGTGAACATTCTCACATAATAATATTTAATAATAATTTAAAAATGAAATTTAATTGACCATTCACTGCGTCAATAATTTCCGTTGGATATGATCAATAATTGTCAAAGTTATTTAATTCCCGTACATTAGTAGCAGTTAAAAACAATTAACCGCATAAGTAAGTAGAAGATTGATAGCGGATTTCCCGCAGTCGGGTGGTAATTCAACCCCGGCACGCCTGCCACTCCGACTAGCTATTAAGTCATTATTAATTAACGGTAATTACAACGAGCAAATGTTTTACCTACACGGCAAATTCCTTGTTCAACTGTTAAGGATTTAATTGGGATTTGTAAATGCTAGTGTCAATGCGACTGGTCATATCTTTACAAGTTACCATTGTTCATCTTTTGAAATTTAAATCAGTCGTATTCAATATCCATGGCGTATAAAACATATTAGACTAGTAATATCTTTCATTATTTGCGGAAGACGAGCTCATATTTTCCTTTATGTGACACTAAAAACGTTCAGAGAGAATATAAAATTATGCTTGTAAGTGCCAGTGTCACCTCGAATAGTTATGTTTATACGAAGAATTATAGTTTATTTGTAGGTCGTCTGCGATATATATTTGAAATTTGCTCAGATGTTACTACGACATTAAAACGTTCACAGAAGTTGTAAACTGGGCGTAAACAGCGTTTTATTGTTCATTCTCATTGTATAAATGGTGCTCATAATTTGTGATTGCGCGAGAGTTTGCCTTCTTAATAAAATAAATTAAACATAATGAATGCGGCCGCAGACAACAGCTGGGTAATCAAAGCTTCGAGGATGAATCACATTTTCTTTACTCCTCACAAACTGCCTTCAAGTACTATCATTATACAGACAGCACCTGTAAATTACAATTATAATTTGCTTAAGTACCAAACTGCTATATTAAAACCGCTTCGTAGTAGTTAACTTTTATCAACAACGGCTACATCATTAAATGATTTTAAAAGAATATTTAAAAAGAATTGTGTCAGATCTTAAAATTAAAGCTATAGCTATAGTTTCTTTAGGTACGAGTGTACCTGAGTGACACTGTAAATCAAATGGGAAGAAATCTTTCACTGCATGTCATTTTGACAAGGTTCTAGAGTGGCCTAGGGTTCCAATTGGTTGACTGTACATCATATGATCCAGATCTGTAGGTATTTATTTACAATGTTCAAGGGTAAATTTTATTTATTTTATAGTTTACATAAAATAATTGATTAATAAATAAATATTTTTTAATCAAAAATTTAAATATCTTGAACATCTTAGTAACATTAATAAATTGGTTACATTCTGTTTAGTTCTTCTCTAAACCTAAATACTAGAATTAACACTTTTGCGGGAGAAAGATGTAGACATCTAACTCAATTTACAAAAAACCGTAAACTTAGTATTATTGTAATAAAACACTAGATTTCGACAAACACATGTTTTTAAAATATGAACATCAAACTGGTAGGTATACACAAGTACGACAAGAACCTACTTACGCATCCAATTTTACTTAATATAACTTCAACTTTTAATCATCAATGTTTAGTATGTCGTAATTCTTTAAATAGCATTTTTAAAACGGGCACTGTTGCAAATGCAAATATAATTGCCAATAACCTATTTGCAAAGCTGATGGAATTAAATCATGCCGAAAGAGTAATTAAACCCGCTGGAGGGGAAACAAGTCATAAACTGATAGTCCATTTCAACATAACTTCATTATCAAAGGTTTATTTGCATGACCAATTGTTCATTCCTGACGTTTATAAATCACAACCTGTGGTTTTATTAACACGCAAACAAAGATTACGAAACGGAGCTTTATTCTCATAGCAATGTTTAAAATTTAGATATGCAAAACATGTAGTAGGTATTCAGAAACCATTCGAAAATAAATTTACAACAATTTAGTCCTAGCAAGACTGAAGCTTAAGTAATAAAACATTGAACTTTATTTACTGCAAAACTTCTTTGAAGCCATAACAACGAAGCTCTTAAATTAAAGCAAATGCTCGAAACATAACAATTGGTTGTTTCATCTCAATGTTTAAAGTTCGCAAGCTTTAATAAATCGAAAATAAAATAACGAACGACGATAGTTTATATTTCGTAAAATTGAAATTCCCGGACGGCGAGTGCCGGAAATTCGCTAGCGAGCGACAGCAGGCTGTTTATTTTTTCCCACTTTTGAACGCAATAAAAACTGGTTCGTATTTTTTTAAACCTTTAGTCGTATTTCCATATCAAATTTTATATATATTGCACGTGTGAATAAAAATGTAAAATTGTTTTGTGCAGTGAGCGTGCAATAACGAATCAATCATACATTTGTCGGCCTCTTTGTTGGCTAGTAAACATTCATAACACGCATACGCATTATAACAACCGATATTTCATTGTAATGTTTGCTGTTAACTTTGATTTCAATCTTACTCAGATTTTATTCAATTTGTTTGTCCTGTCCCTGAAAGTTAAGGATGTTGATTAAACGAATATCCACAATTAAAATAAGTTTGACTCAAAAATGGATTTGGTTTGGCTTCGGGAAAAGAAGGGAAGTTGTATCTCTGACTAACCACGAGCCATTTATTTAGTAGCGAACTACATAAGTACCCTTAGCAATGGGTGAAAATATATTATATACTTTACACACATATTAAATTGTTATAGAACATTAGATTGCATAAAAAAAATAATTCTGTGAATTTCAATATTTGAACTTGAATACAATTAGCATATAACCCGTATTTGTAAATTCCCACAAGCCGATTACAGATTTCATAGGTACTTATGTTCTAAAAGTATTGGAACTTCATTAATAAATAGAGAGCTGATAATTATTTTAATGGGCCTGTATCACCTTTATTTAAGTTGACGAGGTAGGGTAGTTGGGTTAAGCTAGAATTAGGTCTACGGCGCTCGACAGGGCAGCTCCCGGCGTTGATTACGCAGATTGAAATCGTTTCGCCCCTCGCAGCTTGTTAATGATGCAATAAAAACGACGCTTATCGATTTAGCCGCCCGTTAAGAACGCTTCAAGGCATAATAATTTATTATCCAAACAATGTTGCGTCAGGCCATGTAAATTACAGTACTCCGCGTTGGAGTTATGTAGCGTTGAGTTTTGTTAACCGCCGCCTGTGGAGTGACAAAAGTAATTAACACTTACGATACACTTAAGTGCTGGTTTACGGCGCTCGACCCTCGGGGCCTCGATCTCTAATGAGGGAGAGAAAATGGCTCCCCCGATAATGATCGCGGCTAGGTATTTAGCACTGATTCGACTCTTGTTGTTCCGAGTTTCATTTTATCCCAGAGGCCGTGCGGTATTTAATAAAGCGTAACTAATCTTCTCGGTATAAGTTTCGATTAAAACTTTTTGTTGTTTAGATAACTAATATAACTTTTCTCGTTTTACAGGTGCGTTTTCCCGCATGAATTGCCAACAAACGGCAAACAGGGGTGAAATGCGTACACAGTATTGGGAGTCAGGCAGCGACTGCGGGATTTATTTCGAGCCTCATTCAATTTGCGGTGAACGTATTGTTGGATTGCTCACATTTAGGGGATCCTTATTTTCGTAGAGAATCCTAGAAACATTTAACGTCAGCATTTATTATCAATCGAATATTTCGTTTTTTATATTCATTGAAGTTTTTTTTTTACCTTGTTGGCTTGGTTTAGAAGTAAGCAAAATAAACACAATTTCGAACTCTTTTTTGAATTCATCCAGAAAAAAAAAAGCCAGAAAATATATTCGGGAAAAGTTACTTGCCTAACTAAAAAATATAAACAAAAAGTATAAAAGCGTTCCAGGTATTTGAAAACAAACGAGGCCATAGCGAACAAGGCGAAGCGACCGCACATGTCATACAAACATATTCAAAGAGTGGCAGGCTCATACTTAGAATTGCAATGAGGATAAGCTGCTCCGCGTGTGAATATATTCGACACGGGTATAAATTGTGTTTATTCAGATTACACGGGTGAATCTCGACAGTGTGATGTGTGGCGAAATGTTGTGCCAAATACCAATCAAGTCCGGGATAAGTTATGAATACTTATGCGATTTCTTAACGTGTCTAACGCGTAATAACAAACAAAAAATAGAATTCATTCAGAGGCGGAAAAAAAACAAACCTTGTTTATTATAATTTTTAGCTACATATTTACAAAACCATTAATACCTACATATTACGAGACGTTGCACGGTAAGCTTCTCGTCAAATGTAAAATACAACTGGACAAGAGTGTTGGACGGCATATTTTTTTCTTTTGGGTACATATGTTTTGATCCATTTAAACAACTGCGCAAAATTTTCAGTGAGACTGTCAAGAAAAAATATTTTTACTGATAAATGTATCTTGCGACATTCTAAAACCAATATTTTTAAAACATCAAAAAGCATGGGCTCCATCGAAAACTTTTTTTTTAATGGCCATTCGTTGGCTGGTACTAATCAAATCACAATGA
Organism: Thaumatotibia leucotreta; assembly: GCA_025490895.1. Classification (NCBI taxonomy): domain Eukaryota; kingdom Metazoa; phylum Arthropoda; class Insecta; order Lepidoptera; family Tortricidae; genus Thaumatotibia; species Thaumatotibia leucotreta. Next base: position 619,600 of record JALPQI010000094.1, read on the forward strand.
TTAGAAGTGTTTGTTCAGTGTTTCCTTGGTCATTATGTTTTCAGATTTTCTGTTACAACTGCTAAAGCTGTTGCCACTCTTGATTCTATAAGAAGAGGAGAAGCAAACACTTTATTAACCCATAAATTGACAATGTTCGTCACCATGAAGACAGAATTTTCTGCTCTACACAATGGCAAGGATCTAGAACGCATGATTTTTTTAAGGATTAACGATATTTTACCATTGTTTAGCTTCTTCTATGTTTAAATTTAAATATGTCCAACACATTGGTATCGTTTATTGTCTCAACTTCATTTCGGCAAACGCAAATTATAAGAATAAGCTTATTTTTTAGAACCTTTGAAATAATGTCATTTATGTGATCAGTTTAATTTTGAGGCCTACATAATTCTATTTTTTTTTGTTATCATCCGTTAAATGTAGATAAACAATTTTGTAAACTGGCTACCTACTGGTTTATTACTTTGTTCGTATTGTTTTGATTAAACGTTCAAAGAACTATAAATCCTACATATAGTCAGATGTTACATTAAGAAGCATTTACATGCTTAGAAGATTTCAAAAGTGGTAGTGTAGTGCCATTCGCAAAGAAGTCGCAATTGGTATTTGTGGTAAAGAAACGAGCGAGGGCGGAAAAACGGTGGAGCGTCAACAGTACAAAGGGAATACCCGCTGCTCCGGATTTCTCTAAAGCTGGAGTAATCTCGCACAACGTATCGTACCGACTACAATAAAACCCCTGTATCATCCCACCCACTCCCCTCCAGGCGAAAACTTCACTTATATTTTTGTGTATACTAAACATTTGGCTTTTTAGCTTTCTTATTGTTTTGTAAGATAAATAAAGTGCTGCCTGTAAAAATGGATGTCGTAAAACTTGTTAATAGGTATTCGTAAGATTTTTGGAGTAAAGATAAATATTGCTCATTCTTTGAAGACAGTTGTGGTAATGTGGTGATACTGATAATCCACCTATATTTAAGAATTATCTAGTAAACTCACTGGTTTATTAAATACAAGCACGGGAACGGAAACAAAAAATGCAAGTTTAAAGATTCATATATACACCGTGATTTCTAATAATCCGAAAGATTTTAACAGTGTGTTCCTGATATTTACTAATTGTAACTCGGTACAAAAGGTCTTTTTAACGGCGTTGGTGTCATTATGGAGAATAGTCTCACTAACCTCATTAATAGATGTCAAAAAGTGAGAAATAAAACCTTTTAAAATGAGGTTTTTGTAAAAAAAACCTTAACACACATTGTAAGTGCTAGTTTCATGAATAACTTTTACTTTTTATGTTAAAATACATTCAAAAATTAAATAACAATTGAAAAAAAAATACAAAATTTTTTTCGCCAAAAATGACAAAAGTCATATAATATTTTTTGTTTGTTTTTACATCAAAAATGCGTGGTTAAAATCTTTCGGGTTATTAGAGATCACGGTGTATTTACGCAGGCGTACATTTTTTTATTCAAGTCAATGGAGGTTTTTATTTGACGTAATTTGAGATATCTTTGCGTAACGTGTAAGTATTGTAAGTCACTTAATATGAAAAACTAAAAATAGGTCCATTAAATAATCAGAAAAAATTTAATATTCGTATTATAACGGGAAATTTAAACTCTGGAAACTTAGTTATGAAATATTGTAGTCAATGTGGAAATTAAATGGCAAGCATGATTTTAACGTCGCCAGCGGCGGAAGGGGGACGCGGATGCAGGGACCAGGGAGGTGCATTTGACGATTCAGTGAGAGACGACATAAAATTTTCAACGACTGCTCCGAGTATCTGTCGGCATTATCTAGCCGTTTGTGAGTGCTCTGCCGCTTTTCATATCTTTCAAATAAAATTCTCAAGTGTAACATTGTTTCCGGTCGACGTGCCCAGCGTTGCTGAACTATCAGATTGTCAAAGTTACAATAAAGTCTTTTGATATAAGTAACTATTTGTTATTTCGTGATATTTTAACGAGTGTGATTTTAAGATGATCTCAGCTTTTAACGATTTAACCGACCGATTGTACCGATAAAAAGCTGTAAATTTCAAATAATAAAATCGGATCTATATAGTTAGGTAGCTATAATTTCAAGCTTTGGAAATTAACCAGGAAGTCTTAACTTAGCTGACTGTAGTACTTTTGTGTCACTACTGCATTTCAGGTACTCACAGTACTGCTTCTTCGAAACCTCTTCCAAACTATCTTTTCCAAACATTTTTTTCTTTTTTTGTATGTAGTTTTCTAAATGATGGGACTGTCGTCAATATATCTGACCATTCTTCCTGTGTTCCTTAAGATTATGTTTATTAAAACAATTATATAATTTAATAATAATAATGCGACACATTATAAAAAAAAATCAAGTACTTTATGGTCCATCCTTAGCCGATCCATTATCAGTGATTTAAAAAAAGTAACATTCGTTCAACAAGAGAAAAAAATTTAAGCTCTATGTTGCTGGGAGTCGTCAGCAATTTTAGAGGGAGAAAATGTAAAAGGAAAACGTAATAGCTTTATAACTCCGTCACAAAAAGAGAATTAAGCGAGCAAAAAGAGCGAGTGAGAGTAAATATGGCGACGGGAGCGAGTGGCGAGACAAATAAGCGGCTGTGGAGCGCACGGGGACGGACGGGGGCACCGACAATCTCGTTATAGATGTGAATAAATAATGAGTTAGCATTAAGCTCGCCTTTCGCGCAGAGGGGGCGATTGCCGAGTTGCCTTTGTTGTCGGCGGTGTTTACTGCGCCGGGGATTGCGCCCGCCGCAAGCCCAATTTATTCCGCTAATCGAGCTCACCTCGCTCGCCGTAAATTAATTAACTTCGACTTAACCTCCGCATACACCTACAAATTGTAAAGGATCTTAAACCTCAAGTTTACTTAACATTTTTTATTAAAACGGACTGAAAGTCGATTAAGATCTCCTGAAATATAACTCTATAATGTTCACGACGGTAAAGTTTAATTTGGTAACTGACGGCGGTTATTCGTTTACGACGCGATTAATAAGCGGCAATAAAGTTATTTTATTTTATTTTGAAATAACACACGCGATATATTGCTGCAGGGCATTTAGTGAACAATAAAATAACGACAAACACATTTTACGACAAAAGTTTCACAATGATGATAATTTGAGTTTGATTTGAGACTGAAAAGTAAATTATGTGGGTTAATTGAGTTTCAAAGCGTCGGGTTGTTGTTTTTTCGTGTGGGGACATCAAAGCGTCGTTGGGATGGTGGCCCGCCCACGGCCAGGTGGACGCTTCGGACGTGCGGAATGCACTCGTCCGGTGCCAACAGACGGGACATCATTCCGGCTGCACTCGACAGCTCCGATCAAACCACTCGGTGGCACGCGAGTTATCTGTCACATGTCACGCCGGCTGAATAACGCGCGGCTAATGACAAACTTACAAGGCGCTATCTTTCATGTTTATTAATATATGCTTGTAGATTAACGACTATAGTTTACAGCTGAAAATAAGATAAAAAGGAAAACAGGTTGCTACGACAAAGCATGTTGCTCAGACAGATTTTGTAAAAGCAAAGAGAATGCGAGCTTTGTGAGTTAAATTGAATCGAATGTCATACATAACGCATTCCGCCCGCTCAAAGGGAGTGTAATTGCGATCTGGCGGCTCCATTTAAAATGTATCCGTGCAAATCTGCACTACGCCAATCGAGACAAGAGACTGCGTTGGCTAGGACTCTATGAAAGCTCGGTCTTATCAAGATTTAGGTCATTAGGTACAAATTATTACCTGTCCAGTCATTTAATGATCCAGTAACATAATCAAATTGTTATAATGTTTATGGAAGCGATAAATTAGGTAACTAACCGATAATGTATCAATTAAACGATAGTTGCTTCAATTGTGGCATATAACTTTGATATATGTATTTCCAGGTTTCAATTCCAGCGTGTATTTCGGTCTGGCGGGCTATACAGCGCTAGTCGCATCGCAAATCGCGCGTTCATCCATTCGTGTCGCGCCTGCGATCGCACCGTGCAACTTGGTCGCATGCCAAACGCTTTGTTTTATCGCGAACGCGAACTATTTGGCGTCTTAACAATGTTTCTATTTAATGATACAGAAAATTCATACAAGATTTCTCAATCTGTCAACACAAACGACCCGAACTCATTTTGTAATGTCATCCAGGAAATGTCATGTATTTATAGGGTTACATCATTGAGAAGGATATTTAAAATTTGTGGCATTTCGTTTATATGTTTCTAAAAAAGTTCTATCGTGTCAAGGACGTGTAATTTGAATAATCCTTCCACTTTTAACACTGGATCAAAATGAAGGAATAAAATAAGTAACAGTGCCGGATAAAAACAATATATTATACATAAATAAACAATGGGCCGGCGCGTCATAACAATCCAGAGTAATTAATTACGAATTAATGCGTGCGCCAGCGCCGTCGCGGTTACCGCAAAGCTGAACATATATTTTATTTCCCCGCCGTCATATTTTATCGAGCCCTCGGGCTCGTCAGCCCCTTCACTACGCCAGCACATGTTATTTCATTGTTGAAGATTATTATAAAAAACGTGTAGCTGACAGAAAAGCGAAATATGATAATTTAAAGCGCCAAGAAATGGATGGCTATTATATCGAGTTCGTTAATAAAATAATAACGTCATAAAAAAAGGAGCAACAAACCGAAAGAGATAAAGAGAACGTAATAAAAACAGTGCAATTTTAGGGGTATTTTGTCGAGGTTATATCCATAAACTGAGCGAAGTGAGGGTGGGCCGCCCCCATCCCCCGGTGCTCGCGGCGGAAAGTAATGAATAAACTCGCCCGGGAGATTCCACCTATTTTATTTAATTTTACATTCAAAGTGATTACCATCCTTTAACAAGCAAACTGATTTGTCTATTGTGCTTCGTCAAAAGCGTTCATAATTTAGTATAATGAGTATTTAATGTTAATATTAATATTATTCTTGGCTACAATTTGTTGAAACTCATCAACAATAATTAATTTAATTGTCCTTTTAAGTGTAACTTATATGCAAATTATAATAATACCTACAGACTATATAATAAAAATGTAAATCGGATTGCATGAAGCACAAAATCTTTTTAACATAAAATAAACCTTAACGGTAAAAATATGCGGAACATGAAAGCTCGGAAGAGCTGTAGAACAAAGGCATTAAAGCGAATTTTCAGCTCGCTCGCAAGGAATACAGGAAAAAGCGTTGCAATGGCACCACTAACTCATTTTGTTTGCTCTCCGTATAAAAATGTAGTTTGTTTCTGAGCGTTTGCCGAGGGTCGGAGGCGAGTGTGGCGTCGCGTTATTACAGCGGTTCCCGCAAGGCTGCCTGTTCGTCCAAAAATGAAATTCTTTATTTTATTACATACCTACCTTCAAAGTTTACATTGTGCAAAAGTAGTGGGACAAAAAAACAAGTTGAAACTTTTTTTGAAACCGGTAATGTTATCAGTAAGTGTCATATTAAATTACAGATGATTTGATAACTTAAGTGCTTTATTTTTTTTCATTTGCAGTACAGTACCTCAACGTATTTTTTTTATGTTATTCGAACCTATGTATGTATTTTTAGGTTCTAACAGTTATTTTATAAAACGTGCATACAAATTTACATAGCCACGTAAGCCAAGAGTGAAGGATAAAGCGGGAAACTAAGCAAAACGGCGAAGAGCAATGACGCGATACATAAAGTCGCTCCGAGACTTCGTTTATGCTTAGTATAAAACAACAAAGTGGTAGACGCATATCGCCGGCGTAAAGAGGGGAGTAATCCGACAACGATCAGGGTTCGGATGGGATAGTACTTTAGGGTCCATATAAAATAATGATCTGTCTTCCTAGCACATTATTCTGAAACTCTTACTATTATACTACCTCTGTATACCTATTTATAGGTACTAACGCTGTGAATCTGAAGTGTCTATCATGAAAGTAGTTGACATTTTGCTGAGAAACTCACGCTTTCGCACAAAAAATCAACATTTCATACTTACTAGTATGTATGACTGTATGTTTGTAAGACAAGTTATTTGAATGCTCTCCGATCAAAAATAGTACGTAATTATTCAATGTCGATAAATCTTAATTTAAAACACGAGTCCCACACAGCCATTCAAAGCCGAATTTTATAAGCATCCCTTTCATAAAATTCGATAAACGTTTACAGATAAGATCTGTGAATACAAAATAATTTGTCAACAAATATTCGGTCGTCGGAGGAGCGCCGAGTCGCGAGTCTGGGCTGAACAGAACATATGATTATGTAAATGAAGACGAGGGCATATAAAAGAAAGCGTGCCACAAGACAACGCGCGGAGGCGTAAGTGATCGGGCTCGGTTCAATAGCGAGACTGTAATAAGATACACATAACACAAAGATAAAAAAAATCCGCATGCTTTAACATAATTTTATCGTTGTGCTGACTGCTTTGTTTTTCTTATTACAACTTAGCGCCCATAAAGGATAGCATAATCATATGACAAGTTTGTTTTCGAATGACTAAGTCGCGACAGGGAGATAGGATAAGATGTAGTACTATCCGAGTCTGTAGCGTCCAACTGGTTGTCTGCATTACCAGATGTATTGTATTACATACTCAGTCTGGATAAACTTATTTACACATTGCTTGGCTGGTTCAGTGACTGATTAAAATATATCAAAATAATTCAACTATGATTTACTTCGAGGTCTTGAAAAATGTTTGAAGTATTGTGTACATATGCACTTACTAATATTAAGACAAAGCTTCAGCCCCTCGTTGAAAAACAATGCGTTAGTTGCATGTGGTTAATTCTAGCTGTAGAGCCCAGTGTTTTGCTAGTTACCTACTTATTTAAACTACATTCCGTAAATGAGCTTGATTAAAATTATGCTATTAATATTTTAATGTCGGATGTCGAGCTTATCTAATTATAAAGTAACTTAGCATTACCGAACATTAAACGCGAGATAACAAGTCAGTAGAATGGTCTCTAATAGTAGAAAACCCGCTGACAAGTACTTTGGCTCGAGTCTGAGAGCAAAATGTGAGTATTCACTCGGCGTCGGACGGAACGAGCAATTAATGGGTAGAGTTCAGAAAGCTCCTGCCGCCGCACACACTCCGGCGCTCCATGTAAAACGGAGAATCAGTGAAGCGTAGCGGGAGGACTTGCGAGTGTATTTAAACACCTGTCAACCCCCTCGTCTCTACGGGTCGACTAACTTAGATTACTTTATAATAATTCCACCAAAACTCACCCCAGACGTTAACTATGCGTCTACATCTTTAGACGATGTCGCGAAGTTAACTAATTATTAATGCTCGAAGGACGGGGGAGTGGGAGTGTATTCGACTACTTTATCATGTCGTCGCATGCTTGTTTTTCTTATTTTCCCGTGCCACTAACGGTCTACAGCAATTTAAGACATAAATAACGACCGCTGAAACTTGAACCGTTAAAAGTCTTTATCTTTCTCAAGCGGAGACGGCTGCTCGCTCGCTAGCAACAGACGTATTTTAAACATTATTTAACGCTTGTAAAGATTTACCCGCAAGCGAATAGCTTAATAATGAACTAAACATGTTCTTCAAAAAAGCAACTACAAATTTATTATTATTCGAGATATTGCTTTAGCTTTATCATATTAGGAAACAGATTTGTCCATTACAAAAGCATACTCGTAAGTTAGGAAATGTAATTCACGGGGGAAAAGAACATTCTTGTAACAGGAAAACGTTCTCTGATACTAGAACAGAGCCAATTGAACTAAGAAAGAGGCAATCGGAAACCGAGAACCAATTGGTGAGCGACCGCACGCCCCGTGGACAAGTTAGCTCTCAACACCTGCTTGAATTATGGCTTGCGATACGATAAAGTGGCTGAATAAACTGTAGTGGGCACACGGTTCTGGAGTTGTGTTTTAAACTGGGTGGGTGGCGGCAGGGGTGTCAGATGAACTAAGTTTATTTTGAAATAATAGGTACTGAAAGAGTTTTACGATGAACTTGATGTTACAGAAATAGCTGTTATTATTTAAAGAATTACTTTGCATTTGTGCGTTTCATAGATAATACTCATATTACTCATAACGTGTAAATAAACAATGGAGACATTTTTTATTAAAAACAGAATACGTAATGGTACAATAGTTGTCAAGCAAAACGTTTCCAATCGAACTCGTGTCTATTATTTGTAAGAAACCGTAGCTGTATTTTCCCGCCTTATAATTTAAGGTGGACTGTAGCGTACTACATTATGTACGAAAAGTTTTGCTCACTTTGTTATTTAGCAGGAAATGGCAAAGGATATAATCTTTTACATTACTACAGGACCCTACCGCTTAATTTGAAGCTGAGAATCTATCCCTGAACAAAATCAGTTCAATGAATTATTCAAGAGTTCAAGACCTTTTGGCAATCGTAGATAAAATAAGTTGTTCAAATATTAGCCAACCCTGCTCAAACGGTGTTCGTGTGCTCAAATTCCCAACTTTGCGGCCAGTTAATTGCGGCCGCCCCGCACCACAATGTGCAAATAGGCGAACGGCTTGTATGTTGCGCGTTTGCGTACTGACTAAAACATTGTTATTGAGTAGATACATGACACCATCGAATAGCATACTAGTACACCAAACGAAGGAAACTCAGAGGAAAAAACTCGTGTATAAGCGAATTTTTGCATAGTTGTAGGGAATGGTGTTTTAAACCACATACTAAAAGTACTGGTGGTTAGGGGTGGAGCTAACGGGGGGAGAGGGGTGTAAAGGTCCTTATTTTTAATTTTTCGTAAATAACTCGTAAACAGTGACTCATAGCAAAAAACGTTCTAGTACATAAGTAAGCTACATAAAATTCTCTACAATAAATATGGACACATGTTTCCTCTGGGATCAATGTGTCATGAGATAAGAAAGCTCGAAGATGGACACTAAAGAAATAAACGCATTTGTTTAAGTAGGTACAGCACATACAGAATGCTCACGAGCATTCCAAAAGATTTTAATGCTCAATTCCTGACCATATTTAGAGTCTTTAATGTTATGTAAAATTTCCTGGATTCGGCTTGGTTTCAGAGATAATCAACCTTTTTTTCGAAATAAGTTTTTCGACGTAACTCGTCATAAAACTTCTTTTTGATTACAATGCTACCACAATATGTTTTAATATTACCACACCTTTTGCCTGGCAATCAAAAAATGGGAATAAACTTGACAAAATAACCAGTCCCTAAAAAAAATATTAAAATAAATAATTTTTACAAATTGTTGTTATGATAAAAAGTACTGGAAATGTTAAAAAGTATTCAAAAAGTCTAAAATAAAACAGAAAAAAAATTTTTTTTTGGTGATATTCGACTATAGGTCTCGTAATAATTTTTGTTTATTTTGATATCTAGAATGCATAGGTACTTAAAATATTTTGGAATGCTCGCGCCAGGGCGCGCCCTGTATGCTTATTTGTAAAAATAAAATTCCTAATTATCTTCTAAACCTAAAATATTCTCATAATCATTGTCAAATGATTTTAACTATGCATTCTAGACATCAAAACAAACAAAAATTATTATGAGACCTAATGTCAAATACCACCAAAAAAAAATTTTTTTTTCTTTTTTTTAGACTTTTTGCATACTTTTTAACATTTCCAGTACTTTGTATCATGACAACAATTTGTAAAAATTATTTATTTTAATATTTTTTTTAGAGACAGGTTATTTCGTCAAGTTTATTCCTATTTTTTGATTGCCAGGCAAAAGGTGTGGTAATATTAAAACACATTGTGGTAGCATTGTAATCAAAAAGAAGTTTTATGACGAGTTACGTCGAAAAACTTATTTCGAAAAAAAGGTTGATTATCACTGAAACCAAGTGGAATCCAGGAAATTTTACGTAACATTAAAGACTCTAAATATGGTCAAGAATTGAACATTAAAATCTTTTGGAATGTTCGCGTGCATTCTGTATGTGCCATACCTACTTAAACAAATTGTGTTTATTACTATAGTGTCCATCTTCTTGCTTTCTTATCTCATGACACATTGATCTCAGAGGAAACATGCGTACATCTTTTTTGTAGAGAATTTTATGTAGATTATTTATGTACTGAAACGTTTTTTGCTACAAGCCACGGTTTACGAGTTATTTACGAAAAGTTGAAAATAAGGACCTTTACACCCCTCTCCCCCCATTAGCTCCACCCCTAAACACCAGTACTTTTAGTACGTGGTTTAAAACACCATTCCCTACAACTATACCAAAATTCGCTTATACACGAGTTATTTCTCCCGATACGCAACTTTTGGTCTTCGTTAGGTGGGCTATACATACATTTTCTATGCCAGCATAAGTGTAGCATTTTCTTGTTAAAAAAAATCGGTTTCTATGGATTATAGTCACATGCCAGCAACCAAAATAATAAAGAACTGACGAACATTGCATGGCTGGGGATCGTGTGCCCGCATTCCGGTGAAGTTTGCGGGCTAATTGCGGCCGGCCTGAGCCACGAGGTGCAAATAGCCGAGCGGCCGTACGTGGCATTCGCTACACTGGTATTAACATTGTTAAGAGTCGTTTATAAATGTCATTTGTACTAATAATCCGAACTTAAGTTTTATTTTAGACATGGTTTAATTTAAGGCATTGTCGTTCTATAGAAATCAGTAAAATTAGGAAAACATAATGTACAATGTAAGTAACTTGATAATCTGTATCACATTAAGGACACTATTATTTTCAAATTATAGCCTGTTCGGTAATATTCCTCAACATTGGTATTTCATGCTTTATTGCCATAATACGTACCGACTTATTTCCTATTCTATGAATCGTTAAAACCAGCAGGTTTACCTCAAAACCACGATGAAGTATTTATGTCTAACGCGATAACACCGCAACAAAGCGTTTCGAAAAGTGAATACAACGTGATTTTCCAGTCCCGGCGCAAAGCAATAAACTGGCAGTCGCAGCTGAATACCGCTTATGTTCAAAGAACGTTGACATGAGTGTGTTTATCAGAGCGAGAGGCTCAGACCGCAGCCGGGTGCAGTGACAAACGGAATCACCGAGTGCATCGCGAGTGAGCTGCTGATCCGGCGAGAGATATTCTCGACCTCGGCGTCGAGTGCTAACACTCGCCCGCCTTCAGATAATTACAGCCCTTTGACGACGTGTCTTTGTCCTACACTAGAAAGTGGCAACCGTGTTTTCCCTATTTTAACAAACCTACACATATTTGCCTTACTAAAACATAAACTGTTGATAGTACAGTGCAAAAGTAAATAAAATAATATGAGCGAAAAGCTTTGCTACAGAGTTTAAAACAATAAAAGATTTGAGTACCGTTCGCGTAAAATTCGTGTAGATAAGTAAACACGGCACGATTGTTGAAATTCCATTTAAAAAACAACAAAGAGTAAATTGGCTAAGTGAAAAAGCTCACAGTAACCGAGATTGTCGGTTTCGAAAACAAAAGCTGTAGATAACTGAGTTGGAAATGCGAGAGTTGTAAGGCTGTGTTTAAGGTTTTGTTTGCGTCGTCGCGAGTTAAGTTCTATCCAAGTCGAACCAGTTAGAGTCAAGGAAGTAGTATGGATCTTGGTGGAAGTTTGCAAGCCGACGAACTAGCGGGCGGTGGGTTGGAGCGTCCCCACTCTTGTTATTTCACCCTCTCACCTACGCAAGGGGTTTCTACTCTGAGCCGTTCTGTCGCGCAAGATTAAGACGCTCCTCGCTTTACTGTTAACGCTCTGGCTTCCGTTCTGAATAGCATCAAGTATGTTCTCCACTTTCTGCTCGCTGACTTTAATAAAACGCGATCAGATCTAAGTGCGCTCTTTCTTAAAGAGTAGCACGTTCCTTAACTAACTTACAGGGTATTTCGCGATACATTTGCGTCAAGTTTATCCTTGAAAGTTTAACGAGCTTCATAGAAATCTGCAATACCTAAATTTATGAAAGGCTTTGCTTTTGAGCATTTCTTGGAAGTTTATTTACATTAAGTGTACGTCAAACCTTTTTTTAGCTTAATTTTTCTTTTATAATATTGAAATATAAGATGTGAAATACTTATACCCGTACAAGACAAATATCAAAAACTTGCCATTGAAATGTTGGCCTACTCGGTAAGAAATAAAGTTAACTTCAGTTTGTCCCAAAAATTGTACGACGCAGAGCAAATGCAACCTCTGTTCTAATTTATTAGAATTTAAATTTGTTCGATGTTAACAAGCAGTACATGTAGGACCATAGGCCTTACGAGGTTAAAAATGCATACGTACATTACATACCGGTGAAGGCGGTGAACTACTTTTAGGATGGTTATTTACACTCATTGGTTACTGTTGGTTGTCCTATGAAAATAAAATAAATTGCACATATACCTACACAAAAGACGAATTTTCATTGAGATCTCGGGTTCGTATTTCAATCGTTACTTTGTGTTTTCCTACAACTACATAAATCATATTAGAAACAGCTGCACGATTGGTACCGACAACATGTTAAAATATGAGCAGCGACCGGAATCGTTTATTTCACGTTGTTACGTTACACCACTTCGGTTATAAATAAAAGTGCCGAAGAAAAGCCAGATAAGACGGAAGAGAAATAAGTTTAACCGAACGGGAGAAAGCATTATCATTGGCTGCGAGTGAGGAACAAAAGAAAATGGTGGAGCACGAGCGTACGAGAGTACTTTATAGGCGCGTAAATATGTTTTATATCCCTCTACTGTCTGTTATACACTGGCGCGCCGGCGACCCATCCCAGCCCGGCCGCCTCCCCCGCCCGAGGGTTGCTTCGCTCTCGGAAATGCCGAGCTTTAATAAAACATATATTTTTCCGAGCGAGGAAAATACTGGGGAAACTCGCAATTTGTTCTTTCACTTTATGCTCGTTTACAAGACAAAAGTGGAACATTCTGGAAACATTATGTTAATCACGTAGTTATAGAGTTTACACGATTATTATTATAGGTGTGAAGTGTTGGCACTATGTAACATATATGAGGTATAAAAGGCCTAAATGTAGGGTGGTACTAAACGGCGGGTTTAGTGGCTTAGTAAAGGCGAGAAATCGTAAAGCGTTGAATGGGGGACTTGGGTGTTGTGTAGTTGATCAGTGACATTGTAGTGTCTAATCCAGTGTATGGAAAAGGAAGTACGTATAACAGGAGAAGTGTTGGACATTAGACCAATAGGTTCTGAGACGGTTTGGTATTGTGGTGGACCTTAATCTCGCGTGCCGCAGCAACTTCGCGGGCGAGGGCGATTTATTACCGCTCAAGTTCCCGCAAAACAAGTCAACTCTAACACTAATTGTTACAACTTCTTATCTTATATTAATTAATCTTATGTAACAGTGCTGCCTGGAACGATTACGGAGTTAAAAATACAAATATGACATCGGTACATTATCTAGAATTAAGTAAGAGCAGAAATATAATTTAATTTGAAATGAATTCATTTTCGTTAAATTAATTTAAGAACAAATGAAAATAAGCTTTGCCTGTAAGATAATGAAATAGAAGCGGCTAATACGAAGATAATTTAATACGAATTTATATTCTGATTCTCCGAATTAGGTAGATTAAATCATCTCTTTGTTTTTTCTGTTGCGAGAGAGATGGTTTTATGATGCGAAGGTGATGTTAAAGAGAGAAAGGTAGTACTTGTGAGCTCCGCTGCATAAAATATTACACCCGAGGAGAGCTCTTTCAATTAACCGCGCAGGTTCGCGTATATTACCAAGAGCGGCGCGCCAATGCGCGGAATGAAAAACATTTTTATACGACGTGATTTCACTTTCAGATTATTTTGAAGGATTCTTCTGTAGGGAAAGGTTAAGTTAAATGATAGTCTGCGGTATTTTTATTTAATTATTTACTCGCATGAGAATTGTCTATCACATGTACGTAGGTATCTATTTTTAATGCCATACAAAGCTATAGTAGACAATTTAATGCTTAGTAGGCTACTCAGCTGCAAGCCAAAAAATTTGCGATAAGTTGAGACAATTTTCTAGATTCCTGCGAGTTTTGAAATATTAGACACGAAGCAAGAGTAAAGCAGTCATAGGATCCTAACCCTTCTTTTTAATTTTGAAAATCAATGGCTCGTCCTGTGTCTGAAAATTTAGATCCGAAGGGAATGGCTAGTTTCATCCTCGATTACGAAAAGAAACATAATTTAACAAGATATCTATCTACATATCGAGTTTCAAACATGAGGTAATAAAGTTATTAAGATATTTTACAACATATATAGAATATAAATTACACTCAATAAGGCTTGACAGTAATTGCATCTGTCTGCGCGCAACGGGTTCTTGTGCAACAGTATTGACTCGTCATATATTATTATCTCCATAAATATACACATATTATTCATATCATAACAGCTTTCAATTATGTTTTTTGGTAACGATAAATGCCATTGAAACTCCATATAGGATTTCAAAAACGATTAACAGAATTCCACGCGTAACAAGTAAAGCTCATTCCGTTGTAGTATTTCATGTTGAATCTTCTGTAGCTTCCTCAATTTTATTACCTTTTAGTACCTATACGAATAGTCCAGAAAAGGTAAAAAATTAGAATTTATAAATGCCCTGTTTACATTAATCACATAAATATTGTTTAAATTTCCAACCCCTCCGCGTATTTAGCAGGTAAAGTAAACATAAATAGATAACAAAGATTACTTATACAATGTTAAGTAGTCGCTTTACACGATTAAGAGGATCACATACAAAGTGAGAGGCCAAAAAAATGGTAATAACCATTGCCACACAATTTTGAGCTTTCTCTTATCGCATTACATAACGGATCGAAGAGCACAATAGGCGTTATGTACATGTACGTTCGGTTACTGGCATCCGATAAGTATTCATGAGCCTATTAATGCGGCGGCACCCTTGCTCGTGTTCGCACAGATTGCGCGCAAGCCAGCCGGTCTAATCGACCAGAAGTGATATGCCACCTGATGAATGATGATGAGCTTTGTAACCCGGTCCTGAGGCTGATTTATTGAGTGAATGGAAAAAGGTTGGAAGAATGTTCATCGAGTCTGCGCCTATTAATTGTAGTGCTCATTGTTTATCTACGACGAACGGCTCTACCTATATAAGGTCCTAATTTATTAGTTGCAGATATTTTAACACATGATACTTTACATTAAAATAATTAACTTTAAATATAAATTAAGAAATCTTTTCATGTAACTTTTTTGATTTAATTTTCCTAAGAAAAAAAAAAAATTATAATTTCGTCTAAAAAAAATCATCATGTGCATTATCACATGTCACAATAACACTGTCTGTCATGTCATGACACAATCCAACGGAAAATAACATGACATTGACAATCAAGTATTTAATTTATCGACGTGAAGTGGCCAGTTCCAGTTAAATGGTACAGTCACGGACTTTAATTGATAGACCACTTGTCACTGTGCGTATTTTAGCCGTGTAATGCAAATCGGGTTTAGTCGCTTTTACTCGTAAATCCTAATAAAGGAAGTAAAGTCATCGTATAACAGAAGAGCAAAAATTATATTTCTATCTTTATCATTGTGCGTTTATGAACTGTCACTAAGGTTCGAATCTCTTAACTAAAATGTTAAATGGCGAACTTGACATTACATTCAATGCACTTAGCTTTATAATTAGGTATAACTATGACGTATTATCGGAGGTGCTCGTCAGCAACTCGGCACAAACGCCGTGTTAGCGTAGTTTTCTGCAAATAGGTTATCATTTCAAGCGTGGTTTCCATGAGCCAATTAAATGTCTTAACTTGACTTTTCAATCGCAAAATATAAAAATATTTCGTTTCAAGATGGCGGGTTTACCGTGCATTTTCAAATCTGGTATCACGACTTCGGCCGAACTCTGCTGACCAATGGGGCAGGCGTTGCTACGGTTAGTCAATGACCGCTCGCGTTTTCTTCGGAAGGTGACATTACCATGGTTACGTAATAACAAAAAAGTTTAACCAATAATAATTGATCCATATTTTTCCGGAAGCTAACGTTACTATAGTTACGTTATAACATCCGCTTTAGTCCTGAGACGTCAATCTAACTTTAGAGCCCAGATGGTAATTTGACTGCTAAGGTGCTATGTAGGAATTTTTGTTCTCTTTCCTTTTAACGTCTGTCGCTGTCAGATATTTTTTCAAAGTTAGAATTTCAGTCAAAAACTATCAAGTCTCTATTAAACATTTGTATGGCTACTGACAGATTATAGGATTAAGATAGACTGTCAAACGTCTATCTACCATATTTCCACAAAGGTTACATAAGTATTCAACTAACGTCAACTAGGAGCTGTGACGAATTATAAAAAAGACAGCAATAGCATTTTGTCTCTATCAATGAAAAAAATAATCTAAAATTGCTCGATAACATGATATGGCTATTTATATAAATATCTTGACTTGAAAAAATACCTCGCCTATTAATGTCAGATAATTCATGGCATCCGATTTGAAGAAAACATGATTAAATTACGAAACGGTTTTAGACAAATCTATGAAGAACTGTCGTTATCCAGTTTCCTCTAGGAACAACGACATCTAGCATCTAATAATGGCCGATGGCTAATCCTTAATTTTTGTCGACGAAGGAATTTTTATTATGTCAACTAGTTTTGACATACTTAAATTTTGACGCAACAAAGATTCGTATTTAACTGACATATCATCGGGGAAAATCGGTCATGTCGCGATCGTGCCTACTAACGAAAAATACCGAACCCATAATATTACACGACCAAATTGCATCCATTGCCAAGTGGTCTATCAATTAAAGTCCGTGACTGTACGTAAAAGAGGTACTAGAATCTGTTCAATGAGTTTTCATTTAATAATCACATAAACAGGGTGTTTTTACGTAGCAAATTTGTTTTCCCGTTTTCTCCAAAAAAAACATCATAAAAGCTATAATGTTTCACGGTTTAATACACTCCAGAGACCGAGTACTATCAGCTGTAAAAATATCTGGATCTAATAAATTAGGACCTTATATAAAAGGACCCGTATAGTAAATATAATACAGCTTGAATGACTTTGCACTTTTTTATTACCAAAGTATGTAGTATTAAACGCGATAAAAGCTACGAGATAAATATTCTTTAGTAGTTAATAAACGCTGGCCATTAAAAATATATTCTAGTTATTCGGTTGAAATCTCAGTCGGACAACTTGAAAATTCCAGTCACATTTAATTAATTGTATAAAGAATTTTACGGTAAATTACACGTTAATTTTGGAATGGACATGGAACGACAATTCCATTAGCGCTGCCGTAATATTGTCAGAGAATACCGCGCACAAAGGACAATATTGTGTGCACGTCACTATAACTCGGTTAAATTACATCCAGCGAATTCGCATGCAAATATCGGAATATATTTTTAATTTCAACACGAATTAAATCACGATTGTGTTAATTTGGTAACCCGATAATTTACTTCGTCGGCATGATATATCGTAAAGCTTTATGGGCGGTAATTATTAACTGATGGTGGGAGATATTTCAAATGATTTATTAACAATACTTCAGCCTATTCTACATGTCCCACTGTTATGAGAGGGAATTCCTAATTTCCATATATTTTTATAAAAAGAGTTTTTTACGGTTGGTAATGTTGATGTTAAAACATTTGGCATAGTAATTTGTATTTTAAACTATTACAGTAGAATAAACCTTAGGAAGCATTGACAAAAAGGCTAAGGACCGATAACTTCAAGATGTCATTAATAAAACTTAAAATGTTGGTATTTGCTTGGTATCTGTTATTTTTTTAAATAATAAAGTGTTTTAGCCATATTTTAGTTATTATGAATCTTATCTAGGCTTATCGTGTACCAAAGTATTAGTGCTCGATTTTATTTACATATAAAACAATCGAGTTGGGCAAAATAACCACTTTTCAACACCATTACTAGCCAATATAATTTATAATAATCCTCAAAATTATCGATGGTTAAACAAAACTATGAAATAAGGAAGAATGATTAACAAATAAAAAAAATGCGAATAGTTACTTAGATGTTTGGTCTGTATTTAAACATTCATATACCTCCTTCAGTTAAACTTGTTTACCCTATCGCACCGTCACAAAAGGGAGGATTATTAGGGGTACGTGTTCCTGATTGCGGGGAGTTTAATAAATAATAGCGGTGCTAGTAGTCGTATTAGCCGCGAGCGAGTAAGTTAGCGGAGTCCCAGAGGACCGGCTACGGCTGCGGTTAGAGTGTTCCCTACACTTACAGCGGAGCATTAAAGAAACCAGTACGAGGAGGTCCTTGACTAAGCATAGTTACGTGGAGCATGAGGACACGCTATTTCCAGCAGGATAGTCGAGTTGCAAGCTTGGTATGTCACGAGAATACTGAGAGAGCGCGGGCGGTCCGGCACGCCGCCTGCATAATGCCAGTTGCTGACTCCCGTTACTGCTAAGCTAATAACAGAGTTTGCATAGATTCGTGCTCAGGCTATTCATAACTTCCACTTGCGCAGTGCAAGTTTAAAGGCGTACCTGCTTCGTGACATTTGTGTTTGTTTTGTTATGAATCAAGTCTCTATTCAATTATGAATCTACATAAATCTTATAAAAGCTTTCCTGAAACTCTGAAAGCACTTCTACTTTGGGTGGCCAATAATAGTGATATGGCAAGTGCATAATAGCCGACTAGCGGTAGGCAACACTGGCTGATAGTGGCTGCGCATAACATACATTCTGTCTGAAAGCGCCAGTAACTCAATCCGATTCCACTCATGCTATTTGCACTCGCTCCAATTATGCTCCGCACTGATATGCAAATCCGGTTGCTTTTGATTAATTATGTTAGACGCTTCTGCAGTGCTTCTATGTAGACGTTCAAGTTACCTAATACCTACTTGCATTTATATGAGTTCATTTAAACTCCTATGTATGAAATGTTAAGCGATTATTTTCCCATAACCAATGACCATATACACAACGCAATTCAGAAATGCCTACAAGTCAAATTAACATTTTGACTATTAGCACGAATACTACTTTGTAGCTCTCCGATATTTCATGACATTTCTAAACCTGGGTTATTTTTTTTAATGACTGATCTAAATCCTCCTGATTAACCCATGAGGTTTGGAAGAGCCCGAAATTTATATCGATTTGAATTGTGCAATCGTTTAATAAAAAAATCGATGATTATATGATCAACTACATTAAATATTATCCATTTGCTTAGTGAGCTCTAGTCAAATAGACACATGAACTTCACTAAGCCACTATAGTAGCCTGTGTACTTGTGTTCTCACAACTACGGCAGTGAGTAGCGCCTCGCTTGGTATAATGTAATTAATCGACCACGCTTCAGCCGAGTCGAGACTGATTTCCTCCTCTGATATCCATTTACCGACATTATTATGCTGCTAAACTTCGAATTCTATTAAGTTTAACGTTAACAGATGTTCCGAATGTTTATTGATGAATGTTATTACTGTAACAGGTACTTGAGTGGATTTATGCATTATATTATAGATATGCTTTATGCAACATTGCAGTAAATTGCTTTGCTTTCTTTAATTAAAATATTATAACTACACTGTAACTGACGCTATAAATGTATTTTAAAAAAGACATTAAAATGCAGTTGACTATGGCTTCATAGTACCCCGGTCCCCGATTCAACCTTATTCGATTAAGGGTATTATTAACTTTTAAACTCTAAACGAAATGAGCCAGAAAATTTGATATTCCCACATGATACCTAAATTCTTGGCTAGCAGCACTAAATTAAGTTTTAAAACTACAAAACTTTAGCTTCTAAAAATTAGTAAGGAAAAATTTACTAAGTGAAAATTAGTTTGAAAACTTTGAATCAGCTAGTTTTAGTAAGCAAGCAAGCGAGACGCATTTATGAACGCATATAAAGACACCATTAAAATAAAGATCTTACACTTTTAAAGCAAAATAGCCGTAAACAATTTTCCTTTCAAAGAGTTTATGGGAGACAAGATTGACATTGGTATCTAATTTAATTTTGTGCTAGTCTTTATATGACGCGCAGGTAAAGTAATACACATATTCCTGTTATTAAAAATTATTAACGACCATTTCATACGATCGTCCAGAAAATAATTGTATTTAAATATAACATTGTGCTCAGGTAAAGTAATTCGTCATAGGGCTGTAACATCTGGCATATAACTAAAATGTATTCGATCAATATGAAAACACAAAAGAATGTTTTTATATTGATCGAATAGTTTCGAATTCTAAAATTAAATGAATGAAAATGTATTTTTTTTATATTTCAGAGTGTTGGCAAACGACATGAGTGACACGACTGAAAAGGCAGCCCTCGTATTATATGTGTTATACATGGTATATGTATACTTGTACGCAATATATAAGTATTTCTTGTGTATTGGATATCAATTCATAACAATTTGAAAGGTGATATTTAACACAATAAAAGTCAATTACGATAGCAACAAAAGATATTTCCATAATTGTTTATAAGCAGCAAAGAAAAGAAAGTTTAACGTCCAAAACTCATTTAAAATCTGAAGATTCCATTCAATGTTGCGGGGGATGGATTGCCTAAAATACTTTCATATTTAAACGTTTTCGCTGTGAAGAAAATTGAGAGAGATGAGGGTGGGGGAGTTTCGGGCCGGCTGGCGGCGAAGCGGCCAGATAATTAGATTAAGGGGAACGGAGGCTCTGGCTGTGGTCACAGATTTAACAACAGAAACTACTATAGAGGATACGCATTTCTTAAACAAAATGGGATTGTTCATTTCACATTCAATTTGGCTAAAGTGCATTTCTATTAGTCAATACATAAAGCTCGACCACAAACTATGTTAGTGAAACGTGTTAGAACGTTTCATCTCCTCAACTAGGTGACAAAAATAAGGCTCTAATTTTATCACTTAGCTGACGGTGCAGGATAATAAAATAACAAAAGAAAAAAGCTCAACTATTAAGAGTGAATGATTTTTTGGCGGAATGGACAAACCCAAGCAACAAAAATTACCCCAGGAAAAAAGTAGATGCAGTACTACTGTTAGAATAACAAATCTAGCCAGTTCTACCAGGGTGAATCAACTTTTTTCTGTCTGTTATTGCCAAGGTTACGCTCGCCTGAGTCACGCTGGTTTTATGCAAAATTATGTTACTTAATTTATGCAATCATTTTGTAGATGGCCCATCAAGGAAAGGGTTTATTAATACTAGAAAAATGCATGTTTGCATCGTTCAAGTATCATAATTATGCATAAACCAACGTGACTCAGGCGACCGTAACCATGGTAATAACAGTTACAAAAAAGTTGATTCACCCACCAAATTTGAATGCAACCCAGGAGAACGTAACCATGAGAAGTTTGTAACCTTAACCAGTTTCCAAGTTAAACAAGGGACACGAAAAAATTTATCAGCTGTGATACTAAATCAGCTAGGTTCCGTGACTTCCGTGTAATCTGTGGCGGTACTCCGGACAATGCTACCTATCAGTCCTTAAAGCTTTCGGCTTCGCTTGGCTGCCGATGCTGATTGTACTTGCGAATTCGCGTTATTCTTTTCTTGTTCGCACTATTTCAATCACACTTTGCGGTGTTATTTTGCCCGATTTGTTGAATGGTTTCTCTAGATTACTTTTAATTAATGTTGCACAAAGATTAAACTACAAGGTACTGTATTATTAGCCGAGCAGTCAATGGAATAATTGTAGCTACAAGCGTACGTTAACTACTTTACTAAATTAGTTACTCGTATTCACGTTGATATTGAATACAAAGTAAAAGCACCACTTAACTTGAAAGTTTCGCGACAAGTTCCTCACAGAGGGAAACTAATTAAATCTCGCATACAGTGCGATATACTTAGTACATAACATAGATGAACGCGGGAATAAACAGAAATGTAATAAACTAAACCCCAACTGCGATTAAAATTCACAGTGTATAACTCAATTTATCAAGGAAATAAATTGTCATAGCGACAGCAATGCAGCTTAGCACCGTTTAAGTAAATTTAGCGTAAGGAGGCGTTTAGTGCGGTGTGTACCGCGCTGAGCGGCAAAGGCAGGTGTAATGTATTTAATTACAGGCACTTCGATACTGCAGCAATCTAGTAATTACCGAACAGAGCGGCGGCGCGTAATCAGCGCCCTTTGCGACCCCGACACGAAGAGCTCTAAGCTGCTATTCTAATAGCTGGAGCAAAAACGAGTCGATCCTCGGAATTCTGAATCCATGGAAATTAGAAATCCTACGTAGGCAAATTCAGGAGCTTTATCACATGTCGTATTGTTTTTGCTTTAAAACAACACGCCAGTTTGTTTTTCTCTTTTTATGAGACTATTTTTAAAATTTAGTATACATTTCTATGATCAATTGAAAAAAAAAGGTCCGAATCATCTGAATCCCATCACTAGCCTATAATCAGTCCACTGCTGGACTAAGGCCTCTCCTATTATCTAAACGTATGGATGCAATAGGAGGTCCAGTAGATCGAGGTAGTGTGTCCACTCCACCATGATGATGCTGTTGCCCATCATCAATCGTCAACAAATAAAAGGACACAATGACACTTCACATCCCTTAGTCGACTCTCACGACATCCACGGGAAGAGTTGTTTGACCCACCTCGTCACCAGACAAATGTATTCTTACTACAGTCACCACACGGCTTCAATCATCTAAATACATCCGATGTATTCGTATCTGGGTATTAGGATTGAATACCATGAATACACTACGACAGTGTGCAGTAGTGCAAGTCCTTGCTTCCCGGGAGTCATGTTGCAATTGTTGCAATTACACTGGTGAGTCGGACTGTTCGTCTCAGTGAGCAGAGAATTACACACCCTAAGCTCAAACTCTGGCCGCTTTTGATTCGCATTTCACAACCTGTTGACGAGTTAGTTAAGCCCCTAGAGCGTGTACGGCACAAAGCGAACTCGCCTATTACCCTTCAGCTGCACGTTTGTGTCACTGACGTAACTTAACTACTATTTGGCTAATACTGAATATCAATTAGAACGTGTTGTAATTTTAAATAAATTATGCCCGTTACTGAAATATAAAAAGTAGTTTACTCATATTTTCTTTTCTATCTTTATATGATATAATGATAAATTAAAGCTCTACAATGAAAGCTTTTGCCAGGGAAGGATCTATAATAACTAGGTAAATATACTCATTTGAGGAACCAATAAAGAATATTAGCCGATCATTTGATTTGAAATATAAAGAATAAACTAATCTTTCTGATAAGCAAACTGTAAGTAATTTAAATACTTCAATAATAGGAAAGAACTCTCAGGAGTTTATTGCTACCTTTTTCTTATGAAATGTATATATTAATCTCTGATCTCTGAATAAAACATTAAGCAGTCTTTTGTTATGAATCAATAGGTTAGTATAGAGTAGGTAAACAATTTGTAAGCAGGTGCGGGGGATGGGCATTAGGAGTCTCGCTTTGCGAGATTAATCACGGCACCAAGTCGGGCCCGGCGCCCTGTCTATGTATTATAATTGCTTCGCGAGGGCGGACAAACCACTGCGACGGAATCTCAAGATCCGTAACAGGTACAGAACTCACTTAGACTGGTTTTCTAAACTTAATCGCCATGCTCGTCAAGCAATCTGAATGATGCCTTTGTAATAAACCGGGAACGAGCAACTTTGCCACTTACATTACACGGACATTTATATCCTACGCTCTTTCAACTTTTCCGACGGACTTGACACCAGTTTAATTAATTCGCGGGATTCGTAAATATAGCCCCGACATTTGTACGAAGTTTAAAAGACTAAATAAATCACTTGCCTTGTCATCGTCGCCTTCACTATCACACTGCAAAAGGAGAAAAAAGACAATTAGTATACAAGTCTGAAACATCCAAGTTAAATAAACGTGCGAAATTACATGCAATTCTACCTACTGTTTATTCATTACATTTATCAAGTGTTAATAAATACTTCAGAAGCGTTGAGTTAATAGAATGTTTATCTTTTTGTCGGTTTTGATAACCATCTTTAAGCGTTAAACGTATGTTGTTCAACCCTCGACAACAAGCAAACGAAAGATATTTAATCAATGAGCATGATATACGGCGAAAGTAACCCCAAGTAAAAGTAAAGATTCCTTCACGTCCTAAATTGGGGGAGTAGGTAGAATATCAATAAACAGGTGAAGAAGATATTATCGTATCATAAATCGACGAGAACGTTACAGGATATTTACGAGGCAAGTTCGCGCCGAGGGAAACAAGCAAGGATCAGGCTGAGATATTACAATTTCAAATAAATACACAGCATGAAGTATTCAGGGTGGGAGCAGGTAATATTATGTAGTGTGGAGCGCCGCCTCGACAAATCTCGTGATTTAGCTGCGATACGCATTGAATATCGAGTAGGGGATGTGTGCCTTGCGTGATCAGGGTATATTTGCGCACTCTGATCGGGAATTAAACCTATTACACTGTTACGCGGATTGCTAAGTTAGCTTAAGCTTTAAATTATCCTGATCGTAAAAGAAACAATAACCATGCAATGGCGACGGAAAGGAAACGATTTTATAAAGAAGCGCGCCGGGAAAAGATTGCGATGCGATAAAGTTGTGAGACATGCCAGACTGCGTACACTAAACATGGACAACAATGATTATACTCACGATATAGCCTTTTCCGGAACTACAGCGGCTACTGGCCTGTAGGCAGGAGAGAGAAAGCGAACATATGAGTGGACTGGAGTAACTGGGGTGGTAAAGTTTGTCTCGTCTCTCCCTAGACTACACACCGCAGCGCTATTTGTTTTCAATCAGAGCGAGGTGACGCGAGTCGTATTTGACTTTCCTGTGACTTGAATCCTAAACACTATGTCGTGTTGGCTTTGGTGAAATGTTTATAGCATTAGAAGAGAGACGAGAAAAATAGCAAACGAAATAGAAGACGAGACATATCGTTACAAGTTTACAACATTCTAACAGTTAAGTACATCAGCAGACAATGAGTGAATTTATTGCGCATGCACGACAGAGTGGAGTGGATTCCTAATCATTATAAAGTCGGCAAACCTAAGCGGAGACGATAATTAAGAGTCAAGGCAATAAACTAAATTGATGGATACTTGGAGAAAGCGCGCCGCAAGCATTCTACCTTTCCTCGGATCTGGGCGGCAAATTGCTAACCCCTACTCTTTTGTACTCCCATTACGAGACCTCGTTTTGTGTAGGATTCGACGATATTTTTTACTGTTATTTTAGAAGGAGCCAATAAAAGCTGTTAAATAAATGTGAGTGCTGATTGAGTAGGTACCTTCCATACTAAATTAAGTAACGCACCAATTTAAAATGTTATAATTATTATTCATATTGTAAATTGCGGTTAACAACATCATATGAATACAATTGAATTAATGAGCGTTATTTAAAGATACAATGTCCATAAAATAAATGGTATATTATTTAATTTTACAAATATGCATTGAATTTGACTACATTATATTAAATCAACGATTCAAAAGCATTTTAAAGGAGAAGGTATTTCGTTAACAAGTTATAATTTTGACAAAGATAGCGCAGGATTAATGCGAGTAAAGATTTTAAATTGAAGCAAAAGACAGAGCGAGACGACAATAGGATATTTTTTGTGTTATTGCTTTGTAAATCAACTTCCCGCTTGTTCTAATCGTCTCCGCTATAATAGCAAGCTGTACACTTAATGCTAGAATTTGAGTCGATCGTTCGCTTGCAATGCAAACGACACTGATGTTATAGTCTGTCAAACCAACTTTGGCAGTAATAGTAGGAACAAATAGCTTAGTATGTGCATCTCTTTTTTTGAGGCAATAACATTAGGGTAAGAAAGAGACGGTACCTATAATTCTCTCTGTCTGTGCCTCAATAAGTAAAATCCTAGACAAACTATATTTAGATATTCTAGCAATAAGCGGAGAGCGTAGGCCAAAGCGGGTGGTGCGGTTCGACAGGCGTTGGTCACTTACGTCGCTAAGCCTGTCGCGGGAGGAGTCGGGATCTCGCGGAGCCACCGAACTGCCGGTAAGGCGCTCGGAGGCCCGACCACTGTCATCCGACGTACCAGCGTCTTGAAGCAGCGTAATACCCTGCAAAAACCGTAGCTTGAACCAAAAGTAACAAATACTTCATGTAATGTTTTTCTCTTAGTATTTGTTAAGATATCCAGCAGTTTTATTATGATTTGTTTTAGAAGTATTCATTTACTATCTTAATATTCTTATTCACGAAAAAAATATGTAATACCCGTATTTAAGAACAAAATAATTACGCACAAACGTATTTTAAATGTTTACGAGGCGGGATATAACTTCATAAAGAAGTCTTAAAGTTAATTGAGCTTGAAACGGCTTTGAAATGAATGAATACGTGTAATTCTGATAAATGATAATATTGAATAATGATCGAGTTTACAACTTGTACTCGGTATATGAATAATTAAAAGCTCGTAAATAAGAACTTAGGTCAATTAGAATTGTATTAGAACGACCAATTTCATCGTGTATGACTTACGCATAAAAACATAAATATTTTGTATATATCTCTCGGCTGAAAACATTTGAATAAATAGAAGATATTTACGTAATCATAAATCATAGTTCCTTGGATATTTGATTGTTGTTGAAGAAGGGGAACGAAATTTCCCAAAAGACTAACGTTAAAGCTCCCATAACTGGTGATTTAAGTTACAATTCCATTGCCAAGACGGGAGGACAGAGGAAACGGTTTTTTATATATAAGATCGCAAAATTGAGAGGTAACTACGATATAAGAAAACTTGATAAGATGGTTCTCGGAAGCAAGTGAGCGAGGGCACGGAGTAGACGACCCATAACGTAACGTGCCGGGGGCTGACAATAAAAAGAGTTTTCCATTTATCACATTTCGCGTGTATTTTACGGTAAGGCACGGAGTGCTCGAGCAGGCCACGACTGTGAAAAGAAAATAAAACGCTGAGTAACCTCCCTTTAAATGGATAGATCCCCAACCGCCCCGGCTCAATCGACTCTTACTTTATTATACATAATTTGAAACAGCTCTAAACCAAATGATTTATATTTGTTCAACCGTAGCTATATAATTAAGTCGTGTGAAATCGGACAAGTTGTTTATTTTCTTGTTGTCATTGAAGTTGACGGCTGTGCCTTGCGTGTTAAAGAACAATAAGCAGTTAAATAGTTTAGTGCAAATGATGCCGTGTAATGTTGCCGCTGTTAAATATGTATGGAATATTGTTTACTTTTAATAAAATTTTAAACTTATATTCATTGAAAATGTACCTATAATGTAATATGCGGCTAGTCATGTTGACGAGCAATTAAAAAATAGATAAATAATCTCACGATCGTATTCAGCAATGGACACATTAAATGAAACATTTTCCCTGTTACTACCAAGAATGTAAATTACTACTTTCAAGACGAACTAAAAAACTAATTGAATTAATTCGAAGTCAAGACATGGCTTAAGTTCCGTTTCGCTATTTTGTCTCGGCGTATTTTATGAGATTTAAAATTCCACTCAAACCCGCAAGTTATACGGCGTAGATGCCATTACTCACGGGCGGTTTAGCTCCGTATAAATGGTGTCGGTTCCGGGAGCGACCGACGACCGGAACAAAAACTCAAAAAGCTCCGGAATCCGCACTCACGCGGATTTATCTGAGATTGAAGCTTGAAAATTAAATTAAATATGTACGTTTTTGTTCAAAAGTATTAGCGGTAGGTGTGTCATTCTGATCTTACAGTATTTTCAAGTCCATGTGCTTGTACGTTCGATAGAAAATCTAATGGAGAAGATTTTGCGACAACAAACGATTGTCATCTTTAGAATGCTAACTGCGACTGAGAATAAACTTAAATGAATCGCACATGAATGGATTTCTGATCGTAGCAAGCCAGATCTGCAAACAGTAAAAACATAAAGAAAAACGTCACGTTTGTACAGTTTACTTTGAAGTAACTATATATTCGTTCCCAATATCTCCCATTTCCGCACCACCTTAACTTTGTGTCGTAACAAATTTAAAATAGGATTAGACTGTACCATATATTTATACACTCGACGGTACAGAAGTATTTTGTTTGTTTAATGAAGAAATATGATAGCTTATTCTCATTGCAAAACACCTTTTACAAAACCGAATTATGTCCCAAATCCTAACAAGGGATTGCTTTGCGACCCTTTACATAGATAAACGTGAAGCAGTCGCACATATCAATTTAATCCTGGGCGTGGAAGCGAGCGGGATCCCTGTAATCCGGCGGGGTCGGCGGGATGTTACGCCGGATGTTACCACATAATTACTCTCGCTCGTTAAACTTCGCTCTAATTATAATTGACTTTTGGGACACTTTCTCCTAATATAAATGATTCTTTGTTAGTCTAACTTCATGTCAACATCAACTTCACAACAACGTGAGTATTCTATTCTACAACCTATTAAGAAATTTTTTTAACCACAATTAATCCCGGGTGTTAAGTTGATCTTTGAGTAATTTCCTCGGAGGTACCTACTACCTCTTACTTTGGTACAAAACACAAAGGACCGACTAATTTATTTACAGTCTGCATGGATTTATAATTCAAATTAACTTTTTTTCGAACTTCACAGGTCATAATATAAGACTTGTTAGTAAAAATATACCACAAAGTTATTCTATTGTTACCTATACCTAATTTTATTTCGTTTTTATGGCTCCATTTACAAGCAGTTGGATACATCACTTGGTTAAGTTGGTTATTTAGATTAATTTATTTATTTCAAATTACCAATCATAGGCATTCAAGCTGTATGAGAAAAAAAAATTGGTGTCGTAAATTATGTGACATCATATCACCAAGTCGTGAATATGTTTATTTTAGGTCAATTAATGCGTCCATTCATTATTCCCGGTATCTCAGAAACTGCTCTAACAATTATAACAATAACGATATTGGCCTAGCAATACGTGTGTTAGTTACCAATAAGTAATTAACTTATCCTGCCGAAAAACATTGTTTATATCTATGCTAACAAAATATATTATTATAGCATGACGGAACATTAAGGAAAATAAATAAACCTCTATAAACATAAAATACAAACAATAAACCTATCCATTGAGAGACAATAAGAATGAAGTTACTGTTTTCAGTATCGGTGAGCAATATCGAATTTCCTCAGGCAAAATACACCCGAGTAAATGTGGTCAATTGCGCGACCCAATCAATCGGTACTTTATTTCAATGGAGTAGGGTCGGGTTTCGGCCGGGAGGTGGTGGGTGGCAGGCAGGAGGCAGTCGTGCTCGAACAGCGACACAACCGCTAATTGAAACAACGACCGCGGCCGAACATTACTTATTCATGAGAAGTCCATATGGTGGCTGAACGTGACCGACGAGATAAATCATTCAATTACATTTTTCATGAATAGATACACTAGCCTATTCTATCCTCCTGTAAAGCTTTTCCCGTAGCATCCATCAATCCCAATAATAAGTGTAGGTACTGTTATGAAACTGCCATTACAATTAAAGCGCCATGGATAAATATTATTTAAAATAAAATAGGTCAGGGTTAAAAAAAACATTCATTAGTTTGAACTTATTAGTCCAATTTACACCTACAAATACAATTGCACCGTAGAAGTCGCACGGTTACCATTTCACGAACCTAATACTACAAGGGTCTATGTTTCACTTTCACAACTTGAATTTTCAAGTTCGACATTGTCACACTGACACTAAGTACAGTACAGATTTAATAACGCTAAAAATGTAACCATAGATAGAACTCTATAATATTGGGGTAGCGATTGGGCTAAATTATCATATCATATTATCTACTACTGCATCATACGCACGATTGCTTACCTGCCCCCAACCAAAGGACCGAATTGTGTGAGATGCCCGATCATGCCTGAATTAGACCCTAGTTCACTGACCGCAAACAGACAAATATTATTTTGCATACCGCATTCATTAAATATTAACATGATTGCGCTGCATTGTTACAATGATCCGTATAAATACATTGCGGTTCCAATATTCATGATGGCAATTTATTTAATAATAAATAGGTACGTAGAGATAATGTGTGGTGGTTTAGAGTAATTTTGATTTAATTATAATTTATAAAGCTAATGTCAATAGATTTTGGTGGTTACACTTCGATAGTAGGTACATGCTAAATGTCCCAGATTACATACCGTTTATTATAATTATTTATTTTTTAGGCTTTAACCCAAAACGGTCTCGTGTTGACCAGGGTGATGAACAAAAAATCGTCAAGTTGAAAATATAAATGCTTCCTATACTATTATATTAGTATACACACATTATCAAAAACTATACTCGTAGTCGAGTTAGCAATAAATCTGTACTCGTAGAGATAGTGTTACAGTGGTTGTTGTTTATCAGTTAGATGGGCCGGAGTACATGAGAGGCGGGGTCGCAGATCAGGCTGTTATTGCACGAACGCGAGCCTGTATATCGTAACCAGCTAATCTGCAATAGTAACTAGCCGTTGTGAGAATATTCAATTACATTGGTCCACCTGAGCGTATGTCAGGTGAGCGACTGCAACGTCGTCCCAGGTAATGCGTGGTGCGACGGGGTGCGGTGGCGTGTTGCATAATTTATTTATGTCTCGGCACGTTACTCCCTTGTTGGGAGTTGTCGGATATGTTGGAGCCTTATTCTAATGACTATGCGCTGAATTTGTTTAGTTAACAAGCGCGCTGTAATACGGAATGAGCGGCTACATTAAAGATGATGTTCACACGCTAACTTCTTGTACCGTGGCAATTAAGCAAGACATTATTTATTTCGTTTAATCTGACTCTTACATATCATTATGAGAATTGATTATAGATCGTAGATTTGACTGAAAGTCGCTATCATCAATATCATCATATTCTTCGCAGATAGTGTAGGTATTCTCCGACAAATGTACCTACCCATGGTGCGTTGAAAAACTGGGTACCCACTTTATTAACGATTCAAACATGAAATAGGTACGCAATTTATGATATTAATGAATTTTTTGCTTACCTTCCTTACAGAAAATGGGTGTGGTAAGTGGTAACATTGATAGATAGATAGATAACACTGCCTGAAAATTCCTGCTAGGACGGAATAAAAAAAAAACATTAATATTTACCACGCCTAGATGAAGGCAATATTTCAGTGTGAACAGACGTGAGTACAAAGCTAGATTTGCCAGCATATGTGAGTATGCTCGGGTAAGCCGGGCGAGCCATCACAGAGGATCAATCAGATCCGCCGCCGACATCAAGCGGAGTTAGCTTGGCGGCAGCGCTTCCACATACACTAGCCGTATCCAGAACAGCATATTTCAATCATCTTGCATCAAATTGTGAACTTTATTTGTAGTCGGTGCACGGTCGGATGTGCTATTGTAGATTTAGGTAACATACAATATGGACAAATTAAGCTGGCAAATGGAATTTCGCGACAGACCGCTCTCAGTTTAATATACTGCGGCCAACCGAATAGTTATTGTGATTGAATTAACATATCCACTTCGTTGCGAGCAATCAATAATTTTGACCACGCTGATTGAGCGTAGGTAGGTATTAGATATCAAAAACAATTTTTTGACATTATATCGTTTGTTCTCGACATAAAATAGCTTATCTAATAAAATAAAATTTTAATTGTCAAAGTATTAAATCGATTTTTCTTTCTTCATATCATAAGTTTATATTGTCAATCATTACGCAACTTACAAACTACTAAATTTGGAGACTGCAATCGTTGCTTAAAATCCGTAAACAACAATATAAATTTGTACACAAAATAATCTTAAACACGATTTGTCTCATAAAATGTCGTTTCATAATAAAGTATCTTATCGTAATTTTAAGCACAGTTTACTGCCACTGCCAACGTGGCCTCGCAAAGCCATCCCATCACTGTGTTGCAAAAATACATTACATCGTAAAATGGGAAAAGAAATCCCAGCCAACGAGCTGTTTATCTAGTGACAACGTGATACTAAGCTATCTTGAGTTAACAGGCTCTGCTGATTTATTCAGCTACGAAAGATCTTGTTTAATAATAATGTTCCGGGAAACTTGTTTTATATTAACCTGCACGTAAATTGCGTTAAAATTAGGCTGATGGCTTGCGGCGTACGGTAAGCTATCAATTACCGTCTAATACTATTTAGACAAGAGAAGAGCGCCTACACAGGTTAATGAAACAGAACGCCTGGATTTAATTACATTTTCCGAATAATGTATTGACATTTTAGTGCACCTAGGCTTATGTATAAATGGGTTAGTCACATTTGTTTTCACAAATTTTTCCCTTAACACAAATTTTGATAGCGTTATAAATTTGAAAGCTTTTTTGACAATTACGTGGCCATTTTCACTCACGAATCATGTTAATAGAGCGTGATAGATAATTTCTTCCATCAAACTGCAACTTTTGTCCCCTGGGTGACGTGACAAAAAAATGTTTGTCAAATATAAACATATTCAGTTTCTAGGTTAACAACAAATATTGTCAGCTTTGCGACTTCGGCTATTGATTTGTGTTATATAGGTGTTAAATACAGCTACGCGTGTTTACTAAGTCCTTACTTACTCCAGAGTAAATGTACCTACACTATCCGTTTAAGCCGAGATAAAGTATCTACTGTTAACAAACAGGAGGCAATTAGTCTGCTTGGTTAACTGCATCGTACAAAGAGGAACAATACAATTGAACGCAATTCTTTACAATTGGCAAACCATTACCGAATAATTATAGTTCAATGAATATACTTCATTGTTATTTCCAATAATTCATAAAGGTAACATTTTCGTGGCGCATTGTAGGGATATACATATAAATTCGTTTCTGCTTTGTGATTGAAATTTATGTAAAGTAGCACGCTTTAATATGCCCTCCGTTATGCATAAGGTCGGCAAAAGAAAGTAGCGATGAGCAAGAGAGGGTCTATTCTCTACATCAAAAGGCAAACGTTCGACCTATAAATTTTGGATCTTATGAAAAGTAGAAGTTGAGAGGTGACGTAGGGCCGTCGTGAAGGGTGCATAAAAAGTTAAGAGGTCAGGCGAGCCGTGGCGAGACGCCAGCAGACCCCTCCACGACAACATAAGAAGGTCATGCAGCTGTTGGGAAAGATCAATAACTTCTGTTTGCTACAGCCAATTCAAAATGTCATGAAATGTAATTGCTTTGTAAGCTTTCGAGGTTTCATAACAGCACGTGAAACACTAAATTATGTAGCGTACCATCAGGCTGCGCTTTACGACACTAACTAACGAAATTAATTTAGTTAGCAATTGGTCCAGTACGTGTTTAAAATGAATCTTTACTTGCTCGTCGTCGGAGCCGAGGGCGTAACTTAATGATCGCGTAGAGCGCACCGGGAGGCTATCTATTCGACGGCAAATTGAATCTGCGAAGAGCTATTAGTCGACACCGCCGCGGCGCTCCGAGCGTGCCAAACCATTCCCAGCCCGACTAGCTCACTCCACCGCTGTTAAGGCGCGATACACTTCGTAAACTGCAAGCATGCGGCCGGCAAATAAAAATAAACGACATCGCCTCACAACACGTTTATGTCGTCAGCTTTTAGTTCAGCTTAAACGTTTTTTGTTCAGACCTCTGTGAGTTAAAAAACGCGGTAGTAGCAAGGCTCACGTTGTTTTAAGCCTAATAGCAGTTATACATGGTATGCGTAGTTATACTCTTTTTATAGATGCAATGCAGTAAAATAAAGAGGTACATAAATAGACAGTTGTTTGTTCAGAGTTATAAAACGAGTGGAGCATTGTGGCTTTTTATTGAAGTCGAGTAAAATATATTCTTTCGGTAGCAGAGCAAGATTTTCCACTTTATTGGAGCAACAGCGCGGCAGGAGGCAAATTGGATGGGATTGCGACACATCTGCCGAAGGACTGACGGAATGCGGGGCAGAGGGTAAACTGCATACATTTTCCCGTATGCTTCCAACGAACATTACATAGCCTACTTAAAAATTAATATAATGTAGTTACTATTATAATGTACTGGAACAAAGAGCCTTTTATAAATATGCGGCAATTATGCTTTAGTAATGTGCATATTTCTACGAGTTATCCAACCAACAGGTGTTTTTATAATAACTGTCTAATATCCTTAATCATCAACATTGTTAATTTATGTAAATCTAGTTAATTATTTCAATCGTTTCACTGATCGTGAAACGTTTGTAAAGTTTCGTACTGAAACTTAGCGTGTGTAAAGTCGAGAATTATTATTTCCACATCAAATTGAATGTCCATTGCATATCCATATACAGAGCTGGCTTCGTCATGAATTAAAAATGACCAACGTCAACGCTTGCAGTCGCGCACCATGACGTGTTAACTGAATCCAGACGGATTAATAATTCGCGACCTAATAGTCTGCGGTTCACATTCACACTATCACCTTCAATCTGCCAAATGATTTAACTCCAATAAATGTTTTATGCCGTTCACGGTAAGTTAACCGATTTAATATATATCTCAATTAGTCGCGTCGTTGAGCAGCTGGCCGCATGACTGTTAACTTTTTTTTAGTTTCGGTAATGATAATTTAAGAATATTAAGCATAAATTAGGTAGTTTAAATTGATATCGTAACTAATTACAGATTTCATTAGGTATCGCCGAATCACTTAAGAACTCAATTACCATTCTGTTCTAATGGACGGTTATTGTTATTCGTTCCTTTAAATCAAATAATTTTCAGTTGTGTCTGTAAGATAAAAAATAGATCAATTTAACTACCGAGCTGACAAAATAAACTAGATAGATAAAGGCAGAGTATTTCATGGCCCTGCCTTTCCACGGCGAGCCGAGCCACGCTCCTGCATTTTAATATCGAGTCACTGCACGCTCCGACTATCGTCCCGCCCATCCAGCTTTCATCCTCTGCGAGAATCAAGTGCATTGTGATTTACTTCCGCCTCGCTAAGTACTTTCGCCACAAGGCTGCGGTGTAGTGCAGTGTCTTTCTGACACTAACTGCATTGATTATTGATGCAAGAAAAAGTAGAAAGAATTTTATTCCTGACTCCTTACTCACTGATTATAATTAATCAAATATAATAAGTAATAACTATTAAAGTTACATGCGCATATCAATTAAACCACAGCAGCCTAAACCAAAACAAAAGTTAATTTGATTTGTTTTTATACCTACACACGTACGTATCTGGCACGGTCAACTGAACGCCTATGCAAAGTTAATTTGTCGTTCAAATAAAGGGTTAGGTTTATTCTCGTCTTAATTCAATATTGCGGTTAATGGTTTGGTAAACTGTTGAGGATAAGTAAACAGTGTGCCATTTCACGCGTGTTGGTTTAGCAGCGTGCTCCGAGACGAACCGAGCCGCGTTGACAAGTCGAGTGGCAGTTTGCATACATTTTATGCGTTTGGCGAGAAAGCATAGCCCGGAAGAGGCGCGGCGATGAGTACCGATTTAGACTCGCTGCATTTAGACGTGTGAGATCACCAAGCGCATTTAGGTACGGACGAATAGCCCGCAGCAACAGTTTTGTTTACGTTCACCGTTCAACCTCGCGGAACAAACGAAAACTTTGTACGACGTGACAACTAGCATTTAACTTAATTAATGAAAAACAAATTTACACACGCCAGTAAGCCGATCTCGCCTGTCAGTTGCCCTAATATGACGCAATTTATCATTACTACATTACACGCTGCTATAAATATGCATGTCTCTCTCACGGCGACTTGCGACTTCATAAATAGTCAATGGCATGACTTACAATATGAGTGGTGTCATTGGAAATGAACCTTCAAATTTACTTGAAGGTACACCATTAACAGTCTGTTTCACAATCCCGGATAAATATATCCGACAGATAAAATTTTCACTATCCTTTTCTATGAAAAATTATAACCAACCCGTATCATTTTACCGAGAGTGTAGGTACATATGTATAATAAGTAATATTCATAATTCATGAGTATTAATTTGACAACAAAAAACTTTACCTTGAATCCTTATCTACGCGCGCTATTATGTGACCATTAGTTGAACTATTTCGAAGTGTTTTTAAACTTACAGAGACCGAGCGAACCGTGGAAAGGTGGAACTGTCTGCGCACGGTTGACGACACCAGAGATTGCCATGTAGAGTTTACGGAAGCGACTACCGTGAGCAGGATCTAATGAGTTTCAATAGACATTCATTCAAGAACAACAAGTAACACTTCGGTACATTGATAGACATGCAGTTATGCAGGGTCACTGTCAAATTAATCTTATCGCTGAACGACCATTTCAGCTAGATGGCATGACATATTATATTAGAATAATACCTAATAAGCAGAATGTGAAATTACTACGAAGGACATAAATACGGAACGAGTTAGTAGCATAGCAAAACGTCTGGAAATAGTTAGGATGTTAATAATCGATTGTTGGAGTTTTAAGTTATTAAATGTCATATTAACACTTGACATTTTAAAATACAGAAGTTTTACTAACAGGTCGTTTTAAGGCTCCGGTGTAGTTATTTTACGAAATTGCTCATCTTTGCGATAGTATATTGGAGTAACTTAAATTAATCCTGCTGGCATTTTAACATATAACGGAAGATAATTTCAATTCTAAAGGAATAAGTGGAGCACTTTTTTGTTTTTGTTCTTAGTTTTTTAATTATGTACCTCAATCTAGGAGCTGTTTCACGATTTTTGACTGAAGAGGTAAATTTGTTCACTTTTTTTATAATCAAAATGATATTAAAGCGATATGTATCTTATACACATGTGTTGGAAAATAAGTCTTCTAAAGAATAAGTGGAACACTTTTTTTCATTTTCATACATATTTTTTGAATAAATTCGAATTTAGCTAGAGCAAATTTAAGAAAAAATACCATAGTTTAGTAGATAAATTAGAGTACTTATAAAGCATATTTCATAAAAATAATAATGCAAAAATAAACATCAATTCATGTCTAATTAAAATATTATGAATTTTATTAGAGGACATGAAAATTTATATTGGAAAATCTAGATACAGTATTGTATGAATCAACGTCCTCGCAAAACAAGGTTACTTATAATCGTATTTTTGGATACTAAATAATAATATATATTTATCAAAACTATTTCTTTGTAATACCAATGGTACATTTTATCTTAGCAATTGCAATTCATACGCGTTAATTCGTTATTAACGATTTTCACTTTGAAAAGTATACCGGACTCTTAACATTCAAACGTATTGCTACTGGATAATTTAGCATTTACGTCTAGTAAGCAATAACAACATTCGAAGATGTAGACGTTTTGCTGTTAAATCATTTTAAATTGTGAGATTCTAAGATCGAGACATTTTGCCAAAGAGGCATTTACGATCAGATCCTTTAGCGATAAGGTAAATTTGATAGTTATCCGATATGTAGTGTGGTGTGTGACTTACGTGCGAATTTACGTTGTTGGGCGGGTGATTCCGGGTGGCGTCGCCAGGGAGCGCAGCCAGAGGCAAGCGCGGTTTGGTCGACAGCGAGTTGGTACGGGGTGAAGAAGCACATTTTACAGCGGCCTGTAAGCAAAGCACGACGTTAACATTCAGGTATGGATAGTATCGGCAGACGGCAGCCAGATATAAGTGTTACAAATAGAAGACGAATCGTAATTGTCACAACAATTTATGCTCATGTCTGCTAACATCCCCATAATGTTACTATTGATAAACTGTTCACAGTACGTGTAATCGTGACAAGTACTTCCGCTTAAGTTGTTACATGGCCAACAGAAAGTTTAATACCTTCTGTTTTGATCTGATTGAGTATTCCTGATAAGGGTATATTAGAGATCTCCGAACTTTGTAGATCACGGATATCCCCTTAACAAAAAATACACGAGTTTCGAGTTAATACTGTTTTGATTTAGGTGTGTGAAGTAAATATATTATATAAATCATAAAATGGCTTGAATACAAAAATCATAACATTTATAAAACAACATTACTATTATTTTTAATAATTTATGATTCAGTTTTGACCTGTGTCAGAGTTGGGCAAATAGTAATATGATTACTTCCGTAAACAAAGTACACATACAAAAGTAATCGGAAGGAGTAATCATATTACTATTTGCCTAACTCTGCTACAGGTAAAGAGGAGTAATATCGACATATTTAAAGAAAATACACATTCCATGTACCTACTACAAAAACAGTTTGTGTTGTTGTACAACCATTCTGTTAATAACAACTTTTACAATTTGTAATAAGTAAGTGTATTTGTAATAAGCCAGTGATTATCCAAAAAAAGTATCGATTCTTGAATGCGACTTAACAAAAGAACACACAAACAAACAATCTTCGTGGGAGTGGAACAAACGAGAGGGTGCCTACTGACACGCTTTTGCATTAATGAACACAAAAAATGTCCAGCTTTCAGATCCACGGGGCACCGGGCGCCAGACGGGGGCCAACGAGTAGGGATATTACCATAACAATTAAACGATACATCCCCGCCATTGACACGACAACACTGCGCTCCACGGCAGATGTTACCGCTCGTGATGTTACGTGAGCAATAAAAACAGTACTGATTCTAAATGGCGGAGGAATTCTCGCAATAAACACCACATCATTTTTAACGCCGTCTCGAGCATTTTGCAAATTGTTTGGAACATTACCAGTCCATCGCTGTTGCCCATGAGAGATTTAAATTCATAGAGGCTTTTCAGAAGGTTTATTGAGCTTTTCAGCACAAAAAGACTGTGTTAGAGTTTCGAGCGAATCAAAAGGAGTGAGGACCCATATCAAACAATGTGACAACTGGGAACAAAGTGAGCGAGTAAACCTTAACCCTCTATTTGAATGATGTGATGGTGATGTCACGAATCCGAATTAGGTAGGGTTTGGACCGTCTCATGAAAAAGTGGCTCGTGTCGCGACCGGCGCGACGCGTGCCGCCGACCGCGGTCTAATGTGAATAAATAATAACAATCAACAACGTTTCACACAAAACTGGGGATATCACACGCACTTCATCGTTTATTTATAGACAACACGTTCAACGCTCATAATTCCGACGACCCGCGTGATTTATTGAGTATCAGATAATCATGAGATAATATTACGGACGTAGTATAGGTAGTTAGATGGTGTTGGTAAAGTGGATTTTCTATATTGAATTTATCGAACCGACAATAAAATACTTTAGATATTTATTGAATAAAATGCGAGCATCGCTATTTATTAGGGTCAATAAACAGCGAGAGAAAAGCAAAGAGCAAAATTACCGAAGTTACACCCAATAATCATTTTGTCTATACAATAAAAATCATGAAAAGAAAACACAGGGAGTTAATTTAACAGGGAATAAATCTCTTCAGGATTGCGATGAAAGCAAAATTCTCTCGAGAAATTTATGTGACTTCCTCAAAAGATTTTTATACAATTCATTTCAGTCTCATAAAAAAGTTATCACGGATTCGCAGAAATCGGGCGAGCTATTTTTCTGCCGGCGGCGGCGTTCCCCGTGGGAAAGGCAGCTTAATTCCAGATGCCTCGAACCATAACATTACTCGTATTTTGGCTCTATTATGGGAGTCCTACAAAAAAGGGTGTTACGAGTATGGTATTGTTTAAATGCTGTAATGGCTGTAATAAGTGTATAATTAACTTATTATGTTTTGTAGTTAAAATGTCACAGGTGTTTACAAGATGGTATGATAATGAACGGCGTTGACCAGCCGGCGGGCCGCATTGTAATCACCTGCCTACGCGCAGGAATATTACAATCGCAAGAGAGTTCAAATCTCAGATAAACCAGTATAAGAACGCTCTACGACTTCATGTTGTTGTTAAGGACCTCGAAGTGACTGTTACAGTAGTTCTCCCGAGGGTTTGATTTACTGTACAGGGTAAGCAATTAGTACATCACGTTACACCTACTGGCCGGTCATTTACCGTAATTGCTTTCCCGCCAACATATTAATCACTAATACGACAACACCGATACTACCAATTCAAAGAAGATAAATTCATAATGGCTCGTTGGAGACGTTTATAATGTAAAGTTCCACCGACATAAATTTATTCTATTAATATAATGTTTGTATTTAGGCGACAGCTAATAATTCTTTACGGTGAATTAACCAGAGCTTAATGTTGATTAATATGAACACCATCTTGAATATTTGCATTATTAATATGCATTAAGAGATGGTTGTGAATTTGTAAAACTAAATCGGCAGCGTGAAGATTGTGTGATTTACATAAATAAACAATGAGTTGGCTACAAAAATATCCATTTCTATACGTAAATTGAATCGAAACGAATGTAATACGGCATTGCACGGTTGTTAAACAAAAACATCCAAGCGAGGTGAGAACGTTAATACGAAAAGCGTCACAGTTACGGTTGTGAGGTGCGACGAATTTTGGTGACAACTCCGGCGCGGTCAGGCGTTCTATAACATCGACCTATTTTTTCCCCGTCCCGTTACGACGTGAGAAACAGATGTCGCCGTCTGTTTCACAGGTGACCATAAGAATGTTTTTATTTTTTTTTACTTTATTAGATATGTCTTCATTTTAAATGCTTTAAAAAATCAACATTACCGTATTTCTGTAATTCATGACGTGTTTTTCTAATATTTCTTTTGGAATGTTCCTTGGGATACAAGGGGAGGTTTTAATGAAGTCCTGTCAAAATTAAGTCATATGTAGTATGAAAATGTTTCTCGGGTCACCTGATTTATAATACAATTAGATAGGTACCTATGTACTTTATCATTCAAGTCCAGCGTGGTAAACAACTGAAAACATTGAAACAAAACTATTTTAACGAAATAATCCGTTCAAATAATCTTATTACGTGAATAACTATCGCGGTAAACGACGAAAATATTTTGAAGAGATTGATTTTAAAATAAGATTTCAAATAATTATTTGACAACTACGTCACATAACATTAATCATACAAATAATGCCGATATTATTTAAATTAAATGTAGCACTAAGCGCGGGCGCAGGCTTGAGTTCAATTTGCCAAAGCTGAGTGATTAATGTTTGAATTGTGGATCATTAATAAAGACTTCAGACAAGCCAGCGTGGGTTACCGCACGGATAATGTAAATCGTACTAATCAATGATTATGCTCAATTTTACTAGGCTCGAGCTGAGACACTATGAATTTATCGGATAAATTTAAAAAAATGCTGTGACTTTTTTGCAGGTTTTTTATGCAACATTTCTTCTGTTTCAAGAATTAAAAGTTAAAAAACAAACAATTAGT
The DNA here is from genome assembly GCA_025490895.1 of Thaumatotibia leucotreta. NCBI lineage: Eukaryota > Metazoa > Arthropoda > Insecta > Lepidoptera > Tortricidae > Thaumatotibia > Thaumatotibia leucotreta. The sequence goes on from JALPQI010000094.1 coordinate 660,924, forward strand.
AAAAGTGATGATAACCTACACGATCTTCGCCATTTCATAATGCAAGCTAATAAATTCGAAAAAAATAAAAATACTACAGAATACATGACGATGACAGGGTTCCCAGGTGACAACAGGCAACGAAGTATTAATAATAAACGATTAGGAGAATTGAGAAGTAAATTTTCGTTCCAGCTGACTTTCCTCACCAAATTGAGTTGCGTTGACAATGATAAGATTAAAACGATACGTCAGTATTCAATTGGTGATAATTTATTCAATTAACGCAAACGGTATTACAAAAAAAAACAGTTTATCTACATGCCACAATCTTTTTTGTGCCGAAAAAACATAACAAAAACCACAAGTCAAGCGCCGTTGAGCATAGCAGCAAAAAAATACTAGAAAAAACTATTACAAAAGCAAAACATAAGTAAGTTTAAAAGGGACTGAGCACAATAACTACTCAGGTATATCAAATTCACTAAAGAAATTAATGGTTGACTAAACAATAGCCAATATCTAGTTTCGCTATTTACGCGTTCAAATAATAATACATTAATAGTGTGGTTTTTATTCAAAAGAGGTACAATTAAATAAAATTTCCCACGATAAATCTGAAAAGCGTTGTAAGTAATTGAGGGAGGGAAAGTAGTAGTGCGTGGAAACAAATATGAGGGCCGTATCGAAATGTTTGTAAACGCCTGTCGCGGGCGCGTCGCGTGTCGATCGCCCCAACCCTCTCGCCACCCTACGGGCCGAAGACACCGATATAACTTTACTTTCAGCGCCCGTCAAGGTGAACACTTAAATAAATTGTTATGCATTTACATTTTAATTTCATTTCAGTGGATTGTTAACACGAGTTTGTTGCAGGCAATGGTTTCATTGCATTAAATTAGATTTATAATGTAATGATAATCATTAATCAACTGAATACATATTTAAAAGGTAATTTGTTGTTTCAAAACATAATGAAATGAGGTATAATCTAATATAGCTACAATAAGCTAAAATAAATGTGATGGAACATTCTTACACAATCGATCTAGTCCACGGTAAACTCAATGAAGGTTTGTGTTGTATTTGTATCTCTCCATAAAATAGCCTATTGATTTTTTTCTGCATATTCCCAAAACAAAAACAAAACTAGTCCAATTTAACTGGTCAAACATTTAATTAACACATCAACATTAATTGTATGTAATTAAAATTAGCAGACTGACGCGCCCTAATTCTGCGCGGCTTGGTGAAATTTAAATCCCGCATTTGAATAATCGTGACTAATAAACGAGTAAGTAGTGGCAATAACTGGAACCAAGAATTAACTGCTTTACTTGCAACGATCGTAAAATGAGGTCGCTATTTAAAATTCTCGCTCCCGTTCCCGGGGCGAGTTCCGTAGAGAATGCCGAAGGAATTAATGGGGGTTTAACATCGTAATCTTTTATTTGTGGACTATTTATTACACGAAGTTTGATTTATGGTTTGCTTAATTTTGGATTATGCTGATAATCAACATATTTTTAAATGTAATTAATTAGTTAATAACAGAACAATGCGGTTAAGTAAGATGTTTTCACGTGTTTTTTTTTCAGGTTAAACAAGGTATACAGGATAAAATTTAAATAGATAATCTTAGTGTTTATAAAAAATATATTATCTAGTAGGATATGACTGGGCACTTAATATTGAGATCGCTACTTCAAATCCGCCCTCTATTTATCAGAAGTCAGAAACACTCAGTGTAAAGTTTTCAACGTGAAGGAAAACTCACTTTATCAATGTCAATCTTCACACCATCATTAACGTAATACCTATTTGAAATCATGGAACGTCAAAACAGTTTCTGCCGGTCGTAATTTGTTGTGAATGGAGTAGTCAAAAGGCATACGTAAATTTGATAAAAGCAACTTACATAAGAGATAAAAAGATAACAAAATTATGAAGTTCAAATTTATTCAATTTGTTTTGTTCAGATTTTAGTAAATATTTTAAAATTTATATTTTTTTTTCTAGCCCATAGGGGTGTCCCACTGCTGGGCAAAGGCCTCTCCCTCAGATTTCGACAGCTCCCGGTTCGGTGCCAAATCTGGCCAATTGTTGGCGAAGGCGTCCAGGTCGTACCGCCATAAAAATTTATATACTATATTATATTATATGTCGGGATTTGTGAATGATTACACGAGAACCAGAATTAAAAAACAACATTCAACTTATAGTCTTTACTGTGCAAGACTGCTACAAAGACAGCAATAACATTTCAGATTAAAGAGCAAACCAGTAGATAAACAATACAAGATCCGCTCTAGACGCCACGCCACGTCTTTTCATTCCTCGAGTTCTTCTACATTATTTGACAGAATATTCTTCTTTCGTTTTTCTTTAAAGAAAGCGGCATCTATGACGTCGAAGCGAAACTGCTTACGAACCTCCTACTTACTCCTCAGACATAACTTTCAGGCAATATCCTAGTTCGCTTTATTGGTCAAAGATGGCACGATACATCCAGGGTCGCGTTTTATAAAGTTACAATTTACAATTTCGCTGTTTGCCTCTCTTTCTAGCCAATAACTGCGTGCGTTAGAGAGGCAAACAGCGAAATTGTAAATTGTAACTTTATAAAACGCGACCCAGCTATTTGAAATAACAAATAAATAATGCCATAGGTAGCGTAAAAATCCATCTCCGACGTATATCATATTTAGTGATTTCAATTGTATAATGAATGTAATTATTGTAATTCTTGAGTAAATAAAAAAAAATCTAAATTTGTATACAGTATTACCATCATCTTATTGGTATCTTACAATAAGGTGGTTTCGTTAGACACTAATCTGTTTTCTGATGATGATAGCAAAGGAAACTACCTGTTCTTAGACGTCATTACTTCATTACACGTCCAACGAATTTGACGCGGCGTTGTTCATAACCGAACAAATATATTTTTCAGGAATGTTATCTCACCAGATGACGTGAATAACGCCTCTGCAAACATACTCAGCTGACGAGAATACCAAAACGTTTACGGTATCTAGGTAACAACATAATCAACCGCGAATTATCATAATTATAATACGTCATACAATTATCGTTGACTTTTAGCGAGTCACTTTTCTTTGACGTAACCAGGCTAATTATACGAGTATGAGCAATGCTTACTGGATTGTTAAATATTTTTGTCGGTAATTTTAAATAAAACTTCGATACATAAATATAAATTGGTTTGAGTGATTAGTAAGCTTCAAACAACTGTATTTTAATGGTTTTAAAAATATTTTATACCTATTTATTGTAAAGAAAAATGTGACGTCTTCGTCTTATTTGTGAATATCGTTGTTTGATGTAAATTGTAATGCAGTATGTGTCAAATAATAAATGTTACATATTATTTAGCAGCTAAACTTCGTTCGGTTCAAAATCGTGTTTTCATCCATGACTTACCGATCTTTTTTGCTACAATGTATTTGACACTGCCTACGATACTTTGCGACATTAGTAGTATTTGATATAGATAGATGATAAAAGTATCAAATAACAGAAAACAAATCCTAAATAATTCATAAAAATTTCACTTAAATTGGCGGCAACATCAAAACGAATAAGCACCCATTAATCATTGTACAAAAGACGAGTAAACAAACAAACCAATCATATGTAGATAATTAGTATACAAACACTTTCTCTGACAAGAACTGGTTTTGCAGGTTCACTCTGTAATGCAATTGAACAGCTTGACAACTCTTGAGCGAAAAGGTGGCCATTAAGTTTGATATAAATTACAAGTGTCATAGACGGCCATGACATGTTTGTACATAATGTGAATGTTAACTGACTGTCATTGATAATTTGTCAATAATCAAAAGACTGCTTCATTTTACTTATTATTATACCTTAATAAACACAAAGCTAGTACTTAAATCTTAAGATTCACAGAAAATTTCACTGATCATTTATTACCTTTTTTATTTATAATAATATTTAATTAAGGAATAACTAACAACAAATTATCAATGAAGACCCAATTATTAGTTAACTAAACACAATAACCATTTTAATAGTCTGTCGCTGGTAGCGCCTACAGCGGGAGAGCTCATTAATCTACTTTGATATAGGTTACATGACGTTGACACCACAGATCAAATTTAGCCGAGACTGTCGAGACGCGGTCGGCTCATTAGGGTGCCTTTCCACCAAAGGTATGTCGTGTGGATGCATTCACATCGTTGCAGCGTAGGTAACACATGCTTTAATACATTGTGCGATATACTGCGTGTGTGATGCCTGTGAGTGGTCAATATAAAACATCCAATATAATAGCTTTGCTGGAAGGGCACCCTTTTTTCGTAGCTGCAAATCAATTGATCGATATTAGAATTGTTTTAATACTAATTATTATATATTTTTAAAGACATGATGATTAATTTTGTTTTAACCACTGAATTTTCAGACAATCGAATTAACTGTGTCTCCGGGACTGGGCTAAAAAATTGTATAAAAACTAAATTGCTGTATCTGTATTTTAATATTACAAATACATAAGTATAATTGAATGATTTACTTAAAATTGGATGGCATTGGTTAATCTTAGAATTACCTACCGAGATTAGATTTATAGCACTGTCGATCGCGTTGATTGTTTATTTGTTTTAGTACTATCTATATAGATACTGTAACATAGGCATCTATCAATGTAAAATGTCTCATTGGAATACTATTCAGTATCAATTAATACGCAGTTCATATCTAAATTATTTAATACAATACTGTTTTAAATATTATTACAATACGGAAGTAACGAGCCGTTCCTCGAGAACAATGAAAACAAGTTACAGCAGAGTTGTGGGTACGCGGCATTATGATACGAAAACTAACTTATAACGGGCAGCACTTAATAACTCACTCCGTAGCACCATACGTCACAGGGGCTATTACCGTCACCGCCCGTAAGATGTCAACGTCTCTAGCTACCGAGTAAGTTGTCAACAGCAACTATGATTGCCGTGATTAGAACAATTAGAACTGATGTACGAGACAAACTATAGATATCTGTAAGAAACAATAACTAATAGTACCTACCTACATACTATGTATGTACATTGTACAGTAGATCTACGTCTTAAAACACACCATTTAGGTATAAAAAATTGTGAGTAAGTATATAAATAATTTGTTCATTCGTAAGCAGAACATTAAACAATAAGGAATAAGGAACACACATTAATAGGTATGTATGTAATTCATAATTTTATTTTAATTTCATTTTATTTGTTACTTTGCCAACGGACATTGATTGACATTTAACGTATAATGTAGTGCTATTATAAAATAAGTACATACGTCTAAATATACCAACGCGTGTATTATTTATTAACAATTGATTCTTCAACGGAGTTAGTTACGCATTAAGCGTCAAGCACGATAAGAGGGTGTCGAGTGCACACTCGACGTGGAGGAGTGCGGACAAGTTCACATTGGCTCTAGTGAGCTCTCGTCGGACTATTAGATCGCGATAGCATGGCCGGAGGGCGCGCAACTTATCGGCCGCAGGCAGATCGGCAAGATACACCGCGCCTTACACTTGCCCCACTACGGTACCTCGCTAATCAAAAATGACGTCAGTCAACTTTTTTCTCTAACGGCATAGGCACCGAAAATATTTAGGTAGCGACTTCTCCTGACGAAGCACCGCACTTCAGCGTCGCGATTCTTGCCACTTGCCACATCTTAAAAAGAGTACCTCAAGTCCTTCAGAATTTCGTTTGATCTGATCAGTAAGCGTTTAGAATCCTCTTCGGAATGCAAATTCCCTAAAGCAGGCAGGGATTTGAAGTTCCACGACGATTTGTGTAAGATCAACCGTGAACAAAATAAGAGATTAGATTGAGGTTCAAGTAAGACGTAACGCGACAGAACATTAAGATAAGAACTTCAATATGATGTAAACATCACGAAGCATGACCATCGCATTTCCTTCTCTTGAGTCCAGAACTGTTAAAACTTTAAATAACATAAGTTAACTCGCAGTCTAAAGTCGGGAGCGCAGAAATTTCAAGCAGCAACACGAGTGGTAATAAAAGCGAAACGAAGCGGTTTAAACTTCACCCAGGTAAGTATTATGTCAAAAAGTGCTAACATTGAGCTCCAGGGAATAACCAGGAGGGGATGGGTCATAGGGGTGTCTAGGGGTGCCGAGACACTCGGTCCCTGCTCCCAGCCGTCGCGGCTCGTCTTCTAAAACGGCGATATTGATTTTGTATAAGCACACGCAGCGAGTGCAGCAGACACGTGTTCGGTCGAGTATATTGCTGTGGCTTTTACAGGTATTAGATGTCTACACTACTGATTTATGGCGTAGCGTCGTGCACTACTATAAATTAACCCGTAATACATTGAACGCCATGAATACGATGATAGTTAATAATGTTCACAATAGGTAATCAATTATTCATTCATTTCATTGACAAATGTTTACATAAACTCGTCATAATTGAGTAGGTACTTTTATAGATTATTGCTTCATAAATAGGGAACAAACCAGCGAAGCCTAATTCGTATTCATTTAGGATAGTTATTACATATATTGTGGCAGCGGATTATAACATGACGGTACAAATCATATCTAAATTTTATTCAGGAACTAAGTAAATGTTGGCTTTCAGTTAATTTAGCCAAATCATACACATTGATGACCTTTACACCTGTTTAAATTAAAGTATAAAAGTAAAATAAATCTTCAACAAACAAATACATAAACCACATTTTAACAAGATAAAAACACCGTAAGTAGGAGGAAATGGATCGTGAATTCGCCTCACCGAAATCCGATGTCTGACAATATTTCACGGCCGCATAGCTTCATTCCACACCACGTTCGAACTTCCTCGACCGCTTCCAGGTAGGTTAGAAGGGTCTCGCCAAACTTAACAAATTAGTTTGGAACATCTCCTTCTTTTTATTTTACAATGTAATTCTTTATACCTAGAGGTCGAGGAGTTGTTATTAATTTTGTGCTACAAGTTAATAGCAAGAATAAATCGCAGATTGCCATTGCATTTTAGGACGATAATTTTAAGGATTTGCCGAGTAAATCTACAGGACAGAACTAGTCATAAAAAAATATCCTGGGACACTCTTACACAAATATTAGTCCCACGGTTCAAACTAAAGCGTGTGACGTGGGTACCAAGCATGTACATAATAAATATATACATTATAAAATTTATAAATATTTATATACATAGGCAACCACGACCAAGGAACAAATGTTTGTGATAATAAACAAATTAAGGCCCTTGCCAGGATTGAAACCATCCAGCTTCGTAGGTAGTCGCTACCAACTAGGCTACGGAGGCTGAAAAGAACTGGTTACATCAATTGAACATATTGCGAAAGTACAAATCAAATTATTTATTAACTAAATATTTTGATATGTACTTTTAATTTTTCTCCAGTAGTCACACTACTTAATACTAATCTAATATTTATAATTTGGTTACATCAAATCATTTAAGTCGAGATGATATTTATAATAATCAAATGTTATAATTTTAACTTCATTCAGATTTGTAGCCGCTTATCAAAAATATGACAGCGTGAGAATAGATAAGCGCCTCGGTTGCTTATCAGGCTATTATAATCATTTACTACTTCGGGAGTACCACATTATGTCACAGTTTCTGGAAATAAGTTTATGGTGTGACATTATTTATTTTGCTAACGGTATATCACTACTACCAACGCACCGTGGATTATCTTAGTAAGCATGATAACAACATTTATGTTGTTGTTGTTAATCTACATTTATACCAGGATAAAATTCTTATACGGTATGGCATCAACTGGGCTCATACAAGAACTGCGGCCCTACCGCGAACTTCGAAATCCGAATATTTCGAGGATTTGTCTCGGTTACTCTAATGACGCCGTTATTGGAGTGACAGAGACATGTCCTCGAAATTAACGAATTTCGTAGTTCGCTTTAGTAGGCCTGTGCTCGAATCTCCCCTTGCTAAACAATACTTGGGTGTGAGGTCTGTCAGTTTGCAGCCAACATAAATTATGGAAAACAAGAAAATTGATACACTAGACTAAACCTCATAAGGTCATTGGAAAAGCCTTCCTCCCTGAAATCCGTTAAATACATCTTAGTGTTAATGATAATTACCTAAATAAGAATAATAATGTAGAACTGTTGGCTGTCCTTTCTTATAGTAAAGTTAAGCACGTATATTCATACATTTACATCGATAATAAATAGTCTTGTTTGTATATATAACGTCCAGAAATACATACGTAAAATTAGGTCAACACAATGTTCCACCTGCGGACTTCTGAGTAGCTCTGTGGTCTTGGCTTGTGCAACATGATTTCAATGTCCGAATCATGTGCAGGTATTACTGAGAGCATCAGGTATATTAGTAATATACCTGATGCCCTCGGTAATACCTACTTTGTAGATGTAATATAATATTACATCTACAAAGGATTCCGGTTCGCTACAGCCAAATATCATAATACCATAGTCCTAAAACGTAGAAATCCCAAAACAGATTAGTCTCATAATAGTCATAATGTATTAGTAATATACCTGATGCCCTCGGTAATACCTACTTTGTAGATGTAATATAATATTACATCTACAAAGGATTCCGGTTCGCTACAACCAAATATCATAATACCATAGTCCTAAAACGTAGAAATACCAAAACAGATTAGTCTCATAATAGTCATAATGTCTAAAACTTGAAATGGCTTAAACCGACTCCTCAAATTGCCGTATTCCCAAAATGTTTAAAAACCAAATACCAAATTAACAATTAAAACCAAAACTTCACTTTCTCTAAATGCCTAAAATGCAGTACCTATCCATGAAAACTGTATTAAATTTAGTTTTTCTTAGATAGTTAGCATTAATTAACTAATTTAATGCTAAAGTTGATAATAAAACGCAGTGCAAGGAATATAAATAACATTTTAGGTATTCTGAGAAACTGTCGTTTTGAATGTTGGTTATTATGAACCTAACACATTTCGGATATTAGATGTAATATGCCAATGTCATTTTGGCATTTAGATGTACTGAAAATAAGTGTTTTTGGGATTTTATAAATTTTACTATTAATCTGTTTTAACATTGCGACATTATATGAACATGGTATTATGAGTTGACATTTGGTTGTAACAAACCGGAATCCTACAAAGTGTAATTTAATATATTCTAAATAAATGCTCTTCTGCCTAGAGTAATAGAAAAGAAGTTAGGTTAGGTTACGACCACAACATCCAAAAATATTTATTTGGACATTTCAAGCATTTATTTAAGTTGGTATATGTACAATAATTATACGGCTAGTTATTTCTGTATCAAGAAAAAAATATATATTTCTTGGGCAAAGCAGGGCCGATAATAAGTAGATTAAGCTTAATTTAATTTTAATATTTAGACAGAAACTCATTCACAAATACAGAACTAATTTAAAAAGCCCCATATGTAACTAATTTAAAACAAAGCAGTCAATCAGTCACATTTGCATACAGTATGTCCGTGAAGTTGACCGCCCCAAACTTTTTGCCCGCAAATAACATATCTCGTTAGTTCATCGTTGGTTCACGTTAGTTCAGTATATGAAATCGTTAGGACCCGATTCCAACATACGTTTTTTTAAAAAACAAAATGGGGGGGCCAGCTTCACGCTGTCCCCCCAAAACGTATTTTATGAATTTCATTGACTGCAATCGATAGATATTCGTTAGTTCATCTCAACTCGGTACATTATATCGTTAGGACCCGATTAGACGTATTTTTTTTAATCAAAGTGGGGCGGTCAACTTCACGCTACCTCCCCAAAATGGATTTTATAGTTTTTAACGATTTCAATCGATATATATTCGTTAGTTCATCTCAATTCGGTACATAATATCGTTAGGACCCGATTAGAAGTATAGTTTTTTTTAATCAAAGTGGATTGGAGAAATTCTTCACTAACAAATATCTATCGATTGCAGTCAATGAAAATCATAAAATAGGTTTTGGGGGGGCAGCGTGAAGCTGGCCTCCCCCCCAAAAAACGTATGTTGGAATCGGGTCCTAACGATTTAATATACTGAACTAACGCACACAAATGGTGAACTAACGATTCGGGTATGTTATTTGCGGGCAAAGTTGATAGTTTTGGCAGAAAGATTTACGTGAAGTTGACCGCCTCCATTTTGTTAAAAAAAAGTTTTATTCGGATTCCAACGCTTTAAAATATTTTACTTACGTATAATCATGATGCACTAACGATGTAGGTATACTATTTGCTGACAAAGTTAATAGTTTTCCAGCAGGACGTGTGTGAAAACAGCCTTCCTATAGGCTTCTACAGAAAAAAATAACAAGGAATTGTGGACAAGTCTGTGAGTTTGCCCGCAAATAATAAATGTCAATCTATCCAATATGAACCTTAGATATTAGTATAGCCATTAGAATCGTTAGGATCTCAAACGGGTGCGAATAATGGGACTTAACCTGAATACCTGAAGCGTTCGTTGCTCGTAAGTTGTGGATTTAATTTATTTTTTTCTGGCCGAATTAGACGGGTCCTTACGATATGTCTTAGCGAAGTAGTTAGAACTAACGAATACCTACCGATTACTGTAATTTTAATTTGAAAATTCTGTTATGGTGCGGTTGAGTGAAGAATTCCTCCACTCCACTTTGATTAAAAAAAACTATACTTCTAATCGGGTCCTAACGATATTATGTACCGAATTGAGATGAACTAACGAATATATATCGATTGAAATCGTTAAAAACTATAAAATCCATATTGGGGAGGTAGCGGGAAGTTGACCGCCCCACTTAGATTAAAAAAAAAATACTTCTAATCGGGTCCTAACGATATAATGTACCGAGTTGAGATGAACTAACAAATATCTATCGATTGCAGTCAATGAAAATCATAAAATAGGTTTTGAGGGGGCAGCGTGAAGCTGGCCTCCCCCCCATTTTGTTTAAAAAAAAAACGTATGTTGGAATCGGGTCCTAACGATTTAATATACTGAACTAACGCACACAAATGGTGAACTAACGATTCGGGTATGTTATTTGCGGGCAAAGTTGATAGTTTTGGCAGAAAGATTTACGTGAAGTTGACCGCCTCCATTTTGTTAAAAAAAGTTTTATTTGGATTCCAACGCTTTAAAATATTTTACTTACGTATAATCATGATGCACTAACGATTTAGGTATACTATTTGCTGACAAAGTTAATCGTTTGCCAGCAGGACGTGTGTGAAAACAGCCTTCCTATAGGCTTCTACAGAAAAAAATAACAAGGAATTGTGGACAAGTCTGTGAGTTTGCCCGCAAATAATAAATGTCAATCTATCCAATATGATCCTTAGATATTAGTATAGCCATTAGAATCGTTAGGATCTCAAACGGGTGCGAATAATGGGACTTAACCTGAATACCTGAAGCGTTCGTTGCTCGTAAGTTGTGGATTTAATTTATTTTTTTCTGGCCGAATTAGACGGGTCCTTACGATATGTCTTAGCGAAGTAGTTAGAACTAACGAATACCTACCGAATACCGATTACTGTAATTTTAATTTGAAAATTCCGTTATGGTGCGGTAGAGTGAAGAATTTCTCCACTCCACTTTGATTAAAAAAAAACTATACTTCTAATCGGGTCCTAACGATATTATGTACCGAATTGAGATGAACTAACGAATATCTATCGATTGTAATCGTTAAAGACTATAAAATCCATTTTGGGGAGGTAGCGTGAAGTTGACCGCCCCACTTTGATTAAAAAAAAAATACTTCTAATCGGGTCCTAACGATATTATGTACCGAATTGAGGTGAACTAACGAATATCTATCGATTGTAATCGTTAAAAACTATAAAATCTGTTTTGAGGAGGTAGCGTGAAGTTGACCGCCCCACTTTGATTTAAAAAAAACTGTACTTCTAATCGGGTCCTAACGATATTATGTACCGAATTGAGATGAACTAACGAATATCTATCGGTTGCAGTCAATGAAATTCATAAAATACGTTTTGGGGGGCAGCGTGAAGCTGGCCCCCCCCATTTTGTTTTTTAAAAAAACGTATGTTGGAATCGGGTCCTAACGATTTCATATACTGAACTAACGTGAACCAACAATGAACTAACGATATAGATATTTTATTTGCGGGCAAAAAGTTTGGGGCGGTCAACTTCACGGACATGCATACAGTCAATAATATATTCGTTAGATTGTTAATTTAGAGCATCTCAAAACATTCCGAAAATTGCCTAGTCAACTCGCACGCATACTGATGTCTAAAGAAAAATAATATAACCTATATAAAAACTCACATTTAGGTCAAGTGAAATGTTAATAAAGGCAAGCCTTTATACCTATTATGTGGAATAAATGTATTTATGTATTCTGAAGACCAATGAACTGATTATATCATTGCCGATATTAGAAGTTTATAATCTTATAATGTTTAAAAGCAATTAAAACTTAAACTTTCGTGAGACATAATAATTATAAATATAATTAAACGGTGAGTGTATTTAGACACTACGCACTACATGTAAAGGTTCGTTCAAACCAAAAGAGCATTCGCTATTCTAACCCCCCACTCTACGAAATTCGATTACACAAAACGTGATTGGTTGATTTCGTAGAACGGGGGATAGAACAGCGAATGCTCTTTTGGTTTGAACGCACCTTTACGGAACGCGCGGCTCAGTGCTTGATAATGGAGACCTATGCTCTCCGAAACAAGTCGCGCGTAGTGACTAAATACACATGAGTTTAACCGTTTAATTATATTTATAATATTCAACTACACAAAAAGTTGCACAAATCCAAATATAACACTTTTTATCAGTATATTGTTATCAAGTCCTTGCCCATAAACGCGCCTAATTGGCACGTGTAAAATAAAAAGAGGACATTGAACTAATAAAAGAAACTCTAACCTGCGAAATGTGTTATGTTATAATTATGATACTCATAACTAGGCATCGGAGCTTTCATCGCACGGTAAGACTAATGGCAAGCTATGGAGTCGACATTAGCCATAAATCTAAAATCATATTCATACTCATACTCACTTATTTAATTTATTCTAAAATGTTTTTAAAGCGGTGATGTCGTGTCATAAATATAAAACGTAAATGAATTTATCTAGACTTAGTTGAAATCAGAACAAAAACATAATTTCCGAAATTGAATATTAAATCTTTTAATTGATTGATAGTTCCATGGAACATGAAGTTACCGGAAGAGCTTCAAAGTACGATATGCCATATTATATGCATTATCATTTTAATAATTACCATTATAAAATTAATAAATAACTGCGACTTTTTCCATATTGTCTGGGGTAATTTTACCAGTGCTCTGAATTTACCATAGCGATTTATGCGTATAATGACTAAGAAAATAAGGCGATGTATAAAAATGACTGCTTGTATAATTTCGTCCCAACATAATTTTGACATATTATAATAATATCCACACTTACGTTAGACGAAATATAAAAGAGTTGGGGTATAAAAATGATGCGTCTTCCTTCCGTCCATTATGTGAGTGTAGACATTTTTATACAATCATTGTAGTAATTTTTGTTTTGACGTTATTCATTTTAAACGTTACTGGCTTTTTAATACTCAGGAGTATTAATTTTCTAATATGATCATTTTTATGCGTCATCATATTTACTTACAGTGAATCAAAACATAAACCACAGGTTTTGTCAAGTATTGTAGACTTCTCTTCTTTGAGCTGGGTTATAGAAAAATCACAAACGTTACAATGTATCACAGACCAGTTGAGATCAAACTTTAATTAATCAGTTTTGATATAGCTATATGTACCTTGATATAGCTTGAAGTTCTAGTGGATTTTGTTTGATGAAGAACACTATTGATATGTTTCAAAATAAATGTATGTCTCAATTGGCTGAGTTGTACTTCACAACTCAAGGACAGTATTGCAGATTTTTGATAGTCATATTGTAAATTATTGTGTGACTCTATCCACGCCAAAATTGCAGCTACTTCTGGGTTAGGTATAACTAATTATGGAATTTTCCAACGTATTTACCACTTACTGATTTAAATACCGTTACGTTTGCAATCACCACTGACACTGAAACGTTATGACTGCCAGCAAACCTACTAATCAATTGTATTAGCTGTCAGTACTTCTTTATATACTCATTTTCAGCGATGTACTTTATATAATTGTAAACGTTGAAATATTCAAGTCATAAATTTGTAATCTGATAATTCTGATATAGACAAATGGGTAGGTATTAAAATACGGAATAACTTATGCACGACCGCTTTAAAGGCATTTTAAGATAAATTAAATAATGAGTATGAGTATGAATAATATTTCAAATTTATGGCGAATGTCGACTCCATGGCTTGCTATTAGCCTTACCGTGCGATGAAAGCTCCGATGCCTACTCATAACAAAATATTAATATGATTAAGAATTAATATTAATCGTCTTTATAAATTCACTGAACCCGTTTTTAAATTGTTCCTTACATGCAAACATACCTACCAAATTAACAAATAAAATACATCAGTTACAACTTACTAATTACGAGTATAGTAATATAATGTATACTATGTTAATATTGATAGTTTATAATTACTTATTACAGGCCAGATTATTAGTTAGTAAACTTATTACATTGTTTTTAAAATAGTGTAATTTTTTACCATGGTATTGATACCCTCAGCGGTTTAGTAGGTACCTACATAATTAACATGGGTAAAATTGAACAGGAAGTAACATGGAACTGATAAAAAAACTAACACATTAGCTAATTATTATCCAACTCAAGAATGAACTTTTACACTATGCCATATGAAGCCTACAATAGAAATGTTGTCTGACTAAGAATTGGTGTGACATGCCCGTTCATTAGGTAGCATGCGAAATTGCATTTTAATTCATATACGACGATAGCATATTTTACAGCATGCTATAATCCCAGTCCCAGGTATAAAAGTGCAGACCTAAGAATGCACCAAAGAATGCATGGTACCAAATAAAAAGAATAAAAAAGCCTTTTTTATCTGTCTAGGTACATAAGTAATTTTAATCAATAAGAAAAATAGAGTGTGCTTCAACTAAATTTGATTAGAATGTAGGTGGTAGAAAATGTTCCTTATTACTCCACTACAAGACCAGAAACCTCTTACGAGGCCTTTTATCCTCTTCCAGATTTCTAGGTTTCTTGGTCCTGAGCCACCCTGTACCGGTTGGGCCCAGCAACATCGTGGATCTTGAATACCCAACGCGGCACAGGTAAGTAAAGTAAACTATGTTTGTCAAAATATTATTGACAGCTTTTAACATTCTTCCAGCATGAACGAAGATATTGACTAAAGTAAACAACATAATTACATAACATAACAGAACTTATGACAAGTCATTGGGTCAATACATACATTTTCAATATTATGTCTACTATATGTATAAATAAACAAGTAGTGGAGACCTCCAAGGTCATACATCAGGTCGTACATTACAAGCCTTAATTTGAACTTACTGTGGGACTAGGTTGATTTGTGTAAAATATCCCAAGATATTTTATTTATTTATAAGTTGGTTCAAAATTAGATGTCAATACTTTAAAATATGTTACTCAACTTCAAAAATACATTAACAAAACTTATATGTAAAATTCTTGTATTTATTATCCGAACCAAATTATTGCATTAAAATTCTGCCCATCTACTGTAACTTTCAGTCTAGCATCCCCGTTTGTCATCGTCAACATAACCAGATGCAACAGGATGAGATTGACAATTATATTAGTTTCAGCTATTGAGCAGATGTGGTGGCCAGTTAAATGACAGTCAAGAGGTGCTTATCATACAATAATCAAACATAATGTTACTATTCATACACTGCACAATAGTCCTTTAATTTTTTTCCAAAACAACCATAAGTTTGATTATTTTTCTTATTGCACCTAATTTGGAAAACGAGCTCGTGGTTGCCCTATACACACATGGAAAAGAAGCGTGGAGAGCGAATTGCGAGCCGTAGGTCTGACCTGGAGCGAAGCCAAGAAGGTTGCTCAAGACAGAAAAGCGTGGAAGGATCTTGCGGAGGCTCTATGCACCTCCGGGGTGCCCTAGGAATTACAACAACAACAACAACCTAATTTGGAACGACCCTGTATTTGGTTATTTATGTTACTGCTTAAAAATGATAAAAAAGTGTAGTAAAGAATATTTTAGTGCCATTTAAATACGAAGAGAAATACCTACATACTTACAATGTGAATATCACGTGGGTAGGGTACTTTTCATGGATGAAGTATCTTTATTACAATGGAATTTAATTATTCATTATATTTGACTCATATCATCTGTGGGTGGAACGGTCATATAGAGGACTTGATTCCACTTAAAAGGTCAAATCTATTATTTGCGGATTGGTTAAAAATTATCGGGCTAGATGCACGTTTTCTTGAACAATGCATTTAAGGCTTGCATATATTATGTGATAATTATTATTATAAATAAAATACTGGTAAATAGGTACCGTGGTCAGTTGGGTTGAAGAAGTTAATATCACATTACTTTTTCTGGCAGCTCCAAATTCACTGCACTAAATCATAAAACAACACCAAAGACGCCTACTTTATGATTTAGCATGTTGAATTATGGAATCATTTAAGCATAGAAATTCCGTTAAAAATGGCTGCAAATTGTTAAATTGTTGTAACAAAATTAAGTAATCCTGTCAAGAAAATAAATCATGAACTCTCCTAATATATCAAACATATCAATACTCTAAAAAACTCCTCTACAGATTTTACTAAATAAAAGTTTTACTTTACATTAGAGTATGGCCGCCAATTATTGTACATTTGAAAAAAAGAAACTGTCCCATTAATATAGAGTACTATATCTCAATAATGTTATCTTACTTAATGATAGTCGTTTGTGGATTTTGGTGCGCAAACTAATGTTTTTATTCAGAAAAGTTATTAAATTCATTTTGTTTGCAATTTTACTAACACTTTGTATTTTTTTTGAAAGTGTTAATTTTCGTTTCCATACAAAAATCGTGTGTCCTACCTAAGACATCTCATAATTTGAGGTCATGAAAATGCACAATTGTTTTTTGGAACCTGTAATCTTTTTGGCATTTCTAAATTAATGTTTTAATTTGCAATGATACAATTTAAATTATTTAAATTAAAAACAATGAAAATAAATACAAAACTTATTAAAATATCGTGTCTCATTTTTCAATCCCGAATGATACCTCACGTAAGTTACCTCAAATACTACGAAACTATCAGAATTTCCGGGTAACGACGATATTTTTTTAATAACGGCATCACCACCTTCAAGTTATGCAACTTGAGGAAAGAAATCGCCATTTTGTTTTCTGTGATAGTGCCCTTCAAGGTGATCGACGCTTTTGTCTCGGGAAGTTTTAATATTTTTCAGCGAGAATATGCAAGGTAAGAATGCAGATTTACTATATTATTTATTTTATGTGTGTTTATAGACAATTTCTTTCAACAATCAAACTCTTCGGGGTCCTACTACTTCAAAACCCATGACGAAAATTGCTGTTTAGGTTATGTCTGCATGTGTTATTGATTCACGAATGATACGTGTGTTACCATATGTGTTACGTAACATTCGTGATCGATTGTTAAGAGTAGTGTACACTGCAAAATCCAACATTAAAAGGTTAGACAATCGTCTTTATTGTGCGAAATGTGATTTTTAAGCATTTTTAAAAATTCAAAAAGACTCAATAGGAAAAAAAATCGTGTATAAGCCAATTATTGAACAGTTTTTATTTATTTATTTTTGATGATCAGATACTTATTTTATTTTTTACATATGGATATATGAAGAGGAGTAATAAAGTTAGTTTAAATATATTATGTATGAAAATAACATAAGTACGGCACATATTCTTAAAAATGAAACCTACTTTGGTAATTGCTGATTTTCTAACTAAGTGGCTAAAATCGGCTTGTACAAGTTATTATATCTCTTGACTTTGTTTCTCCATTTGTAAAGTAAATATATAAGCGTTCGTTGTAAATTTCCCAAATACCGGTGCTAAATACTTATTGTAATTTAATATTAAAATTATTATGCGATTTACATTTCAATACAATATTTTTTATTGCATATAAAACACATGATACAGATTACAGGGAATAAAACAATTTAAGTAAAAAGTGCCCTTTAGTGCTTGGTCCCCTTAGCAATCTCATTTCATTGTTCTTATGAATAACGACAGATATATTTATACATGATCGACCACAGACGCTTATTTAAAAAAAAATTGGCAAACCATTTAAAAAAATTTTTTATTTGTCTATTTAGATGGCATTATCTGCGGCGGAAAAACAGAAGCGGTACCGAGAGCGGATGCGAGCAAACAACCCAGAAATTTTTGGTCATATGAATACTTAATATTTTAATAAAATAAACGGTTCATTATGATTACATATTGTTTTATTACATTTGCATTGTATTAACTTATGCCTACTTCTCATTTATTTTTACAATAAAAAAACCTGGTATTTTTTAGGATTTTTCTTAACCATGTGTACTAAGCCTAAGAGAGTTCACTAGTGTTACCTACTTCACGTATGTTACCGTGTGTTACAAATTCACGACTGTTACTGTACAATTTTTCGCGGCCGTACTCATTAAACTATACTGTACATTAAAACTGTAGAAGGCATACTAAAAACTGTGAAGGTGTGAATTGGATCACATACTTTATATTTTCTGAGAATTTCAGAAGGAAAGGCATATCTGACAACACTACAATCATTCCAAAAGAATGTGTAGGATGTATGCTAAATCACTTCAAAGGGATGTAAATTTGTACAAGCATTGAAAATAAAAGATCAACTCAAATTTTAATCCAGCATTGAAATAATGTGATTAATATCAGCCCTGTCTTCTTCTGTCAGCCTTTTTCAGTCCTAATGGTTGACAACTTTGACTACCAATTTAACAAGCCAATACCCATACTTTATGGCATAATGTAGCAAATAATGTTCAAAACTTACCATTAAAGTATCTTAAAAACATTCAAAAAGTTTAATCATAACCTAGATAATAAAAAATGTACAGGTTAAATATTTTTCGTGAATGATACTGTCATGGCAAATTTAGTAATACATATTACCCGAAACACTTGGAGTAATTTGTAAAGGACACATTTATGTATTGTGATAAATTACAAATCCCTACAACTACAACTTTGTTTTCCCAAACTGTCAGCAGATACCTATTTCACCACCTGTCAAATTTGTATTTGGGTGTTTAATAATAAATTTTCAACAAGCTTTAATGGAATATTGTTTGAATATTCCATTAAAGCTTGCAGTAAATGATTTTACTTTTGCTATGGACCAAATAGCAAAAGTAAAATCATGACCATCAGAATAATAACACAGTGATTACAGTCAAAGGAGCACCACTAGAACCGGTTGGCAAATATATGTATTATGTACATTAGAGAAGAAATTAAAATAGGAAAAAAAACAGAAAACAAAACTATACAGAAAAATCGGTCTAGGCTGGGTGGCTTTTACAAAATTGAACTATGCCTTCAAAATAAACTTAATAAATAGTTAAAAAGCATATATCTTTGACTAGTGCATCTTACCAGTTCTCACTTACAGAGCACAAACATGGTTGACCACCAAAAATTCTCTTAAGAAGCAGATAGTCACTCAAAAGGCAATGGAGAGGAGGCTGGTGGGAGTGACTCTACAATACAGGAAGAATAGGAAGTGGCTGAGGCAACAGAATAAATAGTCAAATATAATATGAAAAGTAGTGAAGCTCAAGTGGTAGTGAGAAGGACATGCAGCCCGTAAACTGGATTAATGGTGGAAGACTACTAAAGTGTACACAATGGGATAAAAAGACGCGAGTTGGTATACCCCAAATGTGTTGGCAAGATGACATACAAAAGATAACAGAGAAAAATGTAATATTGACAGCTCGTGAAGAAAATTGGGAAAGATTGGAGGGTGCGACCATATATAACATGGACGTCTAACGCCAGCTCAAAAATGCCCCCAAAACCTATTGTTCAATTGTGCCAAGATGGGCAGGACATAGCGCTTTTCGTGACACCGCGCATATTTCGGCGCAACATCTTTGACAAATGTTTATTGAATATTGCCAATCAAAACTTTGATGGACCAATCACAACTATTTTTAAACGGCGGTTTTAATTTTTATAGGTTACATTCAAATTCATTGCCGTGATGCATTGATCAGGGGGTGACACTTGTCAACTAAATTACAGGACTGTTTTTGAAAGGCAATTTAATATGGTGTGCGGCTTCCATGTTTTATTTGTTCATAGGTTGGAGGAGACCTATAATTAAGTGGTTGAAGAAGGCTGATGATGATGATCATATTTGTTTAAAGTACTATTATGTATAGGTATTTATTTACAGTTTGAGATAAAAGGTATTAAAAATACATACTATTTTAGTCTAATCGCAATTAGGTTAGTGTCTCTACATTACATATTACCTTGGTTGGTAGAACATCAGCCATAAAAATGTACTTATATCTAATGAAATCTACCAAAATCATGATATTAAATATTAGGTATAATAAATAATAATCATGTATGTTATGCCTAGCTGCATCGTCATATGTGCCTCCCTGTTTACGTCGGTAACATACAGATCAGTCATACAGATGAAATTTCAATTGATAGGTACAGCTTTCTTAAATGCGAAAACAGACCCGGTAGACAGACAGAAAAGACAATAGCAATTGTATAGTCTCCATTTTTTTATCATAAATGTACGAATTTACGGAACCCCCATGTAGATTACACCGTGGGAAACTACCTATCACACCTTTGCCTATTTTTTTTAACACGTGACTTTAGGCATTTGCACTCATCTTGTAATTACCTACCTACTTAATTTATCTTCACTGAATTATGGGATAATACTTACAGAATTACGGATTAGAAGTTTTACAAGAATAGGATTATTATTAATGATTTTGAAAGCTTTTCCTTTAACAATGAACAGGAAGTGGTAATATTTACCGTCGTCGACCATATGTCAGCCGACTTTTCGTTACAATTAACTTATGTCCATTGTAAGCTAAAATTGCATAAGCAAACCGCATGTGGCGAATTAAATAGGAGCAAAGGAACCTGTTCCAGCATTTTAGTACGCGTACGGCGTTCAACGAGCCACAAACGGCAGGCCTGTCGCCATAATTTAAAACGATAGCGCGGAATGTAGTTTTATTGTGCACATGCTAACATACCTACTCAACATATTGCCGGTTGTGGACGGCGATAAATGAGCACAAACGAGCGAAAGCCACTTAGACCGAATTTACACTTTGTGGGAGACCGCTGCACCGAGCGCCGAGATCGCTCCTACGAAGTACTTACGACCTTCATCAGCTGCTATCTACTGTTATTTATATATGTATAATACCTATAGTGAGTTATAATGTATCACTAAACGTGTCTTCACTATAAAAAATGTGGCTAAAATGCAACATTAGGTCACTACAAATTTCACTTACAACTGATCTTTCTTTACACTAGGGTTCATTCAATAGGTCAATGCACTTCCGAGGCAACGACGTCCAAAGCGATTACAAGGCGCTGTTTTTGTAATGAGAATACGAAATAAATATCAAATTAAATTACAAATTTTGGGAACATTATTAAATGTTTACGATAATAGTTGATCTAGTATTTGTTAACTGTTTTCATAAGATTTATTACTTCTATGATAAATAAATGTCTAGCTAGGATACATTGAGAGAAAAGCCAACAATGTACTGATAATAATATACAACAAACAATTATTTACACCTTTCCGCGATTGTAACCGTGGTTGTGCAAAGTATTGGAGCGTGTTCTAATAAGTGCTTGTGTTTAGAAAGACTAGCCAAGCAATATTGACAATGTAATCTGCAGGCACAATACTTCGACAATACGGCTTATACCTGGTCGTGCGCTGCATCGTGATAACAGACGGGTTTGTGTACTCACCTCGAGATCTTCGTAGGTGCGAAATGCCATTATGGCGAAACCATCGATGATGTCCTCCTCTCCGACAGGCTCCCGCGACTTTTTCCTCCTGGTGGGAGGACGAGGCGGCTTCTCTCTCGCCGGGGACTCGTCCTCGCCGCTGTCCCCATCCTTAACTTTACTCTCTCGCTGTGCTTGCATGCGCTGTGCCCGTTCCCTTCGCCTATTTCTCTGATTGCGCTGCTTCACTTCGTTTTCCATCGTTCGCACATTATTCGAATCACCCGACCACCGTGTTTCACTACACTAAAATCCGCACTTCACTTGTATCACTCATGGTTATCCGTCGATATTAGGCTGTATTGAACAAAATACAAATCTTGCACTCGGAGAAAGACACTGGCCGTTTCCAATGGCGGATTGTACACCGTTGCCGCATTGCAAGTAAAATGGCCGCGTAGCACTCGACGGGCTGTCTTCTTTCACATTCACGTAAATGGAGACATAATTACACTTAAACTAAGACATATTACAATATAATTTAACAAGAACTAAGACAATAATACGTTAAATTAAGTTTATACATTATTCTCTATGTTGAGAATCAGTCAATAGTCAATACAATGAAAGGTGTTGCACGACGCCAACGCTACGTCGCGGTCGCGATGGTGAACTAAAGCAGGGATGCCAACATAATAATTTAAAACACAATAGGGCGACTGTGGCAATGTGGCGCTCGCCTCGGATATACTCTTCTTGCGCGTACACTTACACGTATCTTCTCTCTCGTA